>CM056577.1:88307218-88907218 GCA_029721435.1 Gymnothorax reevesii | reverse complement strand
TTCCAAATCTGTCCCTCCCCTGCATTTTGTTTCCAGGCCAGATGTCAGCCCAACCATCTCTTTAAAGTATCTATAAAAGCTCCATCCAGTAGGTTTCTATTGGTAAAGGTAAGCACTGTGGCAGTAATAACACAATATTTAGAAAATTTACTTTTACTTTTGATACTTAAGTATTTTTAAAAATATGTACTCCAGTACTTTTACTTAAGTAAAAATCTGACTGTAGAACTTTTACATGTACTTGAGTAAAATTGAACAAGTGGTATCTGTACTTTTACTTCAGTAATGAAGTTGTGTACTCTGTCCGCCTCTGCAGCAATCGCATGGCGGGGGATCTAAGTATTTCATGCTTGTCACAATTTGCAGAAATGAATGTTTTGGTCTGATGGTGGCACTACAGCAAAGCTCATAGGGCAACCAGTGTCAATAACAGTCTTTGTCTATGCACCAGAAACAATCACGAGTATGACATGATTCTCACCAAACTGTTTTTGAGTCATTGCATTTGGAAATGAAAAATTTGACCTGGTCGTGGCGCTTCATGGAAAGGTGGTAGGGTCACACAAAGCAACAAAGTTCATCCTCGTTGTGTCAGGAATTAACAGAAAAGTTCTTGCATTGCTATGAAGACTGTTTGAGTTGTTGCACTAAAAAGAAGTATCTGTGGCAGAGGTTGCTGCCAGCAAGGTGAATTCATAATATCCCCGACCAATCTCTTTCAAAGATGCATTTATTTTAATTATTGCCATCCTTACCATTTCACGTATTAATGTTACCTAAAGGCAATCTCTTTTTTTATTGTCCTGTCTTTATGATTGTAAGTTTAACAGAACTATTTACCCTATAATGAAAATTCTGTCGTTATCTGCTCACCTCCATTCCAGTTGAAACACGGGTGAAGTTTGTCAGATTTTGAGTATACTTGCAGAACTCCATTGCAGTGTTCTCTGAAACAACCAAAATCAATGGATACTTTGTTATTAGTGTTCCTTTGAGTCTGAAAAACTGCCAAAAATGACCTTGAAATCACTCCATGCAGCTCTTGCAGCATGATCTATGTCTCCTGAAGAGTGCACAAATGAGGGGACACTTTGCACATCTATTTCTAATGACAGGTGCGTTGGTCTAGGATGAACAGTTCAAAAGAAACAAGAGTTCCGCACATTGTCTAACTTGCAAATGGAAAAAGTTTTATTGTGACGTTTCGGGACTTAAACCTTCATCAAACAAAAAATTGATGAAGGTTTAAAGCAATTCTTACCTTTCTCGCATGTGGCACAGCACTAAGTAAAAATTTGAACATGAACAACGCTGCCTTTCTCCAAAGTCCCACCCTCTTCCGCCTGCCTGACCTCTGAGGCTCCCCTCCTCCCCTGACGCGTGCGGTGAGAAAGTGAGCAGTGCGAATGATGCTGCTTTCACACTGGACGCGAAACAAATTTTTTGCACGCCAAATTACATTCTTGCACATATTCGCATCTTTGCATTGACTTTGAATGTAATCTGTAGAACGAAAAATTTGTTTCGCGACCGGTGTGAAAGTGTTATGATTCTGCTATTGCCAGACCATGTTTTTGTGATGACCCTGATTCCAAGCCATGTTTTCTGACCTAGTCCATGCCATATTTTGTATTTTGCCTGTCTTTCTTTCTTATATCCTTTGCCTGCCATTTCCCATACTCACTGTTTAGTTATCATTCTGGTTTTTGCATTCTCATACCCTGCATTGCACATTTTCTCCCCAGTCTTGTCTTGTGTTCTGAGACAGTTTTATTTCCCCAGTCTTGTGTGCCACAGTTTCAGGTGATTTCATGCTCTCTGGGTTTCCAAACATTCCTTTCATTCTCGTTTGCTTCCTTCGCCTTGCTGTTCTACCTTTACTAACAATACAAACAGTTTATTATTTTAGATGAATTACTAACATTAACTGACATTGTTTATAGTACTAATTACTAACAAGCACTAGGGATTGTATAGCTGCACATTACTAATTGACTAACTGGCTCTCAGTCCTCGCTCTGCTCTAGTCTTCGCCCCTTGCCTTCACTCAATTTACTTTGCTGTGCTTCAGCAGATTCTCTGCACCTCGTTAATCACTGTTCTGCCTCTCACATGTGCACTTTAGAACTCTCTAACAGGAGCCGTTGGTTTGTCATAGGCTGTCTGTAATCCCTGTCCGCGTTTTGGCTTTCGCCAATTTCATGTGGTGAGGAACTTCCTCTTGTTCATTCCTTTGTTAATTAGTCTGATCCAGCTCACCTATTCCCTATCATAGCATGTGACTTCCCCTACGTGTATTTAAGCAGTCATTTCACAACCACATCATCAGAATGTTTTCACTGTGCTGGGATTGTTGATGCCTTAGTGTTATACTTCTGACTGGAACGTCCCAGATTCTGATTTTGGCTTTACCGTTGATATTCCTGTGCCCGTGTACTGTACCTGCTTTGCCCGACCCTGAATTTTGTCTTTGCTGCCCTGTTAACTAACTGGAGTACGTCTACTGGATTTTGTTTTTGGATTACCTCTGCATCGAACCTGCTTTGCCCGACCCTGAGTTTTGTTTGCTGCCTGGTGTATGATTTGGATTACGCCCCTGGGATTCTGGTGTTTTTTTTTTTTTGTTTGAACTCCGTACCGTTGCCTTCTGCCCTGCGGGGGTTCACCCCTCAGCTTTAATAAAATACTATTTTGCTGGATCTCCTGGGTCTTGTGATTGGTTCCTGAACGCTACCTCACAGAAAGCATCTTGAAATGGGGCAATGGACTCAGATTCAGAGGCACAGGTTAGTGAAAATATAGCTGCAAGCAGCAATGGGGTGGCAGGTCAGCCTGGGTAACCTAGGTAGCATGGTTGAACTGTCAGATACGTCACTGTTAGCACCGTTGAGAAATTCAAGATTAAATTGCCACTAATCAACAGTTATGTGCCTGTTTCCTATTTTACAGATTAACCATCAATTTTGATTGGTTGTGAGGATTAATGACCAACAACTTTGAGGCAATATAGAGATTAGGTCCTGAGTTCAACTGATGACTTTGGTTTGGTTATTTGAAAGAGTTGCTAAGATATGATTCACTTCCTGTGATGAATATTTACCAGGGGTCAAAGGTCACCAAATTAAATAGGTCTTCTCCAGACCTTGTAATGTCCTTGTACAAAGTTTCATGTTGATACACCTAAGCCAGGGATTCTTTTCCAGAATGAGCCACAGTGGGTGAAGGCTTTCGCTCTATCCAACCTGTCCCACACCTGATTCTACTAATGAACCCTTAAAGCTTTTGCCATAGACCCTTGATAAGTAGAATCAGGTGTGTAACTGCATGGTTATAGTAAATTTAAGCACATTTTGGACAAAATTCAAAATGGCCACCCTCTCGTCCAATTGCACCTCCCTTGCAACCAGTGGGGCCAATCAACAATGACAGGACAGCATATCTTGTCTTTCAGTGCACAATTTCCAACTGCCAAATCATTTTTGAATGTGTCAAAATTTTTTTACTCCCATTCCAAAAATATAGGGGGTGCTGGAGAACCATTTTCAGAATCCGTGTGTTTGGGTTGTCATTGTGCACAAATGTTACATAAGGTCTCACTCAATACGACACTGTATGTGTGAGATATACATACTTTTATACTTGTGAAAATGGCCGCTTTGTTGTAAGCTCATCACAGCCACACCCAACATTTTATCAAAAACGTAAATCGTAACTTTTGACCACAAATGGGTGTAGGTGATTTTCACCAAGTTTGGTTCAAATGGTATGAAAACCCTAGGAGAAGATTTTGGAAGTATGAGGGGTGCGATTTTATATGTCCACAGTTTCGCCCAATATGGCCAACTTCCTGTTGGGTTTAGGGTGGGGCCATAATGTAATTTTTCACTTGTCCCAACATGGGCTATGTTTCAACCAAGTTTCATTTCTCTACGTGGAAAGAAGTTTGGGGTGGGCTCCCTTTAGCGTAATGTATTTTGATTTTTGACAGGGTGCAGCCAAGTCATTTTTCAATTTTTTTTCCAGGGGGCTTCAAATAAAAAAAGTTTTCGCCGGGCTTGAATTTTCGTTCGAATAAAATTGACTTTTCATTAATGTTCAAGGGGTCAAATTTGCATTCACAAATTTGCAAATTCGCAAATTTGTATTCTCGTCTTTGCATTGACTTTGAATATCATCAGTCGTGCGAAAAATTTGTTTCGTGTCCGGTGTGAAAGCAGCTGAAGGACTCATACCCACATAGCCTACACATGCACTCACGCGCCCACATGCACCCCTCCAAACCAGGGGGTTTGTTGTGAATCTGAACTGTGTGTTCGCATCAATGCAACAACATGACTGGCTAGATATGTTTCCCGGCTGTATAAAGCAGATGGGAGAGAAGGAGCGGGATGCGTGTCATACGACTGCCACCTCTGACATTACAGACTTTTCTATTCAAAATGTTTTAGGTGGCTCGCCTCCTCTCTATCATGTTTCTGCTGCTGCAATTGAAAGGTATACAAATGCCTGGTGATCCAGGCATACTGTAGCCACTAGGTGGCAAGATTGCAAACTCTGACAAATGTCCATGGACTTGAAGGCTTTATGCTTCTTTCTGCATCAAACAGACATGCAAAAAAATCTCATACACTACCGATGTCTGGACATGAGGTTATTATTGTCATTTCATTTGTTGCATTTCACTTTGTTATTTCATGAAATGAAAATACATTTTTTTGCAAAGAAAAAGTACAATCAGTTATTTGGATTCAAGTATTGACTTTTACATTTGCAGGGCATCAGAATTCTGCAACAATATACCCATGCATCACTGATTTATTTATTTATTTATTAAGTCTAAAGCAACTGTGGATGCATAAAGGGTGAGATGACTTTGTAAAGAAATAGTATTCTGTAAAAGTATAAACTCAAAACATGAAATATAGGGGAAATGGAGGAGATTCAATCAAAAGATGGACAATTTTAACGACAGGGTTTTATTGACACTTAAGTATTTATTGATCTTGACACTTTAGATGCAGAATATTACAAATGTTAGTTTTCAGCTGTGCTTACATTTCTAATCTCCACAAATGTTACGACTGTGCATATACAGTTGCAATAAAAATTATTCAATCCCTGCTGCAAATTAGGTTTACTGGCAAAATGTACAAACTTTCAGCTGTTTGCAATGAACAAATCAAACAAGTACAATTTAAATACAACAAACATTATGTGCCTTCTCCAAATTTAACAAAATGCCTCTTCTAATGACTACTGCAGGCTCAAAATTATTCAACCCCTTCATGACAAACATCTTTAATCCTCAATAGAACTCCCTTTGAGCCACTACGACCTGCTGGAAATGTGACACATAGGCAGACAGAAGCTTTTGGCAGCATTCTCAAGGAATCTTAGCCCAGTCCTCATGAACAATGGCCTCCGGTTCACTAATATTCTAGGGCTTGCATGCTGCAACTGCCTTCTTCAAATCCCAGCAGAGATTTATTATGGGGTTCAAGTGAAGCAACTGTGATGGGCACTCTAGATTCTTCCCAGACTTCTTCTGAAACCAAGCCTTGATGGATGTTAAGGTATACTTAGGATCATTGTCCTTTTGGAAGGACCCCCAAGCGTCAGCTCTACAGATGGCATGACATTTTCTCCTTGGATATCCTGGTACTTGACTGAATCCATCTTGCACTCCACACTTGGCAGATTTCCAGTGCCAGAGGAAGCTAGGCAGCTACAGAGTATCAAAAAGCCCCCACAATTCTTCTCTGTAGGCAGGGTGTATTTTTCAGCAAATGCTTCTTCATTCCTCCTGCAGACATACCACTGATTCATAAGCCCAAAATATTCCAGTTTTGTTTCATCACTCCACAGAACTATATCCCCAAATTTCTGTGGCTTATTTATATGGTTTTGAGCATATTGAAGCTTGTGTTTTTGGACCAGTTGTGGAGTATGTCTTGTAGACTTTCAACATTTAGTGTGCACCCGACTGTGCCAACTGAAACTTCATGCCTCCTGCCTCCAAGTCTTGCTGCGGGTCTCCAGTAGTCCCCTGAGAGTCTTTGACCACCCATCTCCTCAGGGATCTGGTGACAGCCATTCGTAGCTTCCTCTTTCTGCCACATCCTGGTACTGTAGCCACTCTTCCTTTAACTCTGAACTTGCGAACTATGCTTCCAACTTCATCTCTCCGAACATTCCGAGCCTGTGCTACCTTTTTGTATCCTTTTGCTTGTTTGTGCCAGGCAATGATCTCCTCTATTTGCTTTTTGGACAATTCTCTTGACAGCCATATTTCTGATATGCAATCAAATGTCACAGTTAACAAACCCCTTGCGAGTGCAAGTGTTTGATGTGTTCTCTCTCAAGCAAACCTGATGCAACTAATTAAGCTCTTGATTAGCAGCATTAGTTGTGCTTGAGACAACACCTGATTTGCAAATACGCTCTTATTAGAGATTCTATTCAGGGGGTTGAATAATTTTGAGACCGCAGCAGTCATTAAAAATGGGACTTTGTGTTAAATTTGGAGAAACCACTTGTAATAACAGTTGTGTTGTGACGAATCAGTTCTTCCTCTTGATGATACTTACTTACGTGCAAAACTTCAAATTTGTAATTGAAGTATTACTGAAGTTATCATGGAACAGTGATTTTTTCAGTTTTAGGCCCCTGGTGGCCAATCTAGAGATCGTAAATTGTCCAAAATTGAATCAGTTCTTCCTCTTTATGATACTTACTTATGTGCAGAACTTGAAATTTGTAATTGAAATATTACTGAAGTTATCGCGGAACAGTGATTTTTTCAGTTTTTGGCCCCTGGTGGCCAATCTAGAAATAGTTAATTGTCCAAAATCAAATCAGCTCTTCCTCTTTATGATACTTACTTATATGCAAAAGTTGGAATTTCTAATTGAAATATTACTGCAGTTATCACGTTAACACTGAAATCAGTTTTTGGCCCCTGGTGGCCAATCTAGACATCGTAAATTGTCCAAAATTGAATCAGTTCTTCCTCTTTATGATACTTACTTATGTGCAAAACTTGAAATTTGGAATTGAAATATTACTGAAGTTATCGCGTTAACACTTAATGCGGTGGCGGGGCGGCCGGACCAAAAACATAATATCCCCCGGAACGCCATTCGGCGTTCGGGGATATAATAATGTGGGCTTGTACAAAATTATTAAATGTACATGTGCACGCACGCACTCACACGCACACATTTGTATAGCTATACTTGTTAGGACATTGTATTGACTTACATTCATTCTGCACAGCTTTTCTTGAGTTGTAACCATGATCAAATGGCAGTATGCCTAACCCTTTCCCTAACCTTAACTGTTACCGTAACCCTATCTACAACTAAAAACCCATAATCCTCCGTAATCCACTGCGAGTACCACTCAAAATGTCCTCACAACATATGCATTGTGCAACATGTGCATTCTCAAGAGTTACTTCTCAGATGTATAGTTACACAAGCCTATATACACAGGCACAAATGCATTCATGCCCACATGCACAAATGTACACTACTGCACAAAAATTTGGAATCACTCGTGATTTTCACAGTGTTTTAAAGGAGGAAACATTGTTTAAGATGCTATGCAAGACAAAGGCAAACACACATCTAAACCCCTCAGGGACTTTTTGGAAATAAAATCACCAGATAAGGAGTGGCTAAACCAATCCTCTGATTTAAACCCTGTACAACTATTGTGGGATCTCCTGGATCGTAAATTTTGAGAAGTGTGCCCGTCTTCATAGACACACAATTTGGAAACATTACAGTGCACAAGGAAATCCAGTGAGAACACTCGTAAAATTAATACACCAAATTACTAAGGATTTCTATCACTTGAAATGAAACATAAAACATCTTAAAATATAATTATGGTGTTTATTTCAGATAATTCACTATTATACAAACACTGATTGAATTAATTAGCAAGAATTGATTCAATGAAAAGTGATTGTGTGCAATATGTCTCTATAAACACATACATTGTTGCTCATCATAGTATTCGGATCCCTCACATCACCATCTGTTAGATTTTCACCAGCTTTTGCACATTAGCGGGGTCTATTTTCTGCTGGATTTTCTTGAGCGCTCTCAGCTGGCTTCAACATTATTAAAGAAACTCAACACATCAGGTTTTTTTTTTTTTTTTACCTATGCTGTAGATTTTTATTAAGTTCAGGTCAGGATTAACTGGATTAATTAAGGATTAATGACATTCTTATGTTTGTTTTTGTGGCATTGCCATGTCACTCTGGGACAGTTCCCAGTCTGCAACCAGAAGAGTAGTCTATAAAAGGCAGAATCAAAACCTAAATCATCTCAGGTAACAGACAGTAATTATGCAATTTGACCTGTAATGTTGCTTATAAATCTAAACTCGTGAACCCAGGTCATTTGATTACTAGCATGATCATTAAGGTTTGTCAGCCCGTGATTCCAAAGAAAATTCCGAATCTTTGATATGCTAACAAGCTTGGAGTCAATGCTATGTGAAAAACCTATAACACTTAATCAGATCTTTAAAATGAATCACCTTGATGCCAGTCTATTCCAAGTTAAGGTCAGTGCTTGTTGGATCTCAGACATGGAGTGTAAACTGAATTGAGGCAAGTAAATCCTATTTATTGACCTTTTCTCCTCATTCAATAATACTTATTTGATCACATCATTCCACAATGTAGGACCAAGTGTCACTGATGAGACTGACTCTCAAAACACAGAAACAGCTGAAGCATTTCTGAACACCTTGTTAAAAATTTGATGATAAGATAACCAAAACAACTTTTAATTTATATCGATGCATTCATGTTTTATTCTAATCAAATTAAAAAGAATATTAGTCCCTTATTTGTATCAAATTATCGAAAAGGTCTGAAGATTTATTAGCCATGTACCCATTTACAGATTGATGCAAAGCACAATGGGGTCTATTCTCCCATTTGCGCGCAAGTCCTTTTTTACGTGAATCCAGTTACGTGCATTTGAGTTTGGCGTATTCTCCTCTACTCGCTTCGATCACGTCCACAGCGCTTAACTTCAGAATGCAGGTGGCCTTATGAAAGAGGTGTGACTGATCCAAAAGAGCGGCAGACTCTGTACCAAGCTCAGTGATTATGGCCAACAGGAAAACGTAGAACAAAGATTTTCTGATTAACCAAGAAAATGCAGTTGTAGTCCATGGAAAACGCAAACCAGACTTTAAATTTGAATTTGCCGCTGTAATAGTAGGCCACTGAATGGCTGTGCCAAATACGACAAGTAATGCAGACATCTCTTATCCATTTCTTATTCAAGCCACCTTGACATTAAAGCTATGCAAACAAACAAATTGCTGCGATAATGAAATAACAGATAAAGAATTTAGCGCTTCTCAACCAGGGTAATCAGAGGATTGAAAATGTGCCCCTCCTACACCAGCCTGTTTGTTCCGTGGAAGACAGGGAAGAAGACAAATAGAGAACATTCTAATCACACGAAAATAACAATCAATGACAGTTTATAAGATCTCATTCAGGAATTGTGCGCTTGAAATTTCAAACTACACCGATGTCAGGTTTGCAACTAAAGGACAAGGCAACACTTTAACAAACAAAGGATTCTTACCCCGCACGCGGAAAAATCTGTGGGGCACTGTAAAAGCCAGGCTTCTCTGCACACCTGAGAAAGGTGCATGCAACAGGTGGTGGGCAACCATCATCCCCGGAGCATTTCACTGCACTGGAGGAGGAGGTGGCATCCACTCTTTCTGCAGTGGAAGTGCATGGGGAAGAACTTGGAGTGGATACGAATGAAGGAGGATTACGTAAAATGTTCATTTTATTTGCCTATACTCAAAGTATCATTGTGATAAATTCTGGAAACAAGCTTAGGCTTAAATATTGATTGTATTTTTTGGCATTTCAAGCAGCTGTGCAGTACCTAGGCGCCATGGGCCGAGCCAGGGAATTTGGCGCAGATGCTAAATATGCGCGTATCATGATCGCACAAAACCTAAACATTAATGCTGTTCCAACGTTTATGGTCTCTGTATATATTCACATTAATGCAAGGGGTTCTGATTGCAACGGGAGTACAATCAATGGCTCCCACAACACTGGGGAACCCAGCGACCCGGTCGAACCCCCTGCTTAACTCTTTGTCTTTCAGTGGGTGTTTCAGGGAACTTTATGAAGTGACTGATGTGGTCCAGCATAGCGTCAACGAACAGTGTCACACACCTGGACACAGACGCCTGTGATATGTGCATGACATCATCCCCCACTCTCTGGAACGACCCAGATGCCAGGACCAACAGCGAAGTTGTGACCTTGATGACCATGGGTATGTTTTGTGGATGATTGCTGCGGCAGGTTAGCTGTTCATCCAGAATTCGGCAAAAATAGATGATTGCCTTACGGTCCAGATGAAAGCGCTGGATGCACTTGGTGTCTGTTAGTCCCAGGATGTCCAAACGAGGCCAATATATGAGTGTTCGTCTTCGATCTCGGCGCCCTCCTCTTATTCTTCCCCTCTCACGCAAGAGTGCAAGCAAATGCAGGACTGGCATTTTGGTTTTAGGGTTTGAGGGAATGGTAGAATGATGGAGAACAGGCTGTTGCATAATATCATGTAATGACTTTGTTTGATAATTTATTATGGTTATGAGAAATGTAGTTTAGAAATAAGGATGAACAATCGAATACTGAATGTCTCAACCTTTACAATGTTAAATGAAATAAAATAAATGTTAAAATTCAGCCTATAACCAACATCAAACGCAATACACCATTATAGTGGCACTTGACCTCAATACAGCCCTCAAAAGTGCTTAACAGAAAAAGCGCGTAAGCCAGGGGGAGAATAAGCATAAGTGTTATTTGCCCGAGAAGTGTTATTTGCTCCGCCCGAAGTGCCTTCGGGGCGCGTAATGCTCAGACTGAAGTCAAGGGGAGAATAAGCGTAGGCTGAAAAGCGCATAGCTACGTGCTTTTTTTCGACTTACGCGCATGGGAGAATAGATCCCAGTGTGAATACAGGATCTATCTCAAAAAAGCTGGAATCTTCACTTTTTGCATTCCCTGGTTTTTTTTTTATTTTAACCCTTAAATGCCCAACTTCAGTAAAAGTTGAAAAAAAAATCTATGTATTCTGTTAATATATCCTGGGGAGGGGCTAATAACAAACCAATAGCAATTTTTAATTTTTGCCGACTTTTGACATCATTTTAGTTTTGTGACATATATGTCACTCCAAGTTTCTAGGATATGTAGAGAACTTTTGTCCATCATTGTTTTGGTAGTTCACATATAGCTGAAGTATTTGGCATAGCATATTTTTCATTAGCTTACCTGTTTGTCAACTTTATCCAGTGATGAATGGGTGCTGATGTATTGTGTGATTCCACCATGGGGGTGGCCATATTGGAAAGGTTAGCTGGTGCAGCCAGTGAAGTGTCAGTTCTACTTTTATGCATCAGATGGTAGCACTGATGGTCTAAATATGTCACTATGGACATTAGGTTGCAAAATTTACGTGGGGTCAGTAGCTTTGAGAACCCCAAAATCGTGTGACAAATTTGTCACAAGGGGAATTTAAGGGTTAATTGAACAGCTACCATCTCTTGCATTATGATAGCTTGTGTAAAGCACATAAATGATGCCTGGGATTGCACAATTTTTCACAAATACTTTAAGTTGGAACAGAGAGAAATATTTGGTAAATTGAGGCACTGGCCGCATTTTATGCATGTCTATAAAAATCAATATAAAATAAAGAAACAATAGAAGAACAAAACAACCCACAGGTTTTACCTTACGGTGCTATAAGTCCAAATTTCTTCCATTTTTGCGCATTTTTCATGTTACATGTTTCAGATCTAACAAATATTAATAGACAAAGATAACCTGAGTAAACATAGATTGCAGTTTTTGAAAAATCACTTCATTTATTAAAGGAAAAAAGCCATTCAATCCTAACTGACCCTATGTGGAAAAAGTCATTTCTCCCACAGTTACCAAATCAGCAAATAATACACATTTGACGATTTGGTTCAATTTCACTGGACACTGCCAAGTTACTGATTACTGAAAGCCCCGTAAAAATCTAAATAGAACCTGGCTAGTAGTGTGAAACCAGCAAAAAGCAGCATGTGATGTCGCAATCTAAATAAATTGAAGAACAGATGAGAAACAAAGTCCTTGGCAGTCCTATCAGTCTGGAAATGGTTACGAAGCCATTTCTAAGTCTCTAGGAATCCAGCAAAACCATGGTGTGGGCCACTATCTACAAATGGAAAAAACTGTGATGAACTTCTCCAGCAGGTGCCAGCCGATCATTATTCGCCCAACAGCTCATCGGCGACTCATTTAGGTCACAAAAGGACCCAGACTAACATCTAATGAAATACAGGCCTCATTTGCTTCAGAAAAGGTCAGTGTCCACAATTCCATAATAAGAAAGAGACATAATACAGCATTCCATAAAAAGAACACCATACCAAAGGTCAGACATTATGGTAATAGTGTGATGGTCTGGGGTTGCTTTGCTGCTCCAGAACCTGTGAGACTTGCCATGACTGATAGATCCTTGACTAGTGCCTTTTACCAGATAATCCTGAAGGAGAATGTCCAGCTATCAGTTTGTGACTGAAAGCAGTGGTTCCCAAACTGGGTCTTTGAGGTCTCCTGTGTATGCTGGTTTTTATTCTGACCACAATTGCAATAGAAGTTGTAATTTTCCTGGAGTATGTGCTTTTGATGTTTAGATGGAGTACTTATCCTATTGACCAACATTATGTCAGAAAATATGCAATCATCCATGTCATGCTGTGCTTCTAGCAAAATGGCATACAATTGCGTAAAAAAAGAGGTAACATTAACCACTGAGGAAATCAGCTCATAACTTGGTTCACATTATTATTTTTCTTCCTTAAACATCAATACAATTCAGATTTGCCCCATGATCATGTCCTTTAATTGTTCATTATCCATCAGATGACAATGATTGGTGGCCAGGCATCTCGACTTCCGCTAATTAGCAGGTCATTGATTCAGATCAGACCCAATTTGATCACAGATCATTTGCCTTCTTTTATGTATGTATTTGTTTGCAATATAGCGCAATAAGCACTACATGTCCACATAAATATAACTAAACATATCACACAGTGCCATTTCTGATGTTATGATTTTAAGTAATCTTGCATTATAAGACCAAGTTTGAAAAATTCTGAGCTTGTTTAAAACCAATTTAAATGCAGTGGAGGTTGGAACAAAAACCAGCCTACACAGAGGGCCTCCAGGACTGAGTTCGGGAACCACGGACTTAATGCTCAAGCTCAGTTGGGTTATGCAGCCAATGATCCAAAGCACGCATGCAAGTCCATGCCTGAATGGCAAAATGCCATTCGGTCAGTTTGTCAAAGTCCTGACTTGAATCTGATTGAGATGTAGCAAAGTATTTGAAAACCCTCCATGCAGTTGAATTAGAACAATTCTGCAAAGAGGAGTGGGCCGATATTCCAACAAAGTTTTGTAAAAGCTCATTGCCAGTTATCGCAAATGTGTTGCAGTTTTAGGTGCTAGGGGTGACACAACCGGTTACAGGGTTTGGAGGGAGTTATTTTTTTCACGTGGGTGAATATAGGTCTTGAATAACTCTTTAAAAGTGATCTTTTAAAAACCTGCATGTTGAGATCACTCACATCGTCTTTGTCTAAAATTAAAATTGGTTGGATGATCTGAAACAATTAAATATGATGAAAAAAAAAGAAATTTGGACAGGGGCAAATATATTTTTTCCACATCAATGTATTACGACCCTTTCATTTTACTCTGTGACACTAATAATCTTAATTAATATAACACAATAAAATAATCTTAATATATATTTTTAAACCAACCCTGAGCAACCCCACTACATTCATGCCATGGTATCTCCAACAATATGGATTTGTTACCAATTCGGAACTAGAAGGAAACAAATTGCTTTCATGATAGCAAAGCATTGTGTGAAACCAGTTTTAACTTCTGATTTTAAAAGTAACCCACTGTTTTATTTTCAAGATGGCAAGAGGTTTGACAATAGCAAAGTCAGATATAAAAATAATCATTTTACTTTAACCAGTGAGTATAAATGGGATTTTAGCTTAAATGTTCTTTTACAACTTGTAAAGATGCATGCCAACAGTCCAGTCCAGAAAATCAGCTTAATTTAAACATTACAGACATATTCTGAAAAGGTAATTTCTTCAAACAACAAATATAATAATCGCATTATGCACATTTGACAAAATAATATAAAATGCACTAAAATAAATCAGTATTCTTCATTTTAAATGCAGCAATGATAAAAACCAAAACTGCCGTAAATAGTGATCTGAAACCAAAAATACAGTGTTGCATCTACATCTTTTCCAAAGTTTCATGCGCTTGATAACATACTGATATAGGACAGCTTTTATAAAGATTGCATTGAGCAAAATTTAGCATACCAGAATTAATCTGTAAAAAGAACTGTCACTTCCTGGAGTAATTCTGACCAGTAAGGTCACCCGTCTCAAAGAATTCTGGCCAATTGGCTGATTTTACAAAGCAATTCACTATTAGCAAATAGTGTTTCAGAGATTGTGCAGCCAAGTAAAAAAAAAAAAAACCAAACAAAGCTGAGGGTCATTGATTTCTCTCTAAACAATGTGCTCAGATCACATCACATCCATTACTCATTTTGAAAACCATTCCTTCTGTGAAAACCAAATGTAACATTCTATTCTAGCCTGTTAATAACTTGAGATAATATTAATTGCATTTTAATTTGAACATAAAAACTATAACATACTGGTGCATTGCATGTGCATGTGGGTGCATGTGAATTCAAAGTTAGGATACCCAGGCTTCTCGAGCAAAAAAAAAAAAAAAAAACACAAAATGCAACAAGGGCACAGATAGCTGGGGTCCTTTTCTGTTTTGCATCGTTCAGGACAAATAAAGGTACAGACATCTCCTAAATGTAAACATAGAACCGCTATCAGTTCTGCCTTGATGGTCCACTCAACAAATACACTGGACAATCCCTTATCCATTTTATAATACGCTCTCTGCAGTTAACAATCCCATTGTCAAAACTGCCATTCTCAGAGTCAAAAATGTATATTCGTAAAAAACTAAAATGGTGCAAGAGGCCTGAATTTCTCTAACTGTGCTAATTTGGTATAATAGCTGACTAAAGAAGACCAAAACCTCAATCTAAACAATGGTTGATAAGCTTCAAACATATATAAGCAAATCACACTGATATAAAATAGTTTTGGTGTATACTGATGGAAATATTAATAATGCTGGTGTCTGTGCATGGGAGGCAGTGTTGAAGGCCTCAGGAGACAGAAATATTTCCCAATATTCAGAAAAGCAAAAAGCATCTTGTGGTCATGTCTGCATTTTACTTTAAAAACGGCAAGTGATAAACCTCTAAAGCAAGTCAAGTAAACGTAAATTGTACTGCGAGTTGTCCTAGCTTCTGTACTCTGTAGCCTTTCCCTCACCTGCTTCAAACACACTTCAAACACTACATACATGAATCTTTCATTGCAATGCTGCCATGGTCTGGGAGACTTCATTCTCCACATAAACGAGGCCTGGCAGAAAAGGACCCCTTCTGCTCCACATCTGTGCATGTGGCTCAAGTACTCTTCTGCTCTTCAGTACATCCATTTAAACATGAGAGGAAGTAATGGGGAAAAAAAAAACCTGAGTGAAACCCAAGTCATTGAAGGAAGTGAAGCAGATGTCCAGTTTCACTGTAAAGTATACTACGAACAGAACACAAAGGACTGCCATTTCATGGACACTAAAAACCTGCGAAGAATGCACAAAATACAGGGGGTTAAGCAGTTTAGGCTTCAGTGAATCCCGATAGTGAGGTAAATATGTTTATCCAATTAAAAATGTGTAAATTTCTAACACATGGAGTAGCAGGGAGTGATGACAGTCCATCACTATCCGAGAAGATCAATCTTATTGCACTTCGACTTGGAGCTATAACGTGGTATAATTGGTCATGGTCTTCTTGACAACAGGCAACCCACAGAACTATGGGACCAGAGAGATTTGGACAGAAACATATGTAAAACTGGTGTAAATAAAAGGTGACTTAGACAATAGTAGAGCCATAAACCAGTATTTTCCAGATAAACTACAAAGCAATTAATGAATATACCTCAGCACCTAAACAAAGAAAACAGCAGGGAACATGAAAGCAAACATGGCAACTGAAAATAAAGTCCTCTAAAGGCATTGACTGGCATTTTTGTGGAACTCTGCTCAGGAGCTTCAAGATGTTCCAGGGAATGTGTCTAGGGACAGGCACACGGTGACGGATGACAGCAGGAGCCCTCTCCGAAGAGAGCCCGCAATCATGACTTTTCTCACGGATATACATCCCCAAATCCAATTAGCACGGAGGTATTTCTCATTGGAGCATTTGGACGGGAGGGGGAGGGGAGCGAACAGAAGCAGAGAGGTGAATATTGTGCCACACTCACCTCAATCAAAAGCAACTTATGTTGATATGACACATATAGAGCATGGCACGTAAGCCTAAACAGAATTGAAAAAAATAAAATGAAACAACCAGTGAAAAATAAAATGAACAACCAGTGACTACCCAGTGACTGCCCAGACGAGAATCGCTCTCGTTACTCCATACATCACAGACCATCATCTCTCTGCTGTGCATTTTTTAATGTGGAACAGCGAGCAGAGTTGGATGGATGATCGTGCAAGACAGGGAACAAAAGTAAAATTTTGAGAGAATGAAGTTTTGAACTAACGCATCGGTCACCGGTCCAGTGATGGGGGGGGGTCAGCAGGCGAAGGGCTCTACGGGCAGGGGGGGTCGGCGGGCGAAGGGCTCTACAGGCAGGCTAGAACTGAAGCTAGAAACAGAGACATTGATAGAATTTTGAGTCTGCTGTGTGATTTTTAGAAAATTTTATTTGAAAGTTTTTCACCCGGTCCTTCTCGTTCCTGAAACATGGCAGAAGTCCAAGGCTCCCTAATCTGAGGGACTTTGTCAGCTTATAATGAGTGGAAAACGATAAATAGATTAAAGTCTGTTATTGTCGTTTAAAGAAAACAAATCCAGTTTATATGCGCATTTGTTTTATAGGCAAAGTCAAGTGTCGTGATGAAAGGTCACAAGGCCACGATTGTGCATGGATGCTTCAGCTTGCAGGGCAAGACTCCTCTGTTGAGCTGGTAGAACTCCACCAAGTGTATCAGGTCGGTGAATTTGGTGGCGCCGTCATCAAGGCTGAAGAAGATTTGACCGTCCTCTTCGCACTGGACAAGCACAAAACCAACGGAAGGAAAGAGGCTGAGATGACTCGTCTGCTTGAAAAGCAAGTTCAGCTTAAACTGACCACACACATAATGTTCTCTGCTTGCGTGCCTTATCACCTTTAACTTTTCTTATCTTCTCCTCTTAATGTACATGAGAGTCTGAGCAACATCCATCACCCACAATGAGCAGTGCCACTCGCAGGCACTTTGGTATCTCTAAATGTACCCTAAATGATTGAAAGCATCATAGTGCGCACCCATAAAAAAAGCTTTATTTTCCCTACTCTGTATTTTTTAGTTATTTTAAATTGTGAATAGTCATAAATTGAAAACAGAGGGCATTGAAGCACTCACGGGTAAGATCTGGAAATGCTTGATTTTCTGGTGATGGCACAGCGTGAGGACAAATGCCTTTGGATTGCTCTGGCTCTCCCTCAAAAGGAATAACCTGCCAAGTAAAGGAGATAGTAGGTTAATCAAGGCAGTCGCATCCAAATACACTGCCTGGCCAAAAAAAGTGATTAATTTTGTGAATAATATGTTTCAGCAGGCAACAAGTTATTTAACCCTAACTGATGCAGTGAGCAGCTTCTCATTTCTTAAACAATCATGTCGGAAGACATATACTGTGGTCATGAAAGATGCTACTCAGATGTTTCAGAAGGTGAAGTTAATGACCTGCATCAAGCAGAGAAAACAACTAAGCTGATTTCTGAAAGTACTAAAATGGGGTTAAGAACTGTCCAACGCATTATTAAAATCTGGAAAGATGGTGGTGGATCGACAACTTAGCGGAAGAAATGCGGTAGGAAAAAAATCTTGAATGATCGTGATCGGAGATCACTTAAATGATTGGTGAAATCAAACCGTAAAAAAGTCAACTGTAGAACTCATGGCTATGTCTAATAGTGAAAGCAAGAGCACAGCACAATACAAACGCACAATACAAGGACAACGATTGGGACTAAACAGCTGTGCAGCTTTAAGAAAAGCAATTCTCAGTGATGCTAATCAGAAAAAAGGCTTCAGTTTGCTGTGGAGCATAAAGATTGGACTCTGCACCAATGGAAAAGGGTCATGTGATTTGATGAGTCCAAATTCACCCTGTTCCAGAGGGATGGGTGCATCAGGGTAAGCAGAGAGGCAGATGAGGTGATGAACCCATCATGCCTGGTGCCTACCATACAAGCCTGGAGGGGCAGTATTATTATGATCTCGGGTTGGTTGGTCAGCTCTAGGTACAGCAGTGATATGTGCCCGAAAAAAGAGGTCAGTTGACCACCTAAATATGGGGGGTTTGTTTCCAAAACATAAAATGTCAATTTTGAGTAAATTAGCTTTTTCTATGTTGGCACCCATTACATTTTATAAAAAAACCACAACCTTTGACCATGAAAAAATACACCTTGAAGTAGGAATTTTTAAAAACGAATTTTGCACCGTGTGTAAGAAGAAGTCTACAGTAAAATCTCGAACTTAGTCATTTTGGCATTTAATGCATTTTGAAAACAAACTCTTCATATACTGAATGACCAGGCTTTTTCATCAATGGATGTTTTCTTCCTTGATGACATGGGCTTATTTCAAGATGACAATGCCAGGATTCATTGGGCTCAAAATGTGAGAGTGCCTCAGGGAGCGTGAGACATCATTTTCACACATGAATCGGTCACCAAAGTTCAGACCTTAAACCAACTGGGAATCTTTGGGATGCACTGGAGAAGGCCTTATGCGGCAGTCTGACTCTCCCATCATCAATACAGGATCTTGGCAGAAAAATTAATGTAACTCCGGACGGACATAAATGTTGAGACATTGCACAAGCTTCTCGAAAACACTGCCACAGCAAATGTGTGCCGTAATCAAAAGCTAAAGGTAGCCCAACAAAATATCAGTGTGTGATTTTTTCTCAGGCTGGGCAGTGAATATCCCCCCTTCACACAGATCTTTTCATTTTTAATTCAAAACCAGCAAATGCCACAGCAAACCACAGTCCAAACATCAGCGGTCATCACACACCCAAACACGGCCGATTCCCTCTGCGATTTGAAATTTTCAAATACATGAGGCCGTAGCCATCCCACAAAACGGGGTGTAATCATCCTGTGTCTTTTCGTCCGTGGTCTTCATGAGGTTTTCATGAAGACCACGGACACCTGATCAAGCATGAAGTGTTGCTTGAGAGTAGTCCTAAACCCTCCCATATTGGGCAGCCAGGACGGGCACTGTCTGGATTTAATCCAAGACTGAGGGGCTCAGTCTCCACTACATGGTGGTTTACCCATGATGAACTAAAGGAGCCACTCAGTAGCTGCCATACTTCCCCAATAATCAGTAATTGAAAGTCATATTGTGCAGTGTTCAGTCCTTCCAGCAGTGTTACACCTACACATCAACTTCATATCCAAAAGCAGGGAAATGTACCGTAAGTAATGTTGTCTTACCCGTCTACTTGACCCTGTTGCATAATCATTTTGTGGGACTCTTCTCGCATGATCCGACCGTGAAACCATAACTGTGTCCTGTGAATGGCTGAGGAGAAAAAACACTGAACGTTCAACAGTGCAATACTATCAGTAACATTCATACCAACCATGTCCCGTTAGTACAGACAGATACGGTGTCAGGAGTCTCCCATAGGAGTAAAAATACCTGAGCTTAGTGAGGACGGGTGGAGTGGACTAGGGCTGCCGAGGATGTTCATTCGCTGACTCTTTTTCTGAGAGGGACAAGAAAACGGTACTGACTCAGTTTACGGGATTTAAAAGTCTGATGTGAATATTTATTACGCATTAATTTTGCACAAGCTACAACTGATATTTGAAATGACTTCAGAGGAGAGCAGAAAGCGTAGACTAGATACACGTGCATATAAACCCTGATGTTTTCGAGGTCCCACAGACCCCAGAGCCTACATAACAGCCATAAAGGTCGATTGAAGGATAACACAAGTGTCAATATTAGTAATTCTCTCAAGAACATTATAAACTACACAGTGGTATGTCAATCTTTTACTAGCATCTCCACGTGATGGCAAGTGGGCGGAGGGACTCACCCTCCACATATAGGCCTCCTCCATTGCCGCGCTCTGTGCTTCAACGGGGTTCTCGATCACACGCCCTGTTCTCCCTGAGAAATCCATTGCCACCAAAGAGTTTTCTGACACACTTCGCTGGAATAAAGAATTGAAAAAGAGTTACGATAAAAGACGTCAGCACCCTGGCAGTGTCCGTGGCATGGCAGCAATCTGGATGAACAGCCTTTCCAGCATTACATCATCTCTGCTTCTTGGTAATCAAGCGGTTGCTGAATGGCAAAGTCCTTTTGCAGGTCAGTTAAAAACTGCTTTATGACACCAAACATAAGCGCCTTGGAAGAGCAGCGCAAAACACGGGCATATCGAATGACTCTCTGCTGCGAAGTGTTTGGCTGTTTTCCAGCATATCAAATGCGAATAAGGATAAGGGATAAGGCACTCAAGCAGTAGTCCAACTGACTGCTAATGCCGCATAATGAAAACGTTCGTTCCTTCCCTCTATGAAAGCTTTAATTATCAAACGCTGTATAGACTAGACGCAGTTCCCTTCAATGTGGGTACTTGGAATGCACTGTATAACTGGCTTGGCCGCAACTGGCCTGCACTCTAAGAGACTAACCTCCCCAAACTATCCCTCTATTCCACAGCTTGGGATAAACTTTTCTTCCAATGCGTGAGACATTTACGGCAATTATTTTCGCCATTTTATTTTCCGTCATTTCACTATCAATGCCGTGACTATTCATCAATTTTTCCCACTGGCAACAATGGCAATAGGGAAATCAAATGGAAAACCAACAGGGAATAAAGAGAGAGGTCTTACCACAGGGGCAGGGAAATGTGGGACTGGTGTTTTTCTCTGCTGGGGGATCTTGTAGTTCTGGTACAACAGAATTCCATACTGCAATAAAGTAAAGCAGCAAATGCTTAGTAATGAAAAGAGATTAAAAAGGAGTGACTAAGCCAAGGTTAATTTAATTCGTCCAAAGCCATTTTTGTTATTATATTTTTATTGCCATTTGGGGTATAGAGAACGCGACAGCTAATATAAAAGGTAAGCACTTTATAAACGGATTATATGCCAGCTGAAATCTGACATCATTCACACTTTCAGGCAAAAGACTGTATCCGCTACCAGCAGCAATGAAACAGGACTACAAAAATAAGCCCAGCGTAAATGCAACCCAACTGGGAGCTCGGTAAGTCTGAATAATCTGCAATAAATTGTGATAATAAATACAAACTAAGAACGACTTGGGCACAATCGATACCAAATATGGCACAGCACTAAGAAGATTAAAATCTAAGTCCTAGTATTTTAGTTTCTTTCCAAAATAGCATTCGCAAGTAATGAGCTCTGGGTGTGCTGAGCACAAAAGAGAAAACTTAGCAGAAGACCTCGAGCCTCATGCTCGCCTGCAGCCAATTAGTAGATGATGAACCATTTCTGCAGCGCTGCTTTAGAAATTTTGCTGAATGTCAATTAGCCATTGGCTAAAAGTTGCAAAAGAACGAGTTTCTGGCTAGCCACATACCTTCAGAAGTCTGAAGGCAGTCATCCAGCAGGTCCTGCTCTGCTCATCCTCCGCACAAAGCATCCTCAGCTCCTTGGACTCGTTCCTCGCCTTGTTGGGCTATTGCAGATTACACAAGTTATGCCTGTCAATCAACCAACTGCAACTTCTCAACAGAACATGAATTTACACCAATATGACGTCCTGAAGCAACTTTAAATCCAGATATTAGGCCTCTTTCCAAAGATGCATAAGATTTACTACAGTTAAACATGTTCTGAACAAAGGAACATATTTTCTCCTCAAGTCCTACAGTTGTTACATTATGAGCAGGCCGAGACTGGATTTGCCCAAGGTCGACTGAGGTGAGTCGCTCCACTCAAGGATACATTTGGCAGAGTCGCCTCAGGGAAACGTTCTCAAATCCTCCAGCCCAAAGTCTACGTCAGAGTTCTAAACAGAAGCAATCTCCGGTAACACAAAGCCCCATAAGGTCTGCCTTTGAAGGCGAAGAGCGTGACCTCTAAAGGGGCTGATCCCTCTCAGCTCCTGAAGGATCTCCTCGTGGACTCAGATGGCCTGACTTTCATCTACATGTTGGGTCTTTGGTCTGCCCCATCTGCCAAACGACTCACAGCTTTTATGAGGTGAACTAAGCTGAACTTGGGAAATGTGCCCCTGGGATCAGTAGGAGGCCGAGTTTCTCTTCAGCAAGGCCTTCAACAGTGAGCACAAGCTAGGCTGATTTATCTGGCACCTAGCTGCCTATGAGTGCAATATACACCCACATAATGTTTTAATACTCCCTCGTGTTTCCTAAAATTTCCTAATGAGCCAACCCCCCTTTCCCTTACCCAGGAGCTTTAATTTCAGTAACACAATGTTCCCTACCTTTATGCAGAATTCATAGTCTGTTGGGGCATGATGAAGCTTCTTGCCAGTGATTACTGCGTATATATTGCTGTCCTCGAGGTCCGCAAGTAGCTGTAAGTGCCTCGGCTCCTGAGGGAGAACAGGTGATGTCTGATGTCATTCCTTATTTAAAAGGGCATGGGATACAGTTCAATGTGACAAGTCAAACTGGTACTGGGAGGAACAGATTCAACACAAAGACACTTTTAGGATGGCTGGCTTCAAACCAAAATAAAATTATGCTGTCGACAGAGATCCCGCGCAGAAATGAGATAATGCTAAACACTGTCTGCTGACATTCTGAGCAAGCAGCTAACTCACCCTGTCACATACCAAACTATTTTATCTCAAACAGGGAAAATCAAGCGTGGATACAAGGATCAGTAAATGGAGTTAAAGTGCTATTTTACAAAAATGTCTGGTCCCGGATTTTGCATACAGAACATACCCGTTGAAATAATAGATACAAACTATAATACAGCAAATTACATTTGATTGCAACTTCATGGAAAGCATTTGTGCAAAATGTTATCACAATGACTGTACCAGCCATTTTAGAATAGTCAAGCCACTATCAGAACACAAAGCAGAAATGAGTTATGGAACAGGAGTACATTAAATGGATTATTAAACACAGGAAAGGCAGGGGAACCGAGTTTGCCCTGGGGCAGTAAATGAAAAAATGAAAAATGAGAGAGCAGGGAAAAAATGCAGATGTATGCTCGAAGTGCTGGTTTATAGAGGAAGTACGAAACTGTTACGCTCTGACCCCGACAAGGCATGCTGGACACGTAGCAGTTGGGAGAGAAATAACTCAGAGAGCAGTACAGGAAGAGGACAGATGGTGCAAACATAGCGCACACTGAGTAAAGGGCAGGGGATTCAGGACAGGTTTTGTAAGATAGGATGGTGCAACACAGCTTATCACAATACTGTAGGATACAGGACCAAAATTTACAGCTTCACTCACCTTGGACATTCCTTTTGTTGAATAGTACAAACCAGACCGTCTTAAAAACATATACAGCTTCTTCCATGACTTTCTGGCCGTCTCTTTCATGTATAAAAACCCCTGGATTTCAGGACAGCCGCTGGAACTCAAGAAATTCTGGGGAGGAAAAGAAACAAATCATCTGGAGGGTTAAATCTTTTCTGGATGTGATCCTTGATCCTCAACTGAGGCTCTATTCAGAGAGCAAGGACACTGCAGACATCACGAGTAAGAGAAGAGAACATCAGTAGTGAAAGAAAAATAATGACATTCTTCCATGGCTCTTTAAACTAGTGAATCCACTTTAACATAACTTCATTAATGGGCTGGTTAGAGAAAAATGCCCTGGCGTCCCATACTTATTGATTTAATCTAGGAAATCTCGTTTAAAAATGTTGAACTAAGCCATACTCAAATACGTACTGGAGACTTTCTATACTTTGGGACCAAACCATGTCACTTTGCTGAGAGTTTTGACAGGACTTTCATTGTGCTTTATCTTACTTGTAGAAGTTGAGACTGTGGAATGACACCGTTTGTCTCTTGACACCATGCTACCACTTGTTCTGGGAAGAAGTTCTGCAGACAGAAAAGAAAGGAGAAAGGATTATATATGAGCCTGCACCTTTTCTGACAGCAATCCCGGTTAGCATTGAAATACGACTTCCTATAAATAGATATGACCGCAGGTTGACGAATGATGTAGAGGAATGTAAACTTTGCATAATGTTGACATCTAAGACAGAAGGAAACCGATTGCCGCCATCTCGATGAGCATAGCTCATATAGCAAAGCTGCATTAATTCACACCCCACCACGTGATCTCTGAGTCTTGGCACTCATGAGTGTACAGGGAGCCAAATTAAAAAATTGCATGATCTCATCGCTGATGCAAGCCCCTCTGCCTCCTCTAATACCTCTTTATAACACTTACTGGGATTGACAATGGAAGGGCATTTCCAATTACAGCACAGTGGTCATTAAGACAACACACTGACGCCATTTGAACTGCATTGACAGCACTCCTAAATCAATACTGAAATTGGCATTTGAGACAGCCTGTGGAAGGTTGGCAACAGGCTTTATTCTATAATGCTTGTTCATGAATCAAAAATGAGAAAGCCAAAACCCCAAAAACCTCATTCTTATTGTGTTCAAGGGGCAGAAACACAGAGCTGGTTTGTTCAAAAGAAAAAACAAAATACCAAAGGGCGGGAAAAAAAACAAAAAAAAAACAAATTCAGTGTTCTTTTTGTTTTCATGCCCAATACTGCGGCAAGCTTTTGTATAAGTACAGACCAAGTGTAAAAATAAACAAACACCATTTGACTCTCTTGCAAAGCACTATGTAGATGAGGTTGTTCATCTTCAATCAGTGGCGCAGCTCAAATAGCAGCCATCGCTCAAATGTGGACTTAAAATTAGATGCATGCAAGCGAATACTGTATGAGCATGAGATCATCCCAAGCTGTGCGCCGAATCACTGGAATGAAAAACTGGAGCGGATCAAACGCTGGATCAGCTGATCTCCAGCTAATCCCCTTTCGGTTGAACACAAAGCGTGAGGCTTTGTTAATGTCCCCAAAGAAAATGTGATTAGTCCTTTCAATCTACAGCTCGCACTCTCCTTTACTTGCACATTTTCAGACAGTTAAACAGAACACCTTATTATCACATGACACTGATGAGAGGAAAAGCCCCACAGCCTGTGCATTGGGCCAAATGAATGATACTGAAAAATTACACCAAGCATTTCTATTCTTCACAGTTTTCTACCTTTAATTGTGATATGATGTTTGCATGAATTTGACAGCATAACAAAAGCATGAACATGGCACAACATTTTATTCTCTGCAAGGGGTTTTCCACCTTAAATTGTGATATGTATGTTTATGCTTTCGTAATCCTGTCCGATTCCCAAATCAAGACCGATGCTAATGAGTTAAAAATGCATAAAATCACTATCCTACCCTTATGTTCATTTTTGGAAGCTAGGAGTTCAGCATGACAACCAAAACAAGCTTATGGCTTGATACAAAAACTGTCAAGGGCGTATTTAAGAGTTGTGCACAAATTCAGAACTCACCACAGGATTTCTAAAGAATTCATATTTGGCATAATTCTTCCTGAAGAGAAATTTGCTCTCGCTGGTCATCGATGCCTGAACGTGAACCACCAGCTCATGATCTTCCAGGCAGCGTTCTGTGGCGGAAGAGACGACATCAGTCAACATACTTTATACCCAACCATTGCTTACATTTCACACAAGACCCATGGAGCTGGATAGGTACTGAAGCAATTGAGGTCAGTTTCATTCCTCTAGGCCACAACAGCAGAGTTCTGGGATTCAAACCAGCAACCTCCTGCACAAATTTGTTTCCCTGACCTCAAAGCCGCAGAGCCCCCTCACCGTCACAATCCCCTAAACGTCTACAATCTGAGCCGCTGTATGGGGTGCACTCCTCGGATTGGCATGCTTTTTGCCTTGATTGCCTGTCTCAAAATTAGGGAGCTGAGAGGACCCCTGTCTCTCGACTTAAAAGCTCCCCGAGCAACCAGCCCGCCACCCCCGCACTTCCTCGCACAGGCACCCGGCCAGCTCTTCCTCTAAACACGCCTCTAACATGCCAGGGATGGGGCCAGGTTGCATTCTGTCCATAGGTATAATTTATGTAACACAGGAAACTTGGTGATTTAAAAGAGCTCAGTAGGGGGAGGATGTGGTAGGAGTGAGCGTGCCTATCAGATTAAGAGCAGGGCACTCGCTTCCTCTTGACTCGAGCCCAGCAGCCCTATGACAAACTTTCCAGGAGACGAAGGTCCGGCATCGCTGAGCGATGATGTCGCGTGTTTAGCTTGATTAGATTAAGCAATGAGCTGATGGTATTACATATCAGATGAGGACGTATAAATGATGTTTATAGGGCAAGTATAAAAGTAACCCTGTTGTAACCCACTGTTAATGTAATCATACTGAGTGATTCACTTCCAGGTATAACAATTCAATCCTAGACCTATTAATTAGAGCTTGTAATGCAGTCTTCACACACACTTTGCACTAGCTTGGTGGTAATGTTGCCACATTGCACATGTATAAAAATGGCACATCTAGCGGACGAACCATACAAAATGAATATATATATCCAATAAGCAATCCTCTCCAGGAAATTTATCCTGACCTGAAAACTGTGCAAAACCAGCACCTGAGCATCTTAATCAAACACCAGTGATATTCACGTTGAATCGCCATAAATTATGAAATTATTTCTAACTATGCTTGAGCATACGATAAATTATATATCGTAACTGTATATCCATATGTGATCTATATAAAGACCAGATTGCAAGCATAGTAGTTTTCCACCCGAGACAGTACATTTCCATCTCATTATCATTTTTATTGTGGGTGTCAGACAGAAAACAAATAATTGCCCTCACAATACTGCATTCATCATTGTCATAGGACATGATGCAAGAGTCTTAGGAATTACTTCACAGGTTGTGGAGTAATGCAGACTGTCCTTACAGAAATTATTTAATTAAAATAACCAGCCAGAAACTGCCAACAGTGTTTCCCTCAACAACACCATGCTCTGTCAATTTTGGGACCATATCCTCAACGAAACAGGGATATATGATCAAAACTGGCAAATATATTTTATAATCTAAGCCGGTATCATTCCCGAGACCTATGACACATACCTCAGATGGCCGGAGGCAAGGGAGCATCACATGTGCACTGAATTACACAATGGTTGCTATAGCTACAGAGGGAAAATAAAACATCTAGAGCGGCATATCGCAGCGTCACATACAAAGACACATAAATCCAGCAGAAACCTAAGAGAATGTCTGTCGCCTGTGTCATGCTATATGCACTTATGCTGCGCTGATTACACGTCGGCACTCAGATATTCCCAGCAGGGAAATCTGCATTTTGTGCCGTTCTCTAGGAAGTGAAGACACGGGTGCCTGCAGGAAACAGTGTTATATTTTGTATGTCAAGGAATTTATTGCACATTGCAACAGCATATTCTTGCTTCTTTCCGAATGTTTCATGTTTGGCAAAGATTCTGAAGAATTTTCCATTCTAAGAATAACGATACAGGAGATGGATAAGATGTGAAAATGTTATTATCATAAATATTAAGAGATATGTGCATATTCAGCTGAGATAAAAGCTTTCAGCTCCATCAGGCTATTTGCTATAATGTGTGCAAAACACAGTTCATACGAAAGCATACATTACGTAGCCGAAAGTGTGTGGACACTTTCCTGAAACCTCACTGATGAACATAAAAACTGATTTTTTTTAATTCTAAAAATTTGAATTTGTAATGAATTGGTCAATTTGGTCTGCCAGGACAGATATTTGAGGGTAAGTTCATATAATTCTGCTCAAAAATCAGTAAATTGTTGCACTTACTGTACATCTCTGGCCCCCTTTCACAACGGGTCTATTAACTCCACACTCAATTTAACTGCCAGATATATAGAATTGAAAATGTATCTTGTATATATGTCAATGAGGTTCCAGTAAAGTGTCCAAACACTTTTGCCGATACAACCAAGAAATTGCACACACAAATCTGTAAGAGAATGTAGACAGGAGTTACAATTTTTTCCCTCTGTACCTTAATGCGGAGTCAAAGGCCAATGACTCGGAGTTACGAACTTCTGCCGAAATCTTTGACCTGTAATTCACAGTTTGCCATCCTCGCACTCTGCTTTATCACAAGTTGAAACTGGTTTTTTACAGGTCCTTGTCCTGAATACAACAATAATCGCTCTCTTACCAAGGAGAGGATCATGGATGATGCCTAGAGGCATACTCTCGCTCTAATCAGCGGAGTTTCCAGTGAAAACAGATGAAACTAAATGTTACATTCCAATGGAATGGCACCACCACAGGAAGATGGATGCCATCCCCTGGCTCGCTCCCACGAAGGGAAGGAAAGGCAGGCGCCGCCTCATGCTTAAGGACAAAAAAAATTGGATTGATGTCTAGAGAGGGCAACACTGTTTCCAACAGGATATCCTTTGCTACACTCTACTTTTTAATATAGGACAACCATAACTGCTGCATCCTCCACAAAGGGTGCAAAAGAGGCTTGGGGCAGAAGATGAGTTCTGTTCAGCATGTTTTCACTGCCACAAGTTTGCAATAACGGTGAATGGAATCCGGGCACAGAAATCACTTCAGATCAGGCACAAGTGAGCTGAAGGGCAACCAGAGACAAGGACACTTCCTGTCAGAGAGGAAGCAGATGAGATCACAATGTCTAGTTTCATGAGGGTGGAGGGAATGATTTTTCTACTACACTCACTCCACACTCTACACTCTCATTCCTACGAAAAGCTCTTTAATGTAGTATCTAACGTCACAGCCATTAGCGCCACAGGTCAGCATGAAACCTTGTCTCCTTACAAATTAAAACTTCTCTTCGGTTTGCTGCATAAAATTAAGGGCTCAACCAATGAAAACTGATAAAAGGGCAGTGTATTTTAGTGTGGTAAGGGGGTCAGACAATTGATGGAACAAAAAAAAAACAAACAGCTGGTGCCGAGGAGAAACCTCCCATTCAGCAGAATTAAGAAAACCTTTACTGTTTAAAAAGGCACTCATCTTTGCCACTTACCGAGCCCCATCAGTGGGTGATGCTCAACTAGTGTCCAGCTGTTGTCATCCACACAATGGCTTTTGTAAACCAGGAGCTGACAGAGGTCCCGGGCCGTCATGTCTGCAGGTATTTCCACTACTTTGCCTGTGCCATCTTCGCTAAAAACTTTGATTATCTGAAACAAACCAAAGAAAATATAAGCACTTTGAAAAAAAACAGCAGATGGTCAAGCCCTTGAAAAGCAAGCTATCTGGGCAAGTGTTTCAAGAATCGGATGTATGGTTAAAAATAAGAACGGTCACAATATTCTGTGTGTGAAGTGCAGACAATTAAAATAATTACACTCCTCTGACACAATACGCTTCCTCTTATGCCTTCCCTTTGTTTTCTGTACACAACAGGCATCTCATTGCATTCCGCCGAATAAAAACCCTACGATTAAGATATCACACTGAGCCATGGTTGCGCAACAAGCCCAATGTAAGCAAGATTCAATGAATACAATTTAATGTACCCAAATTTCCCCAGGCTTGACAGCAATATGCAAACAAAAGTAGTGAAAAAGATAAGTCATACATTCCATTACAAAACTAATTGCAGAATAATCCCGTATACGGTGCACCACCGAGGCATTTGCGACCGTGATTTCCCCAGGTTCTCCAGAGAGAATTAGTTCAGGACGCATCTATGGGTTCTACGGTACATCAAGTCCTTTCTGACACCCCCCGAGAAAGTGCTCTTTCCGCAGCTGAGGCAAGTTTTCCACATCAGGAAAGTACAAACGTACATTTTTAAAATGAAGAAAAAAAATGTAATACTTTGACAGTTTCAGAAAAAAGGGGAACATTTTTATAGTAAAAAGAGCCCCTTACCTCAACGGCCCGCAATAGGCAGCAGTCAGGAGAGCACGATGGCATTTTGAAAGCGAGCCTGCCTCCAGTGTGGAGACCAACAGAGAGAGAGGAGGGAGAGTGAGCGAGAGAGAGAGAGCGGGAGAGGGGGAGAAGGAGAGAGGGAGCACGGTTTCCTGTTGCTGGTTAGCGACGCTGCCCGGTGCAGTTCCACACCGTCACTGGATTACAGTGAAGACCAGCTACCTGTCACGTACTCTACCTCCGGATTTGCCTCGCCGCAGGAAAGACAGAGCAGATGGTACTGTTCCCAGGCAGACGGACAACTTCTCACTGATCTCCTCACAAAGGGTTACAGGCGTGCAAGGCTTTTAGGTACCGAATAAAACCACACTACCCTAACCAATCATAGAGCTAGCTCAGGCTGATGTAATCATTTCCCACACAAACATACTCTCAGACAGACACGCGCACCCTAAGACACACACACCCACATGCACGTACAGACACAGTCACATGCCCGCATATCCAACTTTTCCTGGCTTGCAGTATAGTTTCAGTTTCGCGTCAGAGACGCTTCCCTTCCTCAACCTTTACAGACACCTCTGACAAGTTTCAAGTGAGAGCTTGTTCATTTTTTCCCTCATTTTTCACTCTAAAAGTTGAGCTTTGAACTTCACTGACACAAAAAAAGAGAAAAAAAAAATCTAACTCTCAACAGGACAAGACTCATTGCGGACTATGGGAGACAAATCTCAAATCTGAACCATTTAACTACTTTTTGCCTTAGGAGCGATTTAAATCAGCATTCTTTTCCCTCAAGGAACACAACCCAGAAACTAGGAGTGTTTTCAATGACAACCCCTCCCCAGACTAAACCCAAACCAAATTCCTCCGCGACACCCAGCACTTCACTGTAACCCACACTATCCTTCTCATTATTTCCACTCTTAAATTATATTTTCACTCCAATTATTCAATACATTTTTATTTTTTCATATTGAATCGCTTGACTGTTTGGACTGCGAGGTCCAAACTGTGGCCGGGTAAACTGAAAGTCCACTTCCTTAAATTTCTCTTACTTTCTTTGGCAACATCCTGTACATCAGACTGGAAAATACAGCAGCAATGCCAGAGTATTCCATGTATCGAAGAACTCCAAGTATTCATTCTGTGAGGTTCTTTTAATACATGTGCTCCTTTTCCATCTCTACATAATGTAAAACAGTTGCCCATGTACTGTACATTTCTCCACTTGGCAGCGACTCAAAAGTCCCAACTGACAGTTGAGCGCTAGTCATGACCAAATGAAGTTAAGTGCAGCACAAATCCCGAGGGGGGTGCGAGGCAAAGCTGAAGGGCAGCATTGCTCAGCGATTTTACAGAGCCATGACGAAGACTCAGCCTCTCAAGAATGCAAGTCAAGCACCCCGGACTCAAAAATCAAACTCACGTGTGGAGCAGTAACTGGCTCATAATAAACATTGCATGAGACATGTTAGCGATGTTAACAAATGCCAGAGAAATCAAGAGAGGCGAGTCTCCAGGACAGGACACGAACTGAATGGATACCATCCACATGCTCCTTTAGAAGCATGACCACAATCACCAACATAGGCTAACTAGCGGACATCCACAATCATTAGTGTGTGTACACAAGCAAACCCCGAGAACGGAAAGGGGATAATTTTGGGGGCATCGGAGGATTACTGCCCTCTCCCCGACCACAACGTCATTTGTTGTCCTCACCCCCCGCTTACATCTCCCACTCTCCCCCACAAACTTCCTTATGACTCATCGTAAAAGATATCTACTGTGGGCTAAACCTAATTAGCACGTTACCACTGATTACACTAATCCTGATCTGGCCGCGTACAATAAATGAAGACAAATGTGTGACCTCAAGGAAATTGAGCCCTTGACAGAGGCCAGTAGAGAGTAAGGAGGGATGAAGAATTTGTGCACAGGTGTCTGTGTGTGCACAAGGTGGGGAGAAAAACAGAGAGTACAAGAGGGAAAGAGAAAGGGAGAAAGCAAACGAGAAAGAAAGATAATGAGAACGACAGAGAGAAAGAGAGAGCGGGAGAGAGTCTCTCCACACTGCAAACAGAGACGGATACTAGAATGCCTTGTTGAACACTTATGCACGAACTCAAACGCCCACACAGGAGCTGCATTCTCCCACAGGCAGTCCTCAGGTGATTCAGGAGCTTTATGCTAATGAGCAGCTTTATGATGTAATCCCCGACTGCAGTGTAGTCAGAGTCGATCAGGAGAGCTAGCTGGATGAGCAGCAAAGTTTCCCCACCCCGAGACAAATCAGTCTGACACGCAATCTGCCTCCGGTTTCAAACTCCATAAATCAATCGAACATTAGACTGCTTGATGCTGATTGGATATTGTTCAGGTGACAAGGAGTTTCTTTAAATGATGCAACATGTAAAATTAGGACTTGTAGATGCCTCAATGTATATTTGTAGATGACAATTCCAGTTGAACAAAGGTTCTCATGCGCACACGTTTGAGGGCTGATCACACAAAGAGGCTTCCTGACTGGTTGGGAGCTCATGGCTGGACCGGTGACTGAGATACTGTACAAATGATAGCAATTCAGTGCAGTTTTTCCTTCTTATGGAAACCATGCCCTTATGGTACGGGGTTCTCAAGCTTTTCACTCAAACAGTATAGAAAGTCAAGCCTCTTTAAAGATTAATAATAGGAGGGCCGCGTGTGCAGAGCCGTTCACGAGTGGGTTTAAATCAATAGGCCGAATGTCATTCCTGGAGCCAGCCCCCCCGCACCCCCTCCTCTGGGAGCAGACAGAGTCCTCATTGTGCAGAAGCTCTCGAGTGCTGGAGGAAGACTGCTTGAGCATGTCTGGGTGTGTTGCTGTGCGTGTGAACTCAAATAACGCCCGTCGTCTCAGTCTGCCGCAGAGCCGGGGGTAATTGTAAAAGTCTGACGAGCTGGACACAAGGCTTCCTTGTTGAGAGGGGCTCGGCGGCGGGCTGGCATCAGCAGCGGCTGCGGCTGGTAGGCCAGTGCAAAAGGCTCCTGAGGTCAGGGCCCAGTCCCCCGCGAGGGCAGCGAGTAACCGGGAGACGGCAACAGTGGGCTAACGCTCAGCGTGACCTCCGGATCCAGATCCCTGTAGCTGCACCATCTACAGCAGCGTAAAACCTGGATCACAGGATGCGCAGCTGCGTTAGCGCCGAGCAAACAAGTCATTACAAGGGCTATTCAGCTTCGTTCAAAGGGACAGATGTGACATGTAAATTTGCGATGTTTAGCATGACACTCGACAAGTTTTTTTTTGTTGTTGACCATTTAAGTAGTAGGGGGTAAAGCATGATATGAAACCAGGAAGTTTTATGAGCTGCGTTCCCTTTGTGCAGCAGCACCTTCTTGTTGACAGCGTACACAAGAGCTGGGAAAAAGGGTAATAATTGAAAAGTGTTGTGCGGTCGGCCTCAGACACACACTACCAAGGAACCGTTTTGGTTGAACCATCCCCATATTACAATGCATTCCTGCGCCATGGGAACTGTAACCCACTAGAAAATAAAAAGGAAGCAGCAGGAGATCAAAATTTCATAAACTGAGAACCCCCTTGATTTATCTGCGTGAGATTTCCTCCAGAAGGAGTAATCAAAACAGAGCAAAGTCTCACAGCCTCATTTCCTCAGGGAGAGCAGAGAAAGCGCGATACAGCTGAAAAGTAATAAAGAAAGAAAGCCTGACAACACAGATGCTTATGTTACAAAGCATAAGAATGGCTAATAACCGGAGTTGAGTGGAGATCATAAACCTCACAAGTGTTCACACACTGCACTTTGCATGTTCACTCTGCCCCCTCCTATCACACAACTGAGAGATTTTATTTGCTTCAATTAAAGCTTGTAGCATGAAAAATTCAATAGCAGGAATAAGTGGATTAATTAATGAGGCCTTGATACACCTGCTCCCCTCTCAAGCTGCAGGCGTTCGCCTATCAAACAGCTGCTTCCATGAGACACTGACCTAACCGCTCGCAGGAACCGGCTTTCACTTCCTTCCTATCTGTACCATCAGGACCATCAATATCAACAAAGTGAGGGTTATTTTCACTTGCTACGGCAGCACATTGGGAGTCAAAATGAAATAATGAAAATGGGCTCAAAGTACAGACTTACAACTTCAATTTCAGAGTACCGGCATCCCAACTGGATGAAAGATGAAGGAAATTCTTAGCAACGTATACGAGGTACTGCCCCCCTAAAATAATTCGTTAATTGGCAGCTCAGCTACTCCATGGCCAGGTGCATGTTATTCCTTCATTGTTTCATTTCTAAGGAAGCAGCTTGAAGGTCTTCAGCGGATTTACACAGCGGAATTTGCATTTGGAGTCAATATGAAGTTCAAAGAGCTGTCAGTAGTGCCAAAGAAAGCTACCAATGGGCTGAAAGGTCTAAATTAACCTATCAAAGAAATGATAAAAACACTGGGCATGGTCAAATCAACTATTTGGTAGAGGCTGAACAAGAAATGACACACCAGAAGACTGAAGATAACGGTGTGGGAGTCATTGAGATAGGCAAATCTGTATTCAAGTCAATGAACAAGAGAAGACTTCACCAGAGTAAATCCTGAGGTTCATCACAAGATGTAAACCATTGGAAAACCAAAAAGCATTTAGATCAGAATATTACTTGTACGAAAACCACTAAAAAAGCCTGTACATTTCTGGAACACCATCCTACAAACAGATGGGACAAACTATAATTTTACTATAATTATGGGAGGAAAAAAGCAAAGGCACACACTGCTAGCGATTGAGAGCGTCCCACCTCATCAGTGAGGCATGGTGAAGAAAGTGTTTCGTTGTAAGCATGTATGGCTCCTCAGTATTAACTGATGAAGTGACCACTGACAAAAGTAGCAGGATGAATTCTGAAAAATTTAGTGAGTTGGATTATAGCCAAATGCTTCAAAAATCATTATACGGCACTTCGCAGAAGTACAATGATCGAAAGACTACTGCAAAAGCAAACAAAAAATAAGCGCAATGTTCTAGAATGGCCAAGAATCACCTAACCTGAGTCTAACTGAGCATGTATTGTATTTCACTTGCTGTGGGCAAAAATCAAGGTAAAATGACCCATACACAAGCAGCAGCCTGGTAGAGAATCACCAGAAAATAACTCAGCACCTTTTGAAGTCTCTTGGCTCCAGACTTCAGGCTATGATCAACTGCTAATGACTTGCAACCAAGAATCCTATATGACCAATTTATGATTATTTAAGTAGGTCAATCATTTTTGAAAGGTTATGTATCAAAATCATCATAATTCCACGGCAGTTCTAAAATTACAGCTGAAGATCTTCATGCAAGCACGTAATTAATTTCAAATCCCCAGTGGTGGTGTAAAGAGCCACTATTATGAAAACTGTGTGACTGTCCGAATTTGTCATCGATACATATTTCACCATCAAGATTTTAGTCTCAACTATGGTTCAAGGATGTTGTTTATAACTAAAAATACAGCAGAACGAGATAACCCAAGCCTATATAATACAAACGAAATACAACATTAGATATAAACACAAAAAAAACAGTGTCACTGGCACTGTAGTTCATCAGAACACTGAATCTCCAGAGACCTCAAATAAAAATTTGACTTGTATTTATCACCTGACCTCTGACTCATTGATCAATATTTTTGCTATATATTACCCCAAACTATAGTGTGAAACTGGGATCATTACTTAACGATTTCTCTTTAAAAATTTAAAAAATGTCCAATATTAAATTTCTAATAATAATGAATAATAAATTCATTATTATTCTTTGGTTAAAATCTGAATCTTCAGTCAATCTTTAAACATAAATTAATTAGCAAAAATCGAAATTTAGCAAATACATATTTACAATTAAAACTGAACTAATTGAATGATTATTTCTATCGGAAAGATACCTATTCAGTGGAAATCTTGAGTGTTTGAAATGGCATGTAGTTAAAATAAGATAAAACGTGTGGACTCTTACGGTCACATAATCTGACCCTGTTGATACTAAAATTCGATCAGCTAAATTGCAGCAAAAGGTGAATGGAAATAAATCAAACAATTTCTGAGTATTCATGAGCAGGAGGAACATAAATGGCAAGTTTCAGCTTACTTGGTGCAAAAGAAAATTTTGCAGGAATGGCAGACAAAGGTCAAATCGAGGTCAAAATAGCCCAAATGACAAAACCTGTAATAGAAGTCATAAATCTTACTGCTTAGTCCCTAAATACCAATTTTCCCCTGAATCAGTCCAGAAAAGGCTGGGATATGTGGCATGAGAAATAGGCATTTTCAAGATGGCTGCCCATTGCCATATTAAAAATTGGTTCAGAATCCCTTGAACAAAGTTTGGTATGCTAATGAATAGGAATATCATAATATTGATCCAACGAACAATGACAACTGATAAGCAGGCCATGACATAAGCATATCGGACCTCAAGTCCACATGAGCTAAAAATCTGTTATGTGGATCTAACCCCTTCTGTCCCTAAGGGATTCTCAAGCATAGAGGACTGGACATACTTCATTAGAATCAGCTGACAAGACAGAGCTGACAGAGATGGTTCTCTGATCCAGTTCACCTCATCAAGCTTTTGGGAATAAAAGAGAATTCATATCTCTGCAGTGGAAAATGAGCCATCCAGTCATTGGCAGTTTTTTTTGGGGCTGCCGGTTCACATAATGGATTGGAGTTCAGCTTTTGGTAAATATCTGGAGCCCAGAAACCCGACCATGCAGAGGAGGCACGGAGGGGAGAGAAAAAAAAACCACAATGCACCATATGTCCCTCCCAATTCGGGAAGATAAAAAAACAGTGCAGAGTCTTGTTTACACTCATGGTCACCCAGAAAAGATGTGAAATCATTTAGAAATGCAATCAAAATTTCAGAGAGCATTTTAAACATTACTTGCTTACATAACCCACATGGAAGCCCGTATTCCTCTCCACAACTCATTTGCTTTCATTTAGGAAACAAAAACTTCATTTCCACACACAACAGGGCTGGTTTTTTCTGACTGTTTTCCCCCAAAATCATGGCATATTGTTTCGCCATCGTGGAAATCGCCTTGAGAAATGTTGCATCTGAGGGTGTCACTGCCTCAGTAGTATGCCGGAGGGAAATCCTCTGCTGCTGGACCAGAGCTCAGACAAGGCTGGTGTGCGCTGTGTCAGTGACACAAGACCTTTCTGACTCAGAGCACTAGTTCTGCTAAGAGAAGACATGGGCTCACTGCCATAAACAAGCCACAGACTGAAAATTCCATTAATAAGCAGCTATTCTGACAAGTAAACTGGCCAGTGTACCCCGACCTTCACTGTGGGCGTTTCACTTCTTCCATGTCACCACAAAAGAGATGAATGACTTTATTACAAACATTTTTTCCCTCTTCTAGCCCCATTATACATCATTAATGACCGTCCCCCTGGCATTTTTCATGCTTTGCTTCTCTACGCCATCTGCACAGCAAGCACTGAAAAAAGAAGGGAAAAAAAAAGCCCAGCAGGTTATTTAACATCTGTCAGCACAAGGTTTGGGCTGCATGGTGTTTAAACAATGGGCAATGCTGCTCAATATAGTTTATATGTGGATCTGCCAATGACAGCGTGTTGAGACAGCATGTCATGTTTTATATCAGCTTTTTAGGAGGCACAAATGCAGCTGACATCGCACTTTTTCAAGCAGCTGTGTTTCTGGTTCCTTCCTGGCTATGTGCACGCATTCACCTACGCTTTTGTCCATGATTTATATTCCCACATGTTGCAGCCGGGCTGAATGATACTAAAAGTGAAGATTTCAGGGTCTATAAAACAGGGCTCCAACACTGCCAACCAGGTACAAGTCAGTGTATGGAGCAGGGAGAAATGGAAAAGAGCTCACGCCAGAAAGAGAATGTTCCAACAGTGTGTGTTTTGTATACAGCAGAGTAAGAACCGACACACTCCTGTGCACTCACTACCTGTTCTCCCCCAACAATTCTTGGAAATAACTTGCCAAAAAATAAGGGAAAAATAAAGGCTGTGCCTGAAAGGCCATTTCGTCACCGACTTTGCACTGGGCCACCAACCTCCACCACCAGTCAATTTTACCACGACATAATACAAGATACGATAGAAAGGACAGAGTGAAAAACTATATCTTACACAGGGGAAATGCATGAAAAATCCCAGAATAATGGGTCACACATAACAGTAAGATGAAGACTGAATTTATTCCATGAGACCCACTGTATAACACTGCGCAGGACTGTAGGCTCATCACAGAACAGTTCACCTAAAGGAGCTTTTCTCAGACCCCAATTCTTGAATTCAACCATGCAGCGTCCACCCTTCAGTGAACCTTCGTCTCCATTTAATCCAGTGCAATCCATTCCTGAGTTACAGTACCTTAGACATGATGTCTACATACTGTGCCTTACAATACAGCATTGTTTAACCCTTCAATGTGATTCAAAGTCCCCCCACCCCCACCCATTTAACATTCTGAACGCTTAACTACCTAAATAAGAGGTTTGCATAATAGCTGGGATGAAGTGAATTAATGCTAATGATAGAGATGGGAACATTCTAGAAGGCAGAGGATGATGGCCCATCATTTGTCAAGCCTTCCACATGGTTCCTTTTTCACAGTTGCCTTCTCATGAAAAACCCTGTTTGTTACACCCCTTTTTGGTGTTCCAATTTCTGCAATACATTTTATGAGTGACGACCCTACGGCAACTCAGACCACAAAATCCCCCACAATAGCATATAAGTATGACATCCATGACTACAACTTAAAATTGCTAGTATGAGCATTTTTATCTGCAACAATTAGACGCGGGACCAGTTTAGAATCAATCAATGTTCAGGACACTTGAGATTTGTAAATTACAGTCTGTGCTAGGATGGTGCCTTGGCACTCAAAAAGGATGACATCATTCCTGTGCCTCTGAGCTCAACAACCAGCTCAGCACACTATGCACTGTCCTGCCACTATACGCAAATGGCAGGCTGAAATTTAATGACCAATCACGTTTATCAGAAGAGTGCCCTCGCTCAGAAAAACAGGCTTGCAGTAAAATGCAAAGTTAAGTAATAAAAGCTCCACTAAAAGTCACTTGTTGTCCACTCCAAGTATCTATTTCGTACATGAACGGACATTTAAAGATGGAAAGAGCAGACCAGAGGGGTTTCATAGTCTTTGCGGTACTGCCATGTGGGACTAGTATATTGGGCTATGCTGTTTGACTATAATAAGCTTTAATGCCATGCTGAAAACTCCCAATTCCACATGAAAAAAAACATACAGAGTAACTTTTGAAAATAACTTCTTCCATTTTATGAAACTGCCTTTAGTTTCCTGCATCCAAATTCACAGATTGGCTGCATTGAACCAGAGACTACTCTAAAGTAATCACCAATGTGGTCCCCAAACTACAATAGCAATCAGTATAAAACAATATTAAGTTCCGTTCAGTTAGTTTTAAACACAATTGATAGTTTGCTGATGGAATATAGACTAGTCCAAAATCCACAGCCATTCAAGGTCAAGAAGATGAACCTTTGCAAGCATTCATAACACTTAAAGGTTCACTCAGAAAATTTTTTGGCTATTTTTGAAGAAAAGGATCATATGTAGCACATTAATAAGCATCACACATTTGTAAATGCTTTCTAAGACTTTTTATCATTATTTGAAAACAAAAATTTGGCTGATTGGTACGGTCCTGAGCCGTAAACTCCTCAAAAAAGTCATTGCACACGGACCTCGTAGTCATATGGCCTGTGACGTGGGAAAAGTTGTAAACATTCCCAGCTTATCGACCGGTGGTTCGTTTTATACTGATAATTGATTTTGCCTTCATTTCGTTGATTTTGAGATAACAACATGCCAAATAGGTGTGTAGTGGTAGGCTGTAACAAGACTCCAAACGATGGTATGAGTTTACATCACTTCCCAAAAATAGAGATGCCAAGTCCCGCGCATTCGGTAGTCTCTGGCCTCTCAGTGGCATTCACCTTCCTGTGCCGAGGTTCGCAATTTTCCAATCAGCGTGCACTGGAGAAATTCACTTGCAGAATTGAAGTCATTGTGCATTAAGTTAATCAGTTTCACATGCATTACGGTGGATTTCCCCACTAGAGTCACGGAAATCGATTATGACTCGGGAATTCTCACGCTTGTCTTTACTGAGAGATTGAAGACGTTTCATTTGGTCTTGTTTCATTAAAACAATTGAAACGATCATGAAACACATGCATTGTTTCTTTTCCTGGAGAGAAGCACGAGAAGTCCGGAGTCATAATCGCTTTCCATGTTACTTGTAGTGAGGTCCACCTTTACGCAAGTCAGGACCGACGCTAGCCTAGACAATTGCCTTGGCAAAAATCCATCCCTTTATTGCCAATATTTAGTCCTGGCTTGTTCTTAACGGTTTTCCTTTATTAACACGTTTTCCAATTTAAGAATAATCAAGTGGCAATTGAAGACACGGCTTCTCTCCCCCCATGCGATCTAACAGCGACAAATGGGCCACACTCAGTTCAGAAAAATAATTAATTATAATTAGGTCTATGCACTGGCACTCAGCGATGTAGCTTTTTTTTTCCAGCGAGAGTGGCATTTCAGAACTCTTCAGGTAATTCTGATGTCAAGTAGGTGGTTTTGTCCGTTTATATTTTCCAATTGGACAGCTGTCTATTTTTTAAAGCAAGTTGCGTGACCGTGCTGCAAAAACAGGTGTGCGCACTTGTCGCCGGAATTACCTTCATTCGCAAAGGAGTTCTGAAAGGCTGCTCTCGCTGGAAAAAAAAATTACCCTTGCTGAGTGCAATGTAGAATAGGGTATGTAGAAAATGTATCAAGAAGAATATTCGTCCCAAATAAGATAAATATAACTTGTCTTTTTTTCACAAATTGGTTGTTGAAATAAGGAGTGAAACAAGTCATTTTCTGCAGCAGCTCTGGTGCAACTTGCTTCTCATCAAAGTGTCAAGGTTCTTCATTTTTTTTTTGCCAATATGACATACAATTACGAAAGTTAAATGTTGGATTTGTGAATTACAGGCAATAATGCATGTCTACAGCATTTTTTTTCTAACTTAGTAGACCTTTAAGGGGTCAAGCCTGGGTTCACTCAATTTAAGTACTTCTAAAAACTAAAAACACAAAAATTGTGTCAACTGAAACTATACCGTATTTTCCTGTAATTCTTTAATGGTTTTGAAGCCAATATCACCAGCTATACAAGGACATAGTCATTCTGGGTATTTTCATGGGAAAATATTTTGAAAAATTATTTGGTTATAGAATTTTAGAAATGGGTGGCAGAACCTGCCTGGCAGATGGATCATAAATACACCATATATCTACCGACCCGAAAATGGCTATGTCATTGTATAGAACATAGCAAAATGATGCTATGGTGAAACATTCAGAGCAATACCTTGAAAACTGTTGATTTTATGTCCACCACAAGCCTGATAAACTATGAAATTTTGCGATTCGAGAAAATGCACTGGAGGCATTCACATGATAAAAATCAACTTAAAAGATAGTTTTTTTGGTCTTCTTAAAATCACCTTTTATGGATGTTCTGAAAGATGTTTAACAAAATGAAAAAAATAAAACATATTTTTTCAAGTCTGAAGCTAGTCTTGATCCCTTAATATGATTACAAATAGTCAGATTCACAGTTTTTTTTTTCGATATTCAGTAGCCAAGTAAAAAGGGTTGTGAATAAAATGGAAATGAACACAGAGTACCAGGGAAGAGGCTTCAATAAACGGGCTGTCAGAAAATCTTCAGTGGGGGGAATACTGTACATTCCGTTACGCTATTCCTGCATTTGAGGAAACCAGGGGAGTTGCCAAGATTATCCCTTTTGCTCAAGCCTCTCTCTCTCTTCCCCCCTCTCACACTCAGTCTCCCTCACTTTCACCCTCCCTCTCTTCCACAACATTGAAATGAATAGACTCTCAGCTACTTGTCAAAGCTAAACACAGTTTACAATCATTAATAACAGAATAAATGAGAGACAAATTGCTCTTAATGAGAAATTCAAAGCAGCCCTGCTTTCTGTCAGACCATCGTTCTGACATCGTCCGCCAGTGTATCCCAGCTCTTTTAAATGACCTACGTGAGAATTCCCCAAGTGTACTTCGTTGTTGAAAATTGTTTACATATATCTCAGCTCTGTTGAATACACAATTGGGATTGGTTGAATGACATTCTAAAGATGTGCATTTTTCCCTACTGCCGCACGGCAACTAAGTACTTCCAAGAAAGTTAGTCTTTTGAAATTTTGAGCCCCATATCGACAACCTAACAGCATTCAGCAAAAGCAAGTGCTAATGGTATCTCAAATCAAAACCGGTTGTGTCAAACCCCATTCCGGTAATTTTGCAACAAGAGGCTATAGTGCAACTGTGGCGAAGTTATCAAAAGGGATGAACTAAGAAAAATTAATCATACGCCGGTGTGGTGGGGATTTGGTTCCATTAAAGCTAAACAGATTAGCTGCTGTCATTCCCTTCAAGATCAGTGCATCATAGCCAACTTGAATTTTTTCAAATTTAGAACAAGCACCTAACTGGTAAGGGGACCACTGACTCCTTCAGTTCCCCAAGGACCACACTTTTATGCAGTAATGAGTCATTGGGCGGGATAGAGGTTAATGTAGGAGGTTATATATTTTGCATGTTAAGATGAGGATGATTTAAAATGGTGCTCGCGGTATTAAAAAAGGGTGAAATGAAAGTCAACTATTTGCATTACCCCCAGACAAAGAAAATATTCATGTGTATAAAAATACACCTTCACCCTCCCCTTCCTATTAGATCCCACTAATGCTATTTCGTAGCATTATGTATGGTGTACATGACAAAAAAAGAAAACCTGAAGTGAACAATATGCATTTATTTGAGAACAGCTCCGCTGACTGGAATTCTATACCATGAAACTACCACAGAGCAAAAGCTTTTGCATTAAAAGGTAGTTTGGATTAATCAAAATGTTAACGTCTATGAAACATAAGTTGCACAACACCAGCTTTCGACATTGGGTTCTAAATTTGTAGACGAGGCGCAGGCGTGGCGAATGGGGGTAACGCCGCATCAATGGGGTGAATCCAGGTGTATTTTGCAATTTCGTGCCCGGTGCAGCCCAGCGCAGCCCCGAAAAGTACTCCTCTGTCCTGCCTCTGTCCCTCCTGCTGGCGCAAATGGCAAAAAGGGAGGAGACAAGGTGTGTTTGGGTTTAACACAGCCCAGTCAAAGGTTCACCAATCAAATGAGCTCCTCTCCTCACCTTAAATGTCGTATACCTGCATGATGCATGAATGTTGCATTTTACTTTGCTGCTTCAGGCAAGTTTTCAGCTACGCTTAAGTCTATATTAAGCATTATGAATGCGAGTTAGCTGGCTAGCTAGGGCATTCGCGAATAATTACCATTAGCGAACTTGAATGGAATTTCAAAACGAAACTACATCAGATCATTCAAACTTATGAAGTTGGAATGAAATACGACGGTTGCTCATTTATTTCTTCTGCCTGCATCATTGGGAAGAGAAACGATAGTTAGGGTGTTCCTGTTGTTACACCCCACTGCTGCTTAAAATTTTGGGATTAACATGCATGGACAACAACGCAAGATACGTTACACATTTACTTTCAATATGTGATCTTAACTCAGTACATCATCATAGCAATCAGGCTGTATTCCTTTCTCCCACTAAAAACGATAAAACCTAAGTGACAATAATAGTATTAAGCCGCTTACACACTGGACGTGAAACAGATTTTCCGCACGACAGATTACATTCAAAGTCAATGCAAAGATGCGATTACAGGCGAATACAACTGAAGGACACATGCCCACATAGCCTAAACAAGCACTCACGCGCCCTCATGCACACATCTCTCTCTCTCTTTCTCTTTGATCTGACATTAGGAAAATTGATATAGATAGCCTGCTATAATTTATGTGCTGATTCAGATAGTTACATGAAATTGTGGTTGCTGTAATTATTTATCGCATTGAAATGTGCCTGACATTCTGGAAATTTGCCGGTGAGGTTTCAGTGACGTATGCGCACTGTGTGCTGGTCAGCCAAATTACCACTGCACAGAAAGTAAAACAGGCTGGAGCTGACGGGCTCTCTGCGCACTTTCGGCAGAGCCTTTATCCACGAAGTTGTCACTGTGTCATGATGAATATGTGACACCTCCCCCTACTACACTGCCACACCCATCTCGGCACACGTCCGTCTACCAAATTGCCAAAGTGGCCGCGCATGGTGTTGCACCGCATGAAATTACCACTGCGCGGGCTGCACTGGACGAAATTACCACTGCGTGGGCTATGCCTCGCTGCGCTACCCAGCGCTGTGCCAAGAAATTAGAGCCCATAGACACACCTCCTCTTGTGTTGTCCAACCCCCAGAGATGCAAATGTCTTTGTTTTAAAGCAGAAAACTACCAAACTGATGAAGGCAATATATATGCAGTTTGCAACAGACAAAATTGGGCGTAACATTACTGCCGCATGTATCTCCATTTGCAACGGCACGAAAACAGAGCCCTTTGTATTAATTTGTGTCGGCCATATTATACTGTTATTTGCTGTTATTTTTGTAGGACTACTGACATTGTTGTTTTAAATTGCTTATGGAATGGTAAAAATTATTTTTAGTCATGCAATGACAGCCAGCAAGTGAGATTCAAGAATTTATTCATGACTTTGTGCTTTGTTCCTCCTAGACCAATGATGTCGGTGATATCATAAATAATACATTTGAATGAACACAGGTGGTGAATATAGTCTTAGTTGCAACACCCAACTAGCATCAGCTATGCAATTCCTCGTGACAGCAAGTTTCAATATTTACAATAGATGTCATGTAACCAATACCAAATGCTAAAGGAGACACACCAAGAGCAAATCTTTCCCTGAACAGCTGATAAGTCTTCAAAATAAAAAAAAATTAGAGGAAAAGCGCCTAATTTGGGGAGGAAACCAATCCTGGTGGGGGATGTCAGTCATCCCAATGAATAATAACGCAAGCCATCAGTCTCCCTCCACGAGATATACAGCTGTTCGCTGTCAACAACCACAAGGAAAACAAACCGGTCCACTTTGGTGACACGCCCGACAGCCACCCCAGAAGAAATTCGGCAGGGAAGAAAACTTTCCCATGAGGACCAGCGGGCGGCTTGCGTTGACCCGGGTGATCCAGTCCCTCCTTCTTCTTCACACTGCCCTTGGGAGGGAACACGAAGATCTGGGACTTTCTGTACCGTTGCTCAAGCTTAGTTCTGCCGTCTGCGTCCTCACAAAGCCCGCCACCCAATTAAACACCTGCTGATCGCAGGACGAGGTTAGCACGCGGCGCTTTGACTAATGCAACCCAGCTTGCCGGACTTTCAACGACTTCAGTCTTCATCTCTCACTGAGGCTGGCACCGGGGGGGGGAAGCCTCCCACCATATGAGCCACATCTCAGGGGAAAAACATTAAGCTCCCAATATGTCAGGATTAATTACACGATTAATGTGCGTTTACATGTTTTAATGAGCAACCCCACCTCCCCGACATTAGTGAGCTTTGACGGGTTAAACGTGTCTTCATAACTCAAGGGGACATTCTAATCCCCCTGTTGGCTGTCCGCCAGCACGCACCCTTCAACACCCAGCTGGAGCAGTTTAAAGGTAGGGCCTGTTTGAGGGGATCTGACAGAGGTAATCCAGACGCTGAGGTGTAGGACAGGTCCGCAGGGGCTGCAGTGCTGGTTTGAGAGCGTGCACAAAATGCTAGATTTCTGGAGATAGACTGGGATTAACACCAGTGCACGCTCTAATGAAAAGATGACATCCTTCGAATGAACATTATGGAGCTTTTGTGCTCGTACAAGAGACGGACAGGTTTTTCGTACCAACATTAAGCGTACTGATATAGAGCCAAAGCAATACTCAAGGACCTCATTTTACAGGCACTGAATGCAGAATTAACTCCTGCACTCTTTCTCTTCTTGCTTTTTTCCAGTCTTTTTTTTTGCATTTGGTGGATGGCCTCATCAGGCCAAAATCAAGGCCGTATCTTAGCAGTGTAAAAGATGATGCCACTTAGAACTAAAAGCTATCGCATTACGTTACATCACCCATTTGCCGGGCAGATATCCTTCTCCAAGCTGAATTATAGGCCTTACAATTTACTCATGAACACAGGCATAGCTTATTGCAGTGTTATCTGAACCCTGTCCTGAGAGGCCCACTGTTTATTATGGTTCTGAGTTCACCTGAGCTGTCCCCTGATTATTTATGATTGAGCTCTATACCCCAACACTTGTATTTATTTGAACATTTCCACGTTGAACTAGGCACAGTTTCAGTGTGAAGATACTCTGCTTCAGGAGGTGTGTTTACATTACCATAAAGTCAACATTTGCATTTGTCACGTCATGTCCTGATCAAATCAAAGTGAAATAATAGAGCACTCCTCTCCACCCAAAACAGATTTTGAGCGAGATGGGTTTTGTGAGGTAAAATGGGGGGGATGAGATGAGGTAACCTGGCCCAGTTCCCTGCTTGAGACTGCAGAAATCGGGGAGAACAAACTGCACAGGCCAGTGGCGTCTGAACGATCAGACGACTTTGTGTAAAGCAGAGCGATTCGGAAGGTAGGCTGGCCCAGTGCTGCGGGCTCTTTGGACCAAACAGATTTTGAGAACACGCCTTTGCTCGTGCTCATGTCTGAGAACAAAGCACAGGGAAGAGAAATCTCCAGGAGCCTGCCTGCCACAAAGGGCTTCAATATTTACCCTGAACACACAAGAGATGACAAGCACATCAATTATGCAATGAATGACTGGCTGGCTGGCTGGGGGAGGAACAGATGATGGTTGGCTAAGCAGAGGCATGTGATTTTAGAGGGATGATGTTTTGTCACGGATGTGAGCGTATGTCACTCTGCACTGCTCAGAGACGGATGCTGAAGAGGGTCTCGGTCTGTGACTCCCTGGTTTCATGTCCCAACACCCCACTGAATACCACCAGTGCCATCTACTGAAAGAGGACTTACAAGTGACCAAATACACTGGACATTTGGTCAGTGTTTTACCAAGTTCTGAGTAAGTACCAACACACACTTCCCTCATAGCAGAGAGTCTGCAGAAGCTCAAGTTCAGTTCTCTCTCTCTCACAAAAAAAAAAAAAAACTGCACTCAGCCAAATGGTGACAACCTTAAAAAAACAGAGAATGGTTTGAATGCCTCATGTCTGTGAGGTGAGCTCTGAATGACAACTCATAATCTGTCATTCAACAGACATTCACTGGAAAACAGATGGAAAATGTTTCTAAACTCAAAAGACGACAGGGCGCCAGGTCAAATGATAAAACTGAGCCAGCAATGCACAAACTATGTTACGGCCTGCACACATAATGATGTCCTTTCAAAAGCCACATTGTCTCCTAAGAATTGGCAACCCCTGAACAGATTTTTTTTTTTTCCTCCCCATTTTTTGAACAACTTGGCTCATAATAGTCGGCAAATTATCAAGCGTGACCGATGAGCCGATATGAAATAGCTGTGTGGTCACAAAGCCACTTAATTAATTAGACAAACAGTGCTTGCATGGAAAAGAAGAAGAAAAAAAAAACTGGAGCACTCACAGACATGCTTTGCTGCTCTGCGGGTACAGAGAACAGCTTTTGACCACCAGGAGGAGCTGCAGCACATTCCTTTCAGAGTGCTCGGTCCGAGGTCACGGGGTCACGAGGGCATTGATACAGTGTGTGCAGCAAAATTTGAGGGGTCATCCCTTTCACAAGCACCACAACAGATGAATAAGAGAATGGAGGGGGTATTAAGGCGAGACCCTAATGCCACTGCACCACAGAGAAGCACCCTGTGCTAACTGTTTAAAGCCTGAGGTCTGGAGGTGGGAGAAGAGTGCCTGAGTGACTGACTGCCCGCCCCATGGGGTGGTGTAGGAGTGACATCACTGCCCCTAAAACACGCTCCTTACAGACGGTGAGCCAGATGCGGCTGGTGCGGCGGGGCATGTGCAAGGAGGAGCTCCAGCAGGTCATGGCCATGGCTTCCCCCAGCAGGCAGAAACTGCAAAGATCGAGAGGACGAATGACCGCACGAGCATGCGCCTTAACGCAATGACAGCAAACGTCGTGTGTACCCACACGCATGGACAAATCTATGAGCCCTCACATGCAAAAGAGAATAAAACATCCCCCTCAAACAAGTTCTGTAACAGTTGAGACATTTTGTTTTTTTTAATTCTCTGAGGTAACACCTCCATACAGCTAATCTCACTAAGGGTAAAAACATGCAGCACTCAGTATATAAAAGGACGAGGAAAATGAAGATGCATTTTGGGCTCAGAATGGCAGTCGCACAGCTAGCATTCACACGGTCTATTCATCCAAACCGAAAAACCTTTCCTCATGCTGCAGAGAGAGCCTCCTGGAGCTGACTGATCTGACGAATAAAATCTGTACGCTGCAGAAGTCTGTCAAAGTCCGACGGAGATTTGATAATAAGCAAGCGACAAGGGGTTCAGTCATCTACAGTTCACACTGTGCTGCAGGCAATAAAAAAAATTTCCTTGCAAAACATTTCTCTTTCTTTCTTCTTCATAACACTCAGGCTTGTTTTAATATAGGATCGTGTTACCTCAACAGCAAGCAATTTGTTGGGTGATGACAGCATTTCACAAAAATAACACCAATTAAAAAAAAAACAGACCCATAAATAATGCAAAATGTCAAACAAAAAAAATCTGAACAAAAAGTAAGAGGACATAACCCCATGAGGATTTGAAGTACGGAACAAAAATCCTAAAAGCCCTGCAGAGCTGCTGCATAATGTAAAAGCTAAGCTGAGGCCCGTTGCGTTTGCGTGAGAGCGATGCCAGTCTGGGGACACACTCATGAAAACGTTAGAGATGTTCCCTGCTGCTCTGTGACGACTCAGCAATGGCACTCACCACCCCCTTCCCCAAAACCGAGCAAATCCACAAAACAAAAAACCTCAGTTCGACTTAGCAGTGTAATGCATGTGCGCTTTGTCCTTGAGAGTACTTGACAATACTTGTCCTTTTCATACTTGATCTGTCCAATTAATTACTTCTCTTGTTTAAATATGATTCTCCCCTGAACATTTACATGAAGTAGTATTAGAACAAACTAAAGGTGGCCTGTTTAAACCACATGGAAAAATAGTAATAAACCATACACCATGGTACTGAGTGCCAGCTGAGAGCTGATGGATTCTGAAGAGAATGGCATGTTTGCACGTGAGAGAAACAGAGGCGCTTCATTGATGCACAGAATGCAGGCCTTTCTCACTCAATGCAGGTCTGTTTCTCCTCAACAGACAAAAGTACGTGCAGAAAAACAAAAGAGTAATGAACATCGTCAGTAAACTGTCATTAGGAGTCATCTGGAATTATGAAACAGCTCGTCTTCAGCACAGGCCTCACTCTTTTTTACCTTTTTTTCAATGGACTTGGCATGGGGAGGGAGAGAGAAGTCGCATTTAAGAAGTCAGTGAGCATCTGCAATGTTATGCCGATGAGAGATTTGTTAGTAAACACCCCGGGGATCCTCCAAATCTGGCTTTCATCAGGGCTTTGCACCCCAGAGACTGAGAGAGACTACACAGGGGTCCCCTCCCACTCAGGCCAGCAAAACCCTTCAGCAGAACGCCATCATCCCCTTTTCCTGCCAGCACAGTCACATCTTGCAAGAAAAACAGTTTCACATTTTTGCAATGCAAACCTAGCAGGAGAGTTGCTGAGCACAGTCAGTTTTCCTTCATTGAACACGCTGACTATTGATGTAATATCGATCTTTCTTGCACAGCTACAGGTGAGGAATACTGAATGAATTTCAGCGCATTAGGAAGCGGATTTAAAAAAAAAAGACTAGATATTAGTAGTACTAGCAAAGAAAGAAGATAACGGGGATGTTAAATGACCTGTCAACATTCTGTTTCTGGGCCTTGATCACGTGACTCAGAATGGCTGTTATGATGTTACTTTCATGAGAACCCAAAACCAGGTAAGATATATAAGCAAATATGAGCTAAACCTATAAGAGCTACAACAGGGCAGATGCATAACATATTCACTAATGGACTAATGGACTACCATTACTATCAACATTTGCCATCAGACCATTAAGAAGCTAAAATATGATTATCTAGAAAGTAGTCCGAGAACACATATCCCCGCCAATGCATTTGTCACTAACTGACCAAATGTGGCTGTGGTAGCCAATTTGGATCTGAATCCATTCAAAAATTTAACAGTTGTTCCTTGGCCCATGGCCCACACTTCCACAAAATATCATTGAAATTCAATGAGAAATTTGAGAAACATTGTCTGCACAATGAAAAAACACACAAACAAGCAGAGATGAGCGAACACATAACCTCCACTCAACTTTGTTTGCAGAGGTAATTAGCCCAATGTATGCAAATAAAATAGGCTCTGATTCTTCTGTGACAAATGCAATCCTTGGCTTTCCAAGAAGTCCTATTAATGTCAAAACATGTTTACGCATTACTTATTAAGCGCTCTGCCCCCTTTTTAAGCAATCGACAGTCAGCTACAGATTGAAAGAACTCCACACGAGGACCCAATTAAGAAAATGCATGTTTATCCCAGAATATCCCACTACACTGTCACCGTACGCCTTCACTGACGTTCTGTTTCCACCTTGTGTGACCCTGTGATGATCTCCAGTTAGGCCAACTCCAGCATGCAGAAAAAATTCCCTACGTGTTACAAGAGAGCATCACTTATTAAATTAGACAAGTGATGATGTGCAAGAATGCATGATCACAGTGCTTTCAGGACAAAACTCCATAGGTCATGGTGCTGTCCAATGAGTCACAAGGTATCAAATCAGAGCACTATCAGCTAACATGTCACATCAAAGTCCAATCCAGTGCAATCAGAACAAACAAACCAGAAGTGGCCATATGATCTGTTGCAAGAAATCGCCCTTCTGAGCACGATGAGCATACTGATTAATGTTAGTCTTGACTCACAAAAGCTCCAAATGGTCAATGATCAAAGTCACCAGGCTCAGAGGGGTGTATGCAAAATTAGAAGCATGGGAAATAACAGTTGCTCAAGGACAGTGACACCGAACCTGGGAGTCGGAAAAGGCCTTTGGCAAGACGCATGGAAAGGAGTTGGAGACGTATAGGATGGGAAAAGAACAGATAGGATATTTTGCGGGAAGGAAGGGTGGGGATTGCACCGTTTGACTGTCATGGAGTGCGTGTGAAAGGGAAGTGCTCGTCTCTTTAGGTGAAGCTGGAAGGAAGCCGGGCCCCAGTGAGACAACGGGAGGATGTGAAAACGTCGGCCTGCAGAAATAAACACACAGTGACGAAGGAGGGAGGGGAAAGAGTCCTTCGCTCCAAATCCTCTCTCAATGAAATGGTGGTGAGAGACCAGAGAGCCCTTCATCACAAATAGCCTCTATCATAATGGCGCAGGAAAGCTTTTCAGGAAAAAATTCCCATCATGAAGCAGTCTATGCTGGTGAAGCTGGTTTAAGTTGTGTTTTCAGCATCAATCGTCTCTTCAACAGTTGACCTGCCCAGCACATGTCCATCTGCTCACCCTCTACTTACTCCATCTAAACCACCCGCAAATGTCGAAGGGCAGCTTCATCCAGCGGGTCTCTGCTGGAATTTTCAGCAGTGTTGGTTAGGGATGGACATCGTAGAGATTTTAACGATACCTTTACTACTTATTGATACTCTTATCGATACTACTCTCCATTATTTGGTGAAAAAAATAGAAGCATGACATGAATAGATATTATTAGATTATGCATGTTTTTATTTTTTAATGACGGTAGTCTGACCACAAAATTGTGAAGAGGGATGAGAGAGATCTTTCATATGGACAATTCTAGCATACAAGAAATTCCCACTTTAATCAATTTACTGTTTGTCAGTTTATATTATTATTATAAAACTGTACAAAGGCCAAGTCCAATAGCAAAGGCAACTTGAAGGAGCAAGAATAGAAGGAACAGTTGAATTTGATTCAATTATTTAATCGATTGTAGGAAAAAAAGTTTATTCTTCATGAGTAAAATCAATTCATGCACACCTGGGCCCGTATTCACAAAGCATCTTCTCTGACCGCTAGGAGTACTCCTAAGTCGTGCTGTCACGTACAACATGTCGTACACCATTTATTGTAGGGGCGCCCCGGTGGCTCACCGGTCTAAGCGCTTGCACCATAAAGGCTGTGGCCTCCCTGTGGCGACTCGGTTCGATTCCGGCTCGGGTCATTTGCCGCATGTCTTCCCCATTCTGCTCCCCAACTTTCCCGTCTCTCTACTGTGTGACTATCGAATAAAAGAGAAAATCCTTATAAAAAAAAAAAAAAAAAAAACATTTTATGTAGGAGTAAAATCTTAAAAGTTATTCACAAAGCTGCTGAGAGCAACTTATAGTCAAGAAAACTGGTAACTCCTACACTGGGTGGGAGTAAATCACTGTTGCTATGCATGACGCCAATTCTCATGCACGAGTCTGGGGACAATGAGCACGGTGATTGGTTGTTTGATGACAGGGCGGCCCATTGAAAAATATCCCAAATACAACCCATGAAGGAAAAAAATGAGGAAATAGTCCAAGCGGCTGGTTTGTCCCATAAAATAATAACATGTTGAGCACTCCTGAAAATGCACTATGTGAAGTCCCCACATATCACGCTCTAGGCAAATAAACATACATAGGAATGAGATCGTTGTAAAAACGCCAATAGCATAAAACGAGTCAATGATAAAACTTGTGATTTTCCCCAATAATTAGCAACTTATTACCCATTGAGAATATGTTGCAGTCATTTAAATGTCAGGCTGTTCAAGTTTGTTTGCCCTAAGCTGTCATGGATGAAAGTTCAAAAAGAACCTGAACGCCCAACTGGAGCCACGACCAGCTACTGCTGCTGGCCCAGTTGGTGCTGGAGTGAAAGTATGTAGCCTAATCAAAGGGAAATTCAGCTCGGGGGTGAAAAACAAATCCAAGAGGGATGCTTAGGATAATATCAGCCTACAGATCAACGCTGCATTCACCTGATGTCTCCGACGACAGATGACTGCGAGAAGCCGAGGTTTGGGCTGTGATCGCAGAGGAGGTCCGAGATTGCAGCCTATTAACGGGCTATCGTTCAAACAGGAAAGCATACTGGGCTTGATTAGTAATTTATAGCCTACAATTTAAATATGCATACAAAATATGACACAGGCTGGTATTATTATGATGATCTATTAAAAATAACCCTCGCTCAATAGCCTAATAAAATGATTAATGCGTAGCAGGAGGTTCATCACCAAAGCCACTGTCCCCGAGCAAGTGGCATCTTGCAGGCACATAATGCCTGTCAAATAATTGGCATAAGCTGCTTTCCATTAAAAAGCAAGTTGTGCGTGGATCCTGGCCATTTCGCCACAATGTTCAAAATATTTTATTCAGCATCAAATACTATCTAGGTGTTGATGGAATTAACTTTTTTTTCCCTTTTACAAATACCTCTTCATCTTGGGTCGGAGAAATAATTTGAATATGGGTCTCGTCAAGAGCACTGATGATACCGGGCATAGCCTACCTGAGATGTGTATGAATTCAAGTTTGATCCTGTGTTGTCGGCTAATGACCACTGGAAACTGGATAAACTGTCGCATGATATGGGGTTCACAGAGCGCATTGAATGTTTGCTGAATTGAGCGACTGACAGATGATTATGAAATCCCTAAATTGTCCGTGTAGCAAAGTTGCATTTTTCCGGTGGCCAAGCAACAAAGCGATGTCAAACCTTTTATTTCAGGGCTTATTTGGTTGTTTCTCATGGTTGGCGACGCAAGTCTCTCCCTCACCAAGTCAACAACAAATAAAATCCCTTCACGGTTGAAACGATATCTTTTCAACAACTATGCATCATTCAAAATTCCAAGTCATTCCATCTTTCAACAGCAGCAGCCGTAGGTTTTAGCGAGTTAGGAGTCCTCTTGACCACTTTTAAGCTCTCCCAGACTTAGGAGCTACTTAAGGGCCCAGAATAAGGGCCCAGAACTATACAACTCCATGTGACGAAGAAATGACAGGTTTTTATTTGCACCTTCTGGCCTACAATAAATAGACATTTGAGGGGGCAGAGGAATGCACCTTCAAATTAACATGATCCAAGATAAATCCTCTCGTCAGAATTTGCCGCTCCGTTGCTGGGAATAATGCATGTCCGTCAAGAGTACTGAACAGCTGATGTTAAAGCAAGCTAGCAGATGATTTGGACTAGCGGTTCGGCAGTGGGCTGTAGCAGTGTGCCAGCTGACAAGTATTTGTTCCTAACGTTGATCATAATGATTAATAAAGCAGACTGCCTAGCCTCAACAGCCCATCAAATGCTATATTTATTCAGTGTTAATCAGTGTTATTTTCATATCCAGCCCCTGCTGCAACACATGCTAGAAATAATCCCTTCAACGATTCTGGTACAGGAACCAGATCTGCATGTTTGGAAGTTAGATAATGAAGTTGGAACCTAGCTGCACGATTTCAAATCACGGTAACGTTTCTTGATTAATTGTAGCAATAGAGCTAGCAAGCCAGGCTCAGTTTCAATCACAACGTAGTAATGCATATTTGATCGAGAGTTCTGCGTTAGTTAGCGAACTGGCTTAACTTACTTCAACTTATTTAACTGGCAGTGTTCAGACAGTGTTTCGCTGACATTCTCGGATTACATAAAGATAGCTACATCCCTAAAATTGTCTGTCCTTGGGCTCCAGTACACTCGCTGCCCAAGCGGGAGAGTGTTCAGAGCCTTTGCCACATCAGGGAATCCGTGCGGCCAAAACTTTGCCATCATCGACTGATCGCCCGCCACACTGAGCAGCTAATCGGGGGTGATGCCCTAAGAGAAGAGAGAACCACTTCCATGGAGAAAAAAAAAATACAACACTTGAAATCAGTCTTCCTGGCCAAAGTCATTTCAGTAAGGTTATGAATGCAGGTTTGTGATAGATTCAGAGGTATTTGTGTGACGAACATATGCCGCCCTCTCTGCTGTCTTGCTCCCCCCTGAAGTTCTCCAAATACCCCCCAGGAGGCAGTACTGCCCCCCTTGACAAACCATACTCTAAAGTCAACAATGCAAAGTCAATTTCTGACGCTGGCGGCTGTGTCATCACGAGGGGACGGATACCAAATACCTAAGATGAAACTACTGAATGAGAACAATGTTAACTAAAATGGAATGTTAGCGTTAAAAACCAATAAAAGAAAGTGTGTTATTTAAGGCAGTGAAAATGAGCAGGGCCGTAGATTTCCAGGAACAAGGTTAGTTCTTATCGGAGTTGAATGCTCGTATGATGACCAACTATGGGTGGGTCACCATATACCACGCTTATCCCCTTTCTGCAGATGTAGACGCTTGCCTCTATAGAACTGCAAATTTAAGCACTTAGTTACAATACTCGACCACGAGATGGCACCCCCGGATCAGCTACTAAATATTCACAAGCAGGCAGAGCTGGAACGTGATTTAGAGTATGGGGAAGTTCCCTCCAACCCCTGTTTTTCAGGATTAGCATGAATTGGACTCCTCAGCTAAGCCTGATGTGCAAACTGGTCAATTTCCTTGCTCATAGTATCGATCCAGTAGTTTCAAAAAATTATCACTTGCGATAGAAAAAAAACTTAGTACTCTGTAGCAACCATTTTAGCTACAGTGAGCCAATAGTATTCCAATTAGTGTTTAAAAAAACCCGTTTTGTGAAGCAAAAAAATCCGACATAGTTTTGATTCTCTCACATTCTACTGTCAATTACAGTCATCACACAGAAAATATGCGTAGTTCCCTCCCATGGATTAACGCGTATACTCCTCCATTGACAAATTCAGCGCTCCCTTCTACCCACCCAAGTACCGGTGTCGATAGCCAGTCACTCAATTATATACTCAGATTCATCCACGTAACTCTACAGGTATAGTTCAGGCCCTCGTGAAGCTTCCCGGTAACGATGTATTGATAGACTCGTTTCTTATCCAATTCTCGAGTGTTTAAACTTTCCTCAATAACTGAAATACATTGATCGGACGATAAGAATAGGATACAAAGCTAAGCGTAAAAGTAAGGTCGGTTGTGATCTTCGAATGTTGGCCACGGTTGCGCAGCTGAAAATGATGCGACATCAAAGAAACAAAGACGCCTCAAACCGGCCTGAAGTATTCAGTTTCATTTACGAGATTTAAATGTTGTATGGACGCGGTCAATGGGAATTATTCCGAATGAAACAGTACTGGAGGGTTCCTTCTACCCGATACATCTGTCTCTGGAGGAGGGCATCAATGAAGGAAACAGGTTATACTTCTACTCTGTTTGCATTTTGCTCAATATGGCTTTTTGCTGTAGAATTTATACCGCATTTAAAGACATCGAATGCTGAGGTTTTCATTTCTCCAAATGCATGCAGCCTGCGCACGTCGGTAGATCCCTCGGTACGTTCATTACACCATTCTGTTGAATATGGAGACATATGTCATTTGATTTTTCCTGAAAGTGAAATTTCTGTTCTGTTAAAATAAGGTATATTTCAGAATTCAGATATTACGGAGTTAGTGAGTTTTTACCCTTATGAAGTGTAAGGTTATGAGCTCGGATGTGAGAGCAGTTAGCTTTTCATTGCAGCGTGAATGTTATAGCTGTTTAATCAGCACTTTATTTAATGCTTGGGGGACTTCGAAGAAAAATGGACAATATTGTTAACTTTATTATGGAGAAAAGGCACGTTTTGTGTTTGGAGAGGTTACTGGTGACTAATGATGTTCAACTGCACTGATACTGATAAATCCATGCTAAACTCAACTAGAAAATCATTAGTTCATGCTGAATTTCATTTCCCAAAAGATAATTTGTGTTAAATATATGATTAATGTATGATTTGACAGTGAACCAATTTGATGGATCTCAGACTTTGGGGAGACACCTGGATAGCTGTCTAATTTGGCTCATAGCAAGCGAGTAATCTAGAATGTAATGCTCAAGATGAATTGTACTTGTGGTTAAGAAGATTATGATTCCAGAAATGTATAGTTTTAAGCTCCAGCAGTTTTTCAATTGTCAGTATTATTGTATCCCCCGGACGAAGGTCGGAGGATACTATAGATTTGACCTTGTCACGCGTCCGTCGCGTCTGCAGAGATTTTCTTGTGAACGCTCTACAGCCCACATAAGTGTACCGATTCTTTTCAAATTTTGCAGGGACATGTATCATGGAAAGTTCACGACACCTATTAATTTTGGGTACTCTGGGACCATCTGGGCCCAACTGGGGGGCCTTCGGGGGATAAATGGTTGCCGAGTGCTCTAGTTTTTTTTTTGCGATTTCAAAGTTGAATTTTCATGAAGGTTTTTTTGTGTTTGCAGCCCCTTTTCTCCACCAAAATCATAAAAATAAACTGAAATACGATGGGAGTCTAAATGCTTCAAGTGTTTAGACTCAATTGAGCCAAAGTTTTTCTGTCTGTAAAGCTGCAATCTTGAATTATAAAGCCTTAAATCAGGTAACACCTAAAAAGCCAGATTTGGCTTCTGCACAAAGGGGTTAATAAAAAAAACATAGCAAACTACACTTCCCTCAATCAGTTACAAAACAAATAATGAGTTGGTATATAATTCTTCAGGGAATGGCAGTTTCCGACAGCAGCAGTAGAGTAAACACTTCAGACCTACTGTCCATATACTGCAAATAACAATACCGTTTTCCATTGAAATTATAATCTGCAAACCTAACTTTGATAGGCGGCATGGTGGTTTTGTTACATTGAAGATATTTTAGATTGGTGGTTAAGCTAAGAATGTGGCCAAGACACAACAACCAGCCAGTTTGTACCCACTCCCCTTTTCATGACTCATTTCTCCAAGGCTGACTATTTTGTTCTGTTTATCTTAAAAATAGCAGAATAAATGGTTGCATCCATTTCCTGATATGGAGTGAATGGACATTGTCGTCATTGTTCTGAGTTTAGCTTTTGGCAGACCTGACTTCCTCTTTGTTAATTAATGTACAAAAATTCCCATTTAGAAGTGATGACCCAGCTGAAAGCCAGCTGTGTTTGAAAAAGACAACAAAAACAGACTCACCTACAGCCAAAGCCAAATAATTAATGACCAAAAAAAACATAAAAATAATAAAACCATTTGCTTCAATAGTGGCCAACAATGGACAACCCAAAGGGCTCCAATTCGTCAGGCTTTCCAACCCGTCTCAATTCTTAAAGTTTGTCAGCTGCCAATCATGAACACAATTTTGTTGCCAGCTGGCTTTCCTAAATAGTTTACATGCCCAAACAAACCACCCAAAGAGTGGCACTCATTTACACCTAGTAATGTCAGTTCTAATTTGAGATGCTGAGCAAAGCCTGGCGAATCTTGTCCCTTTTGCCCTTCCATAAAATGATGCTACGCACTGCTGCTGAAGCGGATCAACTCCCGCTCTCATCAGGAAAATTAAGAAAACAAAAAAACGAATAATTTGAATCTCTGAAAACCAGTTACGCAAGCATACAAATCACGAAAGCGCAAGACGGCCCTTCCAGCTGGCTGCGAGCTGCTGCCGATGACCCTTCTGCAGTGCATGCAGGATTACCTCACGCTAATCGCACTCATTATGCCAGGCTTCTGAACACAAGAAGAGGCTGATCCATCAAGCTTCTAATTACGTAGTGATTTCACCGTGATACCACCCAGGGAGAGAGAACGAGGGAGAGGTAAAGAGAAAAAGAAGCCCTTAGTGGGGAGGAATGGCGCCAAGGCGTGCCTGGACCTGGCTCCATGCCACACTTTACAGGTGGAGCCGCCTTCACCGGCCGACAAGTGCAAACGGCTGAACTAGAAACCAGCAAAAAGCCCTGTGGGCGAGTTCTCCACTCCTCTTCAGTGTCACTCAAAACGCATTCAGGATTATGCCCTCAAGCTTTAACTGAATAAAGATGTCCCAAGATTATAGGAAACGAGTGTCACGTAGCCACATCTCATTTATCTGTGCCAAGAATTATGACATGAAAAATCCAACTAATTATACAGTCATTACACTGTCCCAAATAAAAAAAAAAGTTGCATGTAAATTAAAATTAAAACTAAAAGCAATGATTTGTAAATCATCCTTGACCTCTATTACGGTGACAACAACACTACAGGACATGATTAGATGATTAACCACGCAAGTCTTTTTTTTTTCCCAAAATAAACACTAATCGGTTTTTATTTATTTTCAACATACAGTATTTCAAATTTAGGACAGTAAAGTCTTTTCTACTTTGAAATGTGCCATTTCTTTTAAAAACACTTATGAAATGTTTAGGGACTGAAGAAACCAAATGATGAAGTGTTTCAGGGGTAACTTTGACATATACTTCCAGTAAACAAGTCTTGGGGTGTGCAACAGTCAGGGGTTTTTGTTGCTGTATTTTGCATTTCAAAATGTGCCATAAGTTCTCTCTTGGAGACAGTTCTCGGACCGCACAGAGGCCAGCTGTGCACCTGCCCCCTCTCCTAATGCAACCATGCCTTTGTGATACTGGTAGAATGTGGTTTTACATTGTTTCGCTGAGATACAGCATGCGAGGGTGCCCCTGGAAAAAATGTCATCCTAAAGGCAGCAAATGTGCTGATAAAATCATGCACTTTTTTGTGTACTTTTCAGCCTCAATGCTGCCTTCAAAGACCTACAACTGATCCTTGCTAAAGGAACTGACACGACCCAATATCACAATATAGCATGGCTTTCAGACTTGTGGCTGGTCACAGTCTGAATGGTCTGTTTCTACTTTGTCTGCAGCACATAGCGTCCATAATTCCAAAGAAAACCTATAATATTAATTAATCTGACCACAATACCTTTTCACTGAGTGGTCCATCCCAGAAGCGTATCCTAAGTACCAATGTTAACAACTCTAGCTGACCATTTCTAAATAAAGAAGGCAACATGGGACATGCCTCCAAGCAGTTACGAAGGAAGCTAACAGCAAAAAGCCACCTGTTCTACCAACTGTAAGCACTGTCCCAGCTGCTGCAAACATGGATGCACTGCCAACATGGTTTCAGGCAGAAATTGAAAAAGGATTTAATAAAATCCAAACCTTGTTGGACCAAAAGCTGAACACTTTAGCTGACCCTGTGGAAAAACCTATCAGCGACAACCGGGCCCTGAGGAAATGGGTTTAAGAGGTTGAAGAACAACAGGCAAACCACACAGAAACCCTCAATTTTTCACATCAAAACCTCTATGACGACAAAAAGAAAATACAGGACTAAATCAGCAGCCTTAAGGAAAAGCTGGACGCAGAGGAAAAATGTTTTCACCTTCTTTCAGGAATGCCTTCCTAAAACACTGGGTCTGGAATTGGGGGGCCCAATCAAGATCAAGCAGGCTCATTGTACACTCCAGCGCTGCCCTGACAAAGCTGCTTTTCCCAGGCACATGAGAATCGGCTGCTCCGTTTCACAGACATGGCCAAAATCCTTGACGTGGCACAGGAGAACGCACCAGTTCGGAAACTCCAATATCATGATTTTTAGGGATACGTCCAGAGCACTGCACAAGGAAAGGAAGGCGTGTGCCCCACTGACCAAGAACCTGTGCGACAAGAACATCTCCTTTAGGCCTCTCCACCCGACGAACCTCATCCTCGGCCTCCCTGAGGGCAGGCGCTCTTTCACCTCCATGGTATTGGCAGAGCACTACATGCGGACAAACCACCTGGACCCGCGGAGCTGAACTAATGGACGCTGTCGCTTACTCTTGAACAGGAAAGTAAACAATAACTGCCAGTGTTCAAGCAGGAAAAATGTAAGTTCAGCCAATGCTTGGAGGAGTTTTTGTATTTTTCTTTTTTTTTCTTTTTCCATTGGCATTCGCCTGCAGTTAAGACTGCTTAATTGACTATATTGGCTTAATTGACGAACTATATTTCAGACCGAATGGCCAGAACAGCAGGGCATTGATAACTTTCTTTAAAACTGAAAATCTGCTTTTGAATACAGAGTCTACATCAAGCCTAATCATGGTCACCCGGTTATTTATTTATTTTTTAATATTTCATTTAGCTCCCTTTACTCTTCTATGAGCAGTCTATTGATGTATTTGAGAGGTGGCTAGAAATAACCAATGCTATCAGTAAAACCACTTACATGTCAGGTCTTAGGAAACCGTGAATGATTGCGCATTTGAGTTTTGAGAAAGTAAAACTAGAACTTGCTTCCCCTTGCGCTCTGCAGGGTAGCCCTGGAAATGTTTCACGTTGCAGTTGTTCCCATTCATACGTGATGCTAACTCAGTTTAGGTAGCCAAGTTTCCCTAGTCAGAGAAGTGGATGTTATCACTACGCATGAAGTTGGAAGGTAACATCGTCCAGTTTCCCTTTTTATGGTGCAGATGGGTTGTGTGTGTGGGTGGGGGATAGAAGACAGGGCATTTAGTTTAGTTAATTTACTTATCTATATTCTCCAATTCAATTCTAGTTTGAGTTAACATGTCAAACCATCAGGAAATTGAAAAAAAACTGTTGTGTCAGCTTCTGTGATCTACAAATTGTTGCCATATCAGCCAAATGGGTGCAGCTTTAACATATACATTTTTGAACTGGAATACTACTGGCCTTAACCAGCAGGTCAAGCGCCGTAAAGTTCTTTAATTTCTTCGAAGGCATAAAATTGATGTGGCTTTCTTACAGGAGTCTCATTTAACCGATCTAGAGCATTCCAAAATGTAAAAACAATAGCAATGTCAAGTATTTTATTGCTCATTTACACCCCTTGCAAGAGGAGAGGTTATTTTGATGAGGAAAGGGATCCCCTTCCAGGAAGAGCAGGTTGACAGGGATTGAGGGGGCAGGAATATTTTAGTTAGGGGCTACGCAGGAGAAAAACCAGTCACTACACATTGACAGACCAAACCGAGATGACCCTACCTTTTATGTGAACCTTTTTCTTCAAATATCTTGCATGCCTTCTGAGCTTATAATTGGTAGTGATTTTTATTTCGTGATGGACTATGTCACAGACCGACTCTCCTCCACTCCCAGAGCTTTAACCTCTTCTGCTCCAGATCCTCAAAAAAAGCTCTCAGATCTAAATATGCTCAATAAATGGGGAGGAAGGACTCAAACGTCAGCATGAATACAGCTTCTACTCGCATGTGCACAATAGCTACTCCAGGATTGACACCTTCTTAGTTCATGCATCAAAGATCCAGCTTGTCTCATCCAGTGAATAGTTAACCAGGATACACTCAGACCATGCTACTCTTTCACTTCAAATCACCATATATGATCTCCACACCAACCCTAAACGCAGATGATTTTCCTGAGAAATCGAAAGTAACTTTACCAAATTAAAAAATGAACAATTGCAGTGGTTTCAAACATTGAACAAAAATTCCGCCTCTCAATCAGGAAATTATTTTTTTCCTGTTTCCCGCATGCAAGCAAAACACCAATTGAACTTGTCATCCACGGTGATAGATCTCATATGAACCCCTGCATTTCCATGCGCAACAGACTTTCATTTTGCATAATTCAAATTAGCTGCGTTCACTGACGCGTGAAAACTGAACCTCAACGCTGGCGTCAAACAAGGAAGAATTACATGGTCTATCAACATGTATGACCAGATTTTCTAAACATCTTCGCATTTTAGTTTTTGTGGTTTTTTATTTTTCTCAGAGTCTACTTTTTCTCATGCACTCTGTATATGTTATTTTATCTCTGGGCTGGAAGTATGGGGTGAGAAGCACATAATTTCTTTGTATATGAGAGAGATAATCCTGTTTTTTTTTTTTGACCAACCTAGACTCCTCTGTGACTCCCCATATGGAACTCTTGACTAAATATGATGGGATATCTGGGTATCAGGCAAATATGCAAAAAGTGTGGCTGTGCCCCTTAATTTTTCAGCAATAAAGATCTCACAGACCATTTTTCCTTTTTGACAGAACTCCCAATTCATAACGTACTTGGATTTAAATTCCTAATCAATTCGACAAAGTTTTCTCACTAAGCTATGACTTGCTGCTTAAAAAGGCGGAGGGGGGATGCTACTGCTAATCTCTTTGATTGGGCGAGTGAATTTCATCAAGATGACTGTTCTATCAAAATTTCTTTACTGGTTTCAAACTCTTCCCAGACCTACACATAATTTTTTTTTTTTTTTTTCAAAAAAACTGCAAAAGATGATATCCTCACTTATCTAGAGGAGGGAGGTTCCAAGGATTAAAATCAAAATCTTTACAATGGCCCCTATGCGGAGAACTGAAGTTCCCTGACTTTCAGCTGTATTACTGGAGTGCTCAGCTGAGGGCAATATGGCTTTAGCAAACAGAGGTAGATCACTCCCCTGCTTGGAAACAGAAAGAGCAGTGGCACACATCAGGTGTATCACTGGCTGACATCCCTTCCATCCAGTCATGCCACACTCTGAAGAATGGCCCCAACAATGGTATAACTAAGGTGTAGCACAATCTCGGAATTAAGAAATTTGGTGACCTTCATGAGAATAACGAACTTTTTTCCTGTCTCCCGCCTCCCAAATTCACATTTCCTCAAATATCTACAGACAACACTTCATAAATAGGTGTAAGAGAGGGAATTTTAATCCCCTAATGTGCCTCCGAATTGATGAAATACTTGAAGATATCAGACACACCAGAGGCATTTTATCATTAACAAATAGAATGTTGACCCTCAAAGAGACTAAACCTCTACATACAAGGACTAAATGGGAGCAAGATCTCAACTATACTTTTGAAGATAATGAATGGGAATCACAATGTGAGAAGGCGCTAACCTTCACCATTAACAGCCGTCACAAGCTTTTGCGATTCAATATTATCCACAGAACCCATTTTACACCAGAAAAACAACATAGGATAAACAAGAGCACTCGGCAACCGAGTACATGTATCCCCGGAAGGCCCCCCCAGTTGGGTCCAGATGGTCCCAGAGTACCCAAAATCAATAGGTGTCGTATACTTACCATAATACATGTCCCTGCAAAATTTGAAAACAATCGGTGGACTTATGTGGGCTGTAGAGCGTTCACAAGAAAATCTCTGCGGACGCGGACGTGGACGCGTGACGAGGCCAAATCCATAGTATCCTCCAAACTCGTTCGGGGGATACAATTAATCAATATCACATCTTTGCCCTAGATGCACAACAGAGAGCAGTAACCTTGTTCTGGAAATGTTATGAATTAAAACAGTACTGGGGCTCAATATTAGGACACTCACAAGGAGATGACTGGGTTTGAAATCCCCTGTTCCCCTAAAATAGCATTAGTAGGAGAATTATCAGACCTCTTTCTTGCCAACAGATACACAGTGAGCTTTATAAAACATGAATTATACATATAAAACATGCACTGCGTTGTTATGAAAAGGTTCAGATTCTCCTGCTGTATCTGTATGGCCGAAAGAACTTTCCTCATCCATGACATCAGAGAAAATTAAGTTCAATCTTCGCAGAAAACCTCATCTCTCAGACAAATGCTGGTCCGTCTTTAGGAGCTACATGAATGGCATTTTCTTGTATGTGGTGGGTTGACGTGATGTATTTGTATCTATTTCTTGTATTTACTTCATAAACAGTACAATTGTACCTTTTTGTTTTTATTTTCTTCTGTCTTGATATCACAGCTTTTACAATGGCCCTTGTCTAGGAGAGGGAGGGACTGGCCATTTTAAATTTAAAAAAAAAAAGGCGTGCAATGCACGGAATACCCCTCAGCCCGATGTCGAAGTTTTTGGAGACGCCCGTGCGCCCAACCGCACGAAGAATAGCAATACCCCGTCAGCCTTTTGGGCTGAGGGGTAATAAAAATCATTGGTGCAAGGTCTGTTTTCTTTTGTATTTTTTCATTTTCTGATCAATGAAATTTCAATTTCGTTCTATGCATTCAACTGTAGATTACCATTCGAATGTCCTAGAGGATAGTGAAAAATAAATGAATAAATTGTTTAAAAAATAAAATGACTATACTGGATGCAGTGCCATCCGAGTAATCAGAGATCATGGCTATTCAGCTTAGACTTTTGCCCATGACCTTGACACACAGAAATTTCTCCAGATTCTTTGAGTCTTTTGAATGCATTTCGCACTGTAGAGAGTGAAATATCAAAATCCATTCCTATCTTTCTTTGAGGAAACTTGTTTCTGAACCTTTGAATGATTTTATCATGCATATGAGGGCTAATTGTCGATACTCTGTCCATCTTCCCTCCTGAAAGACTAGGCCTTTCCTGGATTCTGCTTTCATACCAAATCATGATTAAAATGACCAGCGGACCATCAATTCACATCATTATTCTTTTGTTTTTCTTTTTACACCTCAATACTCGTCCCTAATTGCCCCCATCCCATATTTTTTCAGAATGCGCTGTAGGCCTGACTGGCTGTCATGGATGTATATTTACAAGGAAAATTGGAAAATTAATCTGACCAGACAAAACATGAGATACCTTCTCTTCATACTGTCCACTACAAAATACCAATGACAGTAAATTTAGAAATCGCTGCTTTCAGTTATATGAGCATTTTCCTTTCCATCCTGATTTTTTCCCCCCCAAGTTGGGGTTGTAGTTACACATTGTTTTTGAATCTCAATTAAGAAAAACATTTACACAATTATAAGACCAGCACAGAGCAGAGCAGTCAAAAGAGTATTAAGCCCAGAGGGACTTCTCAGCTCGATATAGAGCCACAGTAGCAGAATGCAGCATCAGCACAAAGCCCCAAGCAAAGAAGCTGCTTAAGTGAAGTTTTTATGACGGCAAAGTTTTTATGACGGTTTCTTTTACCACCTGTTTGGAAAATAAACGGAAAGAAGAAGGCTGGGTGGACATGACTCTTACGTATGAGCCGTTGGGTTGACACTGAGGTAAGGATCCCAGGCTGAGGATGGGCGAGCCAGCTGGGCTGCACAGCTCAGGAAACGGGTTGGGAATTGCAGGAAGTGAAGATGTCCGCAGCTCTTCTTCCTGAAGTCTCCTGAGGAGGAAATGACACGAGGGTTGATTAACCCCTTAAAGTTTTCACTTCAGTTTCCCCTACAGTAGATTGAAAGTCAGAAAAAAAAATTTTTTCATACTGTAACACAATGTCACGTAGAAATTCAATATTTGCAGGTTGCAGCACTTCACTGAAGCTACATCACATTAACATTGCAAGAAATATTCAAACCCAGGAGGCCATACTTTTATGGCCATAGCATGAAATGGAAAATGTCAAAATCTTACATTTTTTACGTATTTCACTGTAATTCAGGAGGACACATTTGGGATCAGTGGACACCTTGGTATCTCCACTAGAATTGAAATAGGCATAAGGCTCCAAAGGCTTAAACCTCGTCCAACCACCCAACAGATTTTTTCCTGTCGCACAAAAACATGAACAGATATGATCTAATGCTTCTAGGTAATTGATTATTCATTCTCTGCGCTCATTTTCATGAAAAAATGATGAGGGCACCTCACCCCCCGGGGGTAGGGTAGGCTGTCAAAGTCAAGGGGTCAGGCTGTCAACCAGTCGTCAGGTCAGGGTTGTAGTGGAAAAACCTTGGTTGGACGAGGGTTAAGGGCAGCAGCAGTATTTGCTGGACCCAAACATGGGTCCATAGGTTTTATGGGGCTAACAAGTATTTGACACTAACGTGTCTTTGTCCCCCGCCACAAAATGCGAAATCGTGTGAAAATGAGCAATTTCTCGGTGTGACCTTGAGAATGGCGCGAAGGTCACTAAAATGGACTGGCGCCGGGGTATTACCCTAATACATGTTGACATAAGATAAGTAAATCCGTTGATTCGTTCTTGAGATACCTGGCTGACAAGGCTATCAGTGTGAAAATGCACAATGTCTCGGTGTGACCTTGAGAATGGCGCAAAGGTCACCGAAATCGAATGGCATCGGGGTATCACACTAATACATGTTGGCATAAGATTTGAAGTAAATCCGTCGATTCGTTCTTGAGATATCTCGCTGACAAGGCTATCAGTGTGAAAATACAGTCTCTCGGTGTGACCTTGAGAATGGCGCGAAGGTCACCAAAATTGACTGGCGCCGGGGTATCACCCTAATACATGTTGACATGAAATTTGAAGTAAATATGTTGATTCGTTCTTGAGATATCTCGCTGACAAGGCTATCAGTGTGAAAATGCACAATCTCTCGGTGTGACCTTGAGAATGGTGCGAAGGTCACCGAAATTGACTGGCGCCGGGGTATCATCCTAATACATGTTGACATGAAAGTTGAAGGAAATCCGTCAATTCGTTCTTGAGATATCTCGCTAACAAGGCTATCAGTGTGAAAATGCACAATCTCTCGGTGTGACCTTGAGAATGGGGTGAAGGTCACCGAAATCGACTGGCGCCGGGGTATCACCCTAATACTTTTGTACATGTTGACATAAAATTTGAAGTAAATATGTTGATTCGTTCTTGAGATATCTCGCTGACAAGGCTATCAGTGTGAAAATGCACAATCTCTCGGTGTGACCTTGAGAATGGCGCGAAGGTCACCGAAATCGACTGGTGCCGGGGTATCACACTTATACATGTTGACATAAGATTTGAAGTAAATCCGTCGATTCGTTCTTGAGATATGTCGCTGACAAGGCTATCAGTGTGAAAATCCACAGTCTCTCGGTGTGACCTTGAGAATGGCGCGAAGGTCACCGAAATTGACTGGCGCCGGGGTATCACCCTAATTCATGTTGACATGAAATTTGAACTAAATATGTCGATTCGTTCTTGAGATATCTCGCTGACAAGGCTATCAGTGTGAAAATACACAATCTCTCGGTGTGACCTTGAGAATGACGTGAAGGTCACCGAAATCGACTGGCGCCGGGGTATCAAACTAATACATGTTGACATCAAATTTGAAGAAAATCCCTCAATTTGTTCTTGAGATATCTCGCTGACAAGGATTCGGGACGTACGGACGGATGGACGTACAGACGGATGGACAGTCGTGAATACTGCGTTCCGCGTGGCGGGGGACAAAAATAATTGAAAAGTTTAAATCCTGACAGAAAGATGATGTATTTTGGCCTCCAGAATGGGAGAAAAGGTATTAAGAAAAGCAAAAAACAAATAAATAAAGCAAAAATGACCGTGCAATAATTCCTGACCTGGGGCACATTTAGGGGTCACCGAGTTTCAACTATAAGTGTTTAGTTCACATCAACGTCAGATTCAATCCACAAGTTGAATTCGTAATTAGCATGTGCCCCAAGTTCGCAGGGCTAAAAATAACCTAACCTCTGCACAGCCCCTAAAAACAGCCAAATTACTGAATATGATAATGCATATTTAAGAAGTAGGAACATTCTGACACTTATCACTGCTTATACGGGTAGATGTTCAGATGTTCTGCTATGGCATTGCTGCCAGACACACCTCCTCTCCAGTGCTCACAGGTATGCTACCTGCAGGGTCATCAGTCAACTACAACTGATCAATGTTTCGCCCCTTTAAAACCAGATGCTCTCCTGGTGGTGGTGCACTGGCAGAGAGACGTCTCTCTCCCCCCCACCTCAGTCAACCCTGATGCTTGATGTTACTCCAGCACTTGTCCTTCCTCTTAAACCAAAGCAAAAACTGCTCATCAACTTCTTAGCCAGGTCTTTCAAGGCCTTCAGCTGGTTTGCTCCAGTTATCCCCATGTCCCTCATAAGGTGAACAGCTGATGTTCCGACTAAGCCACAGCATCCTACTTCTACTGGATGGATAATGGTTCTCCAGGTGACCTCCTTATACTCAGTGGTGAGATAAGTGCACTTCAGCTGCTTCCTCTCAGAGGCAGCCTCCACACCCTCCTCCCACGGGACTATCTGCTGGAAGAGTTGCATATTCTTGGAATCACTGGACCACATCGCTATATCTGGGTGGAGGCTTGTGGTGGTGATCTCTCAAAGAAACTGGAGTTTCCTGCCAAGATCCACACTCATAGAAGCAGTCCTGAGTTGTGAGAACTGTCCTTGGTGGAATTCTTAGTGTCTCGCTGGTACTGCCCAGGCCTTCTCTAACAAACTAAATGCAATGACCAGCCGATAGAAAAAAAACCTCTGGTCATTTCCTGCCTGCACCTCTCCAAGCACCACCGTCTGTTTGGTCAGGACCTGGACTTGTTGCCACCCACAGCATCTTTGGGAGGGTGCAAGCTTGCAACCTGACAGGATGTGGTGGAGGTTTGCATTTGGGCAGCCTGTGCTATGGCCTATATCATAATGTGCTTGTTCTCCACATTGGTCACCTCGGAAACCACCAGTTCCTTCCTCTCTCCACTGTTGGCCTTGAACCCGAACCGCAGGGCTGCTCATGGCCAGCTCAACGTCAGCATGAGCTTTCCAAATGCAGCCAGTGCTGATCTGAATATCTGCATTCCTCCCTGGCTGATGAGTGGAGTCCCTCATTCTCAACACGAGCCTGGATTTCTCCTGCAAGCAGCTCACACTTACTGACCGCAGCGGCAGCTGTTTTTTGCTCAGTTTCTGAAGGGCAATGCAGCAAGGACAGCCTTTTCCAGAGGAAAGTTTTAGGTTTTCCATTCATCTTGCTGATCAAGAACAAGGGGACTTTGAAGAATTTTAGTGGCCATATTATCTCTTGTGAAGTGTGTAATAGCACCACACCTTGTATTTTGCTGGAACCTGGTTTTGGTCACTCCCTGCCGGGCCATCTGACAGCTATTTCAAGACCATTTTCCCTCTATGCTTTTCAAAGAGCTCAGCTGTGTATCATTTCCTGTGGTTTTAAATGTGTTGCTCAGCCAGCAGAGGGATTTTCTTGCCCCCCTCCACGATGGTACTTTCATTCAAGGACCCTTTCCTGAGTGAGAGGCTTCGGGACTTGGGCAGACTGATCTTCATCCTTGCCCATAACATTAGGTCATCCATCCTTTTCAGCAGTCTAGATGTACATTATGCTCTTGGTAGGAGGCTAGTAATGCAACCCATGAAGCTTCTTAGGTGGGGGGAAAGGGGGCGCAGTTTCTGTCCTGAAGGCAATCTTGCTCCTCCCACTATCTGTCATGCACCAATGGGAATAATTTTGTGCTACTTCGAAGGTGGTCATAAAGAGGATGGGGTATACTGAGCAACCCACGGCAATGCCTTTCTCTAGCTCCAACTATCCGTGACCTCCTGGAGGGTGAAGGCTATCTGGTGGCCTGCAAAGTCATTTGAGAAAAGTCTCCTGATGATGTCTGGCATGTGGAAGAGCTCAGAGGTGTAGCTGATGAACTGATGTGGCACAGATCCACACGCCATCGCAAGGTCAACCCAAACAATGAGTAGGTCTCTCAAAGAACAACCATTTTCCATACTAACACTCCACGCAGAGACTCCTCTTTGTCACTCATTTTTATACAAAGAACAGAGCCCATTTTCACACCCTAGGCATCATATATCAACACTTAGTTCAGATGTCCTGGGTGCCACTGTATGACAAAAAAAAAAACTCCTTTCATGACACTTAAGGATGCTATAGGTATTAGGGGTGCAACGGATCAAAAAACTCATGGTTTGGATTGTAGCACTGATTTGAGTCACGGATCGGATGACTTTTCAGATCAACAAGACAAATATAACTTTGTCCTCCATTTATTTTGTAAAACACTTCTGCCCATTAAATAAAAAATAAAATCTTTTAATTCTATAAAAACAAATTAAAGTGCAATTTAAGGCATGATACTTTCTTCTTTCACACATGGACCATGAATGAAAAACAAAGTGCACTAAGCCATGATGCTTCATGATACCTTCTCCTTAAACATGGACAGTGATTTAAAAACTAGCCTATGTCCACATCATCAAAAAAGAAGAAAGAAAGCAAAGCATACCTCTGGTTATGATTTTAAATTATTTTTCAAAAAGATAAGGATGTCTACATTGTCTGGGGAGAGTGTAGACCTCTTTGCAGTCACTATGCCCCCTGCAGTGGAGAATAACCTCTCGCTAGGCACTTAAGTGCCAGGCACAGCGAGATAGCATCCTGCCATCTTGGCAATGTAGGGTTATTTACACTCATTGCTTTTCCACCATGTCAGTGGACCACCATCCACTGGAATGCCGCATTTATAAACTTAAACAGCCACTGAACAGCACATATTTGCATGAATGCGATTCAACCTTTTTTTTTCCCCAGAAGTGCAACCTAATTTATTTCAAGATTGTACTTCATCAAAATGTTTCCAAAAGAATGGATACTTTTGCGGGGAAGCGCAGCTGCACACTGTGCTGCAAAGGGATAATAATGTAGGCTTTTAAATTGCTAACGCTCTTGTGTCAAAGCGTTGGTAATTGAATCTTTTTGTAAATTGGTTATTAGTGCATTGTGAATGTTCACCACACGGCACGCATTTAAAATCTATTCAAATGCAAGCTATGCCTCAAACTTGCAAAATCATTAATGGAGTCTTCATAGTCCGGCTTCTGGAAAAGTTGCATGGAGGTAACAATATGAGATTGTATGTACGGCAATTATCCAGTTATTCATAAACAAAATCTAAACAACATCTTCAGCAGCATTTGCCATTTAAAATTCTACTAGAATGTAGAATTTCAAGAAAATTCTGTTAATTGCCGTTTATGCAATCTCATTGTAGCCCTCCACTGACGCAATGCTTTATGTCTTAATCATCAATGGTAATTGGAAAAGTATCTTATCAGTAGCCTACGTGCTCAATTATTTAATTCAGCTAACTGTCCCATTCTAAATTAGAAACAGGTTGAGGGTTAACCTGCATTATGGTAATGTCACTGGCAGTAAACGGTTTAATTTTTACGACAGCAAACTTAATACTTGGACCTCAGCTGGCAAAACTGCATTAGATAGAAATTTTTCTTAGGCGATCAAGCAGGACACAGACAGAGAAAAACATATGCCATTTTGTGAGCTCGATGAATTCAGAAGCTTCTGAAGACGTTGCCATTTTATGTCACCATTAACATGGATGAGGAAATGCCTGATAATTGCAATGAACAATTGGAAAGACAACATGGCGATTGAAACAACGTATAGCGGAAAATAGGAGCACTATTAGATGCAAGAACGATACATACCCTCTAGCAGCTCATTTTATACTTATGGAGCACACTGTAGCCTCACTGTGGTATATTGGTATTGAAAAGGTAGAGACACCTCATCGAGGAGGTGACTTCGATACAATCCTTTTACAAAAAGAAGCAGCATGGATTTACAAACTGGGCTGTCTCGCCCCTAATGGTCTAAACACTGAGTTTGATTTGAGATGTTATTTGTAATAGCGTTGGATGCATTTCTGTGTAGGCTAAAAAATACTATAATGTTTAATGTTGTGTATTGATGTATTTATCTTATTATTCACAAAAGAATTGTTATCAGGACCTCTAGTGAAACAATGTTGTGTTTCGCAGAGGCATGAACAAGGGAATTCTCCTGATTGCCATATGGAGTTCTGATGGAATTGAGAGTGGACTGGACACGCCCACAATTTACATTGGCCCAATCGTGAGAATCTTAGCATAAAATGGCATGAATGAATGAATTCTGGTTTTATGAATGAACCCTGACGAAGTCTTTATCGCCGAAACGTTGGTAAAAATATAAAATAAAAGCTTTGTGCATATTAAGTTCTGAGTGTGCCACGACACCTTTTTCTTGATTTGAATTTACATAGTCGGTGAGCACCTCATAAGGTGTGTGTTTACAAGCTAGTTGAAGTATTGTTTTAACCTCACCAAGTAGTTGTGGTGCTAAAACTTTACCGTTCAGTAATACCGTCAAATAACAATTTCGAACGAGTCCCTTTGCATCAAATTTTGGACAGAGCATCACCAAAGCATCATGATAAAACCAATATGCATGAGAACGTCGCATCATAGATTTTTCTGCCTGAACATCGGTTATGTGTCCAGATTTCCTAAGACTTGCAAGACATCCTTGTATAGTACAACACTTAAACAAATATGGGCAATGAGTGACTTTTTTTGTTAGTACCTATCACCAATTTCATGGAGAATAAAATGAATTTCAGTGGTGCACACTGCTGCAAAACTCTGGAGAGAGTCATTTATGACTCTGTGGAGGTCTGAGGACAATTTTTGACCCTGTCCAGAGAAGTGTGACTGATTAGGAGCCAAAGTGAAGTACAAATGTTGATAGAGTCCATGCCTTTGTGAAAAGACAGAGTCCAAGAAACTCTGTGCCCAAGTGCCAGAGGTTTATTTCCGAATACTTGCGAAAATATTCCTAGAAAATAACTTTTAAATTAATTTGATGTTTAGTTGCATTTCAAAACTGCAGCAGTGTAGGGAAGTTGTATTTTTTGCCCTTTAAAATGATGAAAAGAATAGCTGAAGGGTTTTTTTTTTTTAAATTTTAATTGAACACAGTGTGCAACAAGGTAGGAAAAAAACCCACTGAAAATCAACCGCAAGGCACCAATTCATGAAAGAACAGGAAAAGAGTGGAAGATAAACCACAATACTGAAAGTAAGGCTCAATTCTTGGGTTCATGACCACTCTAACAGAAGACATCACTGGCTCGCTGATAAAAAATGCATACCCCTTCGAGAGAATAACCTCAGCATTGCGGCAGAGCTCCATGTCTTTTGATTACTAGCAATATCCATCAAAGTGGTGTGAAATGCAGAAATGCATAAGGAGAGCACAATTCCTGCTCTCCTTGTCTGATCAAAAAAGATGCAAAGCCTGCGTTCCATCAAGGAGTAAAGCTTGTCTCTGGACCAGCATCAACTCCATTTTCTCCCTAACCCTGAAACTTTAATAAGGCACATTTGAAGTATCAGCGTCTGAGAGTTGGCCGAGAGTTATTAGCCGGTCTAAGCAGCCTGAGCAAAGAGATAACCTCGGCACGAACCCAGAAACAACCAGTGAGAACACAACACGATACGCCTAATTTTCCCCAAGGTGGTGTCGAGATGAGGGAGCTGCTCAGCGGGTCATTAGTTCAGCCAGATGACTGAGAGCAGGCAATGCGCTTCAAAGCCCAGCAGGCTGTTAGTTCACATCCCTTTTGAAGCATCGACAAGCAACGTGTACTGAGGATTTAATTAAAGCCTGTTAGGTTACTAGCTCTCATCTCCATGGCGGTGCAGAGAGGCATTGAAGATGAAATTTGCGTTTTCAGAAACTAATACTGCACCACTGCACCAGACACAGCAGCCCCATGATTACTTTTTTCTTTTTGACCACTGACTTTGAATGGGATGACGGGTGGGGGTGGGGCTACAATGAAGAACCTGGGGGGTTGGGTCAGGGGGCAGCAATTGCAGAACAATTTGAAAGTCCAAAATAATCCCAACGACTCCTGCATGACAACTGTATATTTAAAAAAAAAAAACCCCGTGACAAGCATTCCCTGAGAAAGAACACCAGAATGAGTAACACCTGCCCACTAGCAGTCAGCAGCAGGGACAGGAGTCATACCTGACAGCGAGAATGTGCATGGGCTGAGACCGGCGGACCTTCTGTTTCGGGGACGTGGGTTGAGGTTGAGCATGGCCCTGCCGGTGGATGTGGTGAAGCTGTCCGTTCTGGAGAAGGGGGGTGGAGTCCGCCGGCACACCGCACGCGGAGTACAGGCTCTCAAAGGACGAGTTCATGTCGTTCACTAGGGCCTCCAGGTCCACATCGTCCACTGAGGGGCAGAAGCAGAAATGGATATAAATGAACTGCCTTACGCAGCCAACTACCCCAGCACCAACAAACGCATTTCATGATTTAAGTAACACTTTGTTGGATTCAATTATTCTGCATTTATCTATGTATGTTAACTATGCGCAAGCATTCAGTTGCTGCACAACCCAGCACACTGGCACAATTTTGGTTTAAATATGCTTCAAAAACTACTTTCTCAAGTATCAGTAAATCGTTGTTTTGAAAAAGTCTCTTCAATGCTGCAGATACCATGCATGGCAAGAAATTTATACATCCACATAAAGATGAGAAGAAGGAAATTTGCATCTGAGTATCTGGTCTGAGAAAGAGGCGTCTCACAGGTCCTTAACGCTCATCTTCTCGGAACATAACACCAGAACATGCAGAAGTAAAGGCAGCCCTGTACTGGCCGAGCAGCCCTTCTTTACCTTATTCCTGATCAATATTTGCATTCTTTGGGGGATTTAATCATTTTCTTCCTATTGGCCCATAGGAGTGATGGAGCAGACTCACCAGGGTTTGCACCATGGGGGTAATATAATAGCACTGGAGAGAGCGAGGAAGTACCACCCCTATTACTTTCAATGGGAGATGCTACTATCTACTTCAATCCAGGAAGTACAGAATTTACCAACACCGCCAATAAAAATGGCATTCCATGGGTGCTCATTTCTGGCACCATTTCCTAATATTGACAATCTGATTACACAGCACAAATGGCCAAGAAAGTGTGTCGTTTGTGCGGATTGGCGAATGCGTTCGGGGGAAATGACAAGCAACGCTGTTAATCCGGAACTCGTGCAAGAGCTGTCATCAATCTCCAAGTATCAGTTCTTATTTTACAGGCCCTCTTGAAAACATCAAACAGTGGCATCAGACAAAGAGCAAAACAATGAAGGATTATCAAATACATTTTCTTTTGTTTTCGCTATATTTCGCAAGAAAAAAAAATGCGCACTTTTCAATTGGTGTCTTTGGAGCTGCCGCATCTTTGGCCACAAAATTGCATCCTTGGGAAACGCGGATGTTGAAAGCTAACATGCTAACTGCCTGAAGCAAAGGTACTTCCGTGTTCTCTCTGGTTCTGTTATAAATCTCTATGGCTTCCACACAGGAGGGGTGGAGCAAACTCACTCATACAGTAAGTGAGAGAAAAGCAGCCAATGACCAATACCATACACTCCACTAAATGCATCCTTCCCCCAAACCCCAAGCAACATGTAACAATCATCAGGGAGACAAAAATATGCTTTACCGAGTTGGCTACCCTGCAGTGCCACTGAAGCACTGAGAAACAAGTAATGGTATTATTTCCAAAAAGAATTTTATTTCAAATAAATTTAGTATTTGTTTTAAAATGGGGTGCACCACAGTATGCAGATATTATCAGACAAAAATGTTAATACTGAGTCTAGTGATGCAGCAAGCGACAAGAATGAAAAGGAAGATGGACAATATGACCAAAATGTTTATCCTGGACAATTGTGCTACTCTGTCACCCAATCTATACTGAATGTTCATCATCCTAAGATCAAAGCTCATGGTCAAGAACATGAAAAATACTCCATAAATGGGTGCCAAATAGTCCTCAATACAAACCTAGGCCCTAAGTGTGATATGGGCCATTCATGTGTAAATGAGATATGGGCCATTTTTTTGGGCTCATGTCATTTAGATCCAGAATTGGAAAATTATCCTCTGACATATCATGAAATTACAATCAAATTAACTGCTGTACGACACCCTATCTGTCCCTCATACAAACCTAAGCTCAATGTGTAATCAGCGAAACATAGGGTGAATCCAATGTCAAAAGCCAAATCTACGGTCTCAAACTGATGTGCAATATAAGACTTTCTATTATTCTCAAATGTACAAGCTCTTAATACAGTAATTAGCTACCTAGAAGCTGTTTCCAGTTTGCCATTGAACACTGGGTTAAAAGTCATACCAAAGCTCAAAAACAGCTATGGATCACATAATTTCCCATCAGTGCCTAATACAAACCCAGGACCAAAATGCAACAATAGGCAAGATACAAGATGTTCAGCTGTCGGACCTTAATCCCAAGATCAATGGTCAAATCCAAGGTCACAAATTTATGTATAATATACGACTTCCCATCAGTTCATAATACAAGCCCAAATCAGAAAAACTTGGGTCGGGATGTTAAAATTAAAACCGATAACAATGATTTGTAATCATCTTCGACCTGTATTACACTAAAAACAATACTACAACACATTATAAAACACGTTTCACCAGACAAGTTTTATTGATTTTTCAAAACAAATATTTCAATTTTGATTCTTGCACTATATTTAAAAAAAAGTTGGAACCATGAAGTATTTCCCACTTTGTAATGTTTCCATTCCTTTGAACGACAGTCAAGAAATGCTACTGGACTGAAAACACAAAGTGATCATGAGTTTCAGGCGTAATATTGCCCCATTCATCCTGCAAATTAGTCTTAAGATGTGCAACAATACATGGTTTTTATTGCCTCCTTTTACAATTCCAAATATGCCTCAAGTCCTCTATTGGGTGCAAGTCAGGACTGCAGGCTGGCTGGTCTGGCACCCAATTCTTATAGTGCCATGACCGTTTAATGTGTGCAGAATGAGCTTTGTATTGTCTAGTCAAAATATGCATGGGTGTCCTGGAAAAAGCTGTCTTGAAGGCAGCACATGTTGATTAAAAATTTAAGTGTACTTTTCAACATTAATGGCGCTAATACAGAAGGCTAATTTATCCCAGCGAAGGGCACTGATATGACCCCATACCCTGACAAGCTATGTTTTTGGACTTGTTGCTGATCACAATCTGGATGGCCTTTTTCTTCTTTCTCCATTTTCTCCCACAAAAGACCCACAATATAGATTTGTCTGAACGCAATACGTTTCCACTACCTGATGGTCCATCGTAGATGTTCCCGAGCCCAGATGTGCTTCAGGATACAGTTAAGTTTTAGTTAACACTTATGAATATAGCTATGTATTGTAGTGCTTGTTGGTTAGCCCAAGGAATTCCGAGCCCATGTAGTTATATAACTTATTATAGATAAATAACGGTTCTCAGTTCTAGATAGCTTAGGCTTCTGTTCTTGACCTTTACGCATGGACATTCCTACAGATTCCTTGAATCTTTTCATTATGTTATGCACCATTGGGGGCAAAATATCCACATCCCTTCGCATCTTTCTTTGAGGAACACTTTTTTAAACCTTCCACGCATTTGTGGGTGTGTCGATGATCCTTGGTCGTCTTTGCTCCTGAAGGACTAGGCCTTATGTAGATGATATTTTTGAAGCCGATCATGATTAAAATCACAGCAGTTTCAAATCACATCATTATTCAATTTTTTCACCTCACTATGAGCCCAAAATTGCCCCATCTCTTCTCTTGTGTAGTATTCTGCCTGTATGGCAGGAATGTACGTATAATTACAAAAAATAGGCGTGCAATGCACGTAATACCCCTCAGCCCGATGTCAAAGTTTTTGGAGACGCCCGCCCGCCCGCTCAACCGCACGAAAGATAGCAATACCCCATCAGCCTTTAGGGCTGAGGGGTAATAAAATGATGCTGACCAGACAAAGCATTAAAAGTCTTCATACACTGGTTTCTGTTTTTATGTACATTTCCCATATCATCCCAACTTTTTCCAATTTGGGAAAGTATAAACCTATGCCGAAAATTTGTAAGTAAGTGAGATAGTAGGGCATTTTGCACGGGTTTGTGCCAATTAGGCCCTTAAAAAACCAATTACTTCTGCCAATTTCAAGTAAAATTCATGGGCGTCAAGACCTCAACTCTACTAATGCCTATGCGAAATATGAACTACAGTACTCAGCCCGGGGACCATCCAAGCACAAATGTATCCCCTGTCACGTACCCTTCTCCCTCTCAACAACCCCCCACCTTTCCCCAACACAACCAATGGGGCTTAATGGAGCCTCATTGACGAGCGGAGAAGAGTTGCTGCTTGCGGCATCTTTTCAGTGCAAAAGTTAGGACGCATCACCAAAAAAAAAAGGGCCAGCAATAATGAGAAATTAACATTTTTGAGCATTTTTGTGCCTACTTAAGTCTCCTTAGACTCAATAATAGGCTCAAATCACCCAGTTTATTACACCTCTTCCGGTTTCGGTTCCCATGTCGCCATGAGCCAAAAAGGAATTAAATCTGTTATTTCTTGCTCCGCTGCGATGATGCAAGAATCTTGGCAGAAGATGTGGCTCTTTCATTCAAAATCACAGTATCACCTGCAGGACTTTAGTAGTATAGGATAAAAAATGAAATTTGTGGCCAGTGGTGGCCTGCAGTTTGACCCTAATAAATGGCAGATACAGATAGGGCAGATATATGGAGGACTGCAAGCAAATTCGAGGATAAATCACTGATTTTATCATTCAAATGTTTTAATGAAAATGAATAAGTTTCAAGAAACCATGACATTAAAATTAAAATATGACTTAATCATAACATTTAACAAATATCTCACAAACAAATGCATTAAAAATATGTCAGTTTAAAGTTCATACATAGAATGGTCAAATAAAGCGCAAAGGGGTCATAAAATACCTGAAATATATATTCTTCAGTTATTAAAGTGGTATATCACGCTGCTGAGCCAGGACGACAGCAGCGGTGTGGGAGAGGACTCCTACTACCAGGCTCCTGTCTGACGGGAGGCAATGAAACGCAATACTCCGTGGGAGAGAGCCGCAGAGTCAGGGGCCACTCGACTAAAACACCCTGTATCAGCAAGCATACACTTCCAAGTATACATACAATGCTGTGGAACAGCATTTGTATTTTAATTGTATTTCATCACAAGAAAAGTGCCAAAGTCATTTTTGTCGTTTTGAGAAAAATACGAAAAACTGTTTCAATTTCCTATCAATGAGAGTTAGGCATAAAATCTCAAAATGGGGGAAAAAAATGACTTGGGAACTTTTGTTATGAGGGTGTAGATTTGCAAGTATGAATTAAAATAGTATTTGCCTCGTTTCAAATTTCACAAATTTTTTCATATTTGTCACACTTAAAATTTATCAGATATTCAAACTAATTTTATTATGAGACAAAAATAAGCGGAATAAACATAAGATGCAGTTTTTAAGTGATGACTTAATTTTATTAAGGAAAAAGCCCATCCAACCTTACTGACGCCAAAAAGTAACAGCCCCCTTATTTACTAATCAACCGACGAAACAAACTCAACTGATAACTGGGTTCAATTTCACTAAACACACCAAGGCGTGATTACTGCCATCCCTGTTGAATTTAAACTTCATTTAATTAGAACCTGTCCGACAGTGTGAAGTAGGAAAAAAGCATTATGCGATACTGCAGTATGAAGAAATTCAAGAACAGAGAACAACAAGGCAGTTGACATCATCAGTCTGGAAAGCATGCTGAAGCCATTTCTAAGGCTCTGGAACTATCTACTAATGGAGAAAACTAAGAACAGAACTGAACCTTGACAGGCCAATCAAAATTCCTTAAATAGCACATGAGTTACTAACCCAGGAGGTCACAAAAGAACCCAGTCTAACATCTAAAGACCTGCAGGCCTCACTTGCCTCAATTAAGATCTGTGTTCATGATTCAAAAATTTAAAAAAAATGGGAAAAATGGCATCGATAGGAGAGCTGAAATACAAAAACTATTTCAATCTAAGAAGAATAAGAAGTCATCTCAAATTTCCCAAAAACATCCTGATGACCCCCAAGACTTTCTGAATAATATTCGGTGAAATTAAGAGTCAAAAGTGGAACTTTTTCGAAGACATCAGTGTCCTTACTGGTATAAAGGTAAAACATGATTCCACAATAAGAACATCATACCAACACTCAAAAACAGTATTTCTTGCCAAATAACAAATGGCAATCATCAAAAGGCCAAACACCAGAATTACAAATCAGCATCCTCAAAGAGGAAGAAGTCATCATAAAATGGATACAACCAGTGAACTGTTCTCCCATTTTTGAAGAATAATAAAAATATATAAAAAAATTTTTTGTACTAAGTGACAAAGCCAGCCACTGGAGATGTGAGCATCATGAACCCACAAGGGACAACTGTATCAGCCCTTATTATCAGATGCTCTTTTCAAAGGTGTGCTCATACAAGCAGACTGCCGGGAGAGAAATTCCATGAAGAGTAGGAATGAAGAGAGGATGAACAAAGAGTATTCAACAGTCATGCAATTATTTAACCACAAAACATACATTGATGAGGCTTCATAATAAAAGTAAAAAAAAAAAAAAAAAACCAAGTGGTGTCAGGCACAACAAACCCCGCCCCTCGCACATACTTTCACCTACTTGTACGAAATTCAATAGGGATCTACTCAGGTTCAGTGGCAATCCCTACACTGGATTTGGAATGAATCTGGCAATTAGTTTTGCCGCTCGAGTGTTAACAAACAAACACACAAACACAGAAACAAACCGAACCGAAAACAATACCCCTTCCCTCACCCTTCGGGTGGGGCGGGGTAATAAAAAAAACAATGTTCTGGCTGCTGCAGTATGTACCTGAAAGTAGAGAGTAGAATCACTTGGCTTTAAAATTTTCACCAAGGAATACCCTGCAGTCTATCATTTAAACACTAGATGCCACCAAACACCATAGAAGTGGACAATGATGGTTTGAACCAGTACAGAAACTGGTTGAGCTCATTGTTTTAGGTCATTTATTTGAAACTACACCTTTGCACTCAAGTATTCTTCCATGATTACATTTTTTAATTGGGTTTTAGATATTTCAGTGGATTTAAAAATGTAAAGTGCAAACAAAAAAATTAAGAGAATTTCAAGTTTTCCATATTTTGTCATATCTCACTCTTAAAGGAGAATTCCGGTGTGAAATAGACTTGGGGTGTATTGAAACATGATAATGAGAACTAACTTTTGTTGGATACCCCACCTCCGTACGCATGCAACATTTCGAAATAAATGGCTTTTTAGCCAAAGCTCATAACAGGCTCAAAAAGGTAGTGAATCGGGCATAGCGTTGCCATGCAAAGAAATCGCTATTTTTTCCGTTATTAACAAGGCTCAAAGTAGCTCCACACTTAATTGGTAAAATTCCGAGGGCCCTGACATTTAAAACGAGGCACGGAGAACTTTGAAAATGCAAAAGTAGTTTATTAAATAAGACTATTTATGCAAACAGTGCCTTGAGGTAGTTTCCAGTCGTCTCCATCTTGAAAGTCACAATAAGTCGATTGACGAGCACGAACGAATAGATTGCGATTTGTTCCCCTATCTTTCCTATTCATTCATGCTCGTCAAACAGTGATTGGTGGCCAATGACCTTGATAAGACAGGTAAAAAAAAAAAACACAATTGTCACTCAGAATGAAATTCAGAGTTCCTTGGTGGACATGGGAGAACCTTATAAAGGAAATCATTAGCGCAGCACTCAGCTAATCAGGCCATTTTAGTAGAATGGCCAGACAGAAGCCATTAATCCCTGAAACACACAAGGCAGCCCGTGGAGTTTGCAAAAATGCACCAGAATGACTCTTAGACCATGAAAAGCAGAATACTCTAGTGTGATTAAAACAAAGATTGAACTATTTGGTCACAATTTCCATCAACAATTATAAGCAGAAACCCCGCAATGAGCATCGCCTTAAACATACCTACCGTCAAACACGGTGGTGGCAGTGTTGTGCTGTGGATATGTTTTCCTGTGACAGGACTGGGAAACTAGTCAGGATAAAGAATAATGGATGCAGAATAGTACAGAGTAATCCTGAATGAAAACATTTTTCTGAGACCTCATGATCTCAGTGTGGGGAAAATGTTTACATTTCAATAATACAATAATACAACAACCTATGGTGCAGAGCCAAGAAAACACAGGGATGGCCTCAGAAAAACTTTGCAAGTCCTGGATGGAAGTCCAGACAGAGTCCAGACCTAAACATAATTCAGCATATCTGGAGAGGCCCAAAAATAACTCCGATGGTCTCTGCTCAATCAGTCTGAGCTTGAGCGATTCTGCAAAGATAAGTGGGAAAAACTTACTAAACAGAGGTGTGCCAACTTTTAGGACTGTTTCCAGGAGCTATAACCAAGTATGAAAGGATGGCTCTGAATACTTAAATAAATGTGATATTTTCACTTTTTCCATTTTAATACCTTAACATAAAATTCCAAAAACTGGTTTCCATGGCAGACCATTGCGTGTACATTGGGGGGGGGGGGGGGGGGGGTGGATCCATATTAAAGAACTTTCCATCAACTATATGCATTCATTACTCTTCTTGCCCATAATACGACATAAGTAAATTTGTTAGAAAGAGAACATTTAACAGGCTGGATAACCTTTAAGATGACCGATGCAAGATTTTATCTGTAACTTACCAGCAAGCAGTCCTACAGCGATGATACAAGTTATAAAAATTTCATGTGAAGTTTGACATTTGAATCAATGAAAATCAATGTCAAGGTCACTAAATAAAAGTTCACATACATTTACAAGAGTAGAAGCGAGCAGAGCTCACATACCCCTGCTTTATGTTTGAACGAATCCAGATGCACAGACACACGGACAGACGGAGGGATGCGCGGAGCGCTATATACCCCCGACTACGTCGTAGCAGGGGTATAATAAGACCTTCTGTAATACAATCCTAAGCAGTCTGAAGCAGTTTTTCTGATACAAGTCATTATAATATGTCAACAATATGTATCCAATATGTAAATTGTGAACTTCAAAGGTCATAGAATGTCAAGTTGCAGTCAGCAAATGGACTTCATACATGACTTTCTTAACGTCTCTATATAACCCTTGGCTCAATCTGTGACCATTTTAGTGATACAAGTCATTGTAATTTCACCAAATGAAAGTTCATATGTGACTTCCTAGAAGTCAGTGACGCAAACCTATGTTCCATCTGTGACCATTTTAGTCATACAAGTCAATGAATATTCACTAGGTCACATTTGACCTTTGAAGGTCAAAAAGAAGGTCACCAAATGAAAGTTCATATATGACTTCCTATATGTCTCTAATACAAACCTAGACTGTGAACGTTTTGGCAATACAAGTCAATGTAATTGTATTAAGTCAAGTTTGACCTTCAAATGTCATCAACAGTCAAGCTCAATGTCACCACATGAAAGTTCATATGTCAGTAACACAAACAAAGGCTCCATTTGTGACCTTCTGAGTGATAAAAGTCATTGAATTTTCTCTAGGTCAAATTAGACCTTCAAAGGTCAATATGAAGGTCACCAAATAAAAGTTCATACATGACTTCCTATATGTCTCCAATAAAAACCTACACTCAATCTGTTATGATTTTGCGGATACAAGTAATTGAAATATCACTATGTGAGGTTTGACCTTCGAAGGTCACCAAAGGTCAAGTTCAAGGCCACCAAATGAAAGTTCATGTATGACGTCCTATACATCTCCAACTCAAACTGAAACTACCTGTAACCATTTTGCAGTTATAAGTCATTAAAATTTCACTGTGATGTTTGGGCATTCAAAGTCACTGAAAGTCAAGTTCAATGTCACTAAATGAAACTTCATATATGACTTCCTATATGCCCACAATACAAACCCAGGCTCCATCTGTAATAGTTTAGGTGATAGAAGTCACTGACATTTCATTATGTGAAATTTGATCTTCCAAGGTCGGCGAAGGTTAAGTTCAAGACCACCGAATGAAATTTCATACATGATTTCCTATCAGTGTTCACTGCACATATGTTTCCAATCTTCTATATTTTCCAAGTCTAGAAACCTTTGAAAATTGTAAAATTTGGCTTGATCTCAAATTTGACCTTTAAAGGTCATCTGAGGTCAAATTTAACGCAGCCAAAATATAAGTCATGTATTACTTCCTATATGCCATTAATACAAACTTGATCTCCATGTACACTAATTTAGCTTCCACAGGCTCGTTCTCCAGAAGACCCAATGTTAAAGTACAGAGCCCCCACTAGTCGATCAAAATGGTACTCGCAGTGTACATAAAGTGTATCAAGGTGAGTTGATTGCCAGATTTAGAAAAAAAGTTGTCAGAGAGTTTGAGAAATAATTTTTTGAAATTTCAAGTCATATCTTTTACTATTGTTAATATATTCCCTGACCTCAAGTTTGACCTTTCAAAGTCATCTGTGGTCAAATTTAATATTGCCAAAATATAGGTCATAAATGACTTTCTATATGTCGATAATACAAACTTAATCTCAATCTGCAACCATTTGGCCTCCACTGGCCATCTTGCATATTCATAAAGTACAGCGCCCCAAATAGACCCACTTCCGTCAATTCAATCAAAATGGCGCTCTCACTGTACATTGACGGTACCAAGGTAAGTCAATTGCCTGATTTAGAAGAAAAATTATCACAGTTTTTGAGAATGATTTTTAAAAATTTCTCAGTCCTATCTTTTACATTTGAGCAAAAATGGACAAAAATGATTCAATCAAAAATCCTGCAAATTTACACAAAAATTCATCAGGCCAAAAAAAAAAAAAAAAGAAAAAAATGTTCTGGACGACGGACGCCGCACCACGGCAATAGCTTATCAGCCCATAGGGCTGGTAAGCTAAAAAGAAATGCATCACTTGAGCTTCCTGAAAGGTGTAGAATAAAAGTACCCATTTGCCAAAAAAAATTACACATATTTGGAGTTTAACAATTTTCTCATTTTTGTCGGGTCAGAAACGAGACTTTGTTTGTTCTGGTCTGCAACAGCAATAGCACCACTGAGCCAATGGCATTACAATTTTGAAACTACGTTAAGGCTGCCAAGAATATAACAGGTATATGCACCCAGTTTTACCAATTTCCTAAAACAGAAATTGCCATCAAGAAACTATGCCCTTGACTAAACAGCTCAGCGATGATTACTGGAACCGATCCCGAGTGAATATCAGTGCAGCTTTTGGTCGCTGGTGCGCACTCACTGAAGAACAAGGACTAAAACTGCTTTCACACCGGAAGAATAAATTTTTCGCATGACAGATTACATTCAAAGTCAATGCAAAATATCACGTCTTTGCATTGACTGTCGTGTGAAACATTTGTTTCGCTTCTGGTGTGAAGAAGTCATGCGAATGTTTTAATTTTTCTTCTTGCCCGTAAAATAAAGGTTAAGTTGCTAGACAAGTCAGATTCAATCTACACAAATCGTTATATGGGCTACGTAGAATTCAGACCATTTATTACCTGCAGCTTAACTGAATTTGTATTTTTACATCATCGCGTTGATGCATTGTAAGCGAGCCATCATATAGGTACTTCACGTTGAGTAGCCATATCCTTAAGTAATGGCGACTCATTTAGGCACTGTGTGTTTCAAATGGTTCTCGAAGGTTTTAATCCCCAGACACGAGACATGAGGGCAAAACATTCAAAATCTTCCTATCTTTGCATCCATCATCTTTAATTTAAATATACAGGAGGGATAAGGTAGCATAGTGCAAAGTGGGCATAAAACATTATGGGCATGATTTCTACCAACTAATTATCGATCCTCAATTATCAATTTTTTTCTTCTGCTTTCAGCTTATGGTTGACCTGATCACATGCAATACTTCGAGAACACTGCTAATTAGTATAATTAGCAAATACTAATTAGGCTAAATACAATCACTATGTTACTCTATCTTCATTTGGTGAACGTGTACTGAAAAATACTATCATAGCCAATGGGAACCAAAAAAAATTCACACAGGTAAATTGAGGTAAAAGTATGAGTAATAAATATAAAGACTGAAAAAAAATTTTTTATAACAATTTAAGTGTGTCAATCATTTTTTTGACTCTTGCATAACCTGAATGCATGATTGATCACATGATTCCACGATCACTGATGCTAAAACAATTGTTTAAACTGATCTGAGACAACATTATTCTGCAAAATTACCTCTGATGGTCAGTTGTTCCTGTATATAAGTTGGCATGAACTTTGAGCAGTGTCACAGAGTGAAAAACGACAACACGACAGAAGGCGCCATCTAAGATTGTTTGTAGCCATACTGTGACCTTCCATGATGCTGAAGATGTTAAAGGTGCTCTCAGCATGGATGGGTGACATCACTTCTGTTGATGTTTTAATCTTTATTCAAAAAAAAAAAACAGAGCTAGCTCGACCCTCCCTTGCTTCCTGAAACTGTACCCAAAAAAAAAAAAAAAACTTCACCCCCTAACACCTGTTATCTGTGATTGGCTGGATGTTCCAGGCTGGACCAGGTTGTTTCTGTGGCAGTTTGTGGAGTTTTGGGCTGCCCACAAGGACTACATTTTTACAGCGTATTCAGGGGACAGGGAGCAAGCAGATCGTGAGGAGATGCTTGCTGTATGTGACATAAAATGTTGCAGCTGAGAAACCCGAAACAAGACTTACAGCACCTTTAACTGCTGCTATAGCACTAAAAGAAATACCATCATGTTTTTCAAAGAGACCGATTCACTGAAAACTAGTGGCAATGGAGGTGCAAGTGTGTCAGATGTTAGTTACTAGAGTATGACAAGCACTTGACAGCATGAAAACTCTTAGATTATATTACGAATTGATGAATCAAGATTCAAAATCTTACTCAAACGCAGAAATTATGTAGAGTTGGAGAAAACTTCAAAAATGACTTTTTAACCCCTTCAGTATAAAACAGAGGTGGTAATATAAAGGTTTGGGGTTCATTCTGCTCCAAATGAGCCAGTCATCCCATAAAAATGGATAGAATCATGAATCAAATGTAGTATCGCAGCATCCATGAGAGGCATGCATTGCCAACTGGAAAGAGGCTGATTCGCCAAGGATTTTACTTTCAACAAAATAACATATGAATATTTGTACGTGAGCAGCTGGCTGCCGGCCTTTATGGAGAACCCTGCATAGTCATATGCACACCAATTTATCTAGTCAGAGTAAGTGATAGAATCAGAAACGGAGATAAAATCCAGCCCTCCAGGACTGGAATTCTCCACCCCTGGTATTGATATACATCCCAACTTCAAAGAGGAAGAAAAAAAACAAGTCGACATGGTCAACAACATCCCCCGCCAATGGTGTGCTTCTTATTTTCAAACTCCATCAAGGCCTTTATGGTCTGAAGCTACACACCAAATTTGGTTGTCCTATCTGAAATAGTTTGAGAAAAGTTGTCCCCTTTCTCTCGGACGGACAGATGCACACACGCACGCACGGACGGAGGTCAAACCTACATACCCCTCACACTTCGTGTTGGCGGGAGATAATAATTGCTGCCAAAAACTATTATACTGTATATTCTGTCATTTTAAGTCCAAAAAATAATACTTATAAATCTTTTTCTCATGAACTGAAAGACCAATTGACAAGAAATTATGGACATACGATGCTTGTACCCGTCACAACAAAGCTTGCAAATGGCAAGTTCCTACGTCAATCACATGCCACATGCAAATTAATCTGCACCCTACTGTACTATGTTCAGCCTTTTCATCATTTTGTAGATAAACTGCCCAGAGTAGCAAGAAAAAAGTAAACAAAACGTTGGCACATCAGTAAGCAGACAGGGGAGTAGTAGTAAGGCAAACTGTGAACTAAGGTAAAGAAAAAACTCCCGCACGAGGTTTTCTCACTTGCAATAATTTGTTAGTCGACATTCTGGTCAACTCTTGACCAAAACATTGACTTAATTGCACGTTTCCTGCTCCAGTTGTGCCCAGCAAGGAAGAATAATACCTTGTTGCAACAGATCATAAATTTCATGAAGTTCTCATTGGACCAAACCAACATAAGAACAAATAAATGATTACTTTCTTCATTTATGTCCATTATTATAGGGTTGTCCCCTTCACTGCTGATCGCAGCTATATTTTATAAATAAACTTGTTCATCCAATTACTTTTAAGCCCCAAAAATTGAAAGGGGGGGGGGGGTGGGGGGGGGGGGGGATTATTCATAAAAACAGCTGAAATTACCATGGTTTACAAAATATTCTTGACAACCTTAAGCCTGAAAATTTCCACATCAAATACACCTTGGTTGTTTCATTATCCAGCACATCCTTGCTCTATTGAAAATAGAAGAAAGAGGGAAAAAAAAAAAAAAAAAAAAATATATATATATATATATATATACTCCTGAACAAAATCTTAAGACCGGGGAAAAAATTACAAGAATTCATATTTTGCACTGGTGAATCATAACCAGGTAATAAGCTGTGCAAGAAGAAGAAACTGGAGCAAGAGACAAAGAACAGAAAGTAGGCAGAAAGTATTATCAGTACTGTGTAGCCCCACCATTCTTGTTGATTACTTCAAAAATTTGTTTGGGCATGCTTCATGCAAGTGATTCCAGGAGGCTGGTGGGAACATTGCTCCATGTGGTGAAGATGGCTTCACGAAGTGCATCCATGGTCTGGAACTGACGCCCATTTTTGTAAACTTCCCTTGCCATCCATCCCCAAACATTCTCAATGGGATTTAGATCAGGGGAACAAGCAGGATGGTCCAAAAGAGAGATGTTATTCTCCTGGAGGAAGTTCTTTGTCAGGCGGGCGTTGTGAACTGTAGCGTTGTCCTGTTGAAAGACCCAATCATTACCACACAGACATGGGCCCTCAGTCAAGAGGGATGCCCGCTGCAACATTTCCACATAGCCAGCCGCTGTTTGACGCCCCTGCACAACCTGAAGCTCCATTGTTCCGCTAAAGGAAAAAGCACCCCAGATCATGATGGAACCTCCTCCACTGTGCCGTGTAGAGAACATCTCCGGTGGGATCTCCTTGTCATGCCAGTAACGTTGTAATCCATCAGGACCATCCAGGTTAAATTTTTTCTCATCAGAGAATAAAATCTTCTTCCACCTCTCAATGTCCCATGTTTGGTGCTCCCCTGCAAAGTCCAAACGCGCAAGTTTTTGGCGCGGGAGGAGCTGTGGCCTGTGAATCCGTTTTTTGTTCTTAAAGCCCTTCTCTCGCAGATGCCTTCTTATGGTTATTGGGCTGCAGTCAGCATCAGTAAGGGCCTTAATCTGGGTTGAAGATTGGCCTGGGTCTTCACGGACAGCTCGTAGGATCCTCCGGCACAGTGCAGGTGAAATTTTTTTGGGTCTACCGCTTGACTTTTTTGTCCCATAACCCTCAGGATCTTTTAGGAAATTTAAAATCACTGTTTTACTGCGTCCAACCTCGGCAGCGATGGCACGTTGCGAGAGGCCTTGCTTGTGCAGCTCAACAATCCTGCCGCGTTCAAAGTCAGAAAACTTTTTTGCCTTTGCCATCAGGAGGTCATGACAGTGCAAATGCATGAAAGAAAATGACATGGAGGCCAGATTTTTGCACAGATTTTGACTTTTTAAGGCTATGGTCTTAAACTTTTGATCAGCTGATGAACAGGCTGTTTCAGTTTAAATACAGTTTTCAATAAATTGCCTACTTTCTGTTCTTTGTCTCTTGCTCAAGTTTATTCTTTTCGCACTTTGAAGCACAACTTACAACCTGGTTATGATTCACCAGTGCAAAATATGAATTCTTGTAATTTTTTCCCCGGTCTTAAGATTTTGTTCAGGAGTGTATATAAATATATATATACACACACACACACACACACACACACACACAGACACACAGACACACAGACACACACACACACACACACACACACACACACACACACACACACACACACACACAGAGTTGGTGCACAGAGCAAAAATCGTGATTCCACAGAATACTGGCTGAATTTCAAAGCCTCTAATAATCTAACTGCATTGAAACAAAATGTTTTATAATTAAATTAACCAAAAAAGAGGAATACAAGTTCTATGTAAAACATATTATTAATGAATTGTGGCTCTAATTAAAAAAAAAAACCCAGGAGGTAGTCTAAGCTGCTCATTATAAGCACACAATGGAAAATATGAAGGCATGATTCCTCATAGTTACCAAACAGGGAAGAAACTACTTTTAACACTTTCACATCAAACTACATATAGCAGTTATGGCTGAACAGGGGCGCTGCCAGGAATTCTGGGCCCCATGAAAAAAAAGCACAGCTGTTGACACCACATCTCTAGCACCTAACTAACCCATTAAAAGCTGTACATAACTCCAGCTCTGAAGGCTTGCAAATGTCTTGCTTCTTATAGTTCAATACTACCAGTGCAATATTTACTGCTAGTGAGTTGTACATGCAACAGTCTGCATACAGTATGCAATTCACTATTTGTTGCAAGAGAACATAAAAAATGTGCTAAAGGCCATCTTTTACAGTCTCAATGTTAATTTTTTTGTAAAATTTAAAAATACAAAATTCAAAAAATAACATTAATGAAAGACTTAAAAAATAACTTAAACATAAATGTACTTTTTCATTAAAATAAAGATCATAATTTCAAAATAATGAAAACAGCTGCATCTATATGCCAACAAGAAAATAAAGTTGAAATGGAAAATGGAATTAAAAGGCCTGAGGGTGGTGCAACAAGACAGATCAAGTGAGAACTACATCAGTAGGGGTTTTGAGGTTTGAAATATGGTCATAACAAAGTAACAGTACCAGTGACATCAAATGAAAAGGTAGGTTAATATATCATAAAATATCTTACAAATGGACTTTTTTTTCCCAATTCGCTTTTGGACTCGTTGGCAAATAATTGCATTTACGCGCTGACTTTTCCAGAAAATGCTGAGATTCGACTATAGTGCCGTGTGGCATGTTATCTTTAAAAAAAAAAAAAAAAAAGCTAATACGCAGCTGCTAAAATTAGTTGTAAGTTATAATGTGCAAACATATAACAAAGTTGCCACTGTATGTTGATTTATATTGTCATATTAAGGCAAACACAAAAACTTTAGGATGACCCTGCATTAAAGGGCATCTAAAGTCGATTCCCATTGTTTATGTTTATCGGCCAATCAGTGAGCCACACCTGCGCAAACGGGCCGAAATAGAAGATTATCTAGATCCGTAGGCAAACAGTAATTTATATGAATGAAACTGGTCATGTGACAAAGCAAGATGTCAACAAAAGCAAGTGATTTGCTAGTAAACATTGGACGTTCAACGTCCCGTCTGAGAATCGACTTTAGATGCCCTTTAAGGTACCATTTGTGCTGCCTTGCCAAAAATGCTAAGAACACCGATCTTCAGAGTTTTCCAGCGATTCAAAATTTGTTTGACGTTGCATCTATACCGGCTTTGTTGAGTTTCTCATGGACTTTTTTTAAACCGTTCACCAAGGTTTTTCCATATATATATATATATATATATATATATATATATATATATATATATATATATATATAGAACACGAGATTGCTGATAGGGTACTCAAGTGAAGCATCTGTTCTAAGAGCCCAGAACCCGGAAGTAAAATTCGCTATAAATAAATAAATAAAATAACTAAAATAAATAAAAAAATTTTCGCCTACTTTAAAATGACATTTTCACAAACCCTTGCTTACGAGTCGGTGTTATTTTGGTATCGCTGTGCAGAGCAGCATTTTGTCTCCCTAAATATATGCTTTCCGTAGGATGGAAAGCGGCTTACTATCTAAAGCGAAGATCGAAATGTGACTCGCTGTTTCCGTTTAAGTGCAGGTAAGAAGTATTATCGTTGAATGTCAATTACAAGTAGCTAGCTAGCTTGTTGGCCACCTTTTCCACCAAGTCAATGCAGTCCCCGCAACGCCAAGGTAGCTTGCTGGTGACCGATATCAATCGCTAGCATTCACTTTCAGTCAGCGGTCTGTTCAAGTTAATGGGACGGATAATTAGCTAGCTAGCATGAAACGCGATTTTTTTCTATTAATGTGACAACTTTGCGTTTATACGTTTTTATTACAGCTTTTTCTGTTAGGTATTCACACAACATAGACGAAGATAAGGTATTTGACTTTTTTTGTATTTTGGGGGATCACTTTTGCGCGTTTCTCAAGAATGTCGTCGCCTGTGTGACTAGCGAAACGTTTTGATGCCATTTTGACAGCTGTGTAATGTGAATATAGGCCACTAGATGGCAGTATTTACCTTTTTTTTGTTAAGCTCAGACTGGAGTCATGTTTAGACATGTCCTGGACATGTCTGGGGCAAGTCTCAGAAAATTAAAAAAAAGAGGTCTAAATGTGGGTGGGGTCTGCAAAAGAGTATATAAGGAAAAGAATTGAGACAGTAAAGTAGGAGGAGAAATTGCAAGAAGATGACCAGACCTGCCATTCTGTTCAAGACCTGTGACGTTTCTTTTGTGGATTTCTTTGCCTGTGTTTGAGCATTTTCATCATCCAGGACATCACCAAGCCACCCCCACGAAAAGGGATTGTAAATATTTATGTTTTGTACATAATCAATCTTGGTCTTAGTTGTTAGTTGTTTAGTCATTATTGCCTTTGTTAAAAATTAAATGTGTTTTAGTTGTTAAAACTGTGTCTGTCATCCCTTGCTGTTGCTGTTGTGTTGTAATGTAATGACAAATTGGGGCCATAACAGCTGTCAAAAGCAGCCGAGATGCGGTAAACAATTCAGATTTACGTTCCGTTACATCGGCAAACAAGCGGTTGAATCGAATTCAAGGAATTCAAAATCATACTCTCACGGGGTATATGATCATATACCCTGGGCAGTGGCGTAGCGTGGAGGCGCTAGGCCCTGGTACGAGAATGGCGCTAGCCGCCCGTCCCCCCCCCACCCCCCCCCCCCACAGGCCTATCCGCGAAGCAGAGGTGTAATTGTAACAGAGCTTTAGTTTTTTGAGGATTTGTACTTTACCTGAGTTCTTTTTTAAACCTGGACTTTTACTCTACAACATTTAAAACTTAAAAATTATCATTTTACTTCGTTACTTTGACACTAGCCACTTCGTTACAAATTAAACTATGAACGCAATTCATCGTTTAAGATTTATCTGGATTTAGCGTCTTCGAGAAGAACAGTGCTCGGCAGCAGGGTATGTTAGTGCGGGGACAGGGAGCTGCAAATTTATGCACGTAGTTACAATATTCTATCACTAGATGGCACACCCGCATCAGTTATTGGATATTCACAGAAACAATCGTCCTCTGTAACCAACCACTTCAGCTACAGTGAGCCAGTAGGTATCCAAATCAGTAATTAAGAAAAAATCAGTTTTCTGAAAAACGCAGACACCCATAATTATTAGGGCTATTAGAACCATGGACAATGAATATTTGCACAGCATCTCAACATCACACAACACGTTAGGCTGTTTGAACCATGAACAACAGTGACAATACATTGCCAATGAAAATGCGAAAAAGATCCATACGGCTGAACAGTCAACCGTATTTCCCTAACAGCACAACAGTGGCCAAATCAATAAGTAAACAGATAGATGGACACACATCCTGGCACAGCAGCCATTTAACCACAACCGGCAAGCTGATCACTTGCAGTAGCCTAATAAAAAACTGCACTCACCCATTCAGAAGTTAACTGTGGGTGCCTTCTGCTCTGCAAAGTCGTTGAGCAAGAGGGCAATGAGGTGGTAGCATTAGCCTCCAAGTCTGACTGCTGCGTGTCGCCGCTATCATTCACAACGCTAGCAGGAACTGCATCTGGACAAGATGACTATTTAAAAAATGCATTCAATTTCGCCAATTTGGAGTTCCGTACATCGAGCTCTTTTTTTCTTTTCTTTTTTGAGCACCGCTTTTGTGCTGCTCAACATGGTGCTCAAGACTTTTCACCTCCAATACTAGGCTAATGGGTTAGCTGATCTCTCAAAAAAGAACAATTCACGAGCAAGCGCGTAGCCTACGAAGCTACGATCAGAAAGGAATAAGTGAATGTCAACTAATTGGACAAACACATTTCCCAGCATGCCATGTTCATTTGAAAATGTTGTGAATAAAACAATCAAATATATGATTAGTAATTGTGATTATAACTGAAAAAGTATCATTACTGAAATACAAAAGACATATATCAAAGAAAAGAGGAAAAATGGCCAATGTGTGTGTGTGTGGGGAGGGGGGGGGGGTAGTTACCATGACTGTGTTGTATGAAACAGTGGAGCAATATATATACTCATCAACTCCTCCATTGCAAAAGATAATACCGGTTTAACAGGAGACTTGAAATCACAACACTAACAAATGTAATTTTTCCATGTGTTGGGATAAGTGGAAGAATGGCAAAGTTAATCGCCGTGGGCCCTCAGAGTTCAACGGGGCCCCGGTTCAGCGCACCGGCTGCACCGGCAATACCTACGCCCCTGACCCTGTGAGACTCACGGGGTACATGGAAAAGAATTAAACGTCTGTCAGCCGATCAAAATAAAGGATTTTAAAGATAGGCAAGATAAATATATATATATCCATGTCTGCCTGCACTTAACCAGACTTCCGTATTCCTGATAAGCGGTACCACAAAGCCAGTAATTAACCTATATGATAGGTTCGGTTCCGCTCCAATGCGTCCGGTCGCTTCACTAACGCCTATACGCACTATAGCCTCACAGCGGTTCGCAAGCGTCGATGTAAGCCTCGATGTCGACTTGTCGGTATAATGCATTGTGGTTCGTGTCGAAATTTGGCAGGAGAAGTAAATTTTCACAGTTTGATCAGCAGATTAGACGTGATTGTTGCCGTAATAGCCAATTCAGTTTCTGATAGAGGTGATAAAGTGGGTGTTAATCGCTTGGGCACTGAATACGACATTTTTACACAGCCAGTGGTGCGCAGAGTAGTTGACAATACTGATTACGGTGATAAAAGACTGCGATTGCAATCAATTATCCAAGCCCCTACTGGTATCCGTGCAAATACCAGACAGATTTTAGAGAAAATGTCACAAAACTCCGCTTCTCCTACAGCTACACACACGAAGATTTGCAGAAACAAACTTCAGTCTCTCCTTCGACTGGGAAGTGACGTGACGTCAGACCCAGCTCGCCAGCTGATTGGGCGGTCATGGGGTGACCGCGCGACCCGCTGGCAGGTAGGAAGGGATTAACGCTCTAGTGAGTAGGCTGCCCTCTAGGGGCCGTAACGATCAAGAGCGGTAATCATTAACGTTACTTGTTACAGGCCCCAGTTCTGCATTCTGCGCTTGGAAGCCACCCTATTTGCAAGTGAAGAAATGTCACTGCTTATTCACTTCAAGGCGGAACGCGCGAGGACAGAATGCACCCAGACAACTCTCCGTTTCACCATTTACATGATAAAATTTTACTTCTAATCGGTTTGGGGAAAGGAATATTCTACCCCTCTGCAACTGAAAGAAATTCCATTCGGTTTAGGCCTGTGTATTCGAAATAAGGTGTTTATATTTAGCATTTTTATTCGGTTTGGGCTTCTAAACCGACTCATTGGAATATTAGGCTCTATGTTAACCCAGCTACAGACTGTAGGCTAGGCTACGCACCTTTCTTAGAGAAAAAATGAGCCACATATTGACACCCTTTCTTTTGCCCCTCTTCTCTCTCCTTTCTCTCTATAATTTTTTTGAAAACCGGATTTTATTTTAATACTGGGCAGCATAGTAACGCCCTGGTGCAACTACTGACTGGCACTAAACACCGTCACCGGTGAGTGCGCTAAGGCAGGACCAAACCATTTCATGCAGATACAGGGGGTGGTCGGTCAATGGGGATATTTAACTTCTACTGCCAAAAACAAAGAGATTGCTTTTGATCTTTTCTGACTATATTTGGGGGGAAAAAAAAAAATCTCAACCCAGATAGCAATATTATACTTAAATTTTTACCTATTTTTTTTGGGGCCCCTGTCAGTCAGGGGCCCATGGAATTGTCCTAACCTTTCCCCCCTATATGACACCCCTATGGCTGAATTACATAAGTTAAAGAATTTACAAAAGTTTCTTTTTGAACCAAAGTAATTCTAATATTGAGAATATTGCTTTTGAGCACATCCTCACACTATTAACATGTATAGTACAAAGTACAAACACCTGCTCTCCAGAATGCAACCCAAGAGGAAAGCATTCTTTGAGGAATGACATAAGGTGGGTGAGGATTTCGGTCAGCTGCTGGAGACGAGGAAATCGGACGCGGTGGACGTGCAATTTCTTTCCAGTCACTTGAGACGTCTAAAAATCTACAAAAGAACTACAAAGTAGCCATGAGATGGGGTTGACGCGATACTAATCCCCACAGGATTAATATCAGACGCGCTTTTTTGTCAAAACATGATCAAGGGAATTAGGCTGAGAAATTCTATGCATTTTCACCTTGAAAGCTGCCTCCTAAGTCTGCAGCAACGTGTGGGCACACAGAGAATTCTTTACATACCATAGCAGAGATGTAGATTACTGTAGGAGACGGCAGGGAAGGGGATTACACTAGGGGTACCCACCCAGAATCACACACTAAAAATAACTGTAATACTATAATTACATTATTTCTCCAGCAGACGGTCTTATCCATGGGAAGCTGCATACTGCATATCTTACATTTTTATACTCTAATCATTTAAACTGACGGGATATGTTCGAAAGCAAGGTTAAGCCTTTCAAAAGGGCTCAATGGCAGAACAACAGCAGCACTGTACTTGGGATTTGGACCTGCAGCCATGTGAACAGGGATATTTCACACAACCGTACCACAATAAGCTCATGTTTCAAGGTGGAAACCTCCAGCACAGATGCAGTGCACAGGGCAAATGTCCATCAATTGAAATGAGAGAGTCAAATTTAAAAAAAAAAGAAAAAAAAAAGTGTAATAGTCCAATAAACTGATTTTTAGGACGTTTTCAACATAGAGATCTTCAATTAAATAAAAATAAATATTCTACAGTCTGATAAAAATGCATAATTTTTTTTCCCCCCACAGCAAGTCATGTCCAGGAGAGCTCTACTGCACATGAATGGCAACAATGCCATTCCGAACATTTCCTGATTTTGTCAGTGACAATGCAGTAAACATGAACGTCATGAACAACATGAGCAGAAACATCAGCTTCCAGTGTGAAAATATTACACCCTGCAGGCAATGCAAGAAAATGGTTTTGTCCTTCACCCAAAAAGGGCAAAAATCTGCAGATGTTCTGAAAATGACTGTACAGGATGGCACTTTAGGGAGCACAGAAAAAAAAGGCACACACACAAGAAGAATGTTCAGTCAGACATACCAAAGATTTATAAATCTTCCAAGTGAGGGCTATTGATTTGATATCCATTTCTTTCAGCAAGGTAAATCCTATTCCTGCATTCCCTATGGGATTCTCTGACCCCCCCCCCAGGGTGACCAGTGTTACATTTATCATTTGCGATAGCAATTTTGCAGTAATGCCTATTCCAGCAGGTCTGGTCTGGTATGAAGCAAGGTGTGCAGAGGCTTTCAGAAGTCCATGTCCATAATATTTGAACGCAATGCACATCTGTTAATCAAACAAGAAAAGATGTAAATACAACAAAAAAGTCACTGTCTTTATGTACTTTATATGCACTGGTACATTTGGATTAGGATTAAGTTTTAAAATGGAGAGAGGGCATGACTGTATGGCGCAAATATTCTCAATGTACATTCTAATTCTGTGTGAAGACACAACAGAGAAGTTGAAGCAGTGCATACATAGTTTTCTTGAAGAGTCTCAGAACTGACAATGGCATAAAATGACCATGAACTCAGACGTTAGAAGCGCTGATCCTCAATTCTAGCCTAATAATACCAGATGAATTGTCAGGTACATTCAAAACATGCTGCATGTAGTACTCACGATCATGACAAACATCAGAAAGCAGTGTCCACTCTGTAGTCCCATAACTCAATGAGTTCCTTGACGTTATTCTTCAAAGAGGCCCCACATATTCTCCATACACTATTTCACGAGTTCAGGAGACTGTGCGGCTGACTGCTCATTAGAGATGTAATGATAGCAAAAATTCAGTAGTCGGTGCCAATACCAGTAAAATTACACGATTCTCCATGCCAGTTCAATACCACGGTAAAAAAAAATAGGATTTTCAAAGATTCCATTTACTTAAACATAAACATCTTTATTAGAAAATTTAAAATGTAATTTCTATGAACAGACATAGAGAACATAACAGAATACAGTACAATCATTTAAGAGAACTTAAGATTCATACCTTCCAGAGGTATCATTTGTAATGGCTACTTTAACCCTGTCTTCACCAGTTCGTTCTATTTTTATTTTTTTTCAAAGAAACGTGTCATTTTGGTGTACATATGCAAGAAAATAAAACACAGCATCTAATTGCTACCATATCACATACATGTAGGCTGACTTATCTGTGCAGTGAAAAAGCACAACTCGGGAAACAGACAGTATAAAGCATTTAACATCTTAATTTCCAACATTTCTGTCTTACAAAACCCAAAACCAGTGAAGTTGGCACGTTATGTAAATCGTAGATAATAACAGAATACAATGATTTGCAAATCCTTTTCAACTTATATTCAATTGAATACACTGCAAAGACAAGATGTTTAATGTTCAAACTGAGAAACTTTATTATTTTTTTTGCAAGTAATCAATAATTTAGAATTTAAAGGCAGCAACACTTTGCAAAAAAGTTGGGACAGGGGCCTTTTTACCACTGTGGTACATCGCCATTCCTTTTAAAGACACTCAGTAAACGTTTGAAACTGAGGAGACCAATTTTTGAAGCTTTTCAGGGGGAACTCTTTCCCATTCTTGCTTAATGTACAGCTTAAGTTGTTCAACAGTCCGGGGTCTCCGTTGTCGTATTTTACGCTTCATAATGCGCCACACATGTTCAATGGGAGACAGGTCTGGACTACAGGTGGGCCAGTCTAGTACCCGCACTCTTACTACGGAGCCATCCTGTTGTAACACGTGCAGAATGTGGCTTGGCATTGTCTTGCTGAAATAAGCAGGGGCGTCCATGAAAAAGATGTTGCTTAGATGGCAACATATGTTGCTCCAAAACCTGTATGCACCTTTCAGCATTAATGGTGCCTTCACATAGGTGTAAGTTGCCCATGCCTTGGGCACTAATACACCCCCATACCATCACAGATGCTGGCTTTTGAACTTTGCGCCTATAACAGTCCGGATGGTTCTTTTCCTCTTTGGTCCGAAGGACACAACGTCCACAGTTTCCAGAAACAATTTGAAATGTGGACTCGTCAGACCACAGAACACTTTTCCACTTTGCATCAGTCCATCTTAGATGAGCTTGGGCCCAGCGAAGCCGGCGGCGTTTCTGGATGCTGTTGATAAATGGCTTTCGCTTTGCATTGTCGAGTTTTAACTTGCACTTGCAGATGTGGCGACGAACTGTAGTTGACAGTGGTTTTCTGAAGTGTTCCTGAGCCCATGTGGTGATGTCCTTTACACACTGATGTCGGTTTTTGATGCAGTACTGCCTGAGGGATCGGAGGTCACGGGCATTCAATGTTGGTTTTCGGCCTCGTCGCTTACGTGCAGTGAATTCTCCAGATTCTCTGAACCTTTTGACGATATTACGGACCGTAGATGATGAAATCCCTAAATTTCTTGCAATAGCACATTGAGGAATGTTGTCTTTAAACTGTTCGACAATCAGCTCACACATTTGTTCACTAAGTGGTGACCCTCGCCCCATCCTTGTTTGTGAATGACTGAGCATTTCAGGGAAGCTGCTTTTATACCCAATCATGGCACCCACCTGTTCCCAATTAGCCCGTTCACCTGTGGGATGTTCCAAATAAGTGTTTGATGAGCATTCCTCAACTCTCTCAGTCTTTTTTGCCACTTGTGCCAGCTTTTTTGAAACATGTTGAGGGCATCAAATTCCAAATGAGCTAATATTTGCAAAAAATTACGAACATTAACTAACTTGTCTTTGCAGTGTATTCAATTGAATATAGGTTGAAAAGGATTTGCAAATCATTGTATTCTGTTTTTATTTACGATTTACATAGCGTGCCAACTTCACTGGTTTTGGGTTTTGTAGAATTAGTGCTGCATGATTAATACCAATAATACCAATTGCAATCGCAATTTCAAACTGTGCAATTGCTTAACCGCAAAAAAGGCTGTGATTTTGCAATTTAAATTAAATAAACGTGTGCCTGCCAGTGAACATTACTTCCTCTCCTATAATTGTATGCAGTCTGTTGCCGTTACGCCCACAAGCTATCCTGGACTCTGTCCAAATAGTCGAAAGATTTTGTCCTATACACTAATTCCAGACCACCTTCCTTTAACCTATGTGGAAAATGTTGGAAAATGTTATGGCATCTCAGACAGCAAGGGATGACAGACAAAACTTCAAAACTTAAACAGATTTTGTCAACAAAAGCACTGACCAAGATTGACATGTATATATATATAAAAAAAAAAGATATATATTTACAGACCCTTTGGTGGGGTTATGTTGCGATGTTCTGGGACAGGAAAATGCTCCAACACAGGCAAAAATCCATAAAAAGCTTCACAGGTCTTGTAAAGAGTGACAGGTCTGGTAAAATGTATCCTACCACAATTTCTCCTTGCAATTTTCTCCTACTTCTTAACTCTCGCAATTCTTCTCCTTATATACTCTTTTCCAGCCCCCACCCACCTTTTAGACTTTTTTTTCCAATCCTTAGACACGCCCAAGACATGCCCAACACCCAGCTCCAGACTGGTTTCACAAAAAAAAGTCAATGCTGCCATCTAGTGTCTTCTTTTTTTTTCACATTACACCTCCATTCCAAAAGGGAAACATTTTGACTCAAAAAAAAAACTCTACTTAACCATTTTTGTATTGAAAATAAAATTTTTATTTTCAATACAAAAATGGTTAAGTAGAGACAACATGGTAATAAGCACGTGATATATACGCATACTCAAACACGGGATAAGCAATCAGCAATTACATTGTCAGTACCCTTTGCATGCTTAATTTCCAAGTCAAACTCCTGTAAAATCAACTCCAATTCAACAATCTCCGATTCGTGTTTTTCATCTTACTCAAAAACATTAACGGATTGAGGTCAGTATATACAATCATTGGCTTTTGCCCTGTACAAACATAAACCTCAAAGTGTTGTAAGGATAGAACCAAAGCAAACAGCTCCTTCTCTATTTTGGAATAGTTCTTTTGGTGGCAATTGAACTTCCTGGAGAAGTATGCCAGGGGATGCTCAATGTCATCAGAGTCACTTCTCTGTAGGAGTACAGATCCACACGCTTAGTCGCTAGCATCGAACGCGATGGAGAACGGTTTGTTGAAGTCAGGAGATTTGAGCACGGGGAAGTGACACAGCAGAGACTTCAGGCGATCGAAAGCTCTTTGGCATGCTTCATCCCAAGTGAACTTTTTACGCCTTTCTTCACTTGGTTGGTGGGACTGAGAGCAATCTCAGCAAAGTTCTTGCAGAACTTGCGGTTGTACCCGATCATTCCAAGGAAGCGGTGCAAAGTCTTTTTGTTGTCAGAAACTGGAAAGTCCACGATGGCTTGGACTTTAGCATTTAGGGGTGCCACCTTACCCTAGCCTATGACGTAGCCAAGATACGTGACAGTAGCACAACCAAAGTCACTCTTGTTCAGGTTAACAGTCAGGTTAGCCTGGGTCAAGCGCTGAAACAACGTCTCCACATCTTTCAGATGTTCTTCTCAGGAGTCACTCCACGTGATCAGGTCGTCAATGTACGCACACGTGTGTGGCAATCCGGCGATTCTAGAATGTACCATCCTTTGGAACGTGGCTGGGGCATTTTTCATGCCAAAGGATAGGACTTCATACTGGAACAACCCAGATGGTGTGGCAAAAGCAGAGATGCTCTTGGCCCTCTCAGTTAAAGGCACACACCAATAACCCTTCAATGAATCAATCTTGGTCAGAAACTTTGCTTGCCCTACTCTATCGATACAATCATCAATCCTAAGTATTGGAAACACATCAGTTCTAGTTACAGCATTGACTTTGCAAAAATCTGTACAGAATCTAGTACTTCCATCAGGTTTTGGAACTAGCACACAGGGGGATCTCCAATCTGAGTTGGAGGGTCTGATAATATCATGTTCTAACATGTACTCAACCTCTTTCTCAGAAATCTTTCTCTTTTCAGGATTCATCCAGTACGGATGCTGTTTTATTGGTTTGGCATCACCAACATCTACATCACGAGAGGCTAAAGAAACTCTCTTTAGAACATCAGGAAATAGATCTTTATATTTCTTGTTCAACCCCTCAAACTGTTCTTTCTGTGAGGGCTCTAAGTGCTGGAGTTTTACATCAAGATTTTGCAAGACAAATCAAGAATCTCGGGCATCACTGTTACCTTTCTTCTGAAATTGGGACCATCTATTGTTACTGCTAGACTGAAATTTGGACTTGTATGTGAGAACATATTTGTCAGCAAATGTGGCACCTGATTGCAAATTCAGTGCTTGCTTCTCATTAAGGTAGGTCTTAATATCATCCTTAACACAGTTCTTGAATTCTTCAACTAACACCATCTCTTTTAGTGCATTGAAATCACCCTTGACCTCCATAGAAGTACACCAGCGCTCAAAGCAAACCTTCTCGTAAGCAAATTCAACATAAGTGATCGTCAGATTTCTTCAGACCTCTGAATTTCTGTCAGTAAGCCTCTGGAACCAGCTCATAAGCTGTCAAAATAACTTTTTGACAACCTCATAGTCAGAGGAATCACGCGCAGACAAAGGTGAATAGGCTTGTTGAGCTTTACCCTTGAGGACAGTTTGCAACATCAGAGGCCAGTGTTCCTTTAGCCACAGACGACTCTTCGCTACCTTCTCAAAGCACTGGAAATACTTATCAACCTCCTTCTCTGAGAATGGAGGCACCAGCTTTATTTATTTATTTATTTCCTACTCATGGTACAATAACAAGTAAATACACAAATAACATATACACAAATATAAAGAATTAATTCACATTAAGCCTCCTGGCTTTACCTCCTGGCTAGCACGAAATTTGTTCTCAGCTTCCATTTTGATTTTTAGTCGCTCCATTTAGAGCCTCTCTTCTCTATCTAACTTCTGTAACTCAAAATCTCTCTGTCTCTGTCTTTCTGCTCTTTCCTTTCTCTCTCTCAAATTCACTTTCTTTCTCTCTTTCTGCTCTCTCAAATGCTCTTCCCTCTTTCTCTCTCTCAAATTCTCTTTCCTTCTCTCTCTCAAATGCTCTTCCCTCTTTCTCTCTCTCAAATTCTCTTTCCTTCTCTCTTTTTCCTCTCTCGAATGCTCTTTCCTCCCTTTCAATCTCTAGCATTTTTAATTTAAGTTCCATTTCAATAGTTGGATTTCCCATTGGAAACTGTTCTTGATCTCCTGGTGGAAACAGATTTTAATCAATGTAATACTCAACAATCTCTCTAGCCAGTCTTGCTTTCTGCATGGCTGGTTTTATCTCTGTCAGCTCTAACTGTCTGCATATTTCTAGCAGTTCTGTGTTTTTAAAAGACTTCAAAACCTCTAAGGTTGGTAATACCAAGAAATCATCCATTGCTGTTGATCTGTCAATATATATCTCGGAAAATAAAAAAACAATAACACAATTTGATAGGTTAGATTTTCAATAAATGACTCACACAATGGTCTATCCCGGACTTGAGCCCCCAATTTGTTATGGCATCTTAGACAGCAAGGGATGACACACAAAATTTTAAAACTTAAACAGATTTGATAAACAAAAGCAATGACCAAGATTGACATATATATAAAAATGATATACTTACATTTCCTTTGGTGGGGTTACGTTGCAATGCTCTGGGACAGAAATGCTCCAGCACAGGCAAAAATCCACAAAAAGCTTCACAGGTCTTGTAAAGAGTGACAGGTCTGGTCAAATGTATCCTTCCACAATTTCTCCTTGAAATTTCTCCTACTACTTAATTCTCTCAATTTTTCTCCCTATATACTCTTTTCCAGCCCCCTCCCACCTTTTAGACTTTTTTTTTCAAATTTCAGACATGCCTAGGACATGCCCAACACCTAGCTCCAGACTGGCTTCACAAAAAAAAGTCAATACTGCCATCTAGTGGCTTCTTTTTTTTCCACATTACAAAAACGTATGAAGATAAAGGAAAGGTGTAAAAGAGAACTCCCACCACTTAGGAAGACGACCGCGCTAATTGGAAAATCTGAATGCACTTATAGCAGGCAACGTGATCAAGTCTCCTGCCCATCACATATGTTTCTTTACGCGATTAGCCAGATGAATAGTCGCTATTTTAGATACTGCTGCTGCCCAGAATTGTGGAATAGGCGTGATCTCCTTTCTTTTTGAAAATGATGCTTCGTGTACCCCATGTTAAAGGAGGTAAATTAGAAAGCACTGAGACTCCTTTACTCAATATTTAAAGAATTCGAAGGCACTCATCATGGTTGCCACATCATTTTTGGATCATTTTTTAGGAGTGAGGAACTTTCATTGGCAAAAAAACAGGCGCAGCCCTGTCCTGTGAGCACGTATGGTCACGTGACTACTTGCTACAGTTCGCAGTGACCAACATGAACGCCGTAGAAAAGGTCTACTTCTTTGTGACCTCCTTCTGAATGGAACACTCTGAAGTATACACTGCCCCCATTAGTTTCGAAATAGTCACAGCACCGAAACTTACCGTGCCTCGGTGCTTAACCCCTTTCTGCAGATGTATAGATCTATAGATATGCAAATTTAAGCACTTAGTTACAGTTTTCAACCACGAGATGGCACCCCCGGATCAGCTATTGAATATTCACAAGCAGGCAGAGCTGAAACGCGATTTAGAGTACGGAGAAGTTCCCTCCAATCCCTGTTTTTCAGGAGTTGCATGAATTAAACTCCTCAGCTAAGCCTGATGTGCAAACTGGCCAATATCCTAGCCCATAGTATCGACCATTTTTGCTACAGTGAGCCAACAGTATTCCAATTAGTGGTTAAAAAAATACGTTTTGTGAAGCAAAAAATCGGACATAGTATTTATTCTCTCACATTCTACTGTCAATTACAGTCATCACACACAAAACATGCGTAGTTCCCTCCCATGGATTAACGCGTATATTCCTCCACTGACAAATTCAGCGCTCCCTTCTATCCACCAAAGTACTGTTGTCGACAGCCAGTCACTCAATTATACACTCAGATTCATCTGCGTAAGTTATAGTTCACACCCTTGTGAAGCTTCCCCGGTAACAATGTGTTGATAGACTCGTTTCTTATCCATTTCCTGAGTGTTTAAACTTTCCTCAATAACTGAAATACACTGATCGGACAATAAGAATAGGATACAAAGCTAAGCGTAAAAGTAAGGTCGGTTGTGTTCTTCGAATGTTGGCCACGGTTGCACAGCTGAAAATGATGCTGTATCAAAGAAACAAAGACACCCGAAACCGGCCTGAAGTGTTCAGTTTCATTTACGAGATACATGTTGTATGGACGCAGTCAATGGGAATAATTCCGAATGAAACAGTACTGGAGGGTCCCTTCTACCCGATACATCTGTCTCTGGAGGAGGGCATCAATGAAGAAAACAGGTTATACTTCTACTCCGTTAGCATTTTGCTCAATATGGCTTTTTGCTGTAGAATTTATACCGCGTTCCAAGACATCGAATGCCGAGGTTTTCGTTTCTCCAAATGCGTGCAGCTCACGCACGTCGGTAGATCCCTCGGGACGTTCATTACACCATTCTGTTGAATATGGAGGTATATGTCGTTTGATTTTTCATGAAAGTGATATTTCTGTTCTGTTAAAATAAGGTGTATTTCAGAATTCAGACATTACTGAGTTAGTGAGTTTTTACCCTTATAAGGTGTAGGGTTATGAGCTTGGATGTGAGAGCGGTTAGCTTTTCATTGCAGCGTGAATGTTATGGCTGTTTAATCAGCTCTTTATTTAATGCTTGGGGGACTTCGAATGAAAATGGACAATTGTTAACTTTATTTTGGAGAAAAGGCATGTTTTGTGTTTGGAGAGGTCACTGGTGACCAATGATGTTCAAGTGCACTGATATTGATAAATTCATGCTTAACTCAACCAGAAAATCATTAGTTCATTCTGAATTTCATGCCCCAAAAGTTAATTTGTGTTAAATATATGATTAATGTATAATTTGACAGTGAACCATTTTTGATGGATCTTAGACTTTGGGGAGACACCTGGATAGCTGTCTAATTTGGCTCATAGCAAGCGGGTAATCTAGAATGTACTGTTCAAGATGAATTATACTTGTGGTCAAGAAGTTTATGATCCCAGAAATGTATAGATTTAAGCCCCAGCAGTTTTTCCATATGTCAGCATTATTTTTTTTGCCATTGCAATGGTGAATTCTCATGAAGATTTTTTATGTTTGCAGCCCCTTTTCTCCACCAAAATCATAAAAATTAACTGAAATACTATGGGAGTCTAAATGCTTCAAGTGTCTAGACTCAATTGAGCCAAAGTTTCTGTCTGTGAAGCTGCAATCTTGAATTATAAAGCCTTAAATCAGGAAACAACGAAAAAGCCAGATTTGGCTTCTGCGCAAAGGGGTTAAGGTGCCTCAAAATAATAGGCATCGTTGGTGTTTTTTCATTTAAGAATCGAAAGGTATCGCAAGTATCGCTTCTTGTGACATCCCTATGACTCATCATAAAACTGGAATCATATTAGACCAACATTGTACCATCAGAGGACTGAGAGAGAAGGAGGGAGAAGCTTTGGAGGAAGGACGGAGAGGAGAAGATGGATAGAGGGGTAGAGGGAAGCCATACAAGAAAACAGGGAGGGAACGAGAGTATAAGGGGAGGAGGGGGGGTGGGGGTGAGTGAGAGATTGAGAGTGAGAATGAGAAAACCAGAGGAGGAAGGGTTGAAGGGATAGAAAAACTCATTGAGGTAGAGGGCAGTCTGAAAATGGGACTTTATCCCAAAGTGCTGATTATACAGTTAACATATTCGTAACCTAAATCTGTGATCCATAGTCCTGAAGCAGTTTATTTTAATGTGTATAAGCAAATATCAGCAAAAATAAGGTCAAGTATCCCTGGTGGAATTTATTGTACAGAGCCCAGAAATTATGGTGAGGAGGACTTTGTTTCTCCCCTGTGTAATTTTAGTAAATCATTTACTTCAGTCACGACTGCTAAGCCACTGGGGCTTTATATAAACCTTTCTTCATCCATTGCAGACGAGACACTTAACAGCACTTAAGAACAATAAAAAAAAACTAAAATCAAAATCTGTGTGATTCTGTATTATCAAACGATGAAAACGCTGCCTGTGTGCATCTGTAAATGACCTTGATATCAAACTACACTGTAAAAACAATGTCAGTTAACTCCATTTTAAACAAGCTCATTTTTGAAATGACAGAAGAGAATGATAAAGACTCCCTTCAACCAAGCAGTCATGGAGCCAACTGAATATACTGAATTTCCCAACAAAGTCTCCCAGGGAAAAGAGATTTTGATTCTCAATCAGATAAAGGCAAGATCATTTTTAAAATATTTGTACTTGACAGAAATACTCTGTGAAAACAAATATTTAGCACTGTCAACAACCATAAGCACAACTACAGTGTGCTTATGCACAGTGATGGGCACAAATGTGCAGAGGAATTGCGGTGGGTTCCTTTCCCCCAGGTTCAACATTACAGTGCAGCAAAACCACTGGGCAACGATTCCTGATAGTACAAATAATTGCTGCAGATAAATGGTTTGACAAAAAACAAGCCAGGTCAAAAGCTGCCAACAATCTGCCATATTCCAGCTCACATAAATGTTCGGGAGAGATAAGATTTCTCAGCTCTGAAAAGGAAAAAGAAGCATCGTCTTGACAGCAAAAAATGAACTTGGAGAATAGGGGCACAGCTCAGTAATTCTATCCTGCGCTAATGTAACAATCAGATCACAGATTATAATCGTAGCAATTTCACCCAATGTCAAGATGAAAAGTGGTGCCACACTCCACATACTCTGCACGAGAGAAATGTTGTAAACGAATTTCGGTTTTATGGTGACTTCGACTTTGACCTATACCCAATTAGGTCCAAACTTAATCAGGGGATTCTTCTACCATTGCGTGCTTTTCCTTAAAATTAAATCTAATTTGATGAACCATTTTTGCGCTACATTGCTGACCGACACAAAGACAAACAAATGAAGAAATGCCACCAAAAACAATGCCCTCCCCCCTTCAGGCTGGTAAACAATGTGTTTCAAACAAACGGGCCTTCGCAAGGCATGTTGTTGGCAAATTCGGATTTTGACAAGGGGACCCGATCAACCAGATCTCTTATTAATGTGTGATGCCGTAAATATGCTCCTCTGAAGAAAAGAACATCCTATAAGCCACCAAGCACAAAGCCAACAAGATGTAAGCTTCATGATGCCTTAAGAAAACAAGAAAAAAAGAAAACATAGAAGGTGCCATAAATGGAAACATTTCAGGAGTCAGGGGGTTCAGAGCAGCTGCAGGGTAATGGGTTTTTTGGGAGGAGGTGGGGCTGGAAGGCATCACATGAAAGTTTTAAATTAAATGCTCTAATCTGCCATGGCAAAATAATGTTGTACGTCGAGTTTAAAGGACAGAAACCCCCTGACATACAGCAGTAATGATCCCTGGATACATCCAGTGCCTTCCCCATTTATACTACATACAACCCTTACATTGGAAATTCTAATGTAATTTCTGCTCCATTTACTTCCATGACAGGCAGCACCAAGCATTCTTGTCCACTGCCAGACACTCTGCATATTTCAGGCCACCCCTCCCATGCTGGGTCAATGTTGCGCTTAATTCTTATGCTTCAATAGTTACGGGCAAGTTTTCAGTATTGTACAATTACACTGAAAGCACAAGTACAATGGATCCCCCTTCCACCCCTCCATCCCCAAGTCTTAACAAATCAGCCTTTGAATTGGTTAAATGTCTGCAATAGAAACATGCTGAATATGGATCCCATCAATTGCTTAATGAGCGAGCCTCTTATTTGTAAACAAGTCTAACCCCAAATATACACAAGCATGCATGCACATATGTACGCAAACACACACACGCAAACACACACACACACAGCCCTTTTTTGTTGCTTGCCTCGCTATCTCATGATCTCTCTCCCTTCCACACAGATGCCTCTACCCATTCCTGTCAGGACCAGTTTTAAACAACAAGAGTTCTCAGACTTACACACAATACACTTCATCTTACCAGTGTTGGACTTCATTCGCATCAAAATTAGGTAACTACAGATACCCCACGGGTTCAAGACATATGCATTCCATAAAAATGAGATGGGCCTTGATTTCAACATAGTCTTGATTTGTGAGGGAGAAAGGATGAAGGTTAATGCCCTTTAAAACATCCCAATAAAAGCGATAAGATCTGCCACTATAACAGGCCTTACAAGTGTGTAAAGAATACAGCAGATACAGTTTAAACATAAACTGATCAGGAAGAAAACTTTCTAGTTAATTCTAGTTTAAATATTATACTGTCATAAAACATGCTCTATTCAAAAATTTCACACACCTTCGTCCTGTGTGTATATCATTTTTATGATATACGGTATTCACAAAAAAATCAATAAAGGCAAAGAAAACATTTGTTTCAGCACTAATCCAAAAAAAGTACATCTTCTTCCATGAATATTTTTGCAAATTTTATGCACCAAGTAATCGTCAAACCTCTGAAATACAACTCATTAGCACAAGTTCATAATTGCTGCCTTTACATATATTTTACCCAATCAAAAAATAATTCCTGTGGCAATGTCTCAGATGTTATGACGCAAACGGACACAAAGAAATCAGCTGATCTATATAAAGTGTATCCAAATTAGTCTTGATAATCAATCATGGTGCAGCTTAATTTTACACTGAAATATCAAGGTTCGATATCACCTAGCTTTATAAGAACCTGAGTGACAAAATTTGCCATATTGCAGCTGTTGGTTGTTTCAAACAAAATGGGAAACTCAGGAGACCAACCAGGGGGCATAAACTTGTACAAATTTGTCTTGGCGAACGTAAATTGTTACAAATCACAAGGTAACTCGAATTGATTCCTCAATTAATTTGAACTTTTCTGGACATTTGTCTTGGCGAACCTGAATTGTTACAAATCACTAGGTAACTCGAATCGATTCCTCTAAAATTAATTTGAACTTTTCTGGACATTATTCACAAATGATTCATCGGATGAACTCTCATTTACGATAGCCAAATTTCATTTCATTTTTATTTCTGATATCCGGGTGATGTGGCAAGCTACCCCGATTCCAACAAAAACGGCGTACTGCCCACAAAGTGTATATCTGATCTTCTCGAGCTGATTTAGTCATTTAAAATTTTCTTTCTAAACTTCACCAAAAACACATCTGAACAGTTAGAGGCAGGGTACTTTTATTGGGTATCTGCAGCTCCAAGTGTTTTCTTTGCCTTTAAAAGTGTATTGCTGTCAACTGCAAAATATGGATGAGTTGGGCACACTTGCCATGTTGGTTTGGAGAATTCCGACTGGACGACTGTTGAAAATTTGGCCCAATCAGATCAGCTGGTCTGTGGGGGGTAGCCCGGTCAACACTGCCCTACCAAGACACAAGGGATCAGAGTTAGTTAAACATCCCTCTTTCCTCTTAATTGTTCAATTCGGATCAATGCAATCAGGCAACTACTGAGATTACTGTAACCAGTGTTTTTGACACAGCTCTCCATCAAGGTTTTAACATTTTTTTTTTTTAAGAGGTCCAATATTTCCCCCCTTTTTCCCCATTCTGAATGCAGCCAAACAGTCTAGTCCACTGCAACAACCTGCTCCCATATTGAATACAATCATCTAATACTTGTAAATGTGTTCAAAGCAAAAAAAGTAAAACCAGAAGGAGGATGCCATGGCATGTGATTTTTCTGACTCCTATGACAACGGAAGTGATGCATCACATATACCATAGCTTGCCCGCAGCAGAACATTTGCATTATAATCAACTGAATCCACAGTGAAGCTACACACATTATGGAAGCCACATGCGCCCACATGGCCATTGAGCTGTTTATCGCTCCATTTACAGGTCAATACTACACAGAACGGAGTAAAAAACAAGTGCAAACCATTTAAAAGTGGTTAAATACCTCACTGTACCAGTGGCAAACATATGGCTGAAAATAAGGGAAGCACAAAAACAATCCCCCTGAAGTGATGATGACTCATAACCTGTTTTCAGTTTTCTTTTTTCATGATTAAAAAGCTTTCCAAAAGAAAATTATATTCACAGGTAAACGCAAAGCTTCTTACTAAGTGCAATATTAGGGCAATTCAAAATTAATGCAATTCAGTTTTTTTTTGTTTTTTTTTTAAATCATGAGGTAGAAATAGCAATAAATTTGTGGCCTACAGAGCGTTCACCAGGAAATCTCTCTGGCGGCGGCTGACGCGTGATGAGGCCATATCCATAGAAGCCCTGAGTTCGTCAATGAGTTGCGAATTTATCGTAACTACGCCACCAATCCTCCAATGGATTATTTACTCTCAGTCAAATTATGTGAGAAATAGTTATTCAGGCAATTGCTGAAGAGCTGCGGATAGCTGGCAGAATCATAGAATCAAAAAGAATTCAAGGACAGGACACCAACAGACTGGGAAAAAGTTCTTTGGACCAATGAATCAGAATTCAAAATTTTCTCATTCAAATGCAGAACTTATGTGCACTGTACAGTTGGAAAACTTTTGAAAAAGTTTAACAACTTCAGTAAAACATGGAGATGGTAATATTATGGTTTGGGGTTCAGACTGCTCGAAACGAGCCGGTGAACTCATAAAAATCAACAGAATCTTGGATCAAAAGAAGTATCACAGCATCCTTGTGAGGAAAGCATCACCATCAGGAAAGAGACTGATTGGTCAGGGATTTTACTTTCAAAGAGATAACTAGACAGGATGGTCGCCCGCAATCGCTCCCGGTTGTAGCCCCTGAAATCCCTTTTAAGTATTACAGATGGCCGTATCAAATATGAAAGTAATCGGTCAAAAATTACAGCCAGTACAGCATCCACAAGCAAGTGTCTATGGACAGACCAGTGGCGGCGGTGAAGATGGCCAGCACAAATCCATAGTAGCCTCCCAACTTCGTCCGGGGGCTACAATGACCCTACACACACTTCGAAGTTGTGCAAGAGTTCTCAGTCAGAAAGAATCATCTGTTGACATAAATGATGACTTAGCCAGCTCAAAATCCAGACCTAAATCCGATTGAGCAAATCTGGGATTTGCTTTACGCCAAGGAAAACAACATTGTAACATCAAAAGAATCTCCTTGGAATGAACTTCGCACCATATGGTATGTTTTAGCGAATGAAAAAAATATGTGAACACTATACCTGAAAGATGAAATGCTGTAAAAAAAAAAAAAAAAGTAAAGGGTGGCACAATAGATACACCGCAAAAAATGATAAGATAAAAGTACAAGTTAAGATTAATTTACTTATTTTAAGACTTAAAACACTTATTTCCATCACCATTTTTCTTAGTAAGACAAAAAAAAAAAAATCTTGTTTTGAAGTAATTTTTACTAGCTTGCCAGTGGGGTAAGTAAATTTCACTTGTCAAGTCAAATAGTAACTTGTTTTAAGTTTTTTTTCTTTTTTTTTTCCTTATTACAAGTTACTATTTGACTTGACAAGTGAAATTTACTTACCCCACTGGCAAGCTAGTAAAAATTACTTCAAAACAAGATTTTTTTTTTTTTGTCTTACTAAGAAATATGGTGATGGAAATAAGTGTTTTAAGTCTTAAAATAAGTAAATTCATCTTACCTAGTATTTTTATCTTACCATTTTTTGCAGTGAAGATTTTGTTTTTACTTTATATAGTCATCAGATTTCTATTTTCATCTATATGATCCAATATTACATTAAATAAATACTTAAATCAGAATCCAAGTACTATTCATCTTCATTTTGTTTTGTGTATAATAACCAATGTGCACTACTGCAGGTACATCTGTGCACAATTTTGAATAATGTAGAGCATGGCCCATAAGGTGCCAAAATTTACATGCAAATAAATAGTTTTATTTCATCCTCTCACCATAACTCGTCGAGGAGAACTGGCTACACATGATATTTTTGAGTGCTTTCAGAGTTTATGTTTATTTAAGAAAATGATTGAAGATGGTCGAAGACTAATCGGCATTTAAATGGACTTTCCATGCTTTCTCAATTTTAAGCTCAAAAGCCAGCACTGCACTGCACCAGAGACAATGCAATGCAGCTGAGCAATCCTGAGGATATTTTGCATTAAAATAAGCCAAATAAAGCAATCAAACCAATGCATCCGTGATGCTGAAGTTAAAATGAACTAATTCATTTCCGTTCATCATAGCCTATGCTTCCTAAACCTACAGAACCAACTGCATGATCACTGAACAAAACTGCACATGCACATGGTGAGACTGGAATGCAACCATGAGCTATGAAAATAGAGGTGTAGAAAACCCTGCTCCACCCCACCTACATCACGCGTCGCGTACTTTCTCCATATATTTCGGCTGTTAGGTTTGAGCCTCTCAGTGACCATAACTCAGTGACCTTTTAAGCAAGATTTTGTAAATCCAAAATTGATCCTTAAATTCTACAAGAAATTAAACTAATCCTCCTAAAAAAATTCATATTAATGCAACAGTTCTGGTTAGCCATCAAGACAGGGTTTGAGAAGAATGAGCGCATGGGCTAAAGAACAGCATTCCACCTCAAGAAAAAAAAGGATTGCTCATTCACAAGAGACTAATAAAGTCTAAGAGTCATTTACAGAACAGTCTCTCTCTCTCTCACTCTCCCTCACTCTCCAACTCTTTCACACACACAGTTACTGTACATCAAATCTGAGGGATTTAAAGTAGTTGAGCAGTAGAAGCATATAGCTTCTGTAGTCACACACACAAACATGTACATCATGGTCCTTACACAGGTTGGTACACCAAACAAGTTTAGAAGATTAAACTTAAACTTCACGTTGTTTACTGATAGAGAGAGATTCATGTGCATGCGTGTAAGTGGCAGAGCAATCACAGGGGTATTTGTGGGTCTGATGTTGTACAAGTGTGTGCCATCGCACAAGTGTATATTTGTGCATTTCAATATCAAGTGCTTGCAATATTAATACAAATACAAAAGACGACAGCAGATTTAGAAATGCAAACAAGCTGTGGAAGAAGTGCAGCAAGTTGGTGCAGCCCTAATGACCTAATGTCCTTCAGTCTGAGGAAAAATGCTGTATTAATTTGTATTTCAAAATTTATTTGTATTTTCAAAATTTTTAATCATCATAAAAATTTACAAAGAAAACCACAAAAGACGTGATGAGTTAAAGAGCATGCCTTGAAAACTTGAGCCAGTCCTGAAATTCTGAAAAAAATTTCACGAAAAATTTAGGAAAATACTAACATTCCCATGGGAAGTAAAATATTCATATTGCTACGTCGTTCTACCATGATAGCATTTGATTTGCTGGGAAATGAAAATACGTACCCACCCTGCTTTTCAGACCCACAGCTAATCCAAGTCAAATGTGTCTAGACGTGGCCATCACCAGACACAGCTAAATAACCCAATTACCCAAGTGTGACTGATCCCTTCTGATTTCAACCCAACCTCTGCTACATGGCCCTGCCCCGACCAATTCTTAAATTTACTTCTTGTGAAAGGGCAAGCACAGCAGGCAGATAGACAAACTGTACTCTCTACCTCTCTCATTATTATTTTTCTCTCCACTCTCTCCATCTCACGCAGACGCACAGAGGCACGCAAATCCACCGAAATACTGCATCTGTACTGTTAGTCCTCATAAAAACACACCCATCCTCCTATAAGGCATTTACATTTGTCTCAAATTTATCTTTATTAAATAAATTTAAAACAAAATATAAATTATCTTTTTTTTTTAATAACGGAATACAAATTTAGGATAACACTGGCAATTCATGAACAAATGAGTTTAAAATTGACCAATTAAATGAGTAATTAGTTTCATAATTGGAATAATTACAGAGAACTGACATGCATGTGCACTGCCAGCTAAATGAGTAAAGGGGATGAGCTGGCATATCAACCAAGAAGGATAGCAACCAAGACAAAAGAAGGTCACCAGCCTTCCAGGCAACTGCAGGTGTCTCAAGAGCCGTGCTATGCATGAAGAAAAACAATCTGATATAGTCCACTCCATTGAAAAGGGCAGCCTCAATTTATTTGTTATTTAACCTCTTTAGGTATTTACTTGCTAGTTATTGGGTTTTGACAAGAAAAAACATTTGTGACCACAGTCCCGACCTTTATGTTAAAATATAAATGAGCAAAAAAGTATCTTATATCAGAATGAAAAAGACTGACTGATAATAAACCTAATGACAACAAGAAATTTAATAATGGCTGCAATGATAAAGGTAGAAATTTGCTAACTTAAAACGGGTTATGGCAGCTAGCTATGACAACACAGAGGTGTCCCATTTTTGTGCAGCTCAGCTAAACTGTTATATCGTAGAAAGGGGATGCATCCCGCTGCAGTGTGGCTTCGGGCATGTTTAAATGCTCTTCAGACAAGTGGGAACAGGGGAGTGGTGGATGATTCATGCTAGGGACCACTTTGACTGAAAGTGATTATTAAACTGAATGAAGGACCATAAACTTGGAACCTTGGAATCCATTGGTGTCCAGTATACATACCATCTATTAAGTCCGTAAGCGTAAGCTCCAGTGAGTCCACTGTTAGGAGTATTTCTGAAGGTGACATTTGCCATTGAAGAAGGAATCTCAGCTGAGTCCAATGATGCCTCCAACAAGAGCCTTGGACAAATATGGTTCATAATTTATGAACAAGCTGACTGAGAGCACCAAATGAACCCCACAGCCCTTAAGTAATACAAGGAACCTGCATATCAAATTTGATGGTGGAAACCAAATTTGAAGAAGCTGCATTCAATACTTACTGTGATATTAAAATCTTCAAGTTCAATGTCACTGTACCAAGGTCAAAGGTCACATCCACTAATGACACTTGCATTGCATGACTATCCCTCACAAAGAACCTGCATACCAACTTTGAAGGTCCTTTGGCCAACATTTTTTGGAAATATGGCCTGGACAAATAGAAGCGGCCACCCACTCGCTCCCCGGCCCAACCAGATGTCCCAGGGGAATAACAATACCCCATCAGCCCATAAGCATGGCTAAAATGTAGTGGCCAGGGCCAACCCACACCAATAAAAATGGAACTCTCTGCTGAGTTCACTGATGCCTTCCACAGGTGTCCGCAACAACCAAGTTGTGAATTTTGAAAAGGGACATGGCGAGATGGGTTTGTGTATGTATGAGCGTGTGTGTGCATGCATGTGCGTGTGTGCATGTGAGAATGTGCCTGTGTGCGTGTATGTACCTGTGTGCAAAAGTGAGTGTGCGCGTGTGAGCGCATCTTCTACCAAGTTTGGCCATGTAAAGTGAATCCGCTTAAACATTATGTGCCTCACTGTCACAGGCTACTCCCAATGCCACACACGTTTTTTGGCGATTGGCGTGAACAGTAAATGGGCTGTCCTTGGGTCATCATTAACTTTCCACAAGACCTTGAACAAGTCTGAGGATCAGTTTGAAAGAGAATGTGCCTTTTTTGTCAGACCATTCCCATTTCCACTGCCATCCCACCTTAAATTGACATGAACACAGACCCATACCTTCACACATCTGACATCAATGACAAAGGAGGCGTCCCATTAAGCATCAAAATCAGACCTCCAGATTTTCCAAATTTCTTTTTAGGATGCCAGTATATACCCTCGAATACATCAGAAACTATGTGATAAGCGTTAGCAAGCAGATTTCTGAGAAATTTTGACATTTGAAATTGGCCCTCCCAGAATGGCGACTCTGCCCATTACATAGGAATACTAAAGTTTGGAGTATGTATTCAGCAAACTGGACACTGTAACAGTTTGTACTTGATATCTAAGCATATTATAGGTTGTTTTGTGGTACTTCACCATGCTGGAACATTGTACTGACAAAGCCCATTGCAAATCTCAGCTATAAATACCACCTGTCGTGTGTTCATTAGTCAAAAATATCCCAGAGATGATTAGTATATGAATTCCGAAACTTGAATTTGATTGGTTTGGGATATGTTAGTTAATCTTTTTAATATTGGTGGAATATGTCCCACAATGTGATTGGTCTGATAATTATCATGTCAATTCTTATTGGATATATTTTCCAGACATTTATTGCTCATGACAAGAATGAGAGAAACTCTAATCTCATGAATAAACAACTCAGAGGATTAAGAGAGCAAAATGTTTCGAGTTGCTTCTGGAATAAAGGTCTCATACACAGCTGTCACGCATGAGTTTCTGGATAATTTTCACATAATAATAGCCATAATAAAAGATAATCACATATCAAGAGATTCTACTGCAATAGAAATTTATAAGAGTCCATAAAACTGACATTCTCTGCCAATGACAAGTACATGTATTCAAAGATGCAACAAAAATATTGAAATAATGACCTATAATTTCACAATCTCAGGTCAAAATCTGTAATATATTGCCCATATGATTGTTATGCATGATCACATCAATGTATTTTATGAATGAGTCGGGCTCTTATTTTCTTTCTGGTCAAAATTGTTATCTGAAACATTTCAGGTCTGCCATTGCTATTTTTCATTAAAGTTTTTTTTAACATAGAGCACAACATCGGGCCAAAAATGTATTCCTCTAAAATTAAGCTAACTCCATGTAATTTCAAATAAGCAAATGAAAAAAAAAGTCCTTATTGTGTGCGGTTATGTTTTCCTGGCCTAAAATGCCAGAAAATCCTCTAAAATTGGTGAAAATGGCTGGTATGCCTAACTCTGAACGTGTAAAGCATCAAACAGGTTACACATGAATGAAAATTTTGTCATTTCGAGACAGATTAACACCTAAATAATAGATTCCAAGCCATGGTTGGATTGAAATTTGAAAAACAAAAAAATTCTTGAGGATTTTTTCCTGCTAATGAGACACCGCCTTTCAGCCAACTAGGACAAAAACTGGAGCCATAATAATAATAACAATAATAAAAAATAATAATAATAATAATAAAAATAAATTTCCTCATACAGACAAATACAGATCCAAAGCTTCTTCCATCTTCTCCATTCATTGGTAAGAATCTGACCCTTCACCTAGGTGACAACAGGAAGGATCTACAGATGTGCATGTCACTGTGAGCACCCCTGTTTTGGCTAAAAATGCTCCCTATCCAGGCTCGGTACCACAAAGGGTCATCACCATTTAAGATTTATGTATCTATAGAAAAAAAAAATATTGGCAAAGATGCATATAACATTTGGAGAGAGGGCTGCAAGCTGCAAACAGTTGTTGGTACACTCCCCTGCTGATTCTGACAGAAAATTATCCGTAAATTCAAAAAATACTTGCGAGTTTTACATTCTATTGTAAGTGCTCTGATTAATTAATGCATTGTTTGATTTTGAAACAGTAGCCTTACCTTGTTCGTAATTCACCTTTCTGTGGCTCTTGAACATTTAAAGGCATGAATTTTGTTTAATGAAAAAAAAATGCTCCCCTTGATTTTTAACAGCCCCCTTAATCGCTTCATCCTTGCGCCAGGCCTGTCTCAACCCCACCATCTGGTCAACTTCAGTCATTAGCCAACAAAAATATGAAACAAATATTGGAATTGCATGTAGTGTTCACTTTTCTCAACCATTTCCACAAAGAGTTGTCATGACTTGCTTCTAGGGCAGAGATTCCACCTTAAGAACTACAGAGAAAAAATCCAAAATAAACAATAAAAAGTAGAATTACTGCCTTGCAGCTGCATGCCTCCCTCAATGTAGAATTGCACGTTACATCCATGTCTGGGCCTTTTAATAAAATATATGTAGTGATTACTTTTAAAAAATTGAATAAAAGGCATTTAATGTGCTATTTGGCTAAATGAAAGTTATCACTATATTGGTATGTATGATCCAGAGAATAATTAGGGCCCGAGCACCGAAGGTGCGAGGAACCTATTGTTTTTGATGGGATTTTTATTATTCTTCTTCTTATTAATATTCTGCTGCCTGAATACGTTTTTGAGGGCTTTGCCATGCACGAAAACTCACAAAAATTTGCACACACATCAGTTGTGGTAAAAATGACAAAGTATTATTATTTTTGTGCTTGGACATGCCCCGGTGGCTCTATAGCGCCACCAAACACGCAGCTCCACAGCGCCCTCTTGACACGGCCATGTTGAGATAAAAGTACTTGAATGTTCATGAAATTTGGTGTGATCATTGCATTTGTCATGTAGGGTTATGTTAATTTTTTTGAAATTTTTTGGCCAAACAGGAAGTGAGCAATGAGCCATTTCCTGCGTTTTTCCAAATTTTATAAACACATTTTTGGAAGCCTTAGAATACTCGAAATCTTGCAAAAAGTTGAAAAAATTATAATTGTCTAATTGTCTTTAATTTTATACATCAATTTATACTAAATTTGGCACAATGGCTCTATAGCGCCTCCAATCAGATTTTTAAAAGAATTGCCCTATTGAGGGTCTCAGCATGTTCAAAATCTCACAAAATTTTGAAGATGTAAAAAGACCATCATTCGTATTACTCTGACAAAAAGCTTACATATAGGCATGGCAAAAATGTCATTATAGCGCCCTCTGGAAAAATTCAAATAAGCAGCCCTTGCAGCCCGGTAAACCTACATGTATGAAATTCGGTAGACATGTGGAATATGCCGAGACCTAAAAAAAAAGTCTCTTGGTGCCATGACCTAGACTCAACAGGAAGTCCGCCATTTTTAATTGAAATGGGAACTTTTTTGGATTTTTCGCCATTCACAGATGTCGTACTTTAACGAACTCCTCCTAGAGATTTTATGCGATCAACTTACAATTTGGCAAGTAATATTTAGAGACATTGCCGATGTTAAATTGCGAAGCTTTTTTGGATTCATTGAACGATGAATCCGTGGCGATGCGGCGAATTTCGATGTTCCACCATGAAACAGGAAGTTGGTTTTACTCCCACATACTTGGTGAGATTTGCCTGAAACTTTCCAAGCTTCATAAAAGTGTCCTATCAAGGATAAATATATGCTGTTATTCGATTTGGAATGGCCAGGTGGCTCCACGGCGCCCACTAACCACGGCCATGTTAAGATAAAAGACCTTGAACGTTCATGAAATTTGGTGAGATCATTGCATTTGTCTTGCTGGGTAATGGTAATTTTTTTGAAATTTTTTGGCAAAACTGGAAGTGAGCAATGAGCCATTTCCTGCTTTTATCCAAATTTTACGAATACATGTATGAAGGCCTTAGAATGCTCCAAAACTTGCAAAAAGTGGCCCAAGTTGCAACTCTCTTATTTTCTTTGATTTGCTACACCAAATTGTACTTAATGTGGCATGATGCCGCAGTGGCACCCCCTAATCATTTTCTCAAAATAAAAACCCTTTTGAGGGTTTCAACATGCTTGAATATTTTCAAAAATCAACAACCCCATGGAGCCCGATATTACGATTATGGTATATGTTTTGCAGACAGGGAAGCCAAAATGGAATCATAGCACCCTACAGCAAATTTTTGCACTCCCCTCAGGAAAACGTATTGTATACAGTCTAGAAGTGTCCGATGACTGTGAATGGACACCTGCACCCATCAGCATCTTGCCATCACCCCAACATGCATGAAGGGTGCGAGGGCCCTTTCAACGCTGCTTGCAGCTTCAATTTCTATTGAGATCCATGCCATCTTCACTGAGGCTTTAACAGAGCACAGACAGAGGGCTTCATCACATGATGCAACAACAATCACCTGAAGCTCAGGATCTTCAAAACCAAGCAAAAGATAAAGCTTGCGGATAAATCAAGTTGGCTTGACAAAGAATGATGCCTGTGTTTCAAACAACCCAATCCCTGACAAACAATGACAAACAGTTCAATAGTTACGAAGGGTAAAAGTTGCGCCAATCATGATTTATCAAATAACATGTGACCTTTTCCTGATGTTATGTATGTGTGCTTATGTAAAGCACTGTATATCATTTGTAAATGGAGATTTGTTACATGGTCAGCTTTTGTTTATTTTGTTCATCATTTAGCACCCTCTGGTGGTATGTCTGTAGCAAAACATGATCTGATGCAATACCACTTGTTTGTGATGAAATGGACTAGTGCTTTCTAGAGGTGTCTGGCACCTTCTTGCTTGTAGGGGGCCGGATCACCGAGGACTCGTGTAGATCTTTCCAAAATAATCCTAGTCTATATAAATGCTGTGATTTTGGTCAGTTAACAAGAGTTTTTGTTTTGGCAACAGAGTTACATAGTGGCATTAAAGTGTTATTATAAGATTGCACAGTGGATTATTTGTAGAAATTTTTGGACCTAATCAGTGAAGAGTAAATTTGTTTAATTTGTCATTGCTGGTTTCCTTTGTTGTGATTTTCAATTCATAACAAATTGGAGGTCCCACCGAGATATACCATTCAGTGGATCAACCGTTGGATTCACCAAAGATTAAAGCTGAACTATTATTTTAAATCTTGTGACTATTTGGGGAAAAAAACTGCAATTAGGACTTATGATGTTGAAAGTTTTTTGAAAACTCTAAACCAGGAATCAATTTTGCTGGCAAAGAGGGACTTGCTCGTTTGGCTTGATCCATCTGCACGGACCGCTTGGAAACCAATTGAAGAAAATCTAGCCCATCCACATAGGTTACAAGACCTTATTTTTTCGGCTCTTCCCTTCAGGGGTGCTAAACGCCACCTTGGGCCAGTTATGTCTTTTGTATTATCAACAGGGCAAAAGGTAGAGAAACATTGTCAGATTAAGCAAAAAAGGCATACTCACTAGATGCCAGAGGTCAAAATAGAGGTTTAGCATCTAAAATGTATGTATTTTTAAACTCTGTCTGCAAACCACCAAGTATTAGACAAATCTGGAGTAGAGATTTTGGCATTTCTGTGGAGGATATATGTTGGAAAACTGTTTGGGATAATTTAGATTATCTTTCAAAAAATCCTAATCATAAACTAATACACTTTAAACTCTTACACCGGATTTATTTTACACCAAGAAAGCTTCGCTTAATGATGCTTGTACCCTCCCCGAACTGCGGGCTTTGCCTAAATCATGATATTGGATCTTTTATGCATATGTATTGGTATTGTCCAGGGATTGTAAACTTTTGGAAAATGGTTTCGACTACATTGTCAGAACTTCTTGATGTTGAAATCCCTTATTGTCCAAAACTGCTTTTATTGAATGATACTTCTGATTTAATTTAACCTGAATATCCTTTCGTTTTATTTGCCGGTCTGACGGCTGCTAAAAAGATGCTAGCAATTCGCTAGAAACCTCCTCACTCTCTCTCTCTTGGAATCGTTGGTTAAATTCTCTACTAGATATACTATACATGGAACTATCAGTAGCAAAAATTCACAATGCATATTATGCATCTCTACATTTATTTAACATTTTTATTATTATTATTATTTTTTTTTTTTGCCATGTTAAACCTGTATTTTGTGTCATATCTTTGGCCACCAAGGGGTGGGGGGTTGGGGTGTTTGTCTTGTTTTGTGTTTGTTCATTTATGCATTTTGTTTTATGTACTTGATTGAAACTAATAAAAAAAGAAAGAAGAGGGACTTGCTGCAAATAGCCTCAACCCTTGGATAATCTGATTTGTAATCATCAATAAAGAAAAAAGAAATATTCAACATTTTGGTGCAACATTTCATCGAAGAAGGTGTCTTTGGGGAAGAAGCAGCAGAATTGATTAAAGATGTGGAAGTGTCAGCAACAGAGCTGCAAAGACTTCAGATGCAGCTACACCAGAAACAACCAGAACTGGATGAATGAAGGTTAGAGAAAGAACTAGAAGAAAGAAGGTTAGAGAGGGAAGAAAGAAGGTTGGAGAAAGAGAAACAACTAGAAGAAAAAAGGATGCAGTACGAACTGGAAAAGAAGAAAATAGAAGCAGGTACTGATACAAAATCTTTTGGACCTTCTGATCATTTTGATGTGGTTAAACACATCAGACTTGTTCCTCCCTTCCGAGAAAATGATGTAGACCAATACTTTACCTATTTTGAAGAAACTGCTAAAAATTTGAAATGGCCAAAACAGGATTGGACAATGATGTTACAAAGTGTTCTTATTGGTAAAGCTAGGAAAATCTATTATCAGTTATCTGTCCAACAGTGTTCTGATTATGATTTTGTGAAATCTGCCATTCTGAAGGGTTATGAATTAGTCCCCGAGGCTTACAGGCAAAAATTTAGGAATTCTCACAAGGAAGCCAGTCAAACTTGAATTTGGCAGGTTGAAGGACCAGTTGTTTGATCAGTGGTGTAATTCCATGAAAGTTGAGAAAGATTTTGACTGAATGAGGCAACTTATTCTGGTTGAGGAATTCAAAAGGTGTATCCAGCCTGAGATCAAGACTTTCCTTGAGGAGAAACAAGTCAATACTTTGCAAGATGTTTCCACCCTGGCTGATAGTTATGCATTGACTCAAAAGTCTTCTTTTGTCCAACAATCCACTTTTTTTTTTATTTCAAGGCAAGTCTCAGTCCCAGACTTCTCCTAATAAAACTTCTGATAGGAACCTTCCAGTGAGAAGGTAAGGTAAGGTAAGGTGACTTTATTGATACCCAAGGGTAGATTTGTTTGCAGGTAAAAAGTACAAGCTTACACATCAACACACAAAACAATAACAAAACACAGAAGACAACAAGATAAAAACAAACAAACAACACTGATAAACAGACAGATGCTCAATGCTTGATATGTAATACAATGAATTGATAAATAAATAAATAAATAGATTTAAAAAAAAAAATAGAGGAGAGGAGGGCTGCCCCTTGAGGCGGATAATCATGTGGTGTTCAAGGCCTTAATGGCTGATGGGATAAAGCTACACCTGTACCTTTAAGTTTTACGCACAGGCATTTTTAAACCTACGACCAGAAGGGAGAGGCTGGAATTCACCATGTAGTGGGTGGAGTATCTCATCTTGGATGAACCTAGCCAGTCTCTGTAATTGCCCATTATATAGAGATTCTAAATTAAGCTGTTGCTCTCCAATTAATTTACTGACCCACCTCACAATCTGATTAAGTGTGTATTTATTTTTTAGGGGTAGGTTGCCAAACCAGGACACTAGGCTAAAAGAGATGATGGATTCAATAAAACATCTGTAGAACATAGTAAGCAGCTTTTTGTCAACATGAAAGGATGACAGCTTCCTTAGGCAGTGTAGGCGCTGGTTTGCCTTTTTATAGACAGACTCACAGTTTGCCGCAAATGTAAGTTTACTGTCGATAATGGTCCCAAGATATTTATAACTATCCACACATTCCACTGCCTGGCCTTTTATGCTGACTATTTCCTTGTCACTTGAGTGTCTCCTAAAGTCAACATGCATATTTTTTGTTTTTGAGATATTCAGTTGTAGAAAGGACTGCTCACACCAATCTACAAACTCCTGGACAATTGGACCATGACCTGTCTCATTGTCTCTCAGCAGGCTGACAATAACAGAATCATCTGCATACTTGAAGATGTATCGATCATCTCTGCTGCTGCGGCACATATTAGTATAAAGAATAAACAAAAGAGGGGACAAAACACAACCTTGAGGCGAGCCGGTGGAGGAGCATATCTGGTCAGACAGGACTCCATTGACACGCACTCTTTGTGTCCTGTCAGTCAAAAAATGTAGCACCCACCCCACAAGGTTTCTACTCAGATTAAATTGCTCTAAAAGTCTTTCTATTAAAATATGGGGTTGAATAGTATTAAAAGCAGAGGAGAAATCAATAAATAAAAGTTGGGCATGTGTTCCCTTACCTTCCAAATGTTTTAAAAGCATATTCATCAATGATATCGTTGCGTCTTCGACACCTCTGCATGGCCTATAGGCAAACTGAAATTGGTCTATATCAGACTGAGTCTCCTTTAAGATTTCATTCCTCACTAATTTTTCAAAAGTTTTCATGACCAGTGAGGTCAGAGCAATAGGCCTGAAATCATTCTGGACTTTGGGGATCCTTATCTTGGGAACAGGGACAACCACAGCGTCTTTCCAGCATTTTGGTATGTGCTGGGTTTGTAATGATTTGTTAAAAATATAATGAAAGATTGTACACAGCTCTTTAGAACATAACTTAAGCAGTTTACCATAGATATTATCAGGACCACAACTCTTATTCGCATTAGTGGCAAGTAATGCTTTTTTGACAGTGTCTATATCTATTAAGGAATGATTTTGACCTACTAAATTGTCACCAAGTTCCTTTATTTCTCTGCTAAAATCATACGTATCAAAACGGGAGAAAAATATATTAAGAGCATTAGCAAAATCAAAATCTGAATCAAAATTTTCTAACATGACAGTGCTTACATTCTTTAAGTTACTGATACCTGCAATTGATTTCATGCTTGACCAGGCTGAACCCAGATTGTTGGAAACCATTTTATTTTCCAAGACTGTTTTATAATCACGTTTAGCTCTGAGAATTTCAACCTTCAAGTCTTTGGTGGCTGTATACAGTTCAGAGGCAGTCCCATATTTGAAAGCTTGTCTCTTAGCCTGTATGCAGGCTTTCACTGATTTTGTGACCCATGGTTTGTTATTTGAATATATTTTAACCGTTTTGCATGGGATAATCATGTCTCTACAGAATGCTACATAAGAGCATGTTACATCAACTAGTTGATCTAAGTCCTCTCCACAGTCCTCTATGAACACATCCCAATCAGTAGTCGAAACAGGCCTGTAAACACTGCACAGACTCTTCATTCCAGTCCTTAATGTTCTTAAAATTGACCTTTTCCCTCTTCAGAACCGTTTTGTATGTAGGCATGAGGTACACGAAATTGTGGTCTCCACGGCCCAGAGGGGGCAGGGGGGCCGACTTGTATGCGTCATTCACTGATCCATAACATTGGTCAAGAGTCTTTTCCTGTCTGGTGGGGCAGGTTATATATTGTTGAAAGTTAGGGATTATCTTTTTAAGGGAGACATGATTAAAATCACCCAGTAGGAAGGACGGCGATTCAGGGGATATAGATTGCAGCTTTTGTACTACGTCATACACAGTTTTACAAGCAGAGGGAGCGTGTGCTCCAGGGTGTATATAAAGGACTGTAATAAAAATCTGGGGAAATTCACGGGGTAAATAGAACGGGCGTAGTGACACCGACAAAAGTTCCACATCGGGGGAGCAAATGCGCACTCTCACAGTTACAGCAGAACAGTACCTTTGGTTGATGTAGAGGCACACGCCTCCACCCTGAGTTTTATTTGTCACCTCACTGTTCCGATCCAAGCGGTGAGGTGCTCCAAAGCCGGTGATCATCAGATCCGCGTCTTGATCACGCTTTGTTAACCATGTCACTGTGAACGCCAGCACGCAGCAGTCTTTATAATCCTTTTGGAAGCGAGCATTTCCCTGAAGTTCGTCCAATTTGTTCCTGATGGATTGGACGTTCCCAAGGATGATTGAGGGCAATGGGAGCCGATTGGACTGCACCTTTCTCAGACGCAGACGCACTCCTCCTCGCTTCCCCCTCTTTCTCCTCTTTTTGCCTCCTGGCTCAGCAAAAATGTTTTCTGGATTTCTTCGTATTAAATCCGGAATCTGTAGCGTGATGTCTGACGCGCTAGCTGGACTTACACGGTTAAATTGCAGCAACTCACTCCTGCTGTATTGCCTCCTGGCAGGGCAGGCAGAGATGAACTCCAAGTACAACAGGAGAGATAAGATCAGCGTTGCGGCACGTAAAAGATCCATATCGTCTCAGTCAGGAGCAACATACACAGTTCAAATGTACCGACACGGACAAACGTAAAACAATAAAACACGATAAAAACATTAAAGCGTTGTCAGCCAAACTTTACCTGCCGGTCACAGCGTGCGCATGCGCCCGTGAGTAGGACTATCTCATAGTCTGTCATGGATAAGCAATCCTCTGATCCTTTACCTTCTGTGCCTTGCCAATACTGCAAAAAGCAAGGTCACCTGATTTCTGAGTGTTATGCTCTCAAGAAAAAACAACAAGAAGAAACCAAGCTAACTGCTTTCATTAGGAGAGAATCTCTTGTATCAAAGGTCAGTTCACCTGATCTTCTACCGTCTGTGTCTGATTCTGTAATGGAGGGTTTTGAGCCATTCATCACCAATGGTTTTGTCTCACTTTCGCATGATTTTTCCTCATCTGCTCCTGTTCGAATTCTAAGGGATTCTGGGTCTTCCCAATCTCTTATTCTTGCAGATATTTTTCCTTTTTTGGACAAAACTTTTACTTCGGCTAATTTCCTTATTCAAGGAGTAGAATGTGGTTTTACAAACGTACCTCTCCATAATGTTCATCTCAAATCAGACTTGGTCTCTGGGGTGGTTGATGTTGGCATTAGGTCTTCTCTTCCTTTCAAAGGAGTTCATTTGCTTCTTGGTAATGATCTTGCTAGGGATTAGGTTGTGCTCTACCCTGTTGTAACTGACACACCTTTGTTTGATCAAAAATATTAATCTTAAATATTAATATTAATATTAAATATTAATAGAGGAGGAAATTCCAGACCTCTATCCTTCATGTGAAGTCACTCATTCTATGGCCAAAAAGGCTATTCAAGATGTTGCTGACCTGGACTTAAACCTGGCTGACACCTTCATTGGGCAGTCTTTTCATCAGGAACCTACCAGTCGTGAGATATCTGGGTAATCTTCAGACTTGTCCTTGTCAGGTCATTCTAATGACATTCTGTCTCGGAAACAACTTATTCTGTCTGTTTTTACAACAAAAATGGTGTGCTTTTGAGAAAGTGGCATCCACCTGATGTTTCTACAGATGAAGAGTGGATGATCACCCATCAAATTGTTCTTCCAAGGTTTTATTGTCAAGAAACTCTTCGCCTGGCCCATAACGATCCTATGTCAGGTCATTTGGGTATCAAGAAGACCCTTCAATGTGTCAGGAATCATTTCTCCTGGCCTTCCATGAGGTTTGATGTACAGGAGTACAGCACATCTTGACATACTTGTCAAATGGTTGGGAAGCCAAACCAGAATATTCCAAAGGCTCCACTTTAGCCCATTCCCGCTTTTGAAGAACCTTTCAATCGAATCTTCATTGACTATGTTGGACCATTGCCAAAGACTAGATCTGGTTGTAAGTACCTACTGTCTATCATGTGTGCTTCCACCTGGTTTCCTGAGGCAATTCCACTTCGTAATATCAAGGCGAAGACTATCAACAAGGCTCTTACTAAGTTTTTCTGCTTTGTTGGTCTTCCTAAGTCTATTCAGTCTGATCAAGGGTCAAATTTCAAGTCTGGCATATTTCAACAAGTTATGCACGAGCTTGGTATTAAACAATACAGGTCATCAGCTTACCATCCTGAGAGTCAAGATGCTTTGGAGAGATTCCATCAAACCCTGAAGAACATGATAAGGACCTACTGCCTTGACACAGAAAGACTGGGATGAAGGTGTCCATCTTCTTCTGTTTGCTGCCAGTGAAGCTGTTCAGGGGTCTCTTGGGTTCAATCCTTTTGAGCTTGTTTTTGGGCATACAGTCCATGGACCTCTGAAGTTCCTGAAGGAAAAGTTTCTGGCTGAAGAAGATATCCTGATGAACTTGCTTCAGTATGTCTCCTACTTCCGTAATCATCTCTCTAAGGCTTGTGACTTTGCGAAGTCTAATCTCAAAGAGGCTCAGGGCAAAATGAAAACCAGATATAACCCTCATTCCCAAGATAGAAGTTTTAAAGCTGGTGACAAAGTCCTTGCACTTTTGCCAGTTCCTGGAAACCCCCTAAGAGGCTGATATTTTGGCCCTACACTGTTCTCAAAAAGGTCAGTGATCTAAATTACATAATATTAACTCCTGAAAGGAGGAAACAAAAACAAATGTGTCACATCAACAGGCTGAAAGAATGCATTGACTAAGACACACAGCAAAAGCTAGTCAATGTGGAAAATACAATTGAACTGGAAAATACTGAAGATTGTGACTGCCCCTTGGAAAATGAATGTGGTCCAGCCAGACTTGAAAATTCTGAAATTCTTCAAAATATTGACAGCAAGTTGTCCCACCTGGACCCTTTTCAACAACAACAGCTAAAGCATCTAGTCACATATTCCCTGACGATCCATCAAGGACTGATATGGTTTACCATGATGTCATCCTACAAGATTATGCCAAGCCTGCAAAACAGCATCCATACACAATGAATCCAGAGAAGCAGAAATACCTTAACAAGAAGTCAAATACCTACTTGAAAATGACTTTGTTGAACCAAGTAACAGTGACTGGAGTTCCCCATGCATCTTAGTTCCAAAACACAGTGGAACATATAAAATGGTAACAGACTTCAGGAAAGCGAATACTCTTTTGAAAGCAGACTCATTTCCTATTCCCGGGATTGATGACCGCATTGACAAAGTTGGACAGTCAAAGTATGTCACCAAGTTTGATCTCCTCAAGGGCTTCTGGCAGATCCCTCTAATAGACAGCGCAAAGGTGATCTCTGCCTTCATCACACCAGATGGGTTGTACCAATACAAGGTGATGCCCTTTGGAATGAAAAATTCTCCAGCCAGCTTCCAACATCTGGTAAACAGAGTGACCGCTGGACTACCAGGATGTGAGGCCTACATTGATGAGATAATCATCACCAGAGGCAGCTTCCAACAGCACCTCACCTACATCGGAGACTTCTTTCAGAGAGTGAGTGATGCCAAGCTGATTATCAACCTTGTTAAAAGTGAGTTTTGTAAAGTAAAAGTTGCTTACTTAGGTCATATTGTAGGACAGGGTCGAGTCAAACCAATTGATGCAAAAGTAAAAGTTATCATTGAATTTCCTGAGCCTACAACTAAAAGACAACTAGTAAGATTTCTTGGGATGGCTGGCTACTACAGAAAATTCTGTAAAAATTTCTCCATCATTTCTGAACCCTCTACAAATTTACTGAAGAAAAATGGAAAATTTGTTTGGGATGATAAATGTCAAAATTCATTTGACTAACTGAAAGCTATGCTTAAAAACGCACCAGTTCTCTTTTCTCCTAATTTCAAAAAGGAGTTCAAGTCGGCTGTTGAGACCAGTGATATTGGTCTAGGCGCAGTTTTACTGCAAGAAGACACCGATGGAGTAGATCATCCTGTTTTTTACTTTTCCAAAAAGTTTGATAAACATCAGAAAAACTATTCAACGATTGAAAAAGAATGTTTGGCACTTGTTTTGGCTTTACAACATTTTGAAGTCTATTTGACTTGTACAGCTACTTCCATCGAGGTCTTCAGTGATCACAATCCCCTCACATTCTTGCATAAGATCAACAACATGAATCAAAGATTACGGAGATGGAGTTTACTTTTGCAAGAGTGTGATTGACATATTTCTCACATCAAGGGAAAAGATAATGTTATTACAGATGCACTTTCACACCTATAATTTTATTTCTCCATTTTATTGTGGAAATTGCCCTGGTTGTTTTTAGTATATGATTGTGATAATGATCAATGATACTTTATGCGTTAAGTTTGTAATGTGAATATAGGCCACTAGATGGCAGTATTTACCTTTTTTTTTGTTAAGCTCAGACTGGAGTCATGTTTAAACATGTCCTGGACATGTCTGGGGCAAGTCTCAGAAAATTTAAAAAAAGAGGTCTAAATGTGGGTGGGGTCTGCAAAAGAGTATATAAGGAAAAGAATTGAGACAGTAAAGTAGTAGGAGAAATTGCAAGAAGATGACCAGACCTGCCATTCTGTTCAAGACCTGTGACGTTTCTTTTGTGGATTTCTTTGCCTGTGTTTGAGCATTTTCATCATCCAGGACATCACCAAGCCACCCCCCCCCCGAAAAGGGATTGTAAATATTTATGTTTTGTACATAATTCAATCTTGGTCTTTAGGTTAGTTAGTTGTTATGGTGTTTGTTAATTAAATGTGTTGAGGTTTTTTAAAACTGTGTCTGTCATCCCTTGCTGTTGCTGTTGTGTTATAAATGTAATAACAAATTGGGGCCATAACAAGTTTCAAGATTATACTGATTATAAAACTGTGTTAATTTTAACAAAAGGAAGCTTTTAGCAAACTTTTCATAAAGAGGGGAGGTGTAATGTATGAGTGTTTCATGTAGAGCACTGTATATCATTTGTAAATGGAGATTTGTTACATACTGTTTTTGCTGCCTTGCTGGTCAGCTGTTCGTTTATTTGTTCATCATTTAGCACCCTCTGGTGGCATTTCTGTAGCAAAACATGATCTGATGCAATACCACTTGTTTGTGATGAAATAGACAAGTGCTTTCTAGAGGTTTCTGGCACCTTCTTGTCTGGCAGTATTACATAGTAGTTACATAGTAGTTACATAGCAGTATTAGAGTGTTATTATAAGATTGCACAGTGGGTTATTTGTAGAAATTTTTGGGCCTAATCAGTGAAGAATAAATTTGTTTGTCATTGCTGGATTTCTTTGTTGTGATTTTCAAGTCATAACACTGAGTCCAGCAACCCAACCCCCTACTCCCTATGAAATATGGATCAATAGTTACAAAGGAGAAAGGCTAAATTAATCAAGAAAGGGGGTGGGGTTATGTACATGACCCCAGGGAGGAAATATCTTCCAATCAGGCAAAGCGGGGATTCATTCCTCAATTCATATTTGATCCTTTCCCAAGTAAAACAACCCAATCTCCAAATCTCTGCAACCAATGTTTCAATAGTGAAGACAGACAAATTCTTGGCCAATGAGGAATGGGGGTGGTGATTTATTACTTAACATGTGACCCTTTCTTGAGTGCAATAACCCAGCCCCCTACTCTGACAAACGGTGAGAGACAAATGACAAATGGTCCAGCAGTTAGAAAGAATCACATATCGGCCAATCAGGAAGGGGGCGGGGCATCAACAATTAACATGCGACTTTAATCTGAGTCCAGTAACTGAATGCCAAACTCTGGATGACGAAAAAATTCCATACTTATGGAGAAACAATTATCAGCCATTAGGAAAGGAGGTTGTCAGGGGTTGTCAATTAATATGTCATCCTTTCCTAAGTCCAACAACACAAACTAAACCATTCACAAAAAAATTGTTCAATAGTCATGAAATATCAAATATTGACTATTCAGAAAATTGTGATCATTCCCCAGAGTCCAACAAGCCAATCTCCAACTTTCTATGACAAATGGTTAAAAAGTGATAAAAGTGATTGGGCAATATGTGGGATGGAGTGATGAAAAAAGGAGACCAGTGCTCCATGTATGCATTATTAAATTGTGGCTTGGTGAAGGGGGCGGGTTCAGAAATATTAACATCAATAATCTGAAAAAGTATTAAGAGTGAAACAGCAACTTATTCTCTAGCCAAAAAGCTGCAAGACTTGGAAAATGAAGAAAGTTCAACAAACGATGCAGTGATGAGAAAAGAAAAGAGACAAGGGCAGGGTTGCACAAACACCAATATCCATCCTTTGGAGGCAACATCTATAATTGTGCTTTATCAAATGGATGGAAGTGTCCTGAGCTGAAAAAGAAGTGATTATAAAGAAGGAATGCATGTAGGGGGATCACAAAGATAACCTAATGACAAATCTGACTCAACATGAAGCTACACAGCAAGTTTGATGTTTCTAGCCATGAAACAGTATGTCTCCTAGCAGTTTAAAAAAAGAGACTATTAAAAGTTTATAATGAATGAGAATGGGACAAATATGCGGTCACAGTTACCTTGATCTTTTACAACCGAAATCTATTCAGCTTATCATTGAGTGCAAGTGGCCATTTGTGCCAAATTAGCCGAAATTCAAACAAGGCATTCCTAACATAACATCTTCATGAGAATGGAACAAACAGATGGATGGACAACCCAAAAACATAATGCATCCAGCCACCGTTGTCACTTTAGCCGAGGTAAAAACATAGATTAAACAAAATGGCAACCAATTCTCTCCAAAACGTTTCATCTTCGAGTTTAACTGGGCGATTGATTTTGGTGAAAAGGGATTACGGATTACTTTAAAGATGTAACTTGTACTAAAAGCGCAAACTCAGTTAATTTAAATGCAAAAACCAATTTGTCAGTAGACCCTTTAAGACCTGCCAATTTAAAGCAGGTCAAACAAAAGACTTGACGAGGAAAAACTATGCAAAACCTCATTTTCCAGTTTCCAGGAACTCCAAGAACAGAGCCCAAGCTTCCAGGAACTGGGTGCCGCAAGAGATCCCCACTCAGCTCACGCTGAAAACATCTATAAAAGTCGAGATGAAAATTTACAGCTCCGACAACGGCAATAGGTTTCAGGGTTTCAGGGACGGGAGGGGAACCCAATGGGTATTGCAGTGTGAAGGCAGCCACAGTAATAATCTTAATGGCAAAGCCACATTTGTGCAGAGTTGCGCTATCAGAGGGTGTTGCACGCTCCAATGCTGGCCTGCCTCGCTGCCAAAAATTACTCCCAATTCCCCATGCATTCGAGGAAAGTTTGGTAGCATTCGAGGAATCAAAAGGCCATAAGAGTGCAGCCCTTCTTCAGGCAGTTCACACTGAAATAAGTTTTTTTAAATTGTTTTAATGTTGCGAGAGTAAACTCTTAATATCAGCTTTTTTTGTCAGTGGTTTGGAGCATTCGCAATCTCGTGATTAATTCTATTTTGCTAAATTTGGATGGAAAACATTCAGTATAAGTCATTGGAATCAGCTCGAAAGTCAAAATTTGCTTTTGTGTCCCACAGCTGTCCACGCAAGCCACATAGACATTCAAGGACAACCATAAAACTTAATATCTTTTTTTGTGTGTCATGTCCATTTTACCTGAAATAGGCCACTTGCAGGTGCATTAAAAAGTAAATTTCTTTCACCATGACACACCAAATGACATAAAACTACCTTTGCGCAGTAAATTTTAGTTCTACTTACACTGAATTCATTTATGCACTCTGAAATTCCAACTAACCTTCAGAGTTGGAAGGTCCATTGATGCATAAAGGAACTAAACTCCAAATTCAACAGTTAACAGAAATTTTAGTTTTGATGAATCAGTCATTGTAGGCACAATAGAGGGCACCGGTGGCCCCAGAAGCTCCCGCCGTTAAGGTACATTACTGCTATAAAAATACAATTACCATTTCAACATTTTTCACCCGCCATTTCTCAAAAACTGCTCGTCCGATTTTAATGAGGTTTGGAACATAAATAGTTTACAGCATGATGGCTGTCCTGAACCTAAAAAATACTGCCCTTTTGGTACTCTTAATTTCAGGGGGTGCTGAATATATAATGAGGCAGAGAATTTTCAAGTCAAGAGCAAAACCTTTGCATTTTGTTAACATATCCAACTTTAAGAGTTATGGATTTAGCCTATAAATGGTGGATCAGCAACCTGCTTGCAAAATAAGAAGTTGATATGTCTATTAGTTACTGAGGTTTGATGTTTCAGAATTGTCATGATATGCCCCTTTGTGGCAGCGATCTTGGACACCTAATTTGCATAATGTACGCAAATCACCTCCATCCCTGCTAATTTGAATGTTTGCTTCTCATATCAATAAAGTAATTTGATATAAGTAATGAAATAAAGATTTTCATGCTTAATAGCAGTATTCTACCTTAAGATAAACAAAATGTCAAAGTTTTTGTTGACAGACACATGCAAGGATGGACACACGCATAGAAGGAGCCTGATACCATAGCTCCCGTGCCACTCGGGCAGCACGAGCTAGTTAGGAGCCTGTAACTGAAAATGTTAATAAGATGAAGCAAATTGTGGAAGTTTTTGGTGATATTTTTAGGCCAGTGACCTTGAAAAAATAGGCCAAGGTCACCTTTTGGCAAGTCATTTGTAGGCCTTTATGAGATGCATGTTCAGTAAAAATTAGGAGCCTGTAAATGAAATAGTTAATGAGATAAAGCAAAATGTCAAACTTTATGGTAATATTTATAGGCCAGTGATCTTGAAAAATAGGGCAAGGTCACCTTTAGGCAAGTTATTTGTAGGCCTTTATGAGATGCATGTCCAGTGAAAATTAGGAGCCTTTAACTGAAATAGCTGATGAGATAAAGCAAAATGGTGAAGTTTTTGGTGATATTTTGAGGCCAGGGACCTTGAAAAAATAGGCCAAGGTCACCTTTAGGCGTGTCATTTGTAGGCCTTCATGAGATGCGTGTCCAGTAAAAATTAGGAGCCTGTACCTGAAATCGTTGATGAGATAAAACAAAATGTGTTGACAGAGGCACGCACGCGCGCACGGAGCCCTATTCAATAGCTCCCGCACCGCGAGCGGCGGGAGCTCAAAATACCCTAGTTAAAATTCAACAAAACCCAAACAAAACAAATGAATAGCAGATACAAAAATATTAATGGGCAACTGAGCTGGCAAGGAGCAATGCAATTCAATAGGTCATGAAACAATAATATAGTCTCTGGTGACATCTGTCAAGACTAAGATATCTTCATGTTTGAAATCATCCTTCAAATACTCGTGGCTTAGCAAGTGCAGATAAAGCATAGCCAGCTAGGGCAAATCATCATTCAGGTTTACCCTGGAGTGCAGCATGTGAGTAAGTTGAACAGGTTACCTAAGCCAGGATTCCTGAGTCCATTTCTGCAGTCATCTGTGCTCTCTAGCTACCGAGGTTCCAACACGATACCCGTTTTGGCCACAGATATGTGTTCCTGACCATAGCATTGTGCTAGGGTTTCTTTAAAGGTCCCCCATTATGTCACCAGGCGCACAACCATTTAGCCACTACGAGTCATTTCAATACTGTCCTTCCTGACAACACATGGGAAATTGACGGCCCAGATACAAGAAGAACTGATCAACTTCAGCCAACCAGTTAATTAGTCCCTTCATTATTCAGGATGGTCCCCCCCCCCCCCCCAATGTCATGTCACAAAGGACATATTTTGTCATGGCTTGTAATGGCTAATTGGCTGTCCGCCAGGTGAAATGATGAGGGAACCGGCAGGCAACCACCATGCTTTTTGATAGAACATCAACCCCAAGCTGGTGATGACAATGACTCATAGGTGGATCTAATATTGTCTAAAAACCAACAAGCCATACTCCATCTGACCCATGAAAACAAAAGCTACCGCCTGTAAAGAAAAAAAAATCACAAGATTCTGCAAAACAGGTGCTTTTTAATTTTTGGAGTGTCACTGAATGAGTCACAGTACACCAAAGTATTTTCCAACCAGAGACAAAAAAACATTTGAGGGGGCTCTGACATCAAGTTCAGTTGGTCTGGACATTGAATCTTTCCATTTGATCAGAGCAAAAACTGTAGGGGTAAAACCTCCCCTAAAACATGGTCTGGGACAAAAAGCTAAAAATTGGTCTGACTAAAACCAGTGGGCTCAGTCCAGACCAAAATAAACCATGATTGTTTCGAATGATAACATGATTTTTTGATGGCTCAAACTTTCTGACTAAATGAAAGAAGTTCTGGAAAAGAATTGCCACAACTGAAGAAAAGGACAGAAAAAAACCACACACACACACACACACACACACACAATGTAACACAATGAAATAAAACTGGCAGCACATTGGGAGAGGACAAATATTTAATTAACATATGTCCTGATGATTTCATAATTAGTCTTTTCCTGTGGCCACAATACCAACATAATTGGTTCATCTATTTGAAGAATTCAAACTAGTCTCGTGATGTTATCTTGAAGGTGGAGTGACTGGTCATACTGGCATTATAAAAATAATAGAGCGGCAACAAAAGCAATCAGTTAATTCATTTTTCTTCATTCATTTAAAATACAAATGCCTTCAAATGCCTGCCTGAGAAAATGCCAACATCTGATGCATGCCCATCTACAAACCAATCGATTGCAAGCATAGGGAACGGCAACTCATGTAGATAATAATGACAATAAACTGAAGGTATGTCTGAATGTCTGATCTCAGTACACTCGCATAATAGTAATGTGAATCAAAAATAATCTGATGAATTGTATGCAATGTGATGTAGATCCTGTTCTGGACTTCCAGGTGTGAAACTCCATCTCGACTGCTTTACACCGAACCTTCTCCATCACCACTCATCCACCTGCTAATTATCAGACCCTCTTCTTTCTCAGTCCTAGGCAAGAGGTAACAGCACAGGGGAAACTAAGCTTTAACTACTGGTATTTCTGGCGGGGGATGATGTTTCAAAGACCAAGCAGAAAAACAAGACATGGCATAAGGGCCTACTTCCTGGTCAGAGAATTAACAATCTTCAGTGGCGACAAAAACATTTTGGAGTACAATCAGCTGTTTTATAGCATTGAATTCAAAGGTAGACTAAGGAGACAAAGCAAAATATGACAAATATTCTTCCCTCACATCATATATATTTATGTATGAAAGTGTATATTCATAATTGTTCTTTTTTTTTTTCTTGTATACTATTAAGTTTTCTGCTCGACTCGACATCATTGTAAATGAGGGTTGGTCCCTCAATGATTTCTCGAGTATAAATAAAGGTTGATGATGATGATGATGATAGCACCCAATCGATACAATTTTCAATTAGTCAAAGGTCTTACGATTATTTTGATGCAACACTAGAAGTGACCATGACCAACTTTTTTGTAAAAATAATAATAATAATCTTTTTGAGGGCTCTGCAGGTTTTCCCTCTGACATTGATGGGTAACAATGGGTAAACAATCATTACAGCTGTTCTCCTGTTCCAAGTGAGCCATCATTAGCTTGCTGGCTAGCAAGGGCAGAAAAGCGAGGAAAGTATAAATAAAAAATGCATATGCTTTCTAATTTAACGTTTCTGTGTTTGAGTTCAGATTTTGTTGGCAGAATGGTTCATGTTCCTTTCTGCGTCCTGAAAACAAATTTGCCACTATTTAGCTAGTAGGCTAAGCTAACCACATAACTACTTTAATAAACAAGGGGCAATGGAGAGTTTTTAGTGAGCTAGCAACTCAAATGTCTTTGAAGTAAAAATGGATTGCTCATACAAAACCGAGGCTATGCCTCAATGATTGACCGAGTAGCAGGGTGGCTGCGTTATCTTAAATCTAACACATAATGGGAATTACCATTAAGGCGCTAACAGAAATTATCGATGCTAACCCATCATGGGAATTACCATCCAGGCACTAATAGAAATTAGCATCCTGACTGAAATAATATTAAAGGTCAAGCAATACACCAAGTTTAGACCTACCTGGTCTTATTTTGCCAAAGGCAATGAAGAAAACACGTTAATAGGAACAAATTGATTGGCTGAATTCAGTTTGGGAGAATAGTGCAGCCATTCCCAATAAATTAAGTGTTAGCTAACAGGTGCTACCATGCAGATGTTAGCCATAAATCAATTTAGAGAATTAATTGCTCATGTGAAAATGCATGTCAAATTTCTTAAATAACATGACTGCCATCCTTGCTTAGCCTGCACACTTAACTATTCAATACTCATTGAGTAGTTTAATACCTGGCTAGCTACTAATTCAGTAATCTCTATTTAGAAACCTCAAGTTCAAGCGGACCCAGAATTGGAGGTTTAAGTTTAACAAAAATACATTGAATGATGAAAAAATATCTGAGCAATGTAAAGTCACATAGGTCTGAAAACACGGAAAGAGTTCCTGGCCAGCTATCTAGCGAATAAATTATACTGATAGTAACATCTGCAAATAATGCAACAGACTATCATGTAATCAAATAACAAATTGTGAAATGACTGAGCAACTGTTTGACCCTATTACAGTTCATAATAAAGGTTCATTACATCAGCAACATTACATTGGGCTATTTATCTTGGATAAAACAGAAACAGCAAACCGAAGATGGTATGCACATTGTGCCTTTCCCAAGACACAAACTGATGCAATGCCTTTATTTTTTGTCAGTATACTTCATTCAGTGTGTGTATTAATAAGCAGCAACTGATGTGTTTGGATCAGGTGCGCATTTTGTGTGTGAGTGGGCTCGGGGAGCCCAAAGATAATTATTGACCCCGGGATCATCACATACTTCCACCACTGGATGCATCCTGTACTTTTGACCGCGCCAAAGCATGATCAGACTGAAAATAAATTATTTCAGCAGCACAATATACGACCAGCATGACTTGAAGGAAGGAAATTCATTGAAAAAGTCAATTCCAAGAGCCAGATAACAACAGAAAAAAAATCACAGAATAAGACAAAAAGTAACCAACTCCACAGAGGTCAAATTCAATCATCTATTCAAGACAGGAGTTTGTCAGCTTCCACTAGCGTGCTGAGTAAGGCTGAAGTTCACCAACTCCAAGAAAGGTTCGGAAATCCGCCCAATGTCCCATAACATTCTCATAGTTATGTAACCCTGCATCAAGAGTTCACTGCTGATTTTTACTTGTGCCCATAAATGTCGCCAGAGAAATGAGCCAGAAAATATGACACAAAAGTAAAAATGAGATATGAATGATTCCAAAATCTAATGTTTTCATGTATTTCCATTTCTAAAACTTAGTAACTGGTAGGATGACGGACTTATTTTACGTAACATGAACAGATGCAATTCCCATTTGCAGCCTAGACCATAGCCCTATAAAGACAGCCCTGAAGTGCAGCAAGGAGCGGGTTAATCCTTTCAGTGAGACCTTTTAAAGGTCAGTGAGTGGGGCCTCCAAGTGGCCCATAGCTATGATGAGGGAAAACTGTGACTGAGTGTTCCAAATCCAGCTATGCCATTACTGGCTACGGCTGTAGGGCCACATGGGTGAGGCAAAGATTGTCTCAGCCTCGCCAGGGATAATGGTTAAGCTGGTTGAAATTGATCATTCGCCTTGTTCTCAAGCTGCCACTCCTAGTTGGCCAGGTGCATGTAGCAGTGCGAGTGAATTGTATACTGAGTGCCCCATGCCTCCATTGGCAAAAGCAGACTGAGACTGGCCGTGCCACTGCACAGTGTAAAACAAGCGAGGGCTAGTCTTCATGCGAGTCGAAGGAATCAATTACCACGGTACCTTCCTCTGCGCAGGTCGCCAAGGTGGACTTAACAGTCCAGCTGAGATGAGGGCGTGGGAAGAAGGGGAAATATCATGGCACCACATGCATTAAAAAAAAGTTCATCATCAAGCACATGAACTGATTAGGTAAATTTTCCAGTTCCGTACTTTATCCTGTTTTTTTGGTTTTCATCAATGTTGGCTAATTTTTAAAGGCCCTGATCAACAAGATATCATGTCCTCCCATTTATTAATATCTTTCTGAACCTTTTAAGGGTTGAATAAGTGAACTGTGCCACACCATTTCTGTCCCAGGTGTTAAATTAAAATGCTGACACAAAGTCTGACCAGTTTTACTTCTGATGAAAATGCGAGATCTTGCCCCGTCTCTGAAACAGGGATTGGATACTGACTTCACAAGCCAGCAACCAACAGCTACCCAATCAGATCATCGCAATGACATGGCTATGTACACTACGGGCCAGAAGTTTGGAAGCGAGGCTAATACAGGTCAAAAATTTGGAAGCAACTTCAAGTTTCTGTTCACAATGCCTTCCTTAAAAACCAGAATGAAATCTATGGATTTTGGGATGTATTTACTGCATGATGAGACTTTTCTTTCATTGAAATGCACCATTCTTCTCAATTTACATTTTTCTCTATTTACTTTGAGGTAATGTATAAATTGAGGTTACCAGACCATTGCTGAATTAATGTTGACAGAAGAAAGGAGGGGCTTAGTTTTCGGGTTGTGAAGATTTGCAAGAGTCACAACTTCAATGAAAAAGTGAATAAGAAATCACAGTTCGCATTTTTCACTTAATGTCATGGTTTACAGCCCACTGGATGCCAACGGCAATCGAACCATGGGCCTAGTAATATGAGCTTGATAATTTGAGTCAAAATATATTCTGTGATGTGTCTCTTCATATAATAATCATGTTTATTTTGTTGCAAAGTATGCCAATGAAACTATGATCGTTTTATGTGCAAATTTGATCTTGCTTCCAAACTTTTGGGCTGCAGTGTAAATACCTCAATATCTTTAAATTCAAAACTTAATGTAGGAGCCTGGACCTACTACAAACATTTGAGGAAGACAAATGTTTCTGCTCAAATTTTTTTACTACGAACCATCCAAAGACTGTCCATGGCTCATCAGGCTGATATTTGACACTGGTTTCTGAAGCATGAAGCGACATGAAGTATTGCTACTAACCCTGGACAGAATGCAAGTCCATGGCAGGTTACCCCCCGGTTCTTAGTCAGGTTTCCCTGATAATTTTCTGGTACCCAAATAGGCAAGGGCCGGTATGAGATTCTGATGGTATGATAACCTTTAGCAAAAACATCACAGTTTCACAATATTGTGGTATTGCAATTACAGCTCTAAAATGTATTATTTTGAAATGTCTAGGTAAAAAAAACAACAACTTTTTTCCATTGAACACAATCTATTTTATTTTTAAACAACATACAGAATATTTGGTATATTAGTAAATGTGTACCGTGTCGAGTTAAAATAATAATAAAATAAATAATTTCATCCTTCTAAATAAAATTAAATTTATTTATTTAATCTAAATCTGTAATGACAGTTTGACAAAAATTTGTGTGCTTTGGTAATATAGTACTGGATTAAACATAAATTTAAGCACAATATTAAATCTAATTGATTTTATGTGAAAACACATATACCACCACTCTTACTACTACTACAAATAATATCAAATAATGCTACCATATTGATTCTATTATTTCAATGTTGATGCATACTCATTCACGCATTAGGAGAGAGCGAGAGAAAGTGAGTGTGTTGACTTGTGTGTTTACTTTATGCACACACACGTGCTCTTTCTCCATACAACACAAATGGTTGCAAAACCCCAGACAGCCGGCAGGCTGTTTTAAAAAACGTGTGATTCTGAACAAATGTACACAATGGTGGAAGACTTAAAGCTATAGACGTGATACCAGCTAAGTTTTATTTTAGCACTACAGTAAAAGTACTTATTTCGCAAAAAATGAGTAGCTACTTCTCTGCTCTTTTCCGCTTTGTGATGTAACGTTAGTGAGGAAACTAGCTATTAGCCATGATAAATAGCCATGTTATCTGCCTCGGTAGCAAGACTAGTATTTATTTCACCAATGCAAGACACGCCAACTCTCATAGCTGGTTACAAACGTTCATTTCAGGACAGCGCTAACGTTACCTTGAATTTGGCAAAGTGTGATGGGTGGTGCCCTCGTAGATGTGAAATCATATTTGAAGTATGGAGCCTCTGGCAGCCACTCTTCGCAAGCACGTTTTGTACGTCGGATATCCTTCCTCTTCCAAGTCGTGGCCATATGTGTTTTTTCGGTACCCAAAAAATTCCCATACAGCCAGAGATGCCAAGTCTATGCATTCAGCATAGATCTCACACATTTTTGAGGCTAATTCACTATAGTCCGCAATTATTCACTGGAAGCTTATTAATGAGATTCTCACGCGGTATTAAAATCCTTGTGCATTGAAGTTACTCACCACAAGTAACATGGAAAGCGATAATGACTCCGGACTTTCCCGTGCTTCTCTTAACTCAGGGATCGGAAAAAATGCATGTTTTTCATGATCATTTAAATTGTTTTAATGAAATTTGACCATTTGAAACGTCATTATGCAATTCCATTGCTTTCAATGCCGCAGTAAAGACAAGCGTGAGAATTATAATCGATCTCCGTGTCACTAGTGGGGAAATCCACCATAATGCACATTAAAGTGATTAACTTAATGCACAATGACTTCAATTCCACAAGTGAATTTCTTTAGTGCGCGTTGATTGAATAACTGCTGACTACTGCACAGGAACATGAATGCCACTAAGAGGCAAGAGACTCACGCCGAATGTGTGAGACTTGGAATCTCTGTACAACCGACTTCGTCTTCTTCGACGGGGGTTAAAGTTTGGGGGGTTTACCTCCTTCGGCCATCATGCACAGAGCTCACGGACACCATGCACCAACAACCGGAGGGGGAAGGGGTCGTATCGCTCTATGCTGCACACTGCCTGAGGGATTCACGACCTGCACTTTCTGTCTTTGACAACTGATAAAAAAACTGCTCATACCGCAGGAATGGTATGATGGAATATTTTAGTGGTTTTGAAACCATGAATTTTTAAAAACCATGGTATACCTTGAAACCGGTAACCGGTCCATGCCTATACCCAAATAAACACCTGGGTTGAGGCACTGTGAGAGTGAAGTGCCCAAGAACACCCTCCGAAGGTTTGTGGTAAGGACTCAAATTTGGGACCTTTCAATTTAAAGTTGAGCACATTTAACCATTGCGCCAACGCATCACCATAACAAATGATGAAAACCTGTTAATTTCAACTTTGTTTGGAGAAACCACTTGATCCACCAAAATACACCAATAGGCTGGATATCTTTCTTGAACATTTTACTCTGGACAATTGTGTGTAGTTTCACACTCTTGATGCTGTATTTTTCTGAAGCACACAAAACTGAAAGTACTTCTAGATTGTTTCTAAGGTAATGGGAAAACACAATGCAGGCTCAGGGGAAAAAAAAAGAGGTGACATAAAATCTGTAACAAACAATAAAATATTGTGATATAAATTGGCGGTGCTCTGATCGATTGGCCACTGCTAATTATCGGCCAATTTTCATGAAAAAGTATGTGATCGGCATGCCTTTCTTTGCCAATCGCAAAAACCGATCACCTGTAATGTCACCAATCACCTTAGCTAGTAGCCAAGTTCATTTTAATGGATAAAGTTCAAAATTCAAGATCTCTAGCTACGGTGGCCAACGAGGGTGAATAATGCTGTAACAGCCCTAGACATCTTCGATTCGGAGAAACGAGCAGCCGTTTTGAATGTTAGGATTCGCTGCCCGAAGAGCACATTTTTGGTTGGCCAAATTATTCTGCAAAAATAATTAGCACTGAGTTTCACCAGCTGTGCGTTAGTTCTAATGTAACCTAGTTTGAACGAAAGTTCTATCTTAGGAAATGGTTTCCACGCTACTTACATTTTTTTTTTTTTTTTTTTTTTTTTTTTATAAATTTGGCATCTCCAATCCCACCCGAATTTGGAATGCCCAATTGGATAACTATGTACAAAGCTTGCTCATATGCGACCCCTTGCTGCCAACTCAGGATAGTGAAGACAGTTCACGGCTCTCCTCCGAAGCACGTGCCTGTCAGCCACTGATTCTTATACACTCGCTGGTTGAATCTTCGCAAGTTCAGAGCGAGGGCGGAGGATACCCGGACATGAACCAAGCCGGAGTCTTCCTGACGAGCGCCCGTCTGGCCAACAGGAGGCGCTGGAGCAACGAACAAAGCTGTTATCGAATACCCAAATCCGGCAGTCCCTTCCCAATTTGTAACCCTGTAGCGCGATAGCCAATTGTGCGCTACTCTGAAAAAGCTGCCGACCCCTGCCGGTGGGTACGCCGAGGTTCGAACCCGCGACGTGGTGATCACATCTGCACTGCAGCGCAGTGCCTTAACCATGTGAGCCACCCGGCAGCTCGCTACTTACATTTTAATGGTTGCACCAGCTGAAATGGTTCCAATGTGGACATAAGGTTCAATGTAAATCTTACACCTGTAATGTGAATATAGGCCACTAGATGACAGTATTTACCTTTTTTTTGTTAAGCTCAGACTGGAGTCGTGTTTAGACATGTCCTGGACATGTCTGGGGCAAGTCCCAGAAAATTAAAAAAAAAGAGGTCTAAATGTGGGTGGGGTCTGCAAAAGAGTATATAAGGAAAAGAATTGAGACAGTAAAGTAGTAGGAGAAATTGCAAGAAGATGACCAGACCTGCCATTCTGTTCAAGACCTGTGACGTTTCTTTTGTGGATTTCTTTGCCTGTGTTTGAGCATTTTCTTCATCCAGGACATCACCAAGCCACCCCACCAAAAAGGGACTGTAAATATTTCTTTTTTTTTTCCTATTCAATCTTGGTCAGTTTAGTTAGTTGTTGTGTTTAATTAAATGTGTTTAAGTTTTTAAAACTGTGTCTGTCATCCCTTGCTGTTGCTGTTGTGTTGTAGATTGTAATAAGAAATTGGGGCCATAACACACCACACTCTTAGTAGGTTTAAACTCCATAATCATAAAATAGCGGTCGCCAAGGCACATCATTTTGAAAATTGGGATAACTAGGGTGATGAAGAGCGATTTATATTGTCCATTTGCGTCGGCAACACGTTCTCCATGATGGACTGCACTCCTTAGAAATGTATGATGACTTTGATTTACACTTGTGATTCCGTTTTACACAAACTACCCCTTAAAGAGCTTAGGTTATGAAATTCAGCTCTGTTTTTTAAGTGATAAAATGCTACAAAGTACCTATCTTGAACAATTAATGATGGTTTTAATATTGCGTACTTTACGCAATGTTTAAAAAAAATCACATTTGATCTACTAAATTATCCACTTCAGAGAATGCCCCCTTTGCCTCAATTGAGAACATTTGCGCTGGGCCAGCTCGGCCACGTGATGTCATAAGTTGTACACGGATTGTGTCAGGTGGTTAGCCGTAGTTTATGACTCTGGTCTGGACGGAGAATATCTGAAAGAATGGAACGACAAAAATCACAGAGAGTGAACGGAAAATGATGTGTAGCGTTTGGATGCAGTGCAACGCATGCATATGGTCATAAAATGTTTCTGTGGCCAAAAGATGCAGAGATATCAAGAATATGGACAAAACAAGTGCAACGCACTACTGCCGACTTTGCTGGCCCAGGCAAGCCTGGGTCACTGAAACCGACAATATACAATGATCAGATTAGGCAGATTTGCATTGCAAAATACGAATCAAATTTCAGCAGTTTTCACAAAATGCTAATCATCATAACAATTCCTTCACAAAAAATGTGATTCATGAAAACCACTGGGTGGCGGCACAGTTGCTTTGTCCATCTTTTTATACAGTTTGTGTGTGCAACAAGTCCACGTGTAGATGAATGATCGAATATTTAGAAGTAAAACAGAAGATTGGGATGAGATACTACGCAAAGTAGGTAATTTTATGCATACAAATTCTGCAAAACTTCAACTTTGATGCACAATGCCATACCTGTAAACCAGGGACGTGTGGTCAGGATAGGCAGTGACTTCTTTTTTATCGCTAGATTTTGTCACCCCGTTTCCACTTACGATGCATGATGGTCAATCAATCAATTTAACCTTTTATCTGGTTAATTAAGCTTGTAATGATTAAGAGGTGACAGTGACAAAAAGATAAATTTACCTTTATTCTTTGATTCGAGACTGCAAATCTCATTAATAAGGGAAAAATTTCAGCTCTCTGTAATTCCGTATATTGTTTTGATCTTTTGTTTATCGGATTATGAAAAAAAGACTGAAAATAAACTCCGTATTTTTTTAAATGTCATTAAAAAGCATGTGTTTAAGAAGGCAAATATTATCGTAAACATATTGACCACACATTGAACGCTACATAAGGTTTTAATATTTGTTAATGGCATTGCGTTAGCTTCCTCTAAGTAAGTATGAAAAGACTTGAACAACGTGTATCCTTTACACTCATATAACAAATAAGTAGTCATTATTATTATTATTATGTTTGATCATTGACAAGTCACTTCCTTCCAGTATGATTTTATTTTAATGTTAAAAAATATTTGACAAAGGTAATGGTAAGAAAAAAAGGCCTGTTAAACTACATGATGATGCTCCTTTTGCATTTTTTTATTAATTTCGCTTTGCGCGTTGCATTATTCGCTTTGCGCGTTGCATTATGGACCCAGACCAACATTGTGGCCGAACAATTTTTTCTGACTTAAGCTGCAGTATTTTTTCCCTAGTGCAAGCACAGAGTAGCAAATGTGTGACTTACAGTACAATAACTGATCCGGGTGTGCCATCTAGTGATACAATATTGTAACTGCCTGCATAAATTTGCAGCTTAATGTCCGCTAGCATCAACATCTGCACAAAGCGGCTTTCCCCCTCTCCCTACACACATACACAAAGGGCAATGAGACGGATATAAACATCGGTTGTTTATATCGGCCAAGTTTTACTCATCGGACCAATGCCGATATGATAGAAAATGACGAACATCGGCCGATACCGATATGAATGCCAATATATCGTGCGTCCCTAGTTTTTTGTATGTGCAAAAAAAAAATCATCAAAATTGGAGTGAAATATCTGAAATGGTGTGCATTGATTGAAATTGTGCATTTTGATATAGAATTTCACCAATTTCAACATGCATCACTGTATTATTACCCAGTGTTGTTTAAACTACCGTATACAACAAGATCATGTCTCATTTTGATTACTAAAGGATTGGCATTTATGGTATAGCGAGTATTGTATGCTCATAATACGTGCGTTTTCATCACAACCATTCAAGCTGGAAGATAGTCGATCTGCCAAAAAAACTTGTAATGTCCGTGACGTGTTCTTATCTCCATATAGAGCCAACAGCGTTTATGCCAAGGGGTTATCTTTTCACATTGTGTCAAGCTAGATGATAAGACACCTTTTGGTCATAATGTAGCTCAATCTTATACCATTCCTTAGAGAAGGGAATAACAGTCTGTCTGTGAAACGAAGGATACCTGCTGTCAGTTTAGTTCCCATGTCTATATACATCCATTAATATACCATGTGTATAAGAATGTTCTTGAACAATGTTCTTTTTTATCAAATAGAGCACAACGTGTTAGAAATCTTGTGAAACAAGATGATTAATTTATGGTAGTGTCCGTGACATACAATATACGGCTTGACTGGCATATGCTTAAATATTGATTTCTGCAAAACTACAAATGATTAGAAATTTGGAGGTTAGTAACACAAATGTGTGTGCTTAGCATAACGGTGTTTTAAGGTTTTTGGGGCAGATAAATAATTTTCATGACAGTGACATGCCATAGAGCACCCTGACTGTGACCGGCCCGGGCGCTCTATTTATTTCTGACCACTGTGTGCTTGCAAGCCTACTACCTAATAATAGCAAGCTACAAGATATGGTTTATGCATGTTGCGATATCATTCATGGCTCTATATCTCTGTGCACTGCGTGTTCGCTTGCTAACTAGCCAATAACAGCAAGCTGCAAGGTACGTATGGCTTACACCCATTATTTCGAGAGCTCATGAAGCAGTGCACAGAAATGAGTATAGCTGCAAACATTATCATTTCACTACTGGCTCGATCAGGCTTGAGCTCAACCACCATTTAGCCTAATATATTATGGCCGTGTTAGGTAAGGTAACCAAATGTCAGGTCTATTGAACTCACTTAAGGTTGATAAGTGAGTAGGCTGGTTATCCAACAGGCAGTCCACAGAAACAATTGTAGAACCGGAATAATGATAATTCCGCTACTTGGCTGGTAAGCCTTGTACTGTTCGGGACAGGCGAAGACACTGACAATTGGCTGTCTTCATTGCTCGAGTACTCAGGCTGGAATCTGTATGGTTTTAGGGTTCTGGATCCCATGTTAAGCTGCTTTCACACCGTAAGCAAAACAAATCTTTTCGCACAACATATTACATTCAAAGTCAATGCAAAGACGCGAAAACACGCGAGACGTATTCGCATCTTTGCATTGACTTTGAATGTAATCTGTCGTCTATTGAGTTTCATCATCTTCCATAAAAAGTGCTCTTCTTCATCAAGATAAACAGATTCAATTGAAAATTCTGAGGAACTGACTCTGATGCCAACGTTGTTGGACGCACAATCGCTAACCATCTGCTACTCATGACGTGACCACACAGGGGAGTGCCAGAATCACTTTGTGTTGCTAAGAATGTTTGTTAAGGAGGGGGGCTGGGCAAGTAACAAAAAATTGTGATTTTTGTTACAAATCATTTTCTACATTTTTTTTAGGCAGACGATGAGAATTCTTTTAATTGTACCCCTTTATATTCATAACCTTGCTCAGTGCATGTCCTAAACTCTTTAAGGTTATTTGCCAAGATACCAATTAATTATTATATTTTTTCCACGTTTAGATACCTTTCAATCCAACGCCTTGTCTTTGTTAACATTTTTTATTGTTTGGTCACAGTATCTCTTTTCAGCCGTTACCCTCGCGTAGAAAATATGCACAAATATAAGGGTGCACGGGAAGCAACACAGTAATAAACACTTTATTAAAATAGTGCTTCTCGCCGATTGGCCACTGGAGATTGTCATCTTCTCTGACAGTTTTCACTTAGTTTGGATGTTACAACAGTGTAGCTAAGATGAACCTTACGTTTCCGTGGTGCAACCGCAAGTTCACACGGCTTTAGTATCATACTGACATGTTTTGAAGTTTGGTTTTGCGTGGACTTTGTACACTCACCCTTTGCACTCATTTTCATGAAAAAATGACGAGAGTGCCTCACCTCCCGAGGGTAGGGTAGGCCGTCAAAGCCGAGGGTGGGGGGGTGGGGGGGATGGTTGCCACCACCGTCAATTTTTGCCTGTTTTTGATACAAAATATGCTTACAAATTAGGAGCAAATAGTATGGCATTATTATGAGTCGTGCTCAATAAACTTAGTAGACCACACTAATTGTCATCCTTATTGATTTATTGATGTACCTTGTATTAGTAAATCTTGGAATTACAATGACCAGCAGTGACCAGTAACCTTGAAGTGATCTTGACCTATTAGAAGGTGAATATTAGAAGTGCATGACCAACATTCTTTTACTTGTGGGTTTGACTGGTTACTGTACTGTATACTATTTTTATACTGTACCATGGGCCTAACTATTATACAAGTTCATAGAATTGTTCATAAAGTTGTTCTCATAATTCATGGATAAACCTTTCATGCAAGTGTGTTTTCGTATTTTTTTCAGATATTACAATTATAATGACATTATTGTGATATCACAGTACTGAGGTTTGTGATTCTTTGATTCTTGTTTTGAAAGAGAACATATGTACCACACATATTACTGATATTATAAGCCTTGTTCTAAGGAAAAATAAATTAAAGAAAATGTGAATAATGTTCAGAAAACTATTCTTTTTCCTTCTGTGTGTGTTTTCCCCAAAATTAGTTGACATCATAGTAATATCAAATTTATGTTACTCATGAGTTTATAACATTTATAATAATACTAAAATATTAATTGTAGTATCAGTAGTTCTACAGGTTACAGAAAGTTACTTATTTTCAACTAAAAGTAATAAAAATATTTTAAAAAACATGGGTTTTTGTCATTTTGATGTTTTTTCCAAATATGGCGTTATGACGTCACTATGACATCATAACATTGAACTGTGTTTTATTTGTACTTGATTTGAAGAGAGGACATCTCTAGCTGTACACTGATACCAAACAAGATGATGTTTATCGCTTAATTTCAAAATAATCGGGAGGGGTGGTAACCAGGCCCCCCATGGTTGGGGCTGTAGTAGAAAAACCCTTGGTTGGGCAAGGGTTGAGGTAGAATTTACGTAGTGCAGGTGCAACAGGCAGCAGGGCTCTTAGCTAAGGGGCTACATTCGACATTTAGGCTAGAAATATAGTGAAAAGATGTCTTTACAACAATGTCTTCAACGCTGTTTTTCTTTGCAACTCCGAAAGTGCTTGGAGGACGAATTTATTTATTTTCTGCAATTTTTTTTACTGTGTCATACCTTTAGCTAGAAATATAATTCGAACTGCAAAATGTTTAGTTAAGCATGTATAATTTTTATCACTGCTCAAATTTTTCGTAACTTCTATAATTTTTTCAGAATTTTTTTTTTTTTTTTTTTAATCATTTTTGTTAAAGATACATTCTGGGAACTTGCAGTGTGGTGATGTCACCGTTTGAGTGGCAAATAGTGGTAAAATCATCAAGAAGTCTTCACTTAAACTTGCTCTAACTCCCAGTTTTCACACCCCATAAATATTTTTACAGCCAAGTTGTAGCGAAAGTTGTGCTGGTCACAAAAATGTAACTATGCTAGCAATCAGACAGACGGTTTTGGCAGTATGAGCCAAAAAGCGACGGGAGCACTCACTTAAACTCCGTTAACTCTTGTATAAAATAAGAAAAGAAAATTCTGGTTAGGAAGCTGAAAAACAGTTTTATAACTTGCCCACGTTCCCAGATTTTTTGCACTAAACACACAATTTAGTAATTTTTTTGATAAGACTCTCCTCTTCAGTATGGTACCTCCATTTCGTAGATTGGACGTATTATTTTTAAGGTAGAGGCAGTAGTATTTAAGAGACGTCTTCGCTAAAATCTCCATTAGACCAAATGCTTTAACCATTTGCTCAAAGGGCTAACAGTGGCTCAGCAAAATTGTGGCATAGGGGTATTGCGGTTCAATTCTGCCCTCTGCTGGACTTTTTCCTGGCCTCAGCATTATTGTGGTTCGGATTAATATTGATACAACAGTTAGAAAAATCTCACTCTTCTGCGTCAAACTCAGTGAAAGAATTTTAGGTACTGCCGTTTTTACAGTTGCTCAAACCAGCTTAAAGAGAGCACATTTAGGGCAGCATAGTCCGGTCTTTTCGCAGGGCGGGTCCATGAGAACACGTTACAGTAAAAAATTGCAAAATGACCGTAACTGTCATCCTTTCTAAGCCAGCAGACCCAACTTTTCCATACTCATTGAGTAGTTTAATAGCAAACATTAGCTAGCTATTGATCGTGTCATTTGCAGTGATGGCAATTTCAACGCTCAAGTTTGACGTGTTTTGAAACACGTTCTCTGCATTGTGCTCGTGAGCTAACTAGCTAACAATAGCACAGAAATAAAAAGGGAGCCATGAATAATATCACAACAAGTGTTAACGATATCTTGCAGCTTGCAATTATTGGCTATTTTTATCTAGCGAACACTGCACAGAAATGAACAGAGAGCTGCAAATAGTAGCATTTCACTACTTGGCCAGGTCAGCACAGTACAGTTTGGTGACAGTTGCGGCAGTCCGCCAATGTGGCCTGTCATGTTCTCTCCGCCATAAAGCTATTTTTTCAGCATGCACTGCGTTGACCTAGATACGCACAGAGCCATAGAGAGAAATGTGCCAACCTCATTGACTCCAATTGACCTCTTTTTTTTTTTTTTTTTTTTTTTTACAACTGGGTTGAAGAGTAGAGTGGGTCATGACGCAGCTGAAAAGTCTGAATTACTTAAACAATCACTTTCAGCTTTGAAGTCTTGTGTTTACATTTCAGCAGTTTTTCAACATTTCTTCAGCAATTTCCTTTGCCTCTAGTTTCCAAGCACCTTCATTTTATAAGCAAACCTCTTCAACTTTTCTCGCTGACGCAAGCACACAAATTTTCCTCAGAAAATTTTGCCTTTTCTAGTTGACAATACTGTAAATCCTTATTTTTTGAAGATTGGTATGAGAGGAATATATGGTCTATAGTTGACTTGGACACAAATGGCAATTTCTTAACTTATGAACAATTCTGTATGAAATATACAGTGGCTCCAATAAGTATTTGTACACTACTGTACTTCATGGAGCCGGTTACGGATGGCCTGGGCACAAACATGGCTTCCAGTTGCTTCCTCCACTTCGGTGGCAAGACTGGAGGCCGAGGACTGTCTCTCCCTCTGTACCAGCAGGGAGATGTACCGGTTAGTGTGCTGGCTGGTCTTCCTGGGACGTCCTTTCCTGGCAGAATTGGCTATGCGTTCAGACTGTTTGTACTTCTTGATGATGTACTGCACGGTCGTATGGCATAACGATAGCCGAGTTCCAATTTTTCTGGTGCTTTGGCCTTCTTTATGTAGCTGAATGATTTGCTCCCGCATTCGACGGGGTATCTCGTCTGTCTTAGCCATATATCACAGGAAACATTATGGGCATGGTCAGGCCATTTACATAGGCCAGTCTGTGTGCAGAGGGAGTGTCCAGTATGGTCACGCTTGACCAAATCAGACCAAGTGAGTCAACCATGTCCTGTAAACATCTTGAGTCAATTTCAGGTGAGTATTATAAGTTTTGTGACTCACTAATGGAACTGTACAGATACTTATTGGGTCAGATAATCGCCTTTCTGACCAAATATGCCATTTTGACATTAATATTTGTTTAAAACATATTGATTATCAAATATTTTAATCACTTTTACACACAATAGCAAGCATTTAGCCGAATATAGAAAAGCTGTTATGTAGTCGAATTTTCAAGCAGTGTACAAATACTTATTGGAGCCACTGTACATTTGACAGCAATAATGGATCTACCTTGAACTTAAAATTAAAACTAGAAAAATGAGACAGTAAAAGAAGACATTTTGAGAGGTTAGAATAGCGTTATTCCACGCTCAGAGCAGATATTTTCGGATTTTATCTCCTCCAAGTATACATCATGTTATAGATATGCATACATTCAAGTGAAGTGCACCATAATTTAACAGATCAACAGACCACATGTAAATGTGAAAGACGCACAAAACTGTGAAACTGCACCTATACAGACTATAAGCAGTCTATGGGCTATGTGAACAAATTATATACAGACGTCTGACACAGCACTCTGGAGATACATATTTTTGCAACAAATCTGTCTGTGAATACTTTGACAATTTATGTATAAATGCATAATCTTTAACTGTAAAACACATTCCAAGAATAAAAAAAAAAAAATCTGATTTGTAAACTCGAAATCTGTAGCAAATACAAATCGGATCTACAAACACACAAATGGATTTCACAAACGAAAAAAAAAATTGTGTGAGAATACATTAAATTACTCCTAAAATAAAGAAAAGGCATTCGAGAATATCTTAACCCTATAATGCCCAGAAACAGACATCATTATAGGAAAATATGACCCAGTAATATTTTTGAACTATTGAAGGGTAGTATTCCGATCCACTGTTCATTATTAAATTTTGTGACAGCAAAAGATACATTGCTGAACAGAACTTCTTCTCATTCCAGGAGTATCATATCTGATACAGCCAAAAATCAGCACCCCTCCAGAAATCAACACTCAAAATTTAAAATTATTTATATGCTCTCTACTATCTATAGCTATCCCTTAACATGCATAAGAATACGTTTTTTGTAATATTTACCTTAGAATGCCGAACTTCACCGCCAAAGTCCAAGGAAATTCATGAATTCCCATTCACATGGGAGCTACTACCTTGAAGTGAGTGAATAGGGGAGAGACTACTGTAATCTCACTTCTTCCTTCCAGGTGGCAGCACTGTGTATCAGATATGATACAGTGAGCAGTCGTGGTTGTGTTGCATCTTACCAGGTGGACATAGTCCTTCAAATTTGGTGTATCATATATGATACAGGGGGCATTATAGGGTTAAATATCTACAACTTTCAAACAGGCATTTGTGAATCCAGGTTTTATTTGTGAACTGAAAAGCAGTGGGTGGATCTCAATTCTGCGCTTATGAATATGCCTTTTACGCACAAAGAGGAGGCTGAAGAGAAATCCAGTTTTATCGCACTGCCATTTTTGGATAACATGTGATGGTCTGCTGAGAATATAATTTCCACATTTCAAATTCAAGCACGCTTATTTGCTGTATATAATCTGGCACACACTTTCATATACACTGGTCCACACCACAGCTGACAAGTGATTTTGAGCCTTCATTGTATTTTTGTGAAAGGCAGTTGTGTTTACAATTCCCTTCATCAAAATACCATAATAATAATAATAATAATAATAATAATAATAATAACTGTTATTGTTGTTGTTGCTGTTATCATCAGTGGCTTTGCAAACTATTCAAGACACCAACCAGCTCAATATCACAGACCACTCTGTAAACCCAGAAACAAATTTGGCACAATCACAGATTTATGCCATTTCCAAAAACAAAAACGTCACTTGGGTACAGTCGGAGTGAGGTCACCTTTTTGGTCTTGAGGTTACCACAATATTAAACTGAGCTGTGGACAAAGTTTCTTCCAACAGAAAATGGCCCCTCACTTGCTAATTGGAGAAGGTCTTAGATTTTCAACAGAACTTGCAAAAGTTCCTTGTGTATCCAAGTCTGAACCCAACCACTTATCCCTTCTCTTTCATTCAGCCTTTCATTAATTTAAATCATTTTTGAACACGGAAGCCACACACAATGAAAAGCTTAATATGCATATTAATGCTCATTCTTGATTTTGGTATGCAATGAATGTCAAAACACTTCAATGGCTGAACTCAGTGACACTGGGGGCCTAGGGGTAAATTTTGCATGGCCCTTCACTTAACATGACAAGACGTGGGACATGTGAACTCACACAGGCATCGTTTACATTTACAAAACTCTGCGTGACAAACAGGATTTTTCAGTTCCCTGAGAAATTCCGCATCGTCCAGTTTTCCTCAGTTGCAATTGTTATGAAATGTGACTCTACCTTCAGGGCAAATGCCTTTTTCATACTCTCCACTTTCTACTGAGAATGCCGGATATTCTTGCCATCTGGACAGTTCTATTCTTTATAAAAACTCTGCAAGGCTGGTAAGCACCACGTTACTATACAGGTTTGTTATACCAAATGCTGGAACAACCCATTTTTCTAAGTAAAACTGATCCAAATAGCAGTGCATCAAACTGCTTATGAATATTGAAATTAGAAAAAAGGTCGCACTTGTTACAATAAATGTGTTTATGCAAAGTGTGACCTTTTTTCTAATTTCATTATTACTGATTTTGGTGCTGTACTCTTAAAGTCCGTGAGTGAAGCCCGTTTGTGCATTTATAGCGTATGAATATTAACAAATCATAAATCATTAATCAATAATTAGTTAATTTATGTTTTATTACCATTATTATTTCTTTTCTTCTTCAGAAATGTTTTCGCAAATTCCTGTGAGATGGTAGAGAACTGAAATTTTCCACATTGGTTGGAAGTTGTGTGTAAATGCTGCCCAAGCAATTTTTAATTCAATCGGCCTGATGGGGGTGCTACAATTCAAGAAAAACTGTTTTTCCACTTTCAAGGTCATAACTCCTACGCTGTAAGTCTGATTTACACGAAACTTGGTGCAGACATTCCTTGGGCGAAACCCTACAACTTTCTGTAAGGACCCCTAAAGTCCACCACATTGGATTTTCCGCCATTTAGAAATTTTTGAAACACATTTTTTACATCTCCTCCAAGGCCGTAGGTCCGATTCCTTCGAAATTCGCTGTGGATCATCATTGTACCAAGCTTATCAAAGATTGCATAAAGTTGTTGCAATCTCATTTCGTTTCCAAGATATTGACCAATGAATTTCACCAGGGGCAAGGCTTAGCACTTAAATGGACAAAATTCACCAACCCTTGGGCCAAACATGACAGAACTCGCCTGAACTTCTTCCTGAGGAAAATGGGTGTTCCCTTCGAAACATGTGTTATGGCCCCAATTCATTATGACATCTAAGACAGCAAGGGACGACGGACAAATTTTTAAAACTTAGAGATTTAATTAAACAAAGACTGACAACTCACCTACATTTTATGCTACTGACCAAGATTGATATACACAAAAAAATATATTCATACATATGAATACATATATGAATATGAATACATATATTCAGACAGGAAAATACTCCAAGACAGGCAAAAATCCACAAAACAAGTTTCACAGGTCTTGAAAAGAGTGACAGGTCTGGTCAAATGTATCCTTCCACAATTTCTCCTTGCAATTTCTCCTAGTACTTTACTTTCTCAATTTTTCTGCTTATATCTCTTGCAGCCCCCTCCCACCTTTTAGACTTTTTTTTTTTTTTTTTTTTAAATTCTCTGGGACTTCCCCCTCTCAGACATGCCCAGGACATACCCAAACCTAGCTCCAGACTGGGCTTAACAAAAAAAGGCCAATACTGCCATCTAGTGGCATTTTTTCACATTACACATGTCAAGGTATGAATGTAGAACTACGCTTTCTTGTCTGATATAAAAGAAGTCAAATTTTAATAGTATGTTTACGTGGTTTCAGTAGCTTTCTTAATCGCGGTAAATGCCGGCTTTCAAAGCCTACCCACCGGCTTTCAGTGGCGGTGAAGCTGGTGGATAGACTTTAGTCCCTGCCATTTACTGTGACTTAAAGCCGGTGTTTATCGCGACTAAAGCTAGTGAAACCACGTAAACATACAGGCTCATAACAACGAAAGGTGCTTCTCTCCTATGTGTGAATGAAACGGCTAAATAGTTCCTGAAAAGTGCTTAATTTTTGTCATATAGGACTAAAGAATAAGATATGCTTATGGTCATGTTTTAATAATGGGAAGGTGCCACCACCTGTTTTCAATGCATTAATTTTACAGGCTCAATCGGCTGGCTTAGTTTAATTTTTCATTCGCCGACAGAGTTCTTTGTACTCTTTGACGTTTCTTCTTGTGCGGTCCGGAAAGAATGCTGTTATTGCACTTTATGATGTTGGCAGTGGCGTAAATTGAATGGGGAATTGGGGGGTTAGTTAGTTCTCAATCTTTTTCCTTTCCTTGACGCGTTTTCCAATTATCAAAATTGGCAACTGAAGACACCGTTTCTCTCCATATGCGATCTAACAGTGATGAAATCTTGGGATAAATTCAGTATACAGTGGCGTAGCCAGAACTGAGAATTGGCTTGAACAAAACATTCATTTTAAACAATTATTAGTCCTGACCTGATCTCAGTCATTTTCATAATTAATAAAAGGTTCACTCCGAGAGCACTCCATGCTTAATCGGAGAGAATAAGCAGCACCTGTTAAGTAAGATGACAATCATTCATCTGGGCGCGTTTGCTGCATTTAAATCGACGTTGTAAAAATTGTACACCTGTTGACTGTCATGCAAGAGCCGCATGCTTTTAAAAGCCTATTTAACAGCAGAGTTAAATTTATCAACCCATGCAATACCGAGAGTGAAAGGCGATATTTCATTACAATGCGGACCAGTTCAATTTAGGCAAAGCATTAGCCTTTTAATAAGTCCATTATTTCTCTGGACTGAATTAAGCCCATGATTGCATTGCTGTTAGATGGCATATGGAGATAACCCGTGTCTTCAGTTGCCAATGAAGGAAAATGATTGAGAACTAGCCAGGACTAAATAAAACAGAAGTTTTGTGCAACCCAATTCTCTGTTCGTGTTCCGAAACTGGACTGAATTTAGCCCATGATTTAATCGCTGTTAGATCGCATACGGAGAGAAACCGTGTCTTCGGTTGCCAATTACGAAAATTGGAAAACGCGTCAATAAATGACAATGATTGAGAACTATTAATTGCAGTCATAAAAGGACGTGTCTCAGCACCTCCGCTGGCTACGCCACTGTCAGCAAGTACACATGCCAAAATAAAATTATCCCTACATTCTAAAAATTTATAGAGATCGGTAATCAACATGATATATGGAAATGTATTTATGACCACAATGACGTTTCATGACACCTCCTAGAAATATCAAAATGAAGACATTTCAATGATAAACCTTCCCGGGTCCGTCATCTTCGATTTCCTTCACCGGAGGCAGCAATTGAGTCATTGTTACCAGGGCCTCACTACAGTTCTCTGCATGTAGCACTGGTCAGGAGATTCCGTGCTGTCGGCTTATGTCATTACCAAGTCGGTAAATTGAGCAGGTGTAAGGACACCAGTGTTTTCAGTTATTGTATTTGATAAATGGCTTTGTTATATAGCGACTCGACTGCTTTACCTGTCTTTTATGTAACGTTACAGAATAAACCGTGAGGTAGCACAGGGTGTTGTTGGTAAACTTGGGTTGGATGACGGGTATGTATTCGGTAACTATTGAAGGTGACATCCTATAAGCGTGCATGTCTCTAACACTTGCTTTGCTTTTTCGTAGTATAAAATGTTCAAGATGCACCTAAGCTGAGTTGTTTATTACCATTACTTTGAATATCTAACACCAATTCACGGTACTATGTTTTGCTGCCTCATGTATTATATCCAGGGCTGACTGCAATAAACAGTTATGTCTGGTCCTATGTATTGGGCATAACTGTTTATCGCAGTCAGCCCTCAATATGCAGGCTTTCGGTTCAGTAGTATCAGTTCTATTCATACATCCATGGTTTCATCAGCGCTGACAAGGCTTTGTGATACACGGTGGCTGCCGTAGTTGCAATACCCGTTTAAAAAAAGTGAGGCGCTAGAGTGCAGTATTCATTTGAATCTAATACACAATTCCAACACTGGATGGGAGTAATTCCTACACAATGTCCCTTTCAACTACTAATGGTCTTTCTTGGCTTGAACCCCAGAATTGCTGCTTGCAGCTATATTTATTACTTGTTATTACCTTGCGAAATCACCAAGTATGTTGTTTTATTCTGTTTATTTGTTTGTTTGCCATTCTATCCATGCAATAACCACAAGCAGAAACGAAAAAAGAAAAGAAATTACATGTCCCAAGGACCCCGAACCATTGGCCGCATCCAGAATTGGGCAGAATCAGTGATTGGGACCACCTCAAAAAATCCTGAAATCCCAAAAATCCCCATCTTCTAACAATGGTGAATTTTCAAAAGATACATCTTTCTCAAAGATGATCCCATTGATTTGTAATTTTACAAACACATGCAGACTGGTGTGCATTATGACCTGACCAAAAATTACGCACTTCAGCTGCAGACTGTAGATTTGGAAGTCACCTATATTCATAAAGGGAATCCGCACGTACAACACACTTGTTTCCTGCGCAGCCCTCCGTCTATTCGATCAGAGAATGAGGAATACTTAACTGAGGTTAATGAAGATTAATTTGAGAGCATATTATCAAGATTTTGCCAAGTTGTCATTCTACGAGCGATTTAAACACTAGGTGAAATCAAAGATTCTCCAAACATTTTACTTCGTTCCGTTAGGGTGTTTGTTTGTCATTCTGCCCACATGATCCCTGCGGCAATTTTGGTTAGATCACGATGAATAAAAATGAGGTGTGAGAACTTTGAACCACAGGCGGCATCTATTTTTGGGCAGACTGGGTCATTGCCAATGACTCATTGGGATCGTTGAAACAAAGAAAAATCCTGAAAACTCGATAATCCCCATATTGTAACATTAGTGAGTTTTCTACAATCCACATCTTTATTGATCCCAGAGACTTCTCATTTAAGAGGTACTCATAGATTGGTATGCTCTATGACCTAACCAATTATTACAGGCTTCTGCAGATTGTGAATTTGGTGGCCGCCTAAATTTATGATGGGAATCCCCATTTAATACACAGTTGTTTCCTGTGCTACCCTCAATCAATTCATCCCTGGTATGAGATATGGTAAACAGAGGTTAATGAAGCGTAATTTAAGAGGAAATGTCAAGATTAAGCCAATTTATCACTCTCCGAGTGATTTTATATGTTCATGTTTGTCAGCAGTGTAGCGCAAAAGCCGTTTGCTCAAATTACACAAAATTTTCAGGAAAGGTGTGCAGTGGTCAAAGGATCATCGGATTGCCTTTTGGACCCAATTTGGTCAAGGTAATGGTCAAGGTCAGTGTCACTGAAAAACTGAAAATGGTTTTTCCTCAATAACTTCAGGAAATCCTCTCCGATCAATGTCTTACTGGACTGAAAATGTGTATTTTTCAATGATATCAAAAAGATATGGCATGATGCCAGAATGTCAGAAGGTTCCAGATTATTAAACATCCAAAGCACTAAAAGGCCTCCATTGAGTAGGGAATGTTGTGCCTGGCACATTTCTAAAGTTCTGCATTTGACTATGCAATAAATAAGCACATAAACATGCACAATCAACCATTAAATAGGCTGAGTGGAGCATCTAGCTGAACCAGTCACTGTCTTTTAAGGCGTGCTTTCGCGCCTAAAAATGTGACGACCCTTTGCTCCACCAAGGTTCCAGGTACCCGTTTCTCTATTTCAGGATCCTGCTTTGGACCCCGAAGGCTATCAGAGGTAGTGGGCTACACCTGAGCCTGGTGTAGCTCTCTATAATAGTGTTACATCTGCTTCCGCGGTCGTCTTTAAAGTGTATCATTTAAACTACCATTTCTGATAGTGATTCAGTGATTCTTTAGAGCCATGTAAGGTTAAGCCCCTGTAATGCAACTGACAATGTCATAATGCAGATGATTTTGTTTTCATTTTATTCCTTCATTTAATTTTATTTTGAAAAAGTTTTTTTTTTTGGTAAATCTACTGTTTGTTTCTTTATTCTCAGGATAGACTTGTATTTGACCCAAGCAACAGCATTACGAGGTTTAAGCTTAAACTGGAGAATGAGGTTGGGTTCAAGATGCTTCTCAAAATTTAGTGTAAGAGGTAAACTAAGTTGAAACTTGTTATGCATCAGCATGGGCCCTGTGCCTCAGAATAAATCTATCCTGGAGTAACATGCCCATCACATCAAAGAAGTTCCTTGTGAAAAATGCAGTGGACATCCAATCTTTTCATTCTTCCGGTTGCCCCAGTTTTGGAAGGACCCGCAAGGACCTTAAAAAAAAAGCTTGCCTTGAATTCTGAGCCGAGCTTTTCACCACTCGCCTGGGAAATTTTAAAAGACAGTGACTGCTGAACTCTTATCACACTGAGCATGGGACATCTAGATTTGCAACCTGCAAAACTTTGCTCTCATGCCTGCTCTGAAACATGCATGTGCATCCACTGCAATTATTCATCAACATTGCTCCTGACTGGTCCCAGGCAGATGACTATAAAGTGAGTTAGTGTGGCCCGGCAGACAGTATGTTTAACATACAAAAAAAAAAAAAGTTTCCATCCTACCCATTATCTCCCCACCTGTAACAAACGCTGGCCAGTTTCACAGCTCTTTCTGCAACTTTTGCTTACTGACAAATGAATCCTCGAAAGACCAAACTCTGAGATCTTTGACTGGCAATCAAGCTCATGTTACCACACTACTGCAGAGCTGGAAGGGAAGTCTCACGACATTTATCAAAGTTGACAGGACTCTTACAGAACATTTAGTAAACACACAAACAGCCAAAACAGCAGTAAACAGATTTACACAGAATTTTGGTGTTGAGATTGGTAGGTAAGAGAAATCTGCCAAATACGCCAGTGCCATACAATAAACAACTGGTTTCACCACTAAAGTATTCCTGCAAAGACTTGCATGAAAGCATGTAAACACATACACACTAAGAGGGAAAAGCCCTGCTAATAACAATAACAATAACAATAACAATGTTACTGAACACACTTTGGTTATACAAGCATATTTTTAATGACCACTATAAAACAAACTCAACCGAGAGAGAGAGAGAGCGATCAATAGCTATGGCAAATAGCCTGCCATAAAGTTTGCTGCCATCTGCGAAAAATTAAAAACAGAACTACGTTTATAAAATAAGGGGGACGATCAGTAAAAATAGTTAAAAGGTCTATAATTACCTGGTAATTTGGATGGTGAAGAAAATAATCCGGACATCCTGCTAAAGCCATTTTATCCTCTTAAACTCTCTCCCCGGAGCGTCACATTCACTTTTCACTGCCGTAACAACAGTCTGTGAAGAGAGCAAATCAAAACATTACCCGGAAAATGCTCACCAAACGTCTCGCATTTCAAACCTGTATTAGATGCAAAAGAATTCTATACCCTTGAGTTACAACAGGACACAAGACTTTACATCATTTCATTCTTCTGGTTGCACCAAATTCAAGATAATGGCAAAGTCTCACTCTTCCATCATAAATCGAGATCCAGACAGTTCCACTAAAAAGCAAACATGAGATTTAGACAGCCTACACCTCAGAGGGCACAGAAGCAAGCAGAAGGACTTATGTCCTCCACAGAACAACATGGGGCCCTTCAGACTCCCATAAATCACTGCAGTCACATTCAACACTGATTTATAATGCTGGACCTGTCCAGTGAAAATTCTGAGGATGCAGTCTTGAACATGTCAAAAGCAGTATACTGGAGTACTAGCGACTGAAATTTGCCAACTAAATCCCATTGGTGGATTAGATGGGCAGGTGTGATTAAGGGCCTTTGATTTAGGTTCTTTTTTAAGTGGATAAGTTAGTTAAATATCTCACAATTTAGTTTTGATATTTTAAACTTTCAAAGTAAATGGATGCCCAGCTTAAGCTTTAACCGCTTGTCTGTGTAAAAGGTTTTTAGTGCATGTGTGTGAAAATATTACGCTTGTTCAGTGCAACCTTGCACATTAGAAAACTGGACCAAGACCAAAGTGTGACAAACACTAAACTGCATTTTAGGGAAAAAAAATGCTTCTTCCTGCCCCCAAAAACCCAGAAAATGTCCATAATTCCCATTTGAGAAATTACTGAATGTGTAAATCACTGACGCTAGGAAGCTCAAATGCTCGGCGATGTATGAATATAACGTAGTACATACGCTACCCGTAGAAAGTTTACTCTTATTTTTCAGAAGTAGACGCAGTTTTATCTTTTAAATAACCTCAATCTCAGCAGGAAATTTGTGAACAGAGCTGACTTAAAACCGAAGTCTTTTCTCGGGACAGCTACGTCCATTTTCCAAGAGGATGTAAAAAAAAATAAATTATTCAAAATATTTAAAAAAATAAAAACATCAGCCAATTGATTCACAATTTTCAGGGGGAAAAACAAAAACTCATGAGTTTTCAAATACTGTCCCTGAAATGAAATGTCCACGAACGGACAGACAAACCAACGGACGGACAGACCAACAGACCGCCACACTGACAACTATATCCCCTTGCATTATATGCTATGAAATTCAATGAACTAGTGCAAGCCATGAATTATTAAGACATTAATATGTCTAAAATAATATCCTCAAGAGGCATGTAAACTGCCACTCAAAAGCTGGAGTTCACTTGCAATTGTCAAATAGATTAAATGGAAGAAGCTTAGTGTTAGAGATAGATGATGATCCATAGCTTACATTCAGTCTGCAGGAACATTCTAGACAGAAAATTAGAAAAAAAAAAAATTGGAATGGCCGGCCCAATCACCTGATTTAAACAACATTGAGTGGTTGTTGGATCATCTGCTTTAAAGTAAACAGAATTCCATTGAAAATTACAACTTAATACAATTAACATCCCACATGCCTTTAATTTACAAAGCAGGAAATTCATCTCACCAAAGAGACTTTGATAAGAAATGAATAAAGTAGATAACCATGCTATTCATTTTTGGAAGTTGTTTTGCACACAAATGTGAAACAAAAATATCTCAAAATGAATATTGATGTTAATCATATAAATTACTGCAACACAAACAGTGCTATTGAAAAAACCAGCCAGAAAGACTTAAATGACAAGCATTTCCAAATTTTTGAGAAGTAGAGTAACTGCCCGGACTTCACAACTCGTATACTTCTTGGATTTCCATGGTCTGTGCTGGCACGGTAATACAAGTCTTGAAATCTGCCACAGTAAATCATGTCTGGGTCGCTTAAAATAGGAGCCAGCTAACTCTAGGTTTTCTTAGAGTATCGTCTTATCTCAAGACGAGATCAAGTTCAAGAACATGGCTAAAAGTTATGGTTTCAGCACTTAACCTCTGACACACATGAACTACGAGAGCTGGGGTGTTCGATAGGTGACAGAAAAAAAAGGCCACGTTAAGGCACCATGAAGATACAAGCAGCTAGATCATCAGCCAGCAAATTCAGCTGACAAGAAAGCTTATTCAGCAGTTCAATTAGGATGTAGCAGCAAAAATAACCAAAAGCTGGTTGGATATCACTACAGGGTGTTTAAAAAAAAAGTATACCCAAAAAAAAATCATCATTTTATATCAAAAAAACTATTTTTTTTTTTAAAGTTTAATACGTCGTTGGAAAGGGCTGATTGAGCTCTTTCCAATGATGCCTAAAACATGCATTCATTTCTGATCATTCATGTGTGATCTCCTGCCTTAAATCATCCAGATTTGCTTAAGGTGAGGTGAAAACCTTATCTTTCAGATAACCCCACAGGAATCCCCAGATCTTACCCCCTGTGACTTCTTCCTGTGTGGTTATCTGAAAGAAAAGGTTTTCACCACACCTCCAGCAAATCTGGATGATTAAGGCAGAAGATCACGCAGGCAGTTGATAACTTGCGCCATGATCACCAAATGATCCAACAAGCTGTCCGCGACATGGTCAGACGATACCAGCTATGCATTGATAGGGAGAGCGGTCATGTTGAGGGGCCAGGGCCATGAATTTACTCTGGGGAACATTTCACTGAATAAATGAGTAATCTTCATCAATCTTTTTGTCTGATTTCTCTTCCCAACTCTTCGTAATGAAGAACACAACATTTGGTACAGTAAGGATCTGGGTGCCCTTCAAAAGATGCATTGCTGCTCATTCACCCGTGGAAATGAATGCATGTTCTAGGCATCATTGGAAAAAGCTCAGTCAGCCCTTTCCAAAGACATATTACACTTAAAAATATTATGTGTTTTTCATAAGAAATGATGATTTCATTTGGGTATACTTTTTTTTTAAATACCCTGTAGAATTTGTTCAACTCCAGGACACGGAGGTATATTAAATCAGGGACAAAGCTGAATTTTACTACAATTTGAGAAACCATAAAAGTCTGGAGATTTTTAACAGAGTTCCAGATTCCTTGGTGATTCCATAAACAGGGATTCAGTGTAATTCCAAGAAGAAACAATGTGAGAATCTGAGTTCAACAGTTCTCACTCAGGAATTTTCACAAACCGTATATGTTCAGTCCGAGTTAAATAGGTACACCTGTACACCAGCTCATTTATGCAAATACCTATTCAACCAACCGTGGGGCAGCTACTCTAAGCACAAATGCACACGAACATGACCCAAATGTCCAGTTATTGTCGAGACCAACAACTGGAAAGAGGCAGAAATGTGATCAAGTGACTTTGACCACTTGAGGAATTATTGTTGGTGCCAGACAGGGTCATTTGAACATCTCAGGAACTGCTTAATCTCCTTGGATTTTCGAACAACAGTCACCAGAGTTTATGGAAAATGGTGAAAGAAACAAAACACAGAGTGAGCAGTAGTTTGGTGGGCAAAAACATCTTGATGATAAGAGAGATCAGAAGAGAAGGGCACCAACGAACACCCAACACGTCAGACCGCGAATTGGATGGGCAAAAGTGGCAAAATGCCACATTTGGTTCCTCTCCCATTAGCTGACAGAAAACAGAAGCCACAGGGGTGAAAAAAAACTGGGCAGGGGAAAAAAAAAAAAAAAAAAAAAAACTGGGGAAACTTTGCACTAGTTTGATGAACCTGGATTCCTGCCACAAGATGAAGATAGTAGGGTCAAAATTTGATGTAAACAAGTATTTGACACTAACGTGTCTTTGTCCCCCGCCAGAAAATGTGAAATCCTGTCAAAAAGAACAATTTCTCGGTGTGACCTTGAGAATGGCGTGAAGGTCACCGAAATCGAGTGGCGCCGGGAAATCAGATTAATACACGTTGACATCAAATTTGAAGAAAATCCGTCAATTCGTTCTTGTGATATCTCGCTGACAAGGATTCGGGACGTACGGACGGACGGTCATACGGACGGACGGTCGTGAATACTATGTCCTGCCGCTTCGCGCGTTCCGCGCGGCGGGGGACAAAAACACAGAACCATGGAATCATACTGTCTGGTGTAAAAGCCTTAGTCTGGCATTGGTGGACTAATCTCGTATTTTATAAATGAACATTAGGCCCCAAAACACCAAATGATTATCGTTCAAATGTGGATGTGCCATCCACAGGATAATGAGAACGAAGCACGCCTTATCTCAAGCTGGCCCCACGTACAAGATAAGTTCAGCGTACTCTGGCAGCCTCAATAACTATCAGATCTCAATCCAATGGAGCAACAGAGGGAGATAATGGAATAAAAGATTTGCAACATGAACGTGCAGATCACAAAACCACAGCAACTGCGCAATGCCATCTATGTCAACATAGTTCGCAATCTCAAAGAAACTTTTCCAGTACTTTGCTGAATTAATACTACTAACAATTCAGGCTGTTGTCGGGGCACATGGGGGTCATATTCAGTATTTTAAAGGTGTACCTAATCAAGTGGTCACTCAGCGAATGGCAGATTATGGTCCAGTCCACATGAACAAGTGTATTTTTAAAAATGAGGTTTTTCCTCCTTTGTTTTCCAAATTTATCTCCATCCACAAGAAGAAAAAAAGACCTCAAATGTACAGTCGAGAGCATGCCAAACTAAAAGGCGGCAATGATGTAATCAGTATAAGCCATGTAGGCCAATATCAAGCCTTAACAACATGCTAAAAGTCGCAGTCACCATGACTTCGCAAGCCAAAAATAGTTTTACCCAGTCCATACGTGAACGGCTAAAGCCTAGCTTCTAGAAATCTTCACCCAAAAGGGCGTTTGTCAAAAAGTTACGTTTTCAGTGACCTAAAATGCAGTTTGCAGGAGGACAAATGCATGGAAATGCTACGATTTAAAAGATACCCGTGAACGTGTGGACAGGGACCGAGACTGACAGCAAACCTGGGCTGTGAGGTTAGGGTCAAGAATGAAAGTAAAACTTTATAAATGGAAAACCGAATTTGTTTCAATCAAATATTCACAACATATTACCCACTATCAGCCTCAAAATTCTAACCCCAGATTGGTGACAAAAGCATCTACAATGGGACCGTGAACGTTGGACTTGGATCATGGAGCGACTGAAGGTAGCCTCGTCTAATGAGACCAGTTTTCTTGTACATCATGTGCACCTCTCACCTGGGAAAGAGATGAAACCAGGACGCAGTGAGAGAAGGCGAGCAGGTGGGAGGACTATGATGCAGGGAAACGTTCTGCTGGGAAACCTGAAGTTTGGGAATTCGGTAGACATTAGACTGACTGAGCCATTTCTGCAGTTCCAGGGGGACTTGCACAATTTTAGGCAGGCAGCTCTCATGCTGGGGCAGATCGTTGTGAATGTCTGGCTGGAGGACCACAAATCAGACCCATGCAAAAAACTGAAAAATGATTGAGCCCGAATGCACATCTGGCATCCCTGCTTACATAGCCCCAGGGGGAATGAACATTATGGAATTCCCCCCCACCATTGTTTTGGCACCCTCATTCCAAGGCAGATCTGAAAATGGCTCAAAGTACTGAAATCCATTTCTAAGCCCTGAATTATTTAACAATGACTTCAGAGCTTATCGTTTATAATCTGCCTTCCCAATTTAGAAATAAAACAAGGACTGCATGAGGAGAATGCTTAACCCTCAAACTGGGAGTGCTAATAATGGCTCAGTCATGAATTTTGCCAAAACAATATGCCTTCTTTTTGGGTCAATTGGCAAACTGAAAGGAATAAATAGTAATGAGCCCTGCATCTGGAGAAAGGGGACAGATGATAATTTCAACGTGGGTGTTCAAACATGTTTTTTTCTGTCACAGTACTGCAGTGACTACAGTGAGAACTCACACAATGGGCTCCGATAGGTCCAGAGAACAACAGTAGACATATCCTCGCTCGAAATTCCATTTTATGAGCACCTGGTGTAGCCTTCGTGATGCATTGTTTTTTTTTTTCCCCAAACCTCCTTCACATGTTTCAAGCATCTCTTTATATGTAGTTATCTGCTGCTATATGAGCCATTTTAAACTCCCCAACCTGGACGGACAGTCAAAGTTTCTGAAGCCACATTAAGATGAGATTTTCTAAAAACTTCTGACAGACATAAACAAGTGACTAGCAACAAAGGTAGTCAATTACTATTACAAAGATGCTGGATTAAATTTTTTTGATTTAATAAAGAATTACCAAGGGCTTCCAGTCAATAATACCAAAGTTTTTACCAGCAGGTCTCACCACTCAGTGGCCATCTTCGTAACACCCTTCGGCAGTTATTTCAGACTAACAAGACCAGGCAGCCTCCTACGTGAATGGGGAGAGAGTCATGACTTCACTTTCAGTGGTCACAGGGACCTAAAAACTGCATGTACAGAATCACCAATCAAATCTGATAAAAACCGTAAAAAGCGTTTGGTGACTTCTGATGGAACATAACAATTAAAAAGCAAATTGCAGGCCATTTAGTCCATTCAATCACTTTTTGTTTCCATTTTTTTTTCTGAATTCCATTTCAAATTCACTTCAGTTACAGAATTAGATGCAAGTCCTGTGCGGAAGTATGTGAGTACATGCGCTTTTGTTTCAACATAACCAAGCTTTAGTCGTTTTCATATTATTGTCTTTTAGATTCACTTAAACTTTCAGAAAAAACTGGATAACATTTTTTAAAAGTATTGTTATGTTACACATGGTAAAATCGACAAGAAAAAAATTTTAAAACAGAAGTATGAGTGACCAGAAAAGTGTAGTCCATTGAGAAAATATTTGCGGTTTTCCTGATTTCTGCCATTTTTGTATATTTGGCGCAGTCAGTGGTGTGATACTGAGTTTAGGAGGGAAATTACTTTTTTTACATGAGTAATATAACTTGATGACATTTTTCCTTGAATAAAAGAAATGCATTTTTACTCGTATTATATAATATCGTGGACAAAAATATGAAACCATTTCGTGAGGCAAATAAGCAAAAATAGGGAAAGTCAGGAGGAGGGAAATACTGCACCACCCCTCAGCTGCAACAACGGGCACAATATTGGTGGGTGGGAAGGTTATGGGGCCATATGGAACACTCCTGGGCCTCTGAAAGGTGAGACTGTGGATAGTTAGACCAATCAGCCGACTTTCATAAGAATGCTTATCACTGTGAGGCCACACAGAACAAAGGCTGTGAAACAGTGGAGCACTTGACCTCCTGACCCATTGTGCCAAAAACCCAGACTGTGCCCAGAGAGACCGTTAAGGCCTCTGCACATCAACTCAATGGCCCTGGACGAGCCAGGACCGTCGATTCTGGGGGCCAATCATTCTTTACGGTACAAGGCACACCAGTCTGACGTTCCTTCCTTCATCCGCACCGAGCCTGCCGGGGGGGGAACGAAATAAACACCCTGAAATATGCAGTGGCAACTGTTATTGCCCTCATATTATCAATCCATATCAAATAATAGGTTTTGGTACAAATATCATCCATCATCAGTACAGGGCACCCCATAAAAATATACAGTCCCTGGTTATTGGCCCCACTGTAGATTTTCTGATCTTTTTCACATAATATCCTAAATTTCTCAAATTGCTCATCATACACTACAAGGCCTTGTCTGATAAAGGAGGGCAAGCAGGCAACATAAACCATAACAACCTTTACAATGCTTACTCCCATTCACTTAAAGACACTTAAAATTACTTCAGGAGAAACTGCTTCAGTACCAGTATGGCTTCAATTCCAGCAAAGAAAGCTCATATCAGTCCTGCAAAATCCACATTCATAAACTGAGGAGAGTACATAGCAGTCTTTTTTCCCCAGGTATAAACAATCACTACCACAGTCTTAACACAGAGCATGATATTTTGAAGGGGTTGTTCAGACTTGGGATTCATCGATAGCAATATCGCATCTGAATTTAAAAAGGGGGGGGGGGTCTTGCTGGGACTGGGCTGTTTGATACCCAGGGACATATTTACCCAGGACTTGCAGTGCATGGCAATTCATGCTTGCAGAATGCAGAGTTGACCATGTGGACCCAAAAAGCAGTTCATTCTGAAGTGCCTTTTAAGAGCTGAACACAACCTGCGTTGCCCATGACCTACACCATTTAGACTAGTTTATAGTCATTGTTTTATGTAGAATCTTTCCCAAATCCAAGCTGCAGGGTGATTCTCGCGTTACGTGTGTGACATTTGGAAGGTATTCCAGACATTTTTCAATGCACTTTACTTTGACTGGGTTGCAGAGGAGGATCAATATAAGACAACCACAAGACACCTGAGCTTGCCTATCAATGTGCTTCATCAGGGCCAGGTCACGCGGGGGTTAACATCTAGGGTAAAATTCAAAGTCATCCAATCATTTAGTTTTTTTTGGCTACATTTTATAGTATGTAGTCTGAAACTCCAGGAAAAGCTTGATTTTTTCAGATATATTGGGTAATTAAGTTATCGCTGTTCAAAGATAGTGGTGTTGATGAAGGTGTCAGAAATCCTGTTGGCCCCTACTTGGTCAAAATTAAAATGGCCAAATTGTAGTATTCAACTGATGTTACCCTTACTTCAGTATACATTTTTTTAAATATATTTCCTTACATTTCCTAAACTCAATATTTGTTTTTCACAGCTTATTGGGGTTTGAGTTAAATTCACCATTAAAGTTAATGGATTTTCAAAATTTCACCTGTCACTCTGTTACCGCAAAAACACCTTTTTTGAAGTTTTTCATTATTAAATGTGGATAATAATAAATTAAAACTGTCTGAAAGAAAGGATACAAGCCTCGGTCATCATAAAGTTCCGACAGTGAAACTGTTTGAATTTGAGATTTTTTTTTTCTGACTTGAAATCCTGTCACTTCGTTTCGAGAGGTGGAATTCAGAGGTCTGCTATTTATTCAGATTACTGACACTCTTTTAATCGAACACAGCAGCCTGGTTAGGTCTGTCTGCTTCTCATTATCTCTTCTTAATTATTATTGGCCACATTTTGGTTTTCATCAGTCAGTTGGCTGAATAAACGGCTTGACTGCAAGTTAGGCAAGGTACAAGGGAATTGATTTAAGGTAAGCTAATTAGGCCAAGGCGATGGAGGCTGTCCAACCTCGCTGGTAATTAACGGACTTCAAAACGCAGTTTTCTTCCCAGAAGCACTTCAAATGACCACATTAGGTATGTATCGTAGAAAAGGTAATAAGCAAGCTCATCTCTCTGCCTCACAGTGGCAGTTACTTTTATTGCGCTTGCGATAACTGCAATTCCGTATATCGTGCAGCCCTACCCTGCAACCATTTCATATCTAGTAGAGACACATATTGTCACTTGACTTTCATGTTATATAGGTAAATCATAAAGGACACATTGAACTGAGCGCAAATGTAAGACTACAAGAACCACCTCATCTTCTTTATGATTCAAAAATATGCAGCATTGACGAAAGAACACATCTAACACAAACTTGTGGCAGAGAAACAAAAAAGAATTCAGGACCAAATAGTTTCATAATTTTCCATTAAAAAAAAAAAACAAACAAAAAAAAAATCCAAAACCAAACCGTTAAGTTCAACAGATGGCAGTCCAGTTCCCCAACCAAAGCTTAATAAATCTCTGCAGTTCAGGAACAGAGCAAAAATATTTCCAAAATCACCAAATTCTTTCCACATGAAAGGAAAAAGCATTCAGAATGTCTTAACTTTCTCAATAGACTGTGTTCACTTTTCATTACAAACATAAAATATGTCCTCCTCCCCCTCTCTGGCCAAACTCGCACACCTGTCGGAGCTCTGGAAAGCGTGGATATAAAAAGGCGATGTTGTCTGAGCACGCCACAGCACCAGCAAAGCGCACAGCCATTTATCTATTAACACACCGTGGCCGGAGACTTGAGCACACAGGGCCGCTCCGCGTGACTGCGTAATGCCCCAGGTATGGCCCAGCGCAGGATTTTGTGTCAGCAAAGAGCTTAAAGTTAATAGCATAATGTGAGCATTGTGGGAAATCCAATCTAGTGACGAGCCTAGTCCCAAAAAGCATCAGGAGACTCAGAGGCCACACTGTCCATCAATACGATTGCGAGAGACTGCGAGTAAAGTCCTCCCACCATCCAGGAGGATATAAGCTGACCGGCTGTTGCTGTTTGAACCGTCACTACTGTTAAAGATAAATTCCTCCCTCATACAGGGGGATACGAGCTGACGGGATGTTGTGGTCTGAACAGGTACTCCTGCTCAAAATGGAGACATCCTCACATAGGAGTGCCCACAGAGGAAAAAGATAGATGGAAGCATCTGTAGCAGAAGTGGCAATGTTGCTTTTGCCTGAAGTTGAACAGAAGTCAGAAACAGCAAGAGAACAAAACTGACTGTTAAAGCAGAGTGTGGGCTCTGAAGAAAAACAAAAATGCAGGCAGGAAAAGCAGAGTAACTGACCGAGGACCTGACATAGTGGATTTAAAATAAATAAGCACAGCAGAGCTATTATAGGCTTATTAAGCAGCTCAAAGAACCAGAGAATAATAATAGTGCCACTGACCAAAGTATCTGATCACAGCATCACACTGAATCATAAAACATTCTTAGCAAGGACCTCCACTTTGATGCCATCGCCACAAATTCCGTTAAAAAAAAAAAAAAAAAACTATTTTGTTTGAATGAATACTATTCAATAACAATCACTGAATCTCAACATTTGGGGACTTGTATATTCTCCGGTCCCTGATGTAACATGCACTGCTCATCTGCTTTCAGATGAAATCATTGTCTCAATGCAAATTCAGTGACAACAGACCTACACGGAAGAGGTCCTAATATTTCAGCCAAAATACAAATAAAGAAATAATGAAACAATGTTAACTGTGTCAACAGAGATTTGACCTCTTTTTTGCCAATGTGCTAAATCAAAGTTGATCAAAACTACAAGGCATTGATGTTGCAAAATATATGCTGGAAAAAAAAAGTTTTTAAATTTAATTTTTACATTCAATTGAAGCACCATGGCCATTAGTCCAGTACGGTGCATTACCACGTCCTTAAGTCATAATGTCAACATGAGTATGCATGCTGCATTCTCATAATGTATACACACAGGCACACACACAAACATGAACAGACACAGAAAAATGGTACGATCCGGATTTGTTCTATTTTTGCTTATTTGCCATATTCAAATGTTTGAGATCATCCAACTAATTTCTTAAGCCATGTTTCCACCAAACACTTTTAGCTAAGGCCCTTAAACCAGTACATAACCTGCACAGACAGGTACCCAATCTCTAGATCTGGTTTGCATTTCCATTGCATTTCCACTGCAGACAGAATTCTGAAATATATGCTCTTAAATGTAGGCGAGTTTAACACAAAAGACATCACACAGGTTTAAGCAGTCATGATAAACAGTGGCAGCTGGTGAGCTGGAAATTAAGGAGGCACAGAACTTCCATTGAAACCAATGATTGGTTTTGACCCGTCTTCAATCATTTCTTTTAATCAACATTAAGTAAACTCCGATAAAACTTACTTTCAGACCTGGGCAGTTTTCCTTGTTAAGCTAACATGAGAAATGGAACGTGCTTTTACGATGCAAAATTGCATTTTACTCAACATTATTTAGTTGTGGATTCTCGTTTCTAACATTTGTTTTCCAAATCACAAAAAGATGGTACAGTATGTTGAATTATAACTGAAACTGAAAGCAGTGATTTGTAAATTATCTTTGACTTGTATTATGTTGAAACAACCTAATAGCACATTATAGATTTTGTTTTAAATGAACACCTCTAATTTTTGAAGCATATTTCATAAAATATGCCATAAAATATTTCGCTGCCACTCTTTTTCTAAAAATGTATTAATGTGTCAGCACTGAAAACATCAAGTGAAATAGGGTCATTTTGTCCAATTCTTCCAGTAAACAAACTTTATGGTGTGCAACAGAACCGAATATTTGTTGCTGCGCTTAGCATTTCAAATTGCGCCACACATTCTCAACTGGGGCAAATTCGGGACAACAGGCAGGCCTGTCCAGCTCCTTCACCCTCCTCTTACATTGCTGTGCCTTTGTAATGTGAGCAGAATGGAGTTTTGAATTGTCTTGTCGAAAGATGCATGGCCATCCCACGAAAAGATGTCTTGAGGGCAGCATATATCACTCCAAAATAACAGTGGATTTTTCAGCATTAATGGTGCCATCAATAAAGAGCAAGTTACCGCTGTATACTGTCTGGAATTGGATAAAAAATGTGTCAAGGAATTAGGGGTGGGGGAAATAATCGGTTGTAAGATGCATCGCAATTCTTTATTGAACGATTCAGCATCGATGCAGGAAAGTCCATAATCGATGATCAAGGCAATTTTCAATGGACTGCCACTCCTGGAGTTTGAGGATATGCGTTATAATGGAACCCACCAACATTCTTGCAAAGATATGCCCCTCTGGAGGGTTCAAGTGCAATGATTGGCCAGTCAACCTAGTGCCAGGATTAGCCATCCTTTCAGCTCTCGGATTGGAATCCTACCACATGAATAGCTGGCCAATCCCAGCGTTTGAATGCCCTGGAGGGGTGTGTCTTTTATGCATTCTTTATTCGGTCTCTCTTTTGAAAATTAGTCAGATGGATCGATCAGATTCACACTTTATTTCCACATAAAATAGTGCTTGTAGTCAGTGACCAAATCAATTCCATGACCATTGACATTGTGAATTAAATATCGCGTGCACGAATAAGACTGTCCAACGCGAAATGCTCCATGTCCAGCAGCCAGCAAAAAGTAAAAGTATTGATATGAGAACAGATTTATAATGAAATAAAGAATAAAAATATACCACCAACAAACAGAACATCCAAAAAATAAATGAATCGCAGTGTTCACTGAATGTTGTTTGTTGTTAAAATTTTTCTTTTTTATTCTTTATTTCATTATCAATCTGTTTTAATCGTCCTCTTTTTTTTGTCTGTCATACGCGGAGTATTTTGCATTTAATGTTTGACAGGCATTGTACATTGTCCCGCGCCAATGTCGACTCACTTTTTTGAGCAGAGCTCAAACAGAAACATTGATTGAAATTCTTGGTACTCATCTTGAAGAACTGAGCCCTCTTATCAAAACTTTCACGCTTAATATCTAAAAGATTCAGTAGATTTGAAGAAATTAAAAACAATAAATCGACTGTCGGATACAGAGTTATATTGAAACCATCTGACTGTCGGACACTGAGATATATTAAAACCCTGTCCGACTTTCGGACACGTAGACACTGCGTTCAACGCAGCAACGCAATCTGTCATGAGAAAAATCCAGTGTGCAAGCGGCTTAATACTACTATTATTGTCACTTAGGTTTTATCGTTTTTAGTGGGGGAAAGGAATAAAGCCTGATTGCTATGATCTCGTACGGAGTTAGGATCACATATTGAAAACTAGAAAAGCACTCGGAGAGCGCAGACCTCCGCCAAGCACAACATTTCCCTCCATATTGCGACTTCCACCATAGATATTAGTCTTACATTTATTTTATCTTCATTTTTAGATTCCTTGACCATGAAAACATGGCAATCTGATTCATAATGCTATATCAATATTAGTTCCACAGTAGTTATTCACGAAAATCAAATTTTCCACAATGGTGGTTTTCTTCTGGATCTAGTTCCCTGGCTTTTGAAGATACAGTAAATCTGGTGACACCTTCCTAATTCTGCAATATCTTGGCTATATAATGTTGTTTGTCGCATGTTTGTAGCGTCATTTGTTCTCTTCTTATAATGAAAGTTCCGAAGGTCCCCTACTTTCGTATTCTGGATCATAGTATCATAGTATCCGGAATAATTCCATTTTCAGGATAAGGCTTTGATATATTGGAGAACATGTTCAAAACTTGTCCTGTATTTTTCTTCCAAGTGCCCTGGCCATTTTTGGTGGAGTTAAATGCATAAATGTCGAAAATGGCCCTATCTCCCAATGTTAAAGAATCCTTTAAAAAAATTCCTGGATCCAGATCCAGATCACTTCCAAAATCTAAATCATTTCTTCCTTATACCAATCTGTACAATCCCTGAAAATTTCATCAAAATCTGTCCATAACTTTGAGTTATTTTGGAAACCAACAGACAAACAAACAAACAAACAAACCCAGGCAAAAACATAAGCCCCTTGGCAGAGGTAATAAATGTGGAACGTATCTTGTATTGTTCTCCATGCATGTTAATGACAAAATTTTAAGCAGCAACAGGGTTTAATAATAGGAACACGCTATCCATCGTTTCACTTCCCAATGATGCAGGCAGAAGTAATAAATGAGTAACCGTCATATTTCATTGCAAGTTTGAATAATTCATAACTTTAAATGATCTGACATAGTTTTCATTTTGAAATTCCATTCAAGTTTGTTAATGGTAATCATTCGAGAATGCCTCATTCGTAATGCTTAATATAGTCGTAAGCGCTGCAGAAAACAAGCCTGAAGCAGCAAAGTAAAATGCAACAATAACGCATCATGCAGATATAGGACAGAGGCTTCTTTATTTCAACACTTTAAAGGTGAGGAGAGGAGCTCATTTTATTGGTGAAGAGTTTACTCGGCTGTGTTAAACCCACTTAAGCCTTTTCTCCTCCCTCTTTGCCACTTGCACCGGAGGGCGGGACAGAGGCGGGACAGAGGAGTACTTGCGCCAGGCTACGACAGGCACGAAATTGCAACATACGCCTGGACACACCATGTTGGCGCGGCGCTCCCACTGTTCACCGCACCTGCGCCTGGTCTACGAATTTAGAGCCCTATAAGTGTACGTTATTGATAGATATTTTTATGGAAAATCTCATCCGTGTGGTTCCGGTCAAAAAGATTTTATTCTCAATTTGGGAGAATGGATATCTATTTTTGCAGCAGAACGCTTCCCATCTTGATGACATATCAACAACTGAACTGGAGATTGCATTCCTGAAGCTGTTCATTAGAAGAAAAGCTTTTCAATAATTACGTTATATATCAAGACTAAATCATTTTCACTTATTCGCTGATCTTTGTTTTTATGATCACAAAAATTTGTCAAATCAGTATGTAAATGCATCTACATATGAAAGGATATGCAATAAATATTTGCTGAAGCACTGTCAGAAGTGTCTTTATAGTATATGAAATTTCTCGCTTCAGTCACTCTTATTTAAAACTGACACACTCTTTCTCCCTCAGAAAAAAACTGCTGAATTATTGCTCAGAATACACAAAAATGCACCTCAGGAAGCTTTGCATTGCAAAAATTTTCCGAGGGAGCATACCCCCGGACCCCCTTGGCTACACTTCATCGCTTGCGCTATTCCGCCATCATGGACCCCTTCTCATCACAAAAAGACCTCCTGTCCAAAAGGTTTGTTACATCACTGGAACTATAATTGTGCTTTGTGCAGAAAACCCTGAGCAAGCATGAAAGTGACTGGATTTCAGTGAGAGATCGCATGAGTATTTAGGTAACCACCAAATTTTTTGAGGAGCGAATCTATGCATAAATCTTTGGTAGTTCATCAAGCATTTTTAATATCTGATGACTAAAATTGACAGAATGACAAAGCATCGATATCTTGAGGAATGTTTGCTTAAAAAAATATTTTTAAAAAAAAGTTTTTTTTCACGACTGAATTGTGATACTTTTGACCTATTGAAATGGTTGCAACAAAGGACAATAATTTTTTTCTCTCGCAAGAGATCATTTTTATTAACTGCTGGATAGGAAATATTGGAAAGTATATTTGGCAGTTTGCACATTAGGCTAGGCTGAGGTGTTTCATTCATACAATTCCTGGGAAACAGGGATGGGACCTAACTCGTCCATATTCCAAATCATTTACAGACACCGCTTCCTCGTGAATACTCAACCGTTTTAGGTGTACAACCTATTGATAGGATAGTGAAACTGCATGCACAACTGTAGCAGATCCATGTCCCCGGACGTACATATCTGCAGGAACAATTTAAACTGGATTAACAGCCACTATCACACTCGCTCAAGTGATTGGCTAATGCTTGAAATTCCACAAGTAAAAAGTAGAAATTGGGAACACAACTTAATTGCTGTACACTCCAGGAACACTTCAAAACATACATTGAAACCCAATACAATTGTCACTATGGGTCAGTTTTAGAACACAGTGACAAGCTATTCCACTTATAAATGTAACAGTTTAAAACGGTGCTCCATTTTTCCTGCTAGTTCATTTTCTTGTTACATATACTGATTTAAATTTGTTTTCTTTTGTGTTTGCATTTATTATGCCCTCAATCATTTCTCAAGATTAAATAAAGGATGAATGAACTAATGAAATTTGTCATCCTTTTGCATTATATTCATATATTTTAGTTACTCAGGCATTGTGTTTGTATATATTATTGAATTTTCCATGAAAATTCAAGGATTCAAAGTCTTACTTTAAAGCCGTTACTCAAGGATTATGTATAATGTAAACTCGTTTGCCAACTGCCAATAATCATAGAAGCCGGCATTTTTCTTCTCTGATTATTGGCGATGGCAAACCAGCTGGCCAGTCTCTCCTGCAGGGTAGAATAACTGGCTTCAGAGATAGTCATTTGTAGCATGAGGCATTATTAATTTCGTGGCTGTTTTAACTCATTAATTGAAAAACCATATGAACTTCTCAGAGAAAACAAACTTTGTGAGCTGCCGGATACCTCACTGGGTTAAGGCCCTGCATTGCAGTGCAGAAGTGACTATTACGTCGCGGGTTCGAGCCCCGATCATGCCAACCGGCAGTGGTCGGCAGCTTCTTCAGAGCAACACACAATTGGCCATTGCGCTAGAGCGTTTCAGATTGAGAAGGGACTGCCGGGTAAGGGAAATGCATAAACAGCTTTGTTCATTGCTCAAGCGCCTCCTGTTGGCCAGACGGGCGCTCGTCAGGAAGAGTCTAAGTCTGTTCATGTATCCTCCGCTCTCGTTCTGAACTTGCGAAGATTCAACCAATGAGTGTATAAGAAGCAGTGGCTGACGGGCACGTGAACTGTCTTCACCATCCTGAGTTGGCAGCAAGGTTGTGTACGAGCAAGCTTTATACATAGTTCACCAGTTGGGCATTCCAGATTTGGGTGGGATTGGAGATGCCAAATTAAAAAAAAAAAAGAACTTTGTGAACAGTTGAATGAATAATGTACATTTGCTGGGCAGCCTTTGTTCACAAAGCACTCCAGTTTGCACATTGCCCTTCATGTTCATGCTCTTACAGTTAATCTACCAATAAAAAACAAAGAGTTTGTGCATTGCAGTGTAAATCATTGCCGCAGCTGCCCAGTATACCATCATACACAGTCACAAAGCTGAATTCCTGCTGATCCATCTCACTCTCTCACAAACTAACCAAGATTTCTAACTACACCGACAGAGAGCAATAAATCTCCATCCCTTCCTAATTGGGCTGCCCTTGAGAATAGCTGCAGGTTATTTATAGTTCTCCTGGTCAACTATCAAAATATTGTACTTCAACGCAAGTCATGCTAGTGGCCAATAAGCATTAAGTCTGGTCAGATGGAGGCTGACTTTAACACTCTTGTCAGGGGCTGATGAATGACTTCTCCGAGAATGATTAAAATTAGTCCCAAATAAGTGCAGAATGTGCTCCTACACGCACATCCAGGGGAGCTGCTTAAATCCAAACTTAAGAACTGAATCTTTAATCAACTAGATTTAGTCAGTAAGCATGGCTTACAGGATACCCCCCGCAACAACAAGTAGTCGGGCAGTACCACAGTCAATAGACCTTCCAGCAAGAAAAACAATTTTCAAAATCGGATGAGTAGGTTATGAGATCTAGGTCCGGACGCACAGACGCACGCACACACACACAGACACACGCACAGACACACGCACGCACGCACACACAGACAGACAAAGCAAATCCAGTATACCCCTCCTAAACTTCTTTGCGGGGGGTATAATAAAAGCATGAACGCAGTCAGGAAATCACTGAAAGCGGACTGTTAGTTCAAGCTGACTGCCATTAACGTGCGACTTGACCAGCTCTGCGAGTTCAGTAAGAATTCCAAAGCAGTCAGTTGGGGGCAGAGAAAACCCATCAAGAATTCAAGTGTTGTAAAGGTCCGGAATAATGAGGAAACCACAAGCGTGTCTTTGCTGCCCCATTTAGAAATGTCTGCCGGGAGGGTGGGTGGGTGGATGCACTTTTGCTTTCAAAACGTCTGAGGTCAACTTGCACGCAGTCTTTGGCTGAACAAGTCCAGTCAGGTCAAATGAATTCATCTTTCACGCCCTTATCACAATGGAACTGGCTACGGCATACATTCTGTTGGGTCACTTCATGGGTCAGTTCATCATGCCAGCATCAGCTAGAGTGAAGCAAGTTTAGACAAGCAAAGAGCAAAATTTGCCACTTTTCAAGGACATTTCTGACCAAACTGCATCCACACTAAATGTTTCTGACAAGTGAAACCTGTGCCTGACTTGTTTGGAAATGGAGAACTTTTTTGAAATCACAGAAAACATAAATGGTCAACCTCCTATTATTTAATGAAGTCCCAAGAAATCTGTCTTGTACGTGAATATTTACAAGCGCACACATACTCCTGGAAAATGTGCGCTTGATTAATCGTAGATCCTTCAGGTGCTCAATATTCAACAGTGTCTCATTCAGCAGGAGAATATTCTGGCGATACTGGTTGCCATGGCTATTACTGCTGCCGGGATAATGTCAAGAAACCATGACCTGACCAGTAGTTTGTCTCAGCAGACTCACTCATGCCAGGTGGTTTTAATGCTACACATTATTCACCAGGCTTCCCATCTCAAGACCACAATATGATCAAGAGATTTACTTTTGTCACTACTGTGCAGTGCCCACAAATGACGGATCAGCATCAGTCTTCAGTCTTTTTGTGCACCCAGATTTCTTTACAGCAACGCCAATTACAGCACTTTTTGAGACATGAGCGAGCATACATGGTTTTTGCATGAATTTCTGTTGGCTTAGACGTATTACACACATGCATTCAGCAAAAACTATTACTCATTCATTTGAAGATCTTAATAAATAGACAATTTTAATCACAGGTGAATTATTGACTGAATGCATCTCTGAATGGATTCCATGCCTGGTTTTCCATTGCAGACAATCAAATGCACTTGATTAGCAAAGGACCTTTGGTTCATATTTAAGTTTTCAGGAATTAATGCCAAGAAAATCAAGTAGCGACTTCCCTCTAGTAAATCATCGCCCACCACAGCATGACAATGGTTGAGTTGTGTGATAAGTAATCTATTTTTTCAAATAAAATATCAAGGAGGACGAAATGCTCTCTTCTGTGCCCTGTCAGCCAAACAAGAGGACTCACTGTAGTCACTATACCACAGGAAAAAAAACCATGTGTTGTCCTGTGAATCAGCAGTCATTTTTAGCTTTCAAGGCTTTTAGCACAAAACCTGCCCTAGAATGCTAGCCTAGATGCTACACAGAAACTTTGCACCCTTTAATGGCAATTTGTCAGTGCCTGTCCAAGCCTGATCGGTAATCTGCAGGGCAACCAATGTAAAGGGCATGATCAAGATGGTAACACAGAGCAGCACCTTAGTTTGGATAGAAAACAAACATGGCTCCTCCAGTGCAGGTCACCATTGTTTAAGCAGAAGTTGACTCAATCTCCAAATCCAAAGAATAACAAGCAATAGCACCGAAGGAGTTTTTGGCTGGAAAATATACGTTTGCCGGTCCCCCGACTGCATTCCAGAAAAGTCGACGGCAATGCAGCTGGGAGTGAATAATGAGGCAAAAATCCTCAGTGGACGGTGCCAGTTTTTCTTTGGTTGCCCAGAGTTGAGGCTATTGAAGAGTAAATGGTGAAGTAAGTGGTGCCTTTTCAGGTGGGGGAGGAGTACCCAGGGCAAACTCACACAGGCACTACATATAAACTCCACACAGAGAGGTGCTGACCAGCCAGGAGTTGAATCTGGAACTACCTCTTGTGAGGTAACAGTGCTACCCACTGTACAACCACACCATCAAGAGATGACACACTCCAAGTTCTGGTAACACCTGGGTACTGGAGTACTGCCCAGCCTGAAAAATGTTCTCTTGCTTTGGCAAAAAAAAAAAAAAAAGACGTGTTCTTTGTCCAGCTGTAGAAGTCCAAGAGGTTCACCAGACTCAAAGTCAGGGAGAGAGAGGGGCTGGGGCCAATGGGGATTGTGCCCATGAACACTGATCCTGGAAAAGCCTATTTGAACCATAATCGTAAATGAAACCATAAGATAAGAGATTAGATGATCCAGGGCAATCGATCAGGGACAAATTTGGAGGACCAGAGGGAGCACAATGTGAGTGCACGAGTCCTTTCACTGGCCTCGTATGACCAGCGTCTTTACACAGTTTGTAGTTTTTCTGAAACTGTACTGCACCCTCAGACAGAGAGGCTGACGCCTGCGGGTGCCATATTAGCATGACCTGCATTCCCCTTCTTTTTTCACGGTTTAGTTAGAAAGTTCAGCAAAAAGACATGGGAACAGCAAGTGAGAACAAAAGCATTTGTCAGTTAATGGACTGCATTAAAAAAAGTCTGTGGGCACGCAACACATCTCACTCAGCAATGGAAAACCACTTTGCTGAAGTCATGCCTCTCTCCCTTTCCAAAGGGACTTTTCTTTCAGCTCTAGCTACACCAAATGGGATGGGGGGTAATTAAAGTGAAAAAAAATGAGGTGATGACCTTTGAGTCAGCCCCAGGTTCCATTACTGCTGAAGGTTTGGAGGGTTAATCCAGGCCACAACAGGACTTCACCTCAGTAGACAGCTCAATAATACAGTCACCTGAAGCAACTCAAGTACTTTTCTTGGGGGATTGGGGGGAGGTGTGTGTGGCTTAGTCTCACTGTGTGTGCAGTCATACCCACTAGTAACTCACCTGAGATGGACAAATCAGGAGCAGATGGCATTATATTGCACCAAAATGGAAAAAATTCCCCTAGTCCACATGATATCCTTAATTCGTCAAAGGAAAGGGTCATGTTTTCCAAATTCATCATTAATGCATTAACACTCCATTGGTATGAGGTAGTAGTGTCCACAAAATAAAATGCATTCTGAATCTGAAAATCACATTCACAATATTGCTGTGGTGCCATGGAGCAGATAAGAACTGTTTAGTGTGCTGATCTAACCCTTTACCCCCTAAGAGTGCCATATGGCACTCTCCTATAATGCCTTTGTATTCAAAAGATTTCCTTTTGGCACTCTCTTAGTTTCTAATTTTGAGAATGAAAGGCGCAACACTGCTTACTCTACAGGACAACCAAAATTTATTGATTAAAATTCATTTGGCATGACTAAGGCTGACGTTTCGGTCATAAGACCTTCATCAGAGTGTGATACAACTGTGCCCGTAGTATCTATACAGCAGAAAACAAAAACTATTTCTTGTGACAGAAAAAAATAACTGACCTTTGTTACAACTAAATCAGCAACAAGACTAGGTGCAACCTAGTAAATGGCTGGGCTGCCAAGTGCTGTGTGAGAATGTGGGCCCAAAAAAAGGGTGCTAAATGAGGCAAAGCTCATACAGTTATATGAAGTGAAAGTTTAGTAATGAGCTGGAGCTAATAAATTATTTACAAAGTGGGTGGGGAGAGTGGAAGAGTGTGAAAGTGAGAGTGTGGTAGTGTGGTAGTGGGAGAGTGAGTGTGTGAAAGAGTGAAAGTGTCAGTTAGTGTATGAGTAAGGGAGTGGGAGTGAGTGAGAGTGTGTGAGGTAGTGGGAGTGGGAGGTGGGGTGTCATGAGTAAGGAAAACAGATCAAAAGCAAGTTATACATTTGAACAGACACAGAGCTAGAGTAAGGGTAGCAGTTACTAATTTTATGAATGTGAATTTGAGAGAGACAGCAGCAGCAGATGTAGATAGCAGTTAAAGTATGTATGTATGTACGCATGTTCATGAATCGTAATGAAACAAAGTTATCGTTACAGTTGTGCTGACCGGTGACATGACGTTACTTTCATGAACACATGGTAGCTCCTATACAGTGGAGTGTATGAACAAACTTCAAAGTGTCCTTCCAAACCCCCCCCCCCCAAGTTTTGTCTCTGTGCATTTTATGAACAAAGAGTCCGCAGTTTTGGGAAAAACCGCTTAATAAATATGCTCCAGTGAAGGAGTTGCCATATGTTTACGTAAAGCATTATTCGATATTGGTGATGGTTGAATATGGTTAATGGTTAAATGAAATGCAATTGATTTTAATGAATTTATGACCTATTGAAAGCTCTCGAGAAGGCCTTGTAGTTGACACCAAGATAATGAGAATTGGCCGAGAAAAGAAAGTTAAGGAATTTTATAGTGCCCCTAAATAGCAAATTGTTTGATATTCATTTCATTCGCAGCAAATAAAAAAAATAAAAAATAAAAAAGTGAGGCATTTATGTCAATTTTATCTCAAATATGGTAGACATAAAAAAGATATATTCAATGTTTTAAAACAGAGGTGGGAAACTTCCAGAAAGGGCTGGTGCAGGATCTCATTCCAACCCAGTGATCAGATCAAGGAAAAAAATTTGATTAGCATTTTTTGCAAATCATTATATAAACTTATTAGCAATTGTTTAGCATATCTGAAAAATGATAAGCAAAAATTAGACAACAGTTTATCAGATTTTAAATGGCAAAATAATTTTATTCTTTCCGAATGAAATATTACAATAGAAATGCAACTGCACTCCGTAAGCAAAAGAAACAAGTATTTGACACTAACGTGTCTTTGTCCCCCGCCACAAAATGTGAAATAGTGTCAAAATGAACAATTTCTCGGTCTGACCTTGAGAATGGTGCGAAGGTCACCGAAATCGACTGGCGCCGGGGGATCAGACTATTACATGTTGACATCAAATTTGAAGAAAATCCGTCAATTCGTTCTTGAGATAAGTCGCTGAAAAGGATTCGGGACGTACAGACGGACGGACGCTCGTGAATACTATGTTCCACGCGGCGGGGGACAACTAGAGCACTCGGCAACCGAGCACATGTATCCCCCGAAGGCCCCCCAGTTGGGCCCAGATGGTCCCAGAGTACCCAAAATCAATAGGTCTCGTGAACTTACCATAATACATGTCCCTGCAAAATTTGAAAACAATCGGTGCATTTATGTGGGCTGTAGAGCGTTCACAAGAAAATCTTTGCGGACGCGTGACGAGGCCAAATCCATAGTATCCTCCAACTTCGTTCGGGGGATACAATTATTTCCAAAAGGCATCAATTTTACCCTGAAAAATCATAATTTAGTACAGCACACTTGCGTTTCCCAATGAATTTTCTGTAAACTACTTGTAACCTGCAGTACAACTGTCTTATTTATGCCTTACTAAGGCACATTGTTGTTTAACACCTGATCAGAGATATGAAACGATCCATTCCCATTAAAATCCAGTCACACAAGGCACTCTCCAAATGAGTCACATTTTGATATTACAACATCATGCATTTGAATGATCAGAAATCATTGTGACTGTTTCGGGAGACGCCGCTGAACTTGCGATTCCCTACACCACATAGCAATGGGACAAGTTTTTATGACTTTGATGGGGTTACCATGATGTTTGGGTGGCTGAAGCCACATTCGGATGAGTAAATGAGTCCTAAAGCGTACATCCAGTAAAGGCGATTCAGAGTTAAAGCCGAGAGGGGAGGTCTGATCCGGAATTACTTCCATTAGAGTAAAAACTAAATCACGTCGCTTCAGGATAGCAATGATTACAAAGATTCCCCTTAACTAGTGTCGGATTGATTGGAGGATGGCCAACTTTATAATCTGAAGAGTAACAGTTAGCGTTACAGGGACCGCAGAGCCGTCAGTCATCGTAAAATCAACCTGCCCTGGCGCGAAGACGGCGCACTAAGAAAGTCATGACATATAACGTTATGTAAGTGCATTAGTGACCGGCTAATTTACTCGAGTAACACTTCCGCGTAACTTCTTCACATGAACTTGTCGTGTATATCCAACGACTTCAGACCCGTTCTCCAGTTCTCTTCGTTCACTTCCGCAACCTTTTTTCCCCCAGCGCACTAATTTGCGTTCTCTGTGTATGGGAGACCAGTAAACCTACCGGAATGAAACGTCGCCAACCAGCCATCAATTCATTTTTGGGAATGCTTCTGCAAAAAGGCAGGCCTTTATTTGTCTAGCCTTCTTTCGTGCATCAGGTATGTAACAGTTATGTACATATACGTCTGAATTGCAATACATTGCATGTAGGGCTATTGCTTAGTGTTGAAATCATTTAGCGATATAATAAAGTATTATTGATGTAGCCAACGTACCTAGCTTACCTAAACCTCCGATAAGCAGTCATTGGTTGTATCCTCGGGTAGGCCTATACTGAAAGGAATGTAGCCTAACGCATCATTCAGACTCGTGACGTGGGGAATAGGGATATTCTTTGTTCAAAACCAGGCACAAAATTTGTTCCACAGAATAAATAATAGTGTTGATTATTATGTGTGAATGCAAACGTTCACTTGTCATGCATTATTTAATTTAACCCCAAGCCCCTTTCGGTATAATTATCCGCGAAATATTCGACAGTCGTTTTCAGACAGATACACACATTGGATGACTTTCATTTACAAAGCTCTCCTTGGTATGGTCCCATCCTATCTAGGCAATTACTTAATTAGGAACCAAGGCCACTATAGCTTAAAATCGTCAGACTTCTTTACACACACTGTCCCCCGAGTGTTCACGGAAATGGGGAAAAGGGCATTTCACTATGCTGCTCCCTTTTCATGGAATTCCTTGCAAACTGCCTTGAAATTGCCTGAACTGATCCCGTTTGACAGCTTTGTTAAAATTCTCAAGGATAAGGAACTTGAAAGCATTAGAGTTTGTCACTGCTTTTAAATTTGATTTGATTTTACTTCTTGTTTGTATGATACTGTATGAATGATGGTAATTGTGTTAATTTGCTGCCTCTTGGCCAGGTTGCTTTTGTAAAAGGGATTTTTTATCTCAATGAGCTCACCTGGTTAAATAAAGGTCTAATAATAAGATGCGTGAAAACTGGGGGCACAACAGTACAAACAATGCGAGTGACTTGTTTTCTTGGCTCATTCTTTATAACGGCAATTTGAGCGTGAGACAACTGCTAAATGGTATAGCCTAGTATGTACAGCTGCAGCGCAGGCGACTAGAGTTTCTGGCTGCTCGTGCTTTAGTAAGGCAATGATGGCATTTTTCTTGCTGGGGTTGTATTTCTTTTGACTCCCCCCCCCCTTTTTGCATTCATAATCTTAGTAAATTGCTTTTTTTTCTTGCATTTACCTTTGTATTTATTGTCTTTGAATGGGAAATTGTATAGGCGTATGGTTCGCCTAATTGTATGGTTCTATGCTGAATTGAATTAATTATCCTGTAAGAGCTTGATTCCAATGACACCAAGATCAATGTGATAGGTAAAGAACTGACAAACTTATTAAACTTTGAACTTCAGAAGTGAGGGGTCAAAATGTCCTTAGTTTTCTATAGAAAAAATGAGAAATCTGTGACCGAAAACATGGTTCACATAAAATGTCATAACTTTCTTAATTCTTTAGATATTCCATTAAAACTTTCAGATAATGTTCACAGGAATATGACTGTATGGGGATTTTGGGTGGCAGCAATCATTTCACGGTGTCGGTCAGGACACTTTTTAATGTGCAGGTAAGTGCAGAATGAAAACAGAGTCCAGGAATAAAGTTTCAGCTCTTTATGAAATCTGTGCATGTGTGTGTGGTTACTGCAATATAAACACAACATTACAGGTTGATTAGAAATAAAGTACATCTTAAACATAAAAATATACTGAGCTGGATATATATCTCCAACCAGATAAAAACTGAAATTACAGCTCTAGATGAGTCAGCATTGATCAATTAGCACAGAATGAGCATTAAGATATGTAACATAAATGGAACAGATAGTGTCACTGATCAAATAGCATTCAGTATGTAATGTATAAAAAACAGAGATTAGCAAAACAGTAAATAAACCTCTCAGGCTATTGCTTCGAATTTAAATAGTCGCACAGACCGCCTTTTCCCCCAATTAATCGCCTCTTTTCGGGTACATTTGGGAGTCAGAAGGCATGCCAGCCGCTGCTGCAGCTTAAATAAAGATGGGCGTATGTCTCGGAGCAGTGCATAAATCTACTGGACATACCGCAGCCGTGCGCACCCAGTGTGTTCCCTCGAGCTGACAGTGAGCATTCTGACCAATCAAAGGGGAGGTTGACGTCCTAAACCTCAGTACTGATTCTAGAATGGTTAATATTAGCCGTCAAACAATCCATTTGGAATGAGAGTTACTATTGTAGCTATGCACAAGATTTGGACCTTAAATTAAATGAAGAGCAATGGAAGACTTTTTTTTTTGTTACCGTTAACATTAAAAAAGTCGAGTCGGTATCAAAAGTCTCTAGTTTTAACCCCTTTGTGCAGAAGCCAAATTTGGCTATTTATGGGTTACCCACTTTAATACTGTATAATTCAAGATTTAAGCTTCACAAAGAGGAAAAATGTGGCTCAATTCAGGAAAGACACTTACAGCATTTAGAATCACATTGTATTTCAGTTTATTTTCATGATTTTGGTAGAGAAAATGAGCAGCAAACATAAAAAATCTTCATGAGAATTCACCATTGAAATTGCAAAAAAAATAATTCTGACGATTGAAAAACTGCTGGGGCTTAAAACTATGCATTTCTGGTATCATAAACTCCTTGAGCACAAGTAGAATTCATCTTCAACATTACATTCTAGATTACCTACATGCTATTAGCCAAATTATACAGCTACCGAAGTGTCTCCCCAAAGTCTCAAAATGATTTGCTGTCAAATCATTAAAAAAATCATGTATTTAACACAATTAAAGCTTTAAGGCATGAAATTTAATATGAACGAATGATTTTCTGGTTGAGTTTAGTATGAATTTATCAATATCAGTGCAGTTGAATATCAGTGGTCACCAGTAACCTCTCCAAATACGAAACATGCCTTTTCTCCGTAATAAAGTTTAGAGTTTTGGCCATTTTTCTTCAAAGCCAGCACAAACACGCATTAAATAAACTGCTAATTAAACGGTCAGAACATTCACCCTGTAATGAAAGCTACCAGTCCCCTCTTCAAAGCTCACGAACCCATTTCAACACTTATAAGGAGCAAGTACACCTCACTAACTCAGTAATATCTGAATTCTGAAATATACCTTATTTTGACTGAACAGACACTCCACTTTCAGGGAATATCAAATCCATTGCCTCTCCCGATTCAAAAGAAACGTGCAATGAACGTACCGGGGGTCCACACCAAAATGCACGGGCAGTTCGCGTTTTAAACAGGAAAAAAACCTCGACATTCGACTTTGTTGAGTACATATACATTCCGAAACAGAAAAAAAAAAAACAAACAAAAATAGCAGCCTGACCTTTTTCGTGAATCCCTCCTCCAGAGACATTGACTGTATAAAATAGAGACCGATGTATCCAGTAGCAGGAACCCTCCGGTCCTGTTTCATTCGAAATAATTCCAATAGAGCATATCGTTCTCATTTAAATCCTGTAATGTAACTGAACACTTCAAGGCCAGTTTTGCGAACCGATTTTCTATAAATCCCGTCTATTTTAGCCGCGTAATGTGCATAACGTAGACAGGATACAACCGAGCCTGCTGATACGCATTGGTTTGTATGCTCTGTGTTTGTCCGATCAATGTGTTTCACTTACTCTAAAGTGTTTAAACACTCGGGAATTGGATAAGAAACGAGCCAATCAATACATTGTTACCAGGGAAACTTCACGAGGCCATGAAGTGTAACTCACCAATTACGCAGAAGAGCTTGAGTGTATGGTTGAGTGATTGGCTATCAACGCCAGTACTCGGGTGGATATAAGGAAGCGCTGGATTTGTCAATGAAGGAATCTACGCGTAAATCCACGGTAGGGAACTACAAATTTTTTTTGTATGGGACAACTGTAATAGGCAATAGAATGTGAGAGAATCAATACCATGTCGATTTTTTTGCCTCAGAAAACTGATTTTTCTGAACTACTAATTGGAATACTGTTAGCTCACTGTGGCTAAACCGGTTGCTACAAAGGATAACGATTTTTTCTGTGTCAAGATATCGTTTTTTTTAAACTGCTGAATCGACACTATGGGCAAGGATATTGACCAGTTTGCACATCAGGCTTAGCTGAGGAGTTTAATTCATGCAGCTCTCGAAAAACAGGGAGTGGAGTGAACTTCACCGTATTCAGAACCGCGTTCGAGGTCTGCTTGCTTGTGAACATTCATTATCTGATCCGGGGGTGCCATCTAGTGATCGAGTACAGTAACAGCGTGCTTCCAATTTGCAGGTCTATAGACGCGGGCATCTACATCTGCAGAAAGGGGTTAAACAAGGTGTGCTTGTAGAAACGTGACATGCCAAGTTGCTGTACTGACAGTAGGCTCGTTCAGATTGAACTGCGGCTGGCTGTGGCTGACTGTGTAGCCAACGAGAACTGCAGCCGACTTCAGGAGAGGAGTATAAAAGGTCTGACGTTAAGTCCAACGCCTTCCCGTAGCGTCAAAAACATGACCAAGCTCGCGGCTTTTGCTTTATTTGTGATGGACGAATCGATCGACCCAGTTTTTGGGTGACCCAGTTTTTGAAAAACAGTGATTTATTTTTGTAGAGAATATCTTTGTTATTCCAAATGCTGTATACTCAGTTAGTATTAAGCTCTGCTGTGGAGAGCTGTTGATGTAGGAACATGACATGTGAAGTTGCTCTACTGATATTAATGCATTGCAGGCAGAATAAAAATCTGTTAGCTGGCAAGACAGGGGTGGACTTTGCCTTATTATTCATTACACACAGCACAATGCTGAACTATAAGACTGGCTGTATAAGTATGTCAAATTGTGCATTTCTTATAAAGAATAGTATAACTTTTCAAATTTACCATTTTATTAATGTGTTTTTCAGTATGTACATTTTATTTCCATTAAAAAAAAAATCAAAGGTCTCTTTACCTCTCATCTCAATATATCTGAACAAAATTGCTTTCTAGAGTCTTCTTTTAACATTATGGTTATTTTAAACTTACTACAATTTGAGACTGTGTGAGGATGGATGGATGTTAGCTTAGAAGCAGTAGTTAAAGCAAATCTGCCTTTTTAAGCTTGGTACTTGTACTGGTAACTGATAATGTTGTGAGGTTATCAAAATAAAATACATGGATGGACAATGGGCTATACTCTTAGCCATATACTGAAGGCAGTCTACGGGCCAAGGACTGAACAGGATACCAGGATAGGTGAAGAATGGAGTAGGTGGCTTAGTGCTAGCAGATACCAGTGTTTCCCACACATAGACCATTGTATGGCGGGCCACCAGAGAATGAACTTGGATCGCCACAAATTGATTCTGCCCCAATGGGATTTTCTATATCACATTCTTACGTCCATGTTTGAAAGAAAAAAAAAAAAAACCGGTAAAATTAAAATTACTGGAAGATGCGCGGAATTTGTGCAATATTAATGCCATGCCCCCCGCTCAAGAAAAGGAAAGGCATCTCCCCCCCCACCCCCTCGCTCAACAAAATAAAAAACATCCACCACCACCCCCACCCCCTGACTCGTCATTGGAGGGATTTTTGCCCTGCTCTCACTTTGCCTAAAAGCGCAATACTTCTCCAAACCCATTGGCATTTACGTTTCTTAATTAGCAACGAAATGTTAATTCTTTCAGTTGCAAGGATCAATCATTCGGCAACATTAATGTTCATTTCCCCTCAGCTTGCATGATCATTCATTGCAATAGTTACGAAGCATTTTCCTATCATGACATGAACAGTCATGTCTTTTGAAGTTTCTGAATTCCTGCATCTCACAAAACAGCATATTTTTTCTGCATCAGTGTCTGATGGGCTTGATACACCTATGAATAAGTTTTTAAAAAAGCGCTTATGCCGACACAGGTCCACATGTTAAGTTTGCCTACGTAAGAAACCTCTCAATAACCAGTGACATTACCATAATACAGGTTAACTCTCAACCAGTCTCCGATTAAGAAACAGTAGCTGCCAGATAGCTTACTCGGTTAAAGCACCACATTGTGGAGCAGTAGTGACTATTACAGCGCGGGTTAGAGCAAAAAGTGTTCAAATTTTGTCTGTCAAAAATAACATGTGCAAGGGTCTGCACTTCTCTGGAAAAGGAAAATTTATGAACTACCAATGGCTTATCTTCCGCTTTTTATATTCTGCATGTATGCCATTATCTGAAGCAAATTAGAGACAAAATTTTAAAATGTTGAAATATTAATCTCTGTTACACATTTGTAACATCTTAGCATATTACCACTCAAACAAATCACTGCTGAGGGGTGAGTTACAGAGTTTGGGGCTGGGGGAAGGGCCAAGTATCTCATCCATCTCAACTCTGAAGACAAAGCAATGGCATAGTGTGTTTACTTAGCCACTGAACCACTGTTTGGCCATAAATAGGACCTCAGTTATACTCTGGGTTAGAAAACAAGTGACTGACTGCAGGACACTTCTTGTGTTACATGAGGTACATTGAGCAGGCAGAAGGGCCCAAGATGCAGCCATCATAAAACATCATCATTTTAAAACTCATACAGCTGGACCCGACTGAAATATATATACATCAACAAAAGTAAAAGATAGCACAAATTAATACATTTTTACACTTAACTAGACTTTCCCCACATTCCTAAACCTTGTTAAGAGTCTGTAAGCAGTTTACTGATAATGTGAGCCAGGGGCAGCTCTAGAATGAAACGGGCATTTTGAAATATCAGAGGGGCTTCCTTTTCAAATGAACATTCTTCAGGCAAGAAATTCAATTACACCATTGTAATCAGACAATGCAATAAACAAAAAATAGTGACATGAGCACTGTCGCTCATCTGGACAATAAATCCCCAGTGACCACATCTATGGATAGTTTCTGAGCTCTTCATCGGCCGGACAGTTTTGGACAAGATGATGTTTTCAGACTCAGAAGTACTTATCAGTGTGACATACTGACTAATGTCAAATCAAGGTCAAAATGGACTGCATGTCGGTTAAGGCGCTGCGTTGCAGTGCAGAAGTGACTATCACGTTGCGGGTTCGAGGCCCGGTCGTACCAACTGGCAGTAGTCGGCAGCTTCTTCAGAGTAGCGCACAACCCACTATTGCAGAACAGGGATACAAATTGGGAAGGGACTGCCGGGAAGGGAAATAATGTAAATAGCTTTGTCCGTTGCTCAAGCGCCTCCTGTTGGCCAGACGGGCGCTCGTCAGGAAGATCCTAAGCCTGCTCATGTGCAGGTATCCTCGGCCCTCGTTCTGAAGTTGCAACGATTCAACCAATGAGTGTAAAAGAAGCAGTTGCTGACAGGCACACGTTTCGGAGGAGAGCCGTGAACTGTCTTCACTCTCCTGAATTGGCAACAAGGGGTCGCAAACAAGCAGGACTTGTACATAGTTCACCAATTAGGCATTCCAGATTCAGGTGGGATTGGAGATGTCAAATTTAAAAAACAAATAAATAAAGAAAAATAATAAATGGACTGCATGACAAGACCCCAAACCCATGTTACAGGTCTTCCTACTTAGTACCAGTTTACCGAATTTTAGCCCAAATGGTGCCAAAATGCCTTACATATAGCAGAAATAGGCATTTTAAAGATGGCTACCCGGCAGCAATATTTGGAACCAGTTCAGAATGCCTCAAACAAACTTTGTTGTCCTTGTGAGTGGAAACATGGATGTAATTTTAAAGTTGATCAGCTTGATGGTTTTGGAGAAGGAGATGTTATTGGACAAGCGATGACCGAAGGCCAATGACAATGGACAAGAAGGCCATAACATAAGCCCATCAGACCTTTGGTCCTGATGAACCAAAAATAGACAGATCATCATGTGGTTTCAACTTTAAAAGAGAAAACTGGACTCAAAACATGCAAATGACAGCCAAGTCCTGAAAACAGCTTAAAAAAGAACAACTTGCCTCAGGTTGGGGTGTTAGCGGTCACATTTGACATCTCATCCTCACTTCCAATTTATAGCCTGGAATTCTGCCCTTACTACACGCGGAAACCAACAACCAGTAACGTTCTGCTAGTTCTACAAGAGCTCTGGATTAGGACATACAGTATAGTTAGACACTGGATAAAGACAGGAATATTTCAAAGGTATGTACAATGCCCAAGAACAATGCTGCACACTGCCATCATTGCCTCTGCGGAAAACAATAGTCTGTTACTACTTTTACTTCTTCAAAATGAACAAAAATACATCAGTCAGTTTGCGATTATAGTCACCCTCTTAGGCCAAACAGAACAGAATAAATACCATAACTATGTAAACTAAAGGACCACATCGTCTTCTGACATCCAATCGCAGAGTCAAACACTGACAACAACATCTGTAAGTCTATTACCAAAAAGCCACCACAATCATGAGGACGAAATAGGACCATAGGAGTCATCTGGGCGCACAAACTCACTCACCTTTTTGACTCCAACCACAGTTTGTAGAAAATAGCACCCATGGAAGTACTGACAGCTCTCCAAAAACCAACTTCACTGGCAGCTCGAGTTAGCAACAATTTGATCGGACAATTTGATGTTTAGGGATTTTTTCAAAACACTCAATTTGAAATAGATATCTGATCGGGCCCGCAAACTTCCTCTGGCAAAATATCCTGTTAAACAGATAGGTGACCTTTTAGGAGCACCAATGTTGGAAACACATATTTTTGTGAGTTTTGTTTGTTTGAATGATTTTTAAAAGGTACAGACATTAAACACAATTACAGACAGAGCCAAATAGTTCTAGCTGGACAATATCCATCATAAAAAAGAAATCTGTTGGTCATCCCCAATGCCGCTGTCTGAAAATTACATCAAGTTATTTTTACAACTTGGCAAACTTTGATGGTGAGCGGTGCAAAAATAGAAATCTAGTTTTATTCTCAAGCCAGAAAAGGTGAGCAGTATTTAATGAGGCATTTTCAACATTGCTGCCCTGCTGCCAACCAAATCATCACTTCAGAGTTAGAGGCATTATTAAAACTTTTCTGCAGCCAAGTTGTAACACAAGCAAACTCAGGTTCCATCATAACATAAACACACAAACACACAAGATGAATCTGGATGCAATTAGCAGCTGTTTAGCTTGTCAGAGGCCTATCCAAAGCCACAACTGCTTATCAGATTCTCAAATCAGAAACACACACATTCTGCACCTTGTTTACATTACCATGGCTTCAAAGAAGATGAGGTAACAAAGTTGTTTTGGTGAACAGTTAAAGCTAATTAATCTACACATTTTCAGGCAAATGTTGAAAGGTCAGCAGCTGAGGGCTTGGCATGTGCTCGGTTCATGTGTCACTCTTTATGGTTCACAAGTCTGCCAAAGCAAGCCTCAAAAGGCAGCATGTTAGTTCAAGTAATTTAATATCAAAACAAAAGACAATGCATTTGAATCATGTTTTACTTAATCACCAAATACAAGGCCATTTGACTATGGAGAAAAGTTTGAAGAAGACTTGTAGGGCTTGAAAGGAGCTTTCCAGTGAGACCAGAACCAACTCTCTAGCTGTTATAATAAGGGAGATACACGCATTTGAAGTCACGAGGGTTTGCCAATTAGTCAAAACTTCATTAACGAATTACTCACTAATTAGGAGGCGTTGAGCAAAAATATTTCAGATTTATTTGTTACTCATAGGTCCCCACTCATGCACAAACTTTCACAAAATTCCGAGAGATGTCTGCAAATTCTTGGTTGATTTGACACGGGATGATCCTATGCAATCAAACAATTTCACAAAAAAGAGGCACAGCAAGCACTTATTATTATTCTATACAATCAAAGCCACAAAATCCCTGGAATTTCTATGCAGACCCTTCAACACAAAGCTGTTCAACTGAATCACCCAACACCCAAGCTCTCACCCCTCAACACAACTAAATAACAGCAACTTGAAGAGCAACTCTTCAAGACATCATAAAAGCATATGCACACCATGGTATATACAGAAAGCTTTCAAAATATAACACACCGAAGCACGAATAAGTGGGTTCTGCCCAGCCTGCACTCCGAGGAAGTTTGGGTCAAGGGGTATCCACTGAAATGTGTTCACCGCCACTTTACAAACATGCATAACCAATGGTGAGGACAAAAATGAGCAAAGCCAATACACTAACCGAGCAACACCAGGCAAAATGCCAGCGTCATTTAATTCATTTATATATAGACCACAAACTAGAAACAGCAGGCCAACCCCATAGAAAAGAAAGCTACAGCAACTTACAAAAGATTGTTCCCAGAACAGCACAGAATTGTACTTTGCTAATATAGAAGCATCAGTTGAAGCCCAACATTAAGCAGCTATGGATGGAAATAATGAGTTTAATGGCACCACTACGTTTCCCCTGCGAGTAGCACCATCTTCTACTACAGAAAATTTTAAGCAAAACCACAGAGTGCATGAAAAATTAGCCCTTCCATCCAGATCCGTCTCCTAGTACTTGTCCAACCATGATTTCCATTTGAGAACCTGCAGTGAATCATTAGGTGAAGAATCAAGACCTGCCTTAGAACAACTGAATTTGTGAATTCAATAAGGGCCCAACTCCTCACATTTTCGACATGCAGGTGGACCCTTATTGAATTCACTGATTCAATTTCATGAGGGTATTTCCTAAAGTGAATATTTCTGATCTCTGAGAATTCTCGTCAAAGCCGCGCAGTGATGGTAACAATTGTAGGAAGTATAAATATAACGTTAATGGGATTTACTGTGAAATCAACACAATTCAGGATCAGTAAACCTACCATCAACACTCAAAATGGTATTCTTCTTTACTCCCGCAGATCGCAATACTCCCCCGATTTAGGCCCCATCAAAATCATAAGTGTTAGAAGATTTTTTTTGTAATCTTGTCAAGGTCCACATTTAATTAGTCTATACATAGACCAGAAAATACAGTATGTCCTAACTCATTAAAACATTTTACTTTCAGAATCTATCCAGTCATTTTGCATGAGGTCCATAGTTCTGAAAGCAGACTCGGCATTCATTTGCTTTTGATTGCCATTTGTAAATTGAAACCACCGACTTTATTCTGCAAGTTTAGCAGTGCCAGCCCAGCAGCAGCATTCGTCAAAACATGCTTTTCTTCAACTCAACTCAACACTTGACTGTCAGACTTTGCAAATCCCATGTTTAAAAATGGATCAGTGTTCCCCTATTTGCATTACAGCAACCAACTCTACTTCAAACAAAAGGGGTCAAGCGCCATAAGAAAATGGCTGAGTCAGCAAACCCCCAAAGTAAACTTTAGTTCGACCCTAATGCACAACTATAAACCAATGATTTGGCATAGCACAACTGCGTATGAGCAAAATTTACTGTATTTTGCAATATCTCACATGCAAAAAATAAACAAAAGCTGGTCATTGTATGGTATTACAATCTATGTCAAGGGTTAACAGTCTTTTGCAGCACTAAGCCATGGAAAAAAGCCAGGGAGTTCTGGGCTGGATTTGTTGCAGAGAGGAAACTTTAGGAAAGGTGAAAAATCCATCTGCTCTATCAGGCAGTGTGGCTTCTAAGAAAGCATGCGTTTTACAGAAATATGATTAAATCAGACATGACCCCTGCCTCTAAACTGAAAAATAACAAATACAGAGAAAGTATTGTGCTCAGCACCAAAATTAGGGTGAGCAACTTTTTAATAAAGCACTGTTGGGTAGTACATTTGGACAAGGATGAGCCAAAGTTCTTGTCAGTAAGCTCATGGACACGTACTCAGCATTGGCAACATTGAGAACTTGGGATAGAGTCGAAGCTACGAGGGTGTTCCGATGCAACAGATTATCCATGAGCATCGCATTTACCTGATTACAAACTGTAGGCTAAAAACTTTCTTTTAACGGTTCGCCACTACGCATTTTTAATTTTTTTTTTATTGTTTTTTTGCCCGTGCAGTTAAGCTCGTTTCTGTAATATCCAACAACTCAGTGAGATACTAAGCCAAGTCAAGGGTTCGGATCATTTCTGAAAGATAAGGAGAATAATAAGATAAATCAATTATTTTGTCGCCCATTGATGCAAATATGCTGAGCTAACTAACTGAAAAAACCATAAGGGCTGGGTCGATAATGTTTAACATTTGCAACACGTAAAAGCCCACGTTCATTTTAACGAGGAAAGAAACAACTTCACAGTTGAGAGATGCGTGAACTCTGATGTCGGTGTAAAATATATAAGTGTACCAAGCAACAACCGGCTCAACGTCCAGCAGCATTTTGACAGCATTTTTGTCCAATCGAGTTCCACTAGGAGTGACCACCTGAACTATAACACATGATATTATGTAAATATATGCAGTGCTTATGAAACAAATCTCTTGACCGTTCATATATCATTGTCGATAGACTGCTAAATGTCTGAAACCAAGTTTTGGCAGGGTTCTCCAATTCATTCGACCTGCATAAAACAATTGCGAATCACTAAGTAGCACTTAACCGCTGCGTTTTAATGTGGAACAGTAGGCTCCGGAGTTGCGCGTGTTAAACATGTTAGTGCTCTAAAATGCGGCCACAAGACTGTTAACACTGTAGGTGTCCCGCAGTGCTTCTGCGAAATACAGTCCGTGTGCGAGAACACCGCTGGTTTCAATGTTCCACGGATACTGTCACGGCTATATCAGAATGTGCAGTCAAAACCATTCTGATCAAACAGCTGAGATCTCTCACCTTAGAGGGTCACACACTCTGCAAGCGAACAATGTCAACTTCTACGACAAAATCTATCCCCTCAACTCTGTCTTCAGTAGGCTACATTACTTTACCGAAACCTCAAACAGACAAATAAAGTAAACCATTTCAATCTAGCAGCAGTAATGCCTGCAAACATGTAACTTAATCTCAGCATGGAACATCAAACCCATCTCCACAAAACAAACATTACCCCAGCTAACTCGATCACTCTTACAAAGAACATATCGCGCTCTTCTCTGTGCCTTTATAAAACATACATCTTCAGTAGGCTACCAGAAATTTTGTTAATTAGCAACAAACTTCAATAAACATTCCCGGCACATGTATCCTAAGGTTATACAGTTTCGCACGGCGATTTGAGTTTTTTGCAATCTTGATCCACCCTTTAACCCCCTCGCACCCATACCATCGTTGTACCCCAACCCCCCAAACATCCATCCAGTCTCACACTTCGTCAAATCTTCGCACGGTAGTTAACTACAAGCTGAACTTCGCAAATGTGGTGAAGCTTGAGTTATTCCAATATAAAAATATACGGCATACGTAAACGTAATCTAATGGAAGGACTCACCTTGGAGCTAGAACTCTTTGTAGGTTGCGAAAAAACACTAGGACAGGCCTTGCAACACGCGCCTCTGTTTGACTGAAGTTGGAAGAAGGTGCAATATTCAGCAAACGTTACGTTGCCGGACTACTACAGTCTTCAGTAGTCAGTCAGCCAGCACCGTCCACTGGAGCCTCGCTCAGCTGACTCCGTCAACACACACGAGACAGAACTCCACCTTCTGAATAGGCACCCCCTCCTCTTCACGCACGAAACACCTCCCTTCCAGGAAGTCTAACTCATTAACCCGTTAGTTCTGTATACACTGCGTGGAGAATTGCAGTTGCAGATTTCCTTTACTGCGCAGTTCAGTGGTTGCAGCCAGCGTGTGCTCTTCACGATTTCGGCTGAAACCCCACGCCTTTCTTTCTTTGCATTATTTTCATTGTTCAGCGGTGCAGTAATTGTTTTGGGTTTTTCGTTTTAACATGAAATTGAAATGCAAGTTTCGTCATTATGTTCTACCTTTTTTTTTTTTCGCTCAATGCCAAATCAGGTGTGCGGCAATCCTAGATCCGTTGATATGAATACAACATAATATAACGTGAAAAAAGCAAATTTTAGCTAATTTCGTCCCGTTTTTGATTTGTTCTGTTCGGCAAGATAACAATCCTGTGCTCAGTCCACAGAACTTAAATGCAACAACTTCACCCCTGAAAAAATTTGCACTAGCCATTTCTTTCACCAGAAAAGTGCATGTACAGGCAGGTGACAAATGAAAGGAAAAGGTCTGAATAAAAGCATGAACAATCAACAAATACTGAAGTTTCTGTTCATTTTTAGCCCGCTTGGCCTCTAGGCCAGTTTATGTTGATTTTTCCATTAATTAGTCACCGGTCGACAAATATCCGATAAGAACCCCAAATAAGTTGCCACCCATTGAAGTAATAAAGTATTTTCTGTGACAGTTATGACAGGTACACCAGTTGGCCAATGCTAATAGTTACACCAGCAGTACAGGATCCTGTCCTCAACTTTGACATGTTTTGACCATTGACAGTAATATTTTCTTAAACAGAGACAAAGAACCCATGTGTAGGTAGGTTGTGTTCTGTTTTAGCATATGTGGCAGATATTTGAGCGTATCTAAACTGAAAAATTGAACCGTTCGAGCACTAGCCACTGTTGTCTATGAATCCTCTTTTATTGCGCACAAACTGTATTATGCTTTTTCCTTTTTCTAATGTGAGCTCTCTTGGAATGTTTCAGTACTCATTCAACTCTAATTTTCCTACAGTTTGCTACTTATTAATCGCCATTCAAAATATGGTTATTTCCCAATTTACTGAGCGTACTCATAGAGATTTGCAAGTGTCTGTTGAAGATGGTATTTGCTAGTAATGTGACCTGGCCTGCTTCTGAACAGAGTGGAGCAATTTGAATACCAGTTCTTTTCAGCAAAACTTGGTGATGGACTTGCTGAATTAACTCTGCTTTAATAAATAGTGGTGTAATAAATTAATGTATCTGCATGAGCAGTGAAGAACATATGTATCTGGGCAGTGACACAAATTTTAAGGGCTGTCACTGCAGCTCAATGGATATGGATGTAGAGAGCCAAGTATTCCATATCCATATGGAGCACCGGTAGGCTCTTTTGATGCCTGTTTCTTTGCTGCATTTTTCCTTAAGCCCATGAGATCATGCATGCGTTGCATACAGTTTCTCTTGAGCACATAAAGATGGAGAGAAAAGAGGGTAATGGTAAGGGAATTACTGGCTGAAAATGCAAAGATCTGCTGTGTTGGTCGAGCTTTAAGCTGAATTCTGTGCTTCATTTGTTCCTTTTGGAAAGTATAGCAGAGTTGAATTAGAAATGAAATATAATGAAAATGAGTGATTTCAGGTTAAAAATAAATAAGGAACCTCGCCAAAAGCACAGTGGCCAAGCATAAAAGTAACCATCTTCTTTGACTTGCAGGTCTCATGTGGCCTTTCTCAGGTTGTTCTCACATTTATCAGTTGGACAACTGAGGGTGTCTGTCACTGTGCTTAGGAGCTTAATGCGGCCTTTCGACCATATCGGACAGTAAGTTAACTTATTTGACTATTTTGCTCCCCCTCCTGGCGGACAGTAGACTTACAATAATGACCTAATTCTGAACTCCTGATATTGCCATGTCTGACATATGAAGTAGCATTGCCCATTTTAATCACTGCAGACATCACTGGGAGGGCAAATGGAGTATTTATCTAGCCAATAGTCCCTCTATACTGTATCAGAGGTGAGCCAATCAGAACACAGCTTCACTGTGGATTTTGTGACTACTGTTGCTTAGTTCTGATGAAAAGCAGACCAGAACTCTTGCAGCTTTTCAACAAAAAATAGCTTATTCTTTCTCATGTTTGGTCAGGAGTGATCAAATAACCAATTAAAACAAGCTCTTATCAGTTGTTTCATAAAAAGTGATGGACAAACCAGATTTATAATGGCCTTATTGGCCCTAAATTCCCAAATCATGCACTTGAACCATCTATTGTACTTTTGTGTATCATTCTACAAACTTGGACCACTAAACGCTCTCAGTCTCTAGATAAGCACTTCAGTGTGTAAATATCATTGACCATAGGACACCTGCTGGTTTCTGCTTTTCAAGTAGACAGACCGATCTGCTAAGACCACATGGGTGTAGCTCCGAAGGGCCAAAGTTTTGAAAACTCGGACTTCTACTGCGTTCACAAGTCATAGAGTGAGATCCATCCACACGAGAATGATTTTTTTCAAAACACATGAATATTTTATCGTTTCGCCCATGCGTACACATGGAAATGGTAAAAACGCAGCCTGAAAATGGTATTTTTTTGGAAAGGGTTCCAGAGCGAGAAAATCTGAAAACACCATCCCAGTGTTTTCGTGTGAACAACCAAAACATATTTTTTTTTAACGATGACTTTATAAACACTGTAAACGAAAATCTCTGTCTCCGTGCGGATGAGGCCTGAAACGGGCACATCTTCAGCATTGAGTTGTGCATTGTTCTGCCAATTCTGCTGCCATGGCAACCAAAATCGATAAGGTGTGGTGAACTAAAACCTATATCCTTGCCAAATATCAAAGGAATCAGTAGAAATTTGTGGCCTGTTGAGTGTTCACAAGAAAATTTTTCTGAACACGGCAGCAGCAGCAGAGACACTGACCGTGAGTCCATAACCGCCACCCAAGTTTGTCTGCGGGCTACAAGTAAGATCTTGTTGAGGGCAAAGACATCCAGAAGTTGTCTGGTATTTGTTCAACCTCCTGATCCCACATCAGAACAAGCCCATCTCTGAAGTTTATCGGTCGAGTATGTATGCCTGCTGTTGAAAATGTGGACCAAAACACAGGCAAGCCTGGATGGCCTAAGCAGTGGAAAGCCCAAGCCCAGCACTGCCATCATATATTATATCCCTCCGGTGGCGGTTCATCGGCCGTAACAAAGGGAAGCCAAAACCTCACCCTTCAAAGCTTAATGACTTAAACCGTTAGCAGTTTACTTTTCTTCATTAGCAGTTGGTCGTACGAATTAGTAGAAGGACAGTCAAATTTATTTTCGATGGCAAATGACGATGCAAATTATCAATACGTCTTTATAAATTAGTTTGCAAGGCTTCTTTTGCAAGAAGCCATGAGAATCCGTTTTCTACAATCTTAATATAGAAGTAAAGACTACGATGTTGCACAGCTTATTCCTTAATGAGCCTCAATAATCAATTTGCGAATCTATGCCGTTTCACGAGCTCCTTGAGCGCGGAATTTATAAAGACGTAGGCCTATGGTCATTTACGTCGTAATTTATGCATAAAAGAAAACCCCTCATAATTTTGTGGTGCAATGAATCACAATGCTATTGAAAATAAATTGACTGTCTTTCTACCAATTCATATGAGCAACTGCTGATCAAGAAAAGTAAACTGCGAAAGGTTTAAGTCATTAAGCTTTGAAGGGCAAAGTTTTGGCTTCCCTTTGTTGCGGCCGACAAACCACCACTGTATCCCTCTCCATACCGGTCAAAACTGCATAAAGCTGCATTCAGCATGCAGAATGCACTGCATGGAGCATAACGCTGATCCTTCCTTTCCTGGTCTCAGCCCAGGTAATGTAACACTGAACGCAGCTTGCCTCAGCCAAAATAACTACCTTTTCAGTCTGCCAGTGAGCATGACGTGAAAGAGAAAACAACAAAACTTTGAGTATTTACATTTCTATCAATGTCCATATTTCAGAAAACTCCAGAGTAGCATCTTTATTTGCTGCAACAGTTCAGACTATGGAAACCACAGACTGGAAACCACCACGAGGTATGCAAATAAAATCAAAACAGGCTAGGGAGCCTAAGAAGGTCTTACATGCTGTGACATAAAATTCTCCTAACATTACTGGCGCGATGAAAGTAAAATGCAACCAAGAAAGCCCTTGCATTGCCTGTAATACAGTCACCCCCCTCCCCCCCAAAACCACACCACTGAGTGCTGTGACCTTAACTGTTGGTCTCGCTTTGTCACTCCAGGATTATGTAACGAACAGCCCTGTGGGTGTCTCATCTATCAGGTTTCCACTTCTGCTTTATTAAAAGCTTAAAGCCAAACAGTTCCCACCTCTTTCCCCTGCCCCCTCTCTAATAAATTTCCTCGGCACTGAGAATTTTCAGTGGCCAAGCTCCTTTATACTGAGTGGGTCCTGAAAATATTTGAGGTTCATTCCAAAAAATGTAATAAAGACAAATTCATCTTGGGTTCTGGGTAATAATAATACAGCAGCTGTACACAAAAACACAATGCAGGGTAGTTTATAATGCAACAGCTGGCCTCTACATATTTCAGCATTTTCAGACTTTGGATTTAAATGCACTCAAATGAGATACTTGCGAGGAATTGTTCTCAAATATTTATGACCAGCTGCTACCCGCTACCCGGAGTGAGATTGCCATTTTTTTTGCGTGCATAACCGTTTTTCAAAAATCGGGCGATGTCAAGTCCTTCCTGGTGTCCAAGTGGATATTCACACTAAATTTGGTGATAATTGGTTGAAAAATGTAGTAGAAAAACATGTACATACACACAGACAGACAGACGTCGACCTCAAATATATTATAGATGAATTTAATAGAATATCATTTGAAAATGAACCACTTTTCAAAAGAGCTTCTTTGCCATTCTAAAATGATCTAGTTCAGCAAGCCTACAGAGTTGCTTTTTATTGCAAAGCCAAGGGAACGTAAAATATACTACAACTACTTATGCATGTGGTAACTGAAAAAAATACCAACTGCAACAGGCATGAAATTGGCAGGGTTTTTTTACTTGTTGCAATCAATTTTTATGAAAACATAGTGGACCATCTGAAAATAAATGTCTGCTTTCTGATTTTCAAAGCAGCTTTGATCAAGTGTGTCGCTTTCCCCTAATTAAAGGTGTCTGCTGGGTTCTAGCCGGACACCTACAGCAATCTGGTAATATGAAGTGGAATACCCACAAGAAAACAGGAATTCAAACCAGCAGAAGGTCTGCAGATCAACCACAGGCGTAGCTGTCATGAGGGAAGTGGGACACCCTCAGTGAAAGAAGAAATCTGTACCACGGCAGTTAAACCAAGTACTGCCTGGGCCTAGGAATTAATCTTGCGGTTAAGACAAGAAAGCCGACTTTCAGGAACTTGAAGTCTTTTACCCAAGACCAAACTAATAATATCCTGGTTGATCATCATCCAAAACAAAAACTGGGCATCAAAGCCAAAGACCAAACTAATATTTTTTTTTTTTGCCTATGGGAAAAAGAAATATGTTCTCATGAGTGGATAAGGGTTCTTGTTTCACTTTGTGAGTAAGACACCATGAAGTCTGTAATTGTTTGAACATAATTTTTAAAAAAAATTACATCTGCAATTCCTGCCAGAGTATGGCCCGTTCATGCTGAAAATGCCAGGATATTTTCCCACCTTGTGAAAAGCCATTTAACTATATTTTTATTTGCATAGTTAAGACCCTTTTTGAATGCAGTAAAAATTTTTTGTGCTGACCCCTATTTTTACTTTGATCTGTGATTTGCATCTCATAGCAACAGATAATCTCTCGCTGACACTGTAAGCAGCTGTTTTTATTCAGTAATATTGCATAACACACCTTGGTTAGTGGTTTCCTGTCCACATGACTGCAGACATCGGTAAGCCAGCTGGAGTGGAACATATTCTTACCAATTACCTCAGTTGATGTGGTTCAATAAACAGGCATAGGTTACCTACTGGAGTGTGCAGTGTGCCTGTGCTGTTTCACTGAACTGGGCATTGCTATGACTGTGAAGGAGATCCAATAATAATAAGAGGACAGGGTGGGGTCTACATTTCCAAGCCAAATGAACCACTTTGTGCAGAAGTGGAAAAAATATAAGAGGCAGTTTCATGCTGCCCCTATTCTTTTAAGTGCAGTGTTTGGCTTCAGTAGCAGTACATTTTCTGATTTTTATTTTGTTATTTTAGTTCAGTTGATTGCTGAGCGACAACTAAAGAATAAAGGAAAATAACCTCATTCTTGAAAGGCTCCCTGGTGACACATCAGGCCAAATTATGGGTGCTAAGTGCATTTATGGGTCCATGCTGAATGCAACTGGATTTCTCATTGGGTAATGCATTGGTCAGAGCATTGTGCAGGGATGAAAGTTTTCTGTTTGCATGTAATTTCCTTTTTGTCATGCATGTGGCAGTGAAACAACTGCTTTATCAGGGCCTCTACTTTGCACCGATCAGCCATAACATTGACACTACTGGGAGGTGAAATGAATAACATTGATTATCTTGTTAAAGTTGTGACTGTCAAGGACTGAGACCGTAGACATTGATTTCTTTTTCTGCTTGTGTGTGCTAAAAATAGTTGGAATGGCCAACCCGCAAAACCAACACTATACAACTACCGAACACTTCCGTGGCAGTTTTAAAACGTCGCCATGTTCAAAATTTCCATTGACACAATTTAATGTTGTGCAATTGTTTTAAAATGAAATTAATCACCATTAGCCTATGAAACCACGCTAAAAGCCAAGTAGGTTATCTAAAGCATCCACATTGTTTATTTTTGTGATAGGAAAATGGCAAGCCTAGCTGAGCTATTCTCGTCACTGCTGTTAAGTTATGTTATGTCACAGTATTTTAACAAAAGCCTACAAGACAGCGACCGATCAAAAACCAACAAAAAAAAAAAGAAAACTTCAGAGTATGGACGTTAAAGAGTCAACCAATGATACACATCAAACATAATGTAGCCAAGTCAATGCTTCCAAAATTGTTAAAAGGGCAGTGTTGCCAGTTAAGCATGTGCAGCTTGGTCACAAAAGCTTATGATTTGCAATTGGAGGAGGACGCAAAGTAACCTAATGGAATCCCAGCCAATATTTTAGGCCATTCAAGCAAACTTCATCAACGATCTAAAAGCTTCACTACTTTTAACTACTTTTCAGAGAGAAATTTTTTCAGTTATGTATTTCAGATGAAAATATGGTATCGGCAAAGCCAAATGTGAGGGGGCCTGTCAATGGCCAACCAATGCTTCCTCTTGAACACCCCTTCAAGACTCAAAAAGCTAGAGGTAAAAGGCATAATGTTTATGGATGAGCAAAGACATGTTGTCACTTGGAAAAACTTAAAAACCTTGCCTGTATGCCACTGATTCTGCTTTTGGGAGCCATATGCATGGCGTTCGTATAATCAGGGGCCAAGTGTACAATGCAACACAAAAGTGACTGTGAGACACTACAGCCGCACAGAAAAAAAATATTATCAATCAACCATCAACAAACATTGATTTCAATCATCTTGTACGACCCTTGGTCATGGGTTGTCAATGGGAGGGGGAAACACATATCTTTCAGGACTCAAGTTTCAGCACTCAGCATTCATACTGCTTAAACCATTTTCTGAGGTAACTTATGAATTGGGAGGAGTATTTCAATTGTTCAGAATCGTCAAGCTTTGTAATAAATGTTCACAACATAATAGCTGTAAACTTGTATTTAAAAATTTAATCAAAGGTATCTGGATGTAAAAAGGAAAAAGAAGTAAATGAATATGGGGTCTATCCATGAAAATAATGGAGGCACCTCGCTTAACATCATAAAAAAAACAAAAAAAATCACTCATTCGGATAGTCTCTGTATACAGAAAAAGCAGTATCTGCACTCAGATTATTGCAAAAATTTTTCCAGCTTGCTCGGATTGCATGTATGTCCCAACCAACTCTCACATTAAACCTATGCCAGGGCTCTCCAAATCTGACCCTCAAATCCAAATACAGTCCTGGTTTTCCTTCCTTCCTGGCAAATAAGTGAACAATTAATGCTGCTGATTGGCCAGATTGCCATCTCACCTGACTCCCAGGTAAAGGTGGGGTGGAAAACCAGCATTTCTCTGCCCTCGAGAACTGTGATTTGAGGAGCCCTGACCTACACCCTTGGGCAGGTTCATGGCATGGCTGCCATTGCAGAGGTATCACTATAAAATACAGGGAGATAAGCATCCTATGCAATGATGTCTGATAGTGTCTTTGCAGTGGCAAAAAGGCAGGATCAAATGGAATAGCTGCTGCTTGATGTCTCCTGGTTCAAGTGGACTTAAGACCCTTTGTCTCCTTTCTACCTCACAAGCTGATTTTGGCAGTAAACTCTGCAGCATTGAATATTGCTGGAATGGTATAAACTTTTTATAAAGGCCACATGTATTCTTCACTAAGAATTTCCGTCTTACTACAATTTTAACGTAGGTCAAAACAATACGTTAGAACATATAGTAAACTATTCACCTGTAAATGTAAGGTTCCAATTACGTTTTCAAATATTTGAACTGCTTGCAATGCACATGTGGTTTCATGTATGCTCATATAACATTTGTTTTGTGTTACACATACATTTTTATGATAGTTGTATTAATCAGGTTAACAAAGCACATTTTCCACCTTCACGGTAAAGAATGATGAATAGAAGAGCAGATTCTGTCCAGTGGATTAAATCTCTCTCAGTGCTTATGTTCAGATTTTATTCCAACGCCAGAGTAAGATGTAAACTTTTGTGCTTGACATATATTACCAAGTCGTCGATTAAACTAATTAAACTCAGGAACCTTCAGTGATTGGCATTAGACGATGTTTAAAACAAGAAAAATATGCTGAATATGTCATTAGAATACATAAGATTGCATTTCATATCCATAATGTAAATTTATGACTGAAGTCAGATTTAATCTCTCCTGTTTTACTTTTTGGTGTTCAGACTGCTGTGTGTGTGTGTGTGTGTGTGTGTGTGTGTGTGTGTGTGTGTGTGTGTGTGTGTGTGTGTGTGTTTATGGCTTGTCATGGACAGTGGGGGATAAGTGACTCAGGATCGCGTTTCTCTCTTAAACAGACCTGCATTTTAAATGTGCATTTAATGGGAGCCTCACTTCAGTAACATTAACAGTGCTTGTTGTCGCAAGGATTCGGCCCTGCAGCTCAGTTGTAAACCCCACAGTGACCTCAGCCCACACTGAAGACGTGCATCAGGCCCGGGAACCCTATGCTCTCTGGGCTTCGGCGAGGGGGAGGGCAGTTCCTGGAGATTCTCTGAGTCACGGTTACGGCAAACTGCTCCCCTCAGTCACTGTGGAACCTTCACCTCTTCTAATGGCTGCTTGCCAGTGCCTCGCTGAGGGTCTGACGACAGGGCGGAGCTGGAGCCAGTAGCCTGAGCAATCTCCTTTCATATGTCAATAAAGGGTGATTTCTGTTGGATTTTAAAAAATTAGTCACTGCAACCCATGGTGGTAAAGTGATTCACTCTTGTTGATTGTTGTAGCTTCAGCCCAAGAAGTGTTTCCCACATTTTCTCAACGATCTGCTATATTATATGCAAGTATACAGTAGATATAAAAAGTTTTTTTCTTTTTTTTCAAAAAAATTTGGCATCTCCAATCCCCCCCGAATTTGGAATGCCCAATCCGAGAACTATGTACAAGATTTGCTCGTATACAATCCCCTATTGCCAGCGCAGGAGAAAGAGACAGCTCGCGGCTCTCCTCCAAGGCATGCACCTGTCAGCCCCGCATCTTTACACTAACTGGTCAAAACAAGCACAAGTTCAGATTGAGGGCGGAGGATCCCCGAATATGAGCAAGAATCTCACTGACAAGCGCCAGGGTGGCCAACAGGAGGCGCTTGAGCAATGAACAAGGCAATAATATTTAATTTCCCTTCCCAAGAGTCCCTTCCCAATTTGCATTCCCACAGCGATTTAGCCAATCGTGCGCTGTTCTGAAAAAGCTGCCAACCACCGCTGGTTGGTACAACCAGGGATCAAACCCGTGCCGTGTTAGTCACGACTGCATGTCTACATTGCAATAAGGGTACATTGCTGGGTATTGGTCTGTAACATTGGTCATTCAGCACACAGGCAGCTGAATGTTCTTACATCGCCAGAACAAATATACATCATGCTGTTCTTTGCCATGAAAGCTCAGGAACTTACTGAACTTCCAGGTTCACTGGGCCTGGAGGGATGGGGGGTTCCAATGAATTTATTGGGGTACAAAAAGATTACTTTCTTACAAACAGTGTAAAACTAGGCAATAAATCAACACCTAAAGAAAAGATTAAATATAAGTTAGAATGCATCAGTATAACCCTGCCAATTACTGTGGAGTTCATCGTAAACTTTCCATCAATTTTAAGGCTTAACCAAACTTTACCAAACAAATGAGGAGTTTCATATTTCCCTCTCTCAGTAACGAGATGAACTGCTTGCCTTTCAAAGTTTTTGCTTTAAAGGAATGCCTCCATTGCAGTTTAAATTTGAAGAAAAGCCCACCGTTGCAGACCCATTGACGGTCTATTTTGAAACTGAAGCATCTCAGATTCACTCCGCGTGACCTTCATTCTCCTGTTTTTTCTGTTGTTGCTTACTGCAAATGATCATTTATTTTTTTTCCCCTGTGGCAAAAAATGAAGTCATGTAAATACTTAATATTCAATGCTTTTCTGCCTTTATCATCTTATCAGTTTGCAGGATGCCATGCAGTAGACCATCTGCCCTCATTAAAAAAAAAAAAAACAGATCTCACTCCTCTGATTTTCTCATCAGTTCTAAGCCTTGGCGGTACACGACACAGGAAAACTTCCCAGCCGAAGTCAGTTTTCCCAGGATCCTCCGCTTCCACAGTCAGGCCTTAGCTCTCTGGTGCTCTGTGGTGAACCACGGCATAATTACAGCAATACCAAAATGGGCTTCTTCACAGAACATTCTGAAACAGTTTTCAAAGGCAAAGAAAAACACAAAATAAAACAGCAGAGAGTGTTTACGGAAGGTGAGTTACGCAATACACAGAATATGATGTTCAAATGCACTGGCCAAGTTTCTCTGGATGAAGTTACAGAGGCACAATCTGATGCACTTGCCTCAAAGAAGCCCCCACAATCACTGGCTGCATAGGATATATCATAACCTGCTCAAACCACCCACTGCAATTGTTCTTGGTGGAAAGGAAATCAACTTCCTGATAAAAAGCCACTCAAAAAAAATTAAAAGCAAGATTGCCACATTTACCTCAGCTGCAGTCCCGCAGACCTGTTTCATGCAATCATAAGTAGACGACTCCTTCCTTTCATCTAACTGGCAATGGCCCAAGTCAAATTCACAGTATCATTTTTACAGCTCAGAGGGTTCGAGCATATGCTATCATCCAAGCTGGCAAAAACACAAGGGCAGTTTTAGTTGTTATATTCCCACAACTGGCCACTTAGTTCATCTCATCTCTAGGCGCTATCATCAGGCACTATTTTCAACAAAGACTTGAGTGAATGCATGTCATTCAAACATGTCATTCCTGGTTGACAGGCAAGCACTCTCAAAACGCAAGTTTTCACATGTGCGCGCACACACACACACACACACACACACACATATTTCCTTGCACTGATATCTTTGTGAGGACTTTACATTGACTTCTATTCATTCTTTCTGTGTCTCTAAAGCCTTTCCTTAATCTCAACAGTAAGCAATGTATGCCTAACCCAAACCCTTACCCCAACCTTAACCTATCCGTAATTCTAAACTTACCCATAACCTTAACCAATAAGTTACAATTTGCCTTTGAAGTTATGAGGACATTTTAAAATGTCCTCACTTCCCAATAATGTCCCCACTCTGAAAGAAAAAACATTTTTTGGTTCTCAAAACAAGCATCTAGCATGAACTCATACGCACACATACACCCATGCAGTTTTCACGATTTACACTGGGAAAATTCCTACAAACTGACAAAATAAAACTAGCGAAGAGTTGCATGAGGAAAATACTTTGCATAGCCACAGAAATGAGAGAGGAAAGAGCCTGAGTCATGGAGGGAGTGCCACAGTTCAGGGTTCACCCAAAAATGGCTTATGCATCAACACAGAGCCAGAATCAAACCACTGTGATTTAGATCACCCTTAAAAACATTCTGGGAAACACAAAACAAAAGGAATGTTAAGATTCAATGTTACAGATCAATTACATGTTTGAGGCAGGACCATAAAGTGCTATTATCTCAACAGGATGTACCTTTGTCCTTCCCACACACAATACTGAGGTTTGTAAAATAGTAAAGGTTCTGAAACATATTGATAGATAATGGCAGTTGAGCGATTTCAATATTTATATGCTAGAAAAAGCATGTTGACTGCAGCTTTGTAGTTCAACCGTAGTAAAGGTACACTTGCTATAAACTGGCACCTTTTTCTGCCAGTGAATTTAACTGTAACGTTATAATAAATTTAGAACAGAGTTCTTTGTATGTTAAGTGTAAATCACAGATAAATGCACTCAGGACCCACATACAGTTAAAATAACCAGGATGTGTCAATTTCACTGTTAAATACAGTAAGTTTATAATAGTGTAGTGTCATATATAAAAGCAATTCTTACCTTTCTGGCATGTCGCAGAGCACTTATCAAAAATTTGAACATGAACAACTCCGCCTCCCTCCACCCTTTTCCCCCCGATTCCCAGACTTCTCCTTCAAAAAAAAAAAAAAAAGCTTATATATTGTAGTTCGTCAGACTACAAAGGTAACTAAACGTTACAAGGGCATTTTATTTTATACTACATATAGAATTGAATATTATGTAATGACTGTTGGTTAGTTTTCACTTACCAGTGCCTCAGAATCTGACTCCACTAACCCGTTTCACTCGCGCTGCTCACTTCCTTGCACCGCATAATTTTTTTTTTTTTTTCGTAGGAGAATGAAAAGGGTCAATGGAGTCAGATTCAGAGGGGCCAGTAAGTGAAAACTAACCAACAGTAATTACATAATATTCAATTCTATTTGTCCCCAGTGACCTAGAAAAACCTAGTAATTTCATCGGACTAATTTTCTTGCAATTTAAGGAAAACTTTTTGATTTCAGATTTTTTCAAAGAAATAAAAATGAAGTTTTATTTTGACAAGCTTCAAATAACACTAGTAGCTAGTGTTTCAGATTTTCACCATCCTTACTATGTGAGGTATAGATCCGGAACCAAATGCGAGAACACAGGATTGCAAAAGAAACGGCTTTTATTGAGCGAGGGGGGTAACCCCCGCAGGGCAGAAGGCGGGGGAACAATTTACCCTGTTACCCCTTAAGGGAGTGTCCTTAACGGATAGCCAAATGCGCTGCCCTAGTCGGTAGGATGGAGCGGGGGTACGTTTCTTGATAGCACGAGCCTTCATCCGTGCCACCGACCTGAGCAGCGCCTCACGTGTAGTTCTCCAAGTGTGCCTGCAGCGGCGCATGAATTCGCGGGCAGATGGCACAGCTACCTCCTCCTCCTGGCAGGGAAATATGGGTGGTTGATAAGCAAGACAGGCTTGGAAGGGAGAGAGTCCAGAGGCAGCTGAGGTATGGCTATTAATCGCATATTCGGCCCAGGGTAGCTGATGGCTCCAGGAGGAGGGGTTCTTTAAGCATAAACATCTAAACACAGTCTCTATACATTGGTTAGCCCGCTCGGTCTGGCCATTAGTCTGTGGCTGGAAGCCAGAAGAAAGGCTGACAGTGGTGCCGAGGGATTTGCAAAATGATTTCTCAAATTTGGCTATAAATTGAGGACCGCGGTCAGAAGTGATATGGAGGGTATGCCATGTAGTCTGATAACGTGCTGTATGATGAGAGTGGCGGCTTCATGAGCTGAGGGGAGTTTAGTGAGTGGGACAAAGTTAACGGCCTTGGAAAATCTATCAACTATGGTGAGGATAGTGGTGTAGAGGTTGGAAGAGGGCAGACCGGTGATAAAATCTAATGCAATGTGTGACCAGGGGCGGTGAGGTGTGCACAGCGGTTGCAGTAATCCGTGAGGGGGCTGATGTTATAGCTTTCCCTGGGCACAGACCGGGCAGCATGAAATTCAGAGTACGGCGGACACCTGGTGACATAACAGATTAGAGGAATGCCCCCAGTCCAGGACTCGGGGGCGCAAAATGGCAGGCACAAAAAGACAGTTGGCAGGGCAAGCGCTAGGCGCGGCAGAACTATCCTGAGCATCTTTGACTTCATTCTCTATGTCCATGGAAATAGCATTGATAAAAGTCTCTTTAGGTAAAATGGTCTCAGAACAGGGGGGATCTTTATCAGTCTCAAAACATCTTGAAAGCGCATCTGGTTTAACATTCTTGCGGCCTGGGCGATATGCGAGGTGAAATTAAAGCGTGAAAAGAACAGGGCCCACCTGGCTTGCCGGGGATTCAATCTCTTAGCAGTCTGGAGGTACTCAAGATTCTTGTGATCGGTCCAAACTAGAAACGGCAGCTCGGAGCCTTCCGGCCACTGTCTCCACTCCTCCAGCGCTAATTTGACAGGTAGCAGCTCCCGATTTCCAATGTCATAATTGCGTTCAGCAGGAGTGAGGCGACGGGAAAAAAAGGCACAAGGGTGAATTTTGTTATCCTTGGGATTTCTCTGTGAGAGGACTGCTTCCACTCCCACGCTGGATGCGTCCACCTCTACCACAAACTGGAGAGAGGAATCAGGAAGGGTTAGTATGGGAGCAGTGGTGAATCGAGTCTTGAGGACAGAATGCTTGTTCCGCTTCTTGTGACCAGTGGAAAGGGGTATTGGTGGAAGTGAGCGCGGTGAGGGGAGCTGCTATGGAACTATAGTTGCAAATAAATCTCCCATAGAAAGTAGCGAATCCCAGGAAACGTTGTAGCGACTTACAATCCGTTGGTTTGGGCCAGTTGACGACAGCCTCGATCATGGACAGGTCACTCTGGATGGTGTCGGGGGCAATGATATATCCCAGGAACAAGGTGGTCTGAACAGAGAACTCACATTTCTCTGCCTTGACGAATAGCCGGTTCTCCAGCAGTCACTTGAGCACCAGGCGCACATGGCGGACATGGTCTTCCTGTGACTTAGAAAAAATCAGGATGTCATCTAGGTAAACAAAGTGATTATAACATTTCAGCGCTCGTTTGTTTACAGTGAAATGCATCCTTTTTTTTTCTGCCAGAGAAGCGTGCGACTCGCAAGCGGTGACAGCGGTAGGCAACTGGAAGGGCCGCAGTGACGGATGACAGACAGGAAGCTTGGCAAATCATTTTATACGGACTGAAGAAAATGATTGGTCAGACTTTTATCAGAAATATATGAGAATGTAATGGCCATTTGAATTGAGTATGAACAGAGTATGATAGAGACCACACGACAGGAACAATTCTCGCGCTTCTAATAGGACATCCAACCATCCGACAACACAGAAGCAAAGCAAGAGTGAGAAAAAAGAAGTATCTCGGGGACTGAGGTAAATAAAGCTCCTAAAATAGGGCGATACAAAGACTAGAGAGGAAAAGGGAATAACCCTAGAGAAATAGACACTCCACAAAAAACGAGAAGCTATAACGTCAAATAAATTCTGACTACAGCTATCTTCGGCTATATTGCATAACTGCAACACTCTAGCGAACCAGGCGTGGTTGACTTCAGGCTTATATAGAGTGGGAAGGCACCGCCCAAGTTCAATAAGCCAGCTGGGTAAAGAATCCGATGGAAGAGGGATTTGATATTGTCCCGGGACAAGAGCCACAAAGAAAAGTCCTAAATCACACAAACATCCAGAACCATGACAGAGAATTGAATATTGAAGGGTTTCAACACCTGGTGGATTTCTTTTTCATTTTAATGTGCTATACGCATATTAGGAGCATTTTAAGATTACAAAAGGAAAGTGCAGAAATGCCTGAAAGGTAATAATTGCTTATAAAAAAAAAAAAAGCATATATAAAAATATGCTTGAGCTCATTGACTGCATTTTTACATGCATATATGTGCCGGGAATTGTGATTGTGCTCTCTTTTGACATAATGCTCCATATATGAACCAATGGCACTTTCTTCAAACCATTAAAGAGCCTGGGCCTCACTAATGAGAGGCCAAATTTACATTCAGTGAAACATGCAACTGCCAATACTGTCAAGTAATTGAAAGTTTCAGGATTACTCAATAAATCAATGGAGCTCTACTCATTCAGATATCAGGGTTTAGAGCATGGTGTGGAGAAAAGATCTGTCTAATCTATATAAGACATACTGCCCTGTCTCTGCATGTACTGTAAATCTCACTGCATGTTATGGACTGGAATGATAAATCTCCAGGTGTCAGTGAACTGTAGACACGGCAAGAAAAATGCCCTGGATAAATTCTGCCACTGCCCTCACACCGACCCTGGGAGGGCATCCAAACAGATCAAAGCACAAAGACAAACAGGCCTTCTGTTATTAGAGAGATAAGATGCGGATGGCCTGGGCGATTTTGAACGGGTACGCATGCAGGGCATTCTGAAATGGACATCTTTGTCTAACAAAATTCCTTAATTGATGCATATCCAAGGTCTTGACCCAAGTAGAATACAAGCATACTTACCGTGTTACAAAAGGTTATGATTTTCCGGCAGTTGGTGGCTTTCCTTCAGTGTTCTTTCACATAAACTCTCTTCCCTGTGTGGAACAGACTTTCCTTTATTTAACTCATTCCCTAGGGAATACTTTTATATAAAATTGTTGCGTTTGTATGGAATACTTTTCCCAAAAAAAACCCATATAAAGTATTGAAGTACAGTTCGCCCAGGACCACAATCATCAGTGTTTTCATCAGACTGCGAATGGTCATCCAGGCCTCTGGCACCGGCTTACTGTAGGGAATGGTAGAATATGCCGCGACATTGGCAGCGGGTTGCCATAGGGAATGAGTTAATTCCAGAGTGTCTTCAATGAAGACTTGGTTTTGGCGCAAAAAGTGTTTGGATAATACTCTTCTTTTTCAGTGATGAAGTGAGGAATTTGGGCAGTAAAGCTATAGAGCATAGGTCAGTTACCTCTGTGGCCAGTTACTGCAGAGGGGTAATGAACCAGCAGCAAGTATCGTACAGGCCAGCAGATACTGCATAATTCCCACGAGACGTCTCGTGTAGCTCTTGTGGATTTCTCGTGATAATCTCCTCTTCATGTTGCGTGTTATTATCAACCTCTTACTCTGCTGAGACAAGCTTTGCAGTCGGTGGGCCGCCGGGCCTACACACATATGCCTCGAGTCTGCCAAATATGCAACGTAATGTAGTCCGAATTAGGCCTATGCACAGTTGTTACTGAGAATTACTTTTCACATGTGGATTTAATAGATGTAATACATTGTGTTGCTGCGTTGTTGGTAATCGCTAATCCGTGAAAATCGAGAGTGGGCTGAAGAAGGGTACTATATCCAGCAGCGGTTGAAAAATCACTTTGAAAATCTCAGTATACATGTACCGCTGGTGTGATGGTGCGTTCAGGAACCACACGCAAGAGAGGGAAATCCAAAAAAAAAAAAGTATGCCTTTAATGAAGTCTGAGTCAAAGCCAAAAAACACAAGAATTGCCAAGGCACAATACGAAATCCAAAAACAGTGTTGACTAGACAGGCAGGGGTCATAACCAGGAAGACAGATGAGCAAAGGCACATAAACGGTAAACAAAAAGTCAAAGTCGATGAACAAAGCCAAGGGTCATACACAGGGCATCCAAACAGAAATCGTGGTCATACAAAAATGGTTAAAAATCCAAAAAGACAAAACCATAAAAGAAGGGCAATGGCAAGAATCGAAGTCAGACAAACCAGTAGAAGAAAAACAATACTCAATGGCATACAAGGCGCTCTGCACAAAGAAATATTGATCAACGTTCTGACAAAGTCAAAACTGCACTGACGACTCTTAAATAGACGGGAGGGAAGTCACATGATACGCAGGGAACAGGTGAGCTGGATCAGACTAATTACAACAGGAGAATCACATGAGGGTAACCCTAACCATTAAAACTGGCGAAAGCCAAGACACGGACGGGAATCACACAGACAGCCTATGACATTTAAACAGCTCCGGTCAGGGAGTTCTAAGTGCATGGATAACGAGTGCAGGAAAGTAATAAAGCACGTGCGAGAGATCTCACAGAAACATAGCGGTGCAACTTTACAGATTGAGCTAGAGTGTTCGTTAGTAAGTTAGTAATCTATGTACATGGATTTGTTGTGTTAGTAGACTATGATACAAAATACAAATGTTTGTTATGTTCGTAATCAGAACAGTAAGACGAAGGAAGTAAACGAGAATCGAAGGGATATACCAGAAACACCAGAATTCATTTAAATCACCTGAAGTAACTGCGCACACAGACCGGGAAGACGCACTGAATCAGCTAGATCACAAGACAGGGCAGACAAGTGCAATGGAACTGAGAAATAGAATGAACTAAAACCTGAGAGTTACAATAACCAAAAAGAATAAATAAAAGACAAAATCATGAACACAGACCCTGAACATAAATATGAACATAAACATGACAAAAAACCATAACCATGACCGCTGGTCTGAATAAAACACAAGTGTTTGCCACTAACATAGCAATATACCCCGCCGCCTCAATTTTATGTATCCTTACGTACGTACGTACGGACGGACGGAGCCCCAGTGCTATATCCCTCGCTTTGCACTAATCGCGCGGCGGGGGATAATAATGTGCTTCATACGCTTCATACATGTAGATTGTAATTTTGCATTTATTTCAGTCTGTTTACACCCAATTTACACAGCTCTGCGACCTTACAAAAACCATGCCAATAACCCCGATCTGAAAAAGTTATGAAATTGGGGCATTATCGCCGTCAAAATCCAAAAATTTTGGAAATTAAAGACTACATCACGACTGTACTGCGATGCTTCTACGTCAAAAGTGCTATTGACTCGCTGCCACTACGAATACACCTAGACCAATGCCGACCAAGCGGTTGCTTCTACTACGTTGCCGCGATGATGTATAGGAACATACTACGTTGTTACATAGACCTAGAAGACTTTAGGAAGATGTCGCTGCACTGGTGCTGACCATATTACGCTTCTAGTACGATACTTGTTGGGTGTAACGTTGGCTGTAGAGTACTGTATTGGTGTGATTAACGAAGAACGAAGATTAAAGATTGATTTGCGTACCACCAATTGTAGCGCTCACTTCCACAGCCCAGACACCTGGAGCACACTACCTAAATCGAGAAACGAGGGTTACATCTATACTGAGCAGCAAAAGAAACGCAAGTTAGCTAGTTATTTAATGTACTCTTATGGTTACTCAGTCAACGTGACCGCAAAACAAAGAAAAGTTTGATGAAAAGAGTGTAAATGTGCACGTGGTAGTAATACATTTGATTTTCTGTAATAATTACTTTCGCAAGCTCTTTTGGGGGGCTTCCCTCTTCAGAAATAAAGCCTCCTTTTTGTACTTTACTGGCTGTCGCACTTGGTTCATTTCATGAAACCTCACAGACACAGATAAAATATTTATTTGATTCAGGGACAGAATGTGTGCCTCAGTCAGAGATACCACACATACACTTTATAAATCCTCAGAAGATTAATTGTACCTTTTTGATACCTTACATCTTCATACAAAAGGCCAGCAGGGTAAGGCTCATTATTAGATTCATCGTGAGTGATGCTCCTTTACTTTTCAAAACAAAAAACCTTAACCCCTTAAGCCCTGAGCCTCTTTTTTGAAAATGGCAAGCCCAAAATGAAATGAGTATATCTCTGCGACTGCTTGGTCCATTTGAATAATCTTGGTATCATTATAAAGGTAAAACCATTTGGGATTTCATACCTGGTGTAAAAATCACTATATATGTCACTGAGTCAGAGTAAATGGAGATGGAACACAGAGTAAATGAAAGATCTCATTTTGCCCCTAACAAAGTTTTACTTCGATCCCTTGTGAATTTGTTGAGTTGCAGCCTGAAACCTCTACATCACAGAATGTCATTATTATCTGTGCCAAAGTTTACTCTGATCAGGTCAATCAGAGCAAAATTAGAGAGGAATGTCTAGGTGGCTTCTCCATTTAGGCAATTTAGGTACCTTGTGTTCCATTTCAGATTTCTCAGATGCCAAGCTGTAAAATCCATAAAATTTCACTTATATATCACTACAGGCATTCATTCCATCCTAATACAACATTTTTTAATTTTTAGAAAAAAAAGAAAAATATTTCTGCCAGTTTTGTTGCCGATACAATTTCCCATTAAAAGATAATATAATGTAAATTAAGTTTGACTCCACTGGAGCATATTTATTAAAAAAACAAAAAAAAACAAATACAAAACCCAAAACCAGTGAAGTTGGCACGTTGTGTAAATCCTAAATTAAAAACAGAATACAATGATTTGCAAATCCTTTTCAACCTATATTCAACATGTTTCAAAAAAGCTGGCACAAGTGGCAAAAAAGACTGAGAGAGTTGAGGAATGCTCATCAAACACTTATTTGGAACATCCCACCAGTGAACGGGCTAATTGGGAACAGGTGGGTGCCATGATTGGGTATAAAAGCAGCTTCCCTGAAATGCTCAGTCATTCACAAACAAGGATGGGGCGAGGGTCACCACTTAGTGAACAAATGCGTGAGCTGATTGTCGAACAGTTTGAAAACAACATTCCTCAACGAGCTATTGCAAGAAATTTAGGGATTTCATCATCTACGGCCCGTAATATCGTCAAAAGGTTCAGAGAATCTGGAGAAATCACTGCACGTAAGCGACAAGGCCGAAAACCAACATTGAATGCCCGTGACCTTCAATCCCTCAGGCGGTACTGCATCAAAAACCGACATCAGTGTGGAAAGGAAATCACCACATGGCTTCAGGAACACTTCAGAAAACCACTGTCAGTAACTACAGTTCGTCGCTACATCTGCAAGTGCAAGTTAAAACTCTAAAATGCAAAGCGAAAGCCATTTATCAACAGCACCCAGAAATGCCGCCAGCTTCGCTGGGCCCGAGCTCATCTAAGATGGACTGATGCAAAGTGGAAAATTGTTCTGTGGTCTGACAAGTCCACATTTCTAATTGTTTTTGGAAACTGTGGACGTCGTGTCCTCCGGACCAAAGAGGAAAAGAACCATCCGGACTGTTATTGGCTCAAAGTTCAAAAGCCAGCATCTGTGATGGTATGGGGGTGTATTAGTGCCCAAGGCATGGGCAACTTACACATATGTGAAGGCACCATTAATGCTGAAAGGTACATACAGGTTTTGGAGCAACATATGTAGCCATCCAAGCAACGTCTTTTTATGGACGCCCCTGCTTATTTCAGCTAGACAATGCCAAGCCACATTCTGCACGTGTTACAACAGCATGGCTCCTTAGTAAAAGTGTGCGGGTACTAGACTGGCCTGCCAGTAGTCCAGACCTGTCTCCCATTGAAAATGTGTGGTCCATTATGAAGCGTAAAATACGACAACGGCGACCCCGGACTGTTGAACAACTTAAGCTGTACATCAAGCAAGAATGGGAAAAAGTTCCACCTGAAAAGGTTCAAAAATCGGTCTCCTCAGTTCCCAAACGTTTACTGAGTGTCTTTAAAAGGAAAGGCGATGTAACTCAGTGGTAAAAAGGCCCCTGTGCCAACTTTTTTGCAATGTGTTGCTGCCTTTAAATTCTAAGTTAATGATTATTTGCAAAAATTAAAAAATAAAAAGTTTCTCTGTTTGAACATTAAACATCTTGTCTTTGCAGTGTATTCAATTGAATATAAGTTGAAAAGGATTTGTAAATCATTGTATTCTGTTTTTATCGACTATTTACATAACGTGCCAACTTCACTGGTTTTGGGTTTTGTATATGCAAATAGCAAAGTTTGGGGGCTGGGGGAATCGGTTTCACGTTATTTTTTAAGCCTTTGACTTTATGTTCATTTTTGCTGTAGCAGTAGCATCCGCGAGGACTGTTGCGGAGCTAAATGTCGCTTTCACACCGGACGCGAAACAAGTTTTTCGCGGGAGAGATTACATTCAAAGTCAATGCAAAGACGCGAATGCACGCGAAACACATGTATCCGCGTCTTTGCATTGACTTTGAATGCAATATGTCGTGCGAAAAATACTTTTGGCGTCTGGGGTGAAAGCAGCTTTATTTTCCCATGTAACAGTAACAAGTGCCGCGGCAATCAAACGAGCACGCCGTCTTCTACTTGTTATATATGGCAATCCGATGGTGCCATAATTCATCTGTATACAACGCGTTTTGGGGGGAGAACGCGCGTATTTTACGCCGTTATTGCTTTCTTTCGGCGCTTCTAACGCCGTTTCTCGCGAGAACGCTGTTAAAAGCTCATTTTCATATGAACATTAGCGGCGTTATTTACGGCGTTGTGGAAAACGGCATTCCAAGCGCCGTTTTCATGGTATGGTTCCATGGTTTCATGTAGCCGAAAAATACTGACTTCAGTCAAGTTCTTTTTTTCGGAAGCATTTCCCATGCCCTCTGATGTTTCGCACTTTGGTTCAACCTGCGTTGGGTTTAATGAAGGAAAAGGTAAAGCTCGGATGTTCGCCCCATGGCAGCAAGTGGTGATACTATGCCTTAAAAAATTGGCACAGCCCTATATGCGCATAATTAATGAAAACTCGCCACAACTGTTAATGTTGAGAGTCTTCTGAGCTTTTGTAATCATTTAAATGAATGATTGAAAACATGTCATGACTATCGCCAGTTCACCAGCCGCCACTGATATATATTGATTTGGTGAATAGACTGCAGCACAGGTGAGACTGCAAGGTAAAAAAAAAAAATAATAATAATTTCCCCGCTACCAGAAATTTGGTTCACAGATATTTACCCAGGCGTAATGTACTTTTCATCCAAAATCGCCACAATCTATGAAAAAAATCGAGTGGGCATCCATAGTAATGCATGAAGCGTATGTCTCCACTAGGATTTGAACCTGTGGCTCCTCAGGCAAAAGCAATGGTAATTCATGGGTGTCACCCTCTCAGCCATCTGGTAGTTGAAGGAGAAATAACATTGATTTTCTAGCTATGGTGATACAATTCTAAGAATAGCACCATTATCTGTCAAATATATGTTTTTAATTATTCGAGAAATGTGGACAAACAGCTTAAGATGAGGCTGCAAGGTACAGTAAAGTAAAATGCAGATATCAATGCTGAATAAACAGAAAGAAATCATAGTTCTGATGCTTTTATGAATAGGGATGTGATGCTATATACTATATGATCCTCATATAAAAACACTTTGCTATGTATCTGGCGATATTATTGACAAAATAGCAACCTTATTTGTCAAAGAAATGTTTAATTATTGCAAAACTGTGCATGGTTTGTCCTTCAGGCTTGCATCAGACTGTAGCTATGCACTGCAGGTTTGTGTGCTTTCAACGTAGTTTTCCACAACGCCGTCAATAACGCCGTTAATGTTCATATGAAAACGGCACTTTTAACAGCATTCTCGCGCGTTAAAAGCGCCAAAAAAATAGCAATAACGGCATAATATATGCGCATTCTCATCCCAAAACGCGTTGTATACACACAAATTATGGCACTATCGGCTTGCCAAAGCCAAAAACAAGCAATAGGCTTCTGCGTGAACTGTGAAAGGTAAAACGTACAGGCAACTAACTCAGTTAGCTCCATGGTAACACAAACTTCCCGCTGGCTTGTTGACAAACGTCGACGTGCGGAAGAAACGCAGTGAGAGTTGTTCCAATCCGAATTCCCTCAACCCTTCCCCGAAGTCCCCTCTATCGCCCTCCCTTGCACGGGGAGGGCTTACTCGCCTGCTACGTCATTTGGAGGGCTCACTTGAGTGGAGGGAAGAAGTGAAGGGAGTATCTTATTTCAGATTGGAAAGCAGCCCCAGACTCTGTGTACGAAGCAAAGGGAAGTTGCAGAGTCTGGTTTTACCAGGCTAGAAAATCATTGCACAGAGTAACCAGTCATTGTAGAAGATGGAGGCTGAAAGAGCATCTTGATGGTATTAAAAAGAGTGTTGAGTTTTTTACTACCTTCATTGATGATATTCGATTGATAATTTAACCTGGTAGCAAACAGCACTCCTTTATACTTTCATATGATCAGTGTAGGACTGAGGGTGTATTGTGCGCCCAGTCTTCTTGTATCGTCGCTCAAAGTGCCTTTCTGTGGTTTTTATGGACCTCGAACTTGTTGTACCATGGAGAAGTGTGGGTGGATGGAACAGGCATGGTTTTTTGGGGGGCCATTTTATTGAGGGTCTTGGAAATGATAAGATTATAGTAGTGAATTTGCTCTTCAAAAGAAAGTGAAGAGTCTAAAAGAGGTGGAGAGGCAAGGGTATTGAATAAAGAGAGGAGATTTACTGAATTATGTTTTTTATTTTACAGGAGCACCTATGCAGGGAAATATCTAGATTGATTTTTATGACCTTTTGATCTGATATTCCAAGAATGGATCCAGATAGGCAAGTGATGTTTTAGCCGGTAGAACAAACACTATGGAGTGTATGTCTGTGTGTGAGTGGGAAAGTCTACATGTTGCATGAAATAAAAACAGTCCAAAATAGACAAAAATTCAAATGTCAGAGAGCAACTGGGAGTGTCAACATGGATGTTTAAATCTCCCAGAAGGAGAACTTTTGAGCAGATGGAGAATGCCAAGGTGAAAAATGAATTAAATTCGAACATAAATTTTTTGTGCAAAGACTCGGGTGGTCGGTAAATCAAAATGGTTAAAATTGGTACCGCACTGAACCATTTAAAGGCTAAGAATTCAAAGAATGTGGTCTTGAGAAGGTAAACAAATTCAGTACTGAAGCCATTGTGATAGACAACTGCAAGACCACCACCCTTATTGTGAATCTTGGCCTTGTAAGGTATTTATATCCCGGTGGAGAGAGCATGTTAAAATTCAGATAGTCATCAGGTTGTGTTGTAATTTTTCACAAAGAAAGAGAAACTGTTTCCGTTATTAATCATTATTTACAATTGGTGAACCTTATTTAGGTGGACTCCATTAAAGGACCAGTGTGTAAAATGGGGGGCAGACAGTGACATCCAGCATTCAGATTCTATACTGCAGCACTCACGCACTCACTCACGCTCACCCCTCCCGTCGGCAAAAAGACGGTGGCCTCCGAGGAACTAATCACTTTTGCGGAAATGGCGTCTTCCACAACTATAATGTTATATAATGTTGGTTATCCATGCTCAACCTCTGAAAAGTTTCTAAACATAAGATACAAGGATTTTGCCGTAATCCAAAAACGTGATTTCGTGACCGTGATTTCCTCTCTGAACAGCTCCTCCCGAGATCTTCACGAGATCTGGGCAAAACCTGATGTCAGGTTGAGCTGTCCAATTAGTACAGACCTAGCCAGAGCCCATCACGGCGCTGGACCTGCCCACACCAGAAACTATTCTAACAGGCACTAACAACGGCAGATCATACTATGCCTTAGTCGCGTCTATACTTTTGGAAATACAAAAGAAGAATCCCAGATCATTTGAGGTTCAATTTTTGTCAGTATCTCTCCCAAAACTACTTGTCCATTTACTTTTGGACACGAAGAAAAACAAGTATTTCTCTTCCAAAAGACAATGCCACCAGTAATCAGTGGGTAGCTTTTTTCATTTGCAGGCAGCAAACAGCCACGGCCAAAGGGAACGTGAGCTGTTTGCGTTCAGCATTTCACTAAAGACAGCTTTGTCAATAAAGGATAATTTGACATAGGATAAGCATTTCAGCTGCTTCTCAAACCTGAAGCAGTTGCATCGATCAAGCGCTCGGAGCTACAAGCTGTAAGTAACCATATAACAGCAAATAATGTAAGTGAAGCTAACGTGTTGCGGGTGGCTAGCTGGACCACTAGCAATAGTTAGCACTAACAACTGGCCTCAAACGCAGGCTTTGTAAAATATCTGAAGATAAAGCCTGCATCACTTGCGACTGCCCGTGACTCACAGGCGCAGAAGCTGTAAGTTGCTTTTACTGCATAAGCCAACCGGACATGATAGCTTGTTGATTGTGGCTGTAGCACAGCAGCTAACGTAGCCAAGTTACTCTTGCTAATGTTCGTGTCCTAAATATGCAAGAGTGATATCAGGGGAAGTTCTATAGAAAGTGTGTGAACATAAACCTCATTTGGAGCTAATTTTTAATACTTGTTTGTAATTTGGATGCTTGGTACAACTGTTCACAGTAACAGAACTTGCTGTCTGTAAAACCTGTATTGCAAGGCTTTGTCTCTGTGGTTATGACCGCTCGGTTACCAGCTACTGCATGTTAGTTTGCGTGTCGTGCTAATTAAAAATGCTCCCGGTTAACTTATATGCAGTAATACTGATCGGTATGCTTGTGTTACTTCGGTAAGGATCAATGTGGCGGTTTCATCATAACGTTACCCGATTGTAGCCACTACAGTTAGTGATCGCTTCACTTGTCCATGACCGGGATCAGTCGGATACTTCACAAATGTCTGAGCAAGCTCTATGGTGCTGCCATGAAAGCCATGCGAAACGCAGAAGCTTTACCGGTTTACAAATGATTTCTCTGCACTACCTTGACATAATTTCATCCCCCTTTAGAAATTGTTGTGGCAAATAAAAAGCCGAAAAGATTAAATATGTAATTCTTTCCTGTAGAAGTGATCAATTCGCTAGCTCCACATAAGTAACTTGTCCGCGCTAACGGAACTTACGGTCTGCAAAACCTGTATTGTGTTCATGACATAACCGAGCTCTCCCTAGCTGTCGTGAACTATCCATAAAGCTGCTTTCACATCAGTCACGAAACAAATTTTTCGCAGGACAGATTAGCCTACATTCAAAATTAATGCAAAGATGCGAATACACGTTATGGGCACGTCAAGCCGCTTTCACATTGGAAGCGAAACAAATTTTTCGCGCGACAGATTAGCTGCATTCAAAGTCCATGGGCGCTTTAAACAGCTTTCACACCGGAGCTAAACAAATTCTTCATACGACAAATTAGCTACATTCAAAGTCAATGCAAAGACGCGAATACAGGCGTTATGGGTGCGTTGAGCAGCTTTCTCACCGGACGAGAAAAAAATTTTTCGCGCAGCAGATTACATTCAAAGTCATGACCGCTTATCAGCTACTGCATGTTAGTTTGCATGCTTTGTTAATTAAAAATGCTTCTGGTTAACTTATATGCAGCAATTATGATCGATATGCTTGTGTTACTTCGGTACGCATCAATGTGACAGTTTCATCATAACATTGCCTGATTGTAGCCACTACAGTTGAAGCTAAATGCTGTATGTGTCTGCTGAGTTGGGCTGCAGTTAGACCAGATGTACATTTTGCAGAGCTTGGGGTGCGTTTTTGGGAGCTTATGAAACGATCGCCATAACGATGAAAAAGCGAGGGAGCATCAAATTTAGCCCAAGACATAGCAAATTCGTGCTTGAGCTGCAAGACTTTCGCACTGCGTCCTCCACTTTCGCCGTTGTGTTTATTAGAACAAGTTAATTTCATTAGATCCATACACATGTACTGCGTTAGATTGCAGAATATGGCCGTCGATTCCCGTCAGTTTCACTCTGGAGCCAGATCAGGAAAACTGCATTCTGCTGCCTCGCCCCGCCTAGATCCGCCCTCCACAGAGCTGGCCAGTCAGAAGAAAGTGGGCACACGGGGAGTGGGGGCCATCGCGGAAGAGCCACCTCAATGAGGTGTTTCAGGCAGAGACTACTATTGACCACAAATGGGGTTTTTTGAGGATGGCAGTATGAACGAAATAAGCACCCGTTTTTTATTTTGCGCAATCAGGAGTACTCCAGGGGAGTCAAAGACCAAAATTTAAACTTGGAAAAATAGCATATTAGGTCCCCTTTAAGTTACAGTCTGTTCACAAAATGGCACCTAAAGCAATTCATTCACGGTCAAATTTGCAAATAGCACTTTTAATTGAATTTAGAAGTAAGTATAACCTGATAGGACAGACGTTCAGCTTCCATTTGAGGGTATTGCGGTTCAAATTTGTTCTACCATTAGGATTTTGTAGCACATTGCATGTACTTTTGCAAGGATAGTAATTTGTTGCACGGAAAATATGTCCTAACAAGCAAAGGCACTTTTGTGACACCTAGCAAGTATTTTTTGGTTCAAAATGCAGAAAATGTACTTTTGTGCTATTTAGTGAGCATTTTGAGGCAAAAATAAAAATTTACCCTGCCATGGTTTTGCCCTCATAATGTTCTTATATGATGCTTCTTCATTAGATTCATTTGAAGATTTTTTTCACTCCTGGTGGTGTCAGGGTTTGCTCTGTCCACCAGTCGAGACTACACAGAGAACAGCAACAGTGGGAACTGGACTCAGGTGCAAAGATGGATCGGGTTTATTTCGCCTTCTGGGCAATGCAGGAAGGCAAAGTAGACCAAAGTACAACGGAACAAGGAAACAAGGTTCCTGGGTAATAATATTAGTGATGCAGAGAACTGAGAATAAGGAAACAGTGGTTAAGCATTACAAATATAAATAATGAAGGAAACGAAGTTCCTGGTTTCAAAAAGAGAAGCACTGAACATAAAACATAAAGAACAGCGCTTAATTAGAGAGCTTTACAAAGACACGCAAATATGCAGGATCTAAGTCTAAACAAGACTATAGTGAAACAACGGGCTTATGAGGCTTTCAAGACTTGGCACCGAATGAGCGCGAAGCTCTACTTGATATATTTCAATCAGGAGAGACTCAAGTGAAATCAGGAAAAATTTATTATGCTTAGGGCATAAGTAGAAATCAATTTAATTCAATTTCTATTTATAGCTCTTTTCATAGACAGGCTGTCACAAAGATGCATACCGAGAGAAAAGGGCAGAGCCCAGACTAATCCCTAATCCCCAAATAGCAGGCAAAAAACTCCCTGTATGGAGAAAAACCCTTGAACAGTGGTGAGAAGAAACTCCTCAGTGAGAAGAAATCTCAGGAGGAACCTGGCTATTGTGGGGAAGCCCATCCTCTGCTGGCTGGCTAATTAATTGATAGTGGTTAATTAGGGAAGAGAGGATCAGGACAGCAGGAAGACAGCAGTCAGAATTAACATGCTTAAAATCAGACAAGTCTTTGGCGCTTGGACTCTTTGGGAAGACTCATAGAGCAGGAGCACAGCTCAGGGCAGCAGCAGGAAAATCCCCCGAAGAGTCTAGACCAGGGATGGGCAACGAGGGCCGTATCTGTCCCTGGTTTTCACACCAACTTCTGGGCTTTAATTAGTTGATTATCTAAATTAGCCAAACTATTCATGAAATCTGACATTTATGGATACTTTCTTTAAATTATCATGAATAACCACCAAAGACTGTTCCTCTCTCCCTACATGAAACATTTTTGTTTGATCAAACCTTTGCACAAATCTACATTTGTGTATGCAACCAATTAACTCAATTAGTCAGGGTAATTGATAGAAATAAAAACCAGCAAACACACCGGCCCTCCAGGACTGGGGTTGCCCATCCCTGGTCTAGACACTGGTAGTGGTGGTGGCTGAAGGCTGACAAAGTTGAAGCAGCAGTACGGAAGGTCTTATGGAACAGGGTGGCTTTGGGTAGGAGGAGGGTCAGCAAACGGCAGCATGAACGAACAAGGGCTGAGAAAAATGACATTTTTTAAAAATACAGCAACATAACGATTGGCTAGCAATGGGACTGTGGTGTGCCATGTATGGATTCTCAATTGATGGCCACAGAGATTGACTGCAGAGATTTATGAGTGAGCATGCGAGTGAATGAAATGAAAATAAACTGAGTTGAAGTGGACAAGAGAGTCTTCCTGACTGAACTTTCGCTAAGCTTCATGGAAACACTGTTGCAAGAAAGCAATAGGGAACAGATGCAGACAATGACTGAGAGTGTGGAATGTCGTCCGGATCTTAATAGGCTGGTGAGTTAGATGGCTGGAGGCGTGGTGTGACAGGTTGAGATATCCCTATTTTTTCTTCGACTTAGCTCTGGTGATGAAATATGTTTTACCACCAGGTTATTAAGCCCAAGTCTTTCTCTAAGCCTGGGCGGCAAGGTTTCACACCTGTTTTGTCTCAGCCTAACTTTTGATCAGTATATCATGAATATTCCTTATCTCGGGGTTAGTTTCTTGGTAAGCAAAAACAGAACCAACCCACATTTGTAAAAACCATGTGTGAGACCAAAAGACAACACCCAGAAGTTGCAATGCAAAACGCTGGCTTAATTCCATGAAAAAAGAGACTTGAAATGGCCAGCAAGTATTTTGAGCTCAAAATGGCCACGAAATGCATCTAGAACTACCGTGTTAATTAATTTAAACACTGAAAAATATATTAGTTTATGTGGCCAAAGTACACAAATGATATTTCTGAAGGGGAGCACTGTGAGGTCAGTTCATAGGCAAACTGTCAAAGTCTGTTGTTTTCATCTATAATCTGATATGACATTGCAAGCATCCTGAGTGAAACACCGCAATTACACACCATTGTGAATGAGGACTCTTTTTACCTGGCCCCTGGAGGTTGTCCATTTTCAACAATTTCCCTTTATCATCCATTTCAGACAGTGCTGCAGTTGGGGGCATGGAAGCTTAGGGGTGTGGTAAAAGCACCATGACAACATAGCCTGATGGGCAATCAGTCATAAAAACCCGGGTGCCACAGGACTGTTTTACAATGGGCATTCCGGGGAAAGGGCCTGTGTACAGAGCCATGCATACTTGAGTGACACATGAGCTCTGTGTGGCAGCAGGAACTAGGCTTTGCTGTTTCACCTGGTTTTGTGGAGACTGACTGTACAAAATGTCAAGCATGCAGCCTGAGCCAGGGCCTCCGCTCTCATGTGCTTACAGTGCTGAGTGAGTGGAATGGATGGGGGGGGGGGTCTGGCAGTTAGTAAGGGGTGTTGTTTCTGTTTCTGTAGTATATGCCTGGTCTGATTTCTGAAATGCATGGTAATTTTTACACTTTCTATAATTCATCTTCTGCTTCTCCCGCTTATCATTATTCACCCCACCCACGAATGTTGCGGAAGGGGTGTATGTGGTTTTCGCATTTATTTATTTACAGCGCCCTCCGTAATTATTTGCACCCATGGTTAAGATATGTTAAAAGCCTTAAAATAAATTTAATTTTTATTGCACAAGCATACCCTCACACTGAAAATTGTAGAAAAATGTTACCTTCAACTCAAGTGAATTTTGGGGGAAAAAAAATCCCTGCCTAAGTAACAATTATTTCTCATAAAATCACCTGTTCCACAATTACTGGCACCCCTAACCATTTCTAGGAAATAAATGTAATTTAAGTATTTCTGTCATTTCTACAGTAGTTTACAAAGCTGATCAGAGTATCTAGGAACATTTAATGAGTAATTCATCACTTCCTATTTCCCTGGGGTATAAATATGACGTGACACAGAGGCCATTTCTCTTATCCACTCTTCAACATGGGAAAGACAAAGGAACACACCATTCAAGTAAGGCAGATATGTGTCGACCTTCACAAGTCAGGCAATGGCTACAAGAAAATAGCCACTCGCCTGCATCTGCCCATATCTACTGTCAGAGGAATCATTAAGAATTTTAAAATAACTGGAACAGTGGTAAACAAGCCTGGACGAGGACGCAAGGTTATTTTCCCACCACGCACAGTGAGGAGGACGGTAAGAGAAATAAAAAGTTCTCCAAAGCTCACTGTTAAAGAATTGCAGCAAATGGCAGCATCTTGGGGTCACAAAGTCTCCAAAACAACCATCAGGCGCTATCTACATGCCAACAAGCTGTTTGGGAGGCATGCACGGAAAAAACCTTTTCTCACTCACAATCATAAACGCAAACGTCTGGAGTTCGCTAAGCGGTACTGGGACTTCTACTGGGATCGTTTGCTTTGGTCAGATGAGACCAAGGTAGAGCTTTTTGGCAACAAACACTCTAAGTGAGTCTGGCAGAACACAAAAGATGAGTATGCAGAAAAGCACCTCATCCCCACTGTGAAGTATAGGGGAGGATTGGTGATGCTGTGGGCCTGTTTCTCTTCCAGAGGCCCTGGGAACCTTGTTAGGGTGCATGGCATCATGAACGCTTTGAAATACCAGGACATTTTAAATCAAAATCTGGTGGCCTCTGCCCAAAAGCTGAAGATGGGTCGTCACTGGGTCTTTCAGCAAGATAATGACCCAAAACATGTGGCCAAATCAACACAGAAATGGTTCACCAGACACAGAATCAAGCTCCTCCCATGTTCATCTCAGTCCTTAACTTAACAGGTGCTGCTTGTTCTCCTTGATTAGGTAAGACGACAATCTTTCCTCTGGACTTATTTGCTGTATTTAAATCTACGTTATACAAAATTGCATAGCCTACCTGTCGACTCTCACGCAAATGGCTTGAGCCACACACTTGTTATAACCATCCATCCATTTTCTATACCCGCTTATTCCTCACTAGGGTGACGGGGCGAGCTGCAGCCTATCCCAGCTGACTACGGGCAAAGGCAGGGACCCACCCTGAACAGCTTGCCAATCCATCGCAGGGCGCACACACCATTCACTCTCACACTCATACCTATGGGCAATTTGGTGTCTCCAATTAGCCTGATATGCATGTCTTTGGACTGTGGGAGGAAACCGGAGTACCCGGCGAAAACCCACGCAACACGGGGAGAACATGCAAACTCCACACAGAAAGGCCCCAGGCCGGATTCGAACCCACGACCTTCTTGCTGTGAGGCAGCAATGCTAACCACTGTGCCACCGTGCCGCCCCACTTGTTATAACCTTTTTTTTTTTTAAATCAACCCACGAAATACCGAGAGTGAAAGTGTGTGTTTCATTGGAACACGGACCAGTTCAATCACGCGAAGCATTGGCCAATTAATTAGTAAATTAATTTTCTGCACTGAATTTAGCCCATGATTTCATCGCTGGTAGATCGCATACAGTGAGAAACTGTGTCTTCAGTTGCCAATTACGATAATTGGAAAAGACATCAATAAAGGAAAATGAACGAGACCTAGCCAGGACTAAAAGGCACATGTCTTTGTCCCCCCTGTAGCTCCGATACTGGGTGGCAGGCATGATAGAGTGTCCGTTCAAATAAAATAAAAATAAACAGAAAAATATAAAAAATAAAGTGTCCTGAAGTGTTACTATGGCATCTGCCCTAGTATAAAGTGCCAGTAAAAGAACAGCTATGAGCCTGGAAATGGTTGGAAAAGTAATGAAAACAACAAAATGATGTATTCGCTTTCCCGGCCTGAAGGGTAGAAATGCGTAACAGCGTACCCAGTTTTAAAGGTTAAAATGCGCATATGCTGTCCCGGTTTAAATGGGTTAACATCAGGGATGCTGATAATTGTGGCAGACATGATTTGATGTAAAAGAATAATTTCTTAATGTGTGATTTTTTCCCCCTGAATAAATGCTCTTGAATTAAAGCTTGGATTTTCCTCTTTTTTTCATTATGGTCGCATATTATTTAGAAAAAAAAACTTAATTTATTTGAAGCTGAAGAACACATCTTAACCAGGGGTGCCAATAATTATGGAGTGCAGTGTACCTGTGCGTCAGTTTTCACTCTACATGCCACAATTCTGGACAGATTGTCTTCAAATTTGGTTGGGACAATCCTTTGGCAGAAGAGAACAAATATTTAGTTTTTGGTGAAGATTGGGCGGGGTGATGTGGCCTTTGGATACACACTCTAGCTACTATCATAATTATGATAATTACAACCCCAATTCCAAAAAAGTTGGGACGCTGTGTTAAATGTAAATAAAACAGAATGCAGGGATTTGTAAATCAATAAAACCTCTATATTTCATTGAAATTAGGACAAAGACTGCATCAAATGTTGAAACTGACAAATTTTATCGTTTTTTGAAAAATATTTGCTCAGTTTGAATTTGATGTCAGCAACATATTTTTGGGACAGGACAATAAAAGATTGGAAAAGTTGCGTGATCCTCAAAAAAGACAAGTGGCAGAACATCTCAAAGCTAATCAGATTATTTAGCAACAGGTCAGTAACATTACTGGGTATAAGAGGTCTTTCATAAATAAATGTGGTGAGTGCTTAACCAATCTTTGAAAGACTATAGGGACTAGTTTAACAATGTAAAAATAATGTTTTCACTTAAAATCTCCAAATTCTTTACAATTTTATCCTCAATGGTACACAATATAATTAAAAGATTCTGAGAATCCAAAAAAGCTCTTGATCGCGCAAGCCAAATTTAGAACAAATCCATTCAGCCGATTATAAGATATAAACTTTTTGTCTTTGCTGCGACCTGTAGAGGCAGAATGTCCTCATACTGCATAGCAAATCTAAGACTGAACTTAATGGTATGGGCAATGGACAATGCAATGTATACTTTCAAAACAGATTGATGTGTCAAAATTGCTTTGATTACTTTTTATCAATAGAGTCAGTCGATGCAATCTGCAAAGTTTTATGCCTATGTAGAGTTTGAAAAAGATGGGTCCCCATATTTTGCAATTTTGGGGAAAAATATATAGACAGAAATAGGCATGGTGAATATCAGGAAATTTAGCCCAGTTGAGCAAATGGGCAGATATTGGTAAGGTTGTTAAAAGTGCAATGTAGGATGTGGAGTTATGGAAAAAAAATGTTGTTACCTTGATAACATGTTCTAACACTTAGGCCTCCAGCATAGAATCTGATTGGAATTTAGGCAAATGACAGCTGTCATTTTTTATCAAATTTTAGCCACTTTGTTGAGAAGGCCAATTTGTTGCTGAGGAAATGTAAGCAAATAGGGCAAAATATACAGTAAGTGCAGCAAATTTCAGATTTTTAGCTGAAGCAGCTCTTCAGATATTGAAATTTGTCAATTGTTGCGCCCCCCCCCCATTAAAAGAAATTTCACAAAATTTGCTGTGCTTCCAAAGAATATAGCAATGAATGAGAATTTAAAGTTTATTCCGTAGACTGTGTGTAAAGATGGAAGATGAATCTCCACTTTCGAGCGCCGAAAAGAAATGGTACAAAAAATATCCTTCATATTGTTGCCGCCATCCTGCAAATTTGGAGCTAGAGTCTGCCCAGTGGCGATCGCGGGGTTGAGCTGCGGTATTGAGGTCATGCCCATACACCCACACTACTTGTAATCACATCTCCTGAACCTTTTACATGACCCAACTGGCTCCTTCTGTTAGAGGTAAAAGTAAAGTGTCGTAAACAGATAACAGACCGGTTCTACTACTGCGACTGAACGCTTGTTCGGATCTTTTCCAAGAACAGTCATTTGATGCTAAAATACATTTGCTGCTTTCCTTATTCTTGACTGTTTGCTGCTCTGTCAATGTGCAGTACTGGCTAGCTACCTAATACATTGACTATATAAGTAGTTAGCTAGCTAGCTACATCATACAAACCTACGGTAAAACTCCAAGCTGGTTAAACTTTAGAAATAAGGTAAATATAGTCTATGGGTGAATAGACTCCCCACTCTCATGGGTTTTAACATCAGTTCTAACTAGCCAGCTACCAAGCAAATGCAGGTGACATCATTGAATCTCGATTTACTAGCGTTAGCTGTGGGAAGATCCTCAAGGATTCTAACCAGAATCCATTTGCATCTTTTATTACCTTATCTGTAATTTTTTCATCCATGTTAATCTTAATAACTCTCATAATAGATTTTGGAGTCTCACAAAGCCAACTAATCTCATTAACCTTTGCATAGCTCACTAATATGCAGCAGAGTTCACTATCTGAACTGAGATAATACACTGCCCGGCCAAAAAAAGTCACCGTTTGGAAATTATTGAAAAAAATTCTATAATTGGATAATTATTGCGGTTATTAATATGTTTCAGCTGGCAATAATCATTTTAACCGTGAATGATGAAGCACGTCGCTAGTTTTTTTCTTAAAAAATCATGTCGGAAGACACATCCTTTGATGGTGGAAAAGATGTTACATAATTTCAGAACGGGCAAGTTATTGGCCTGTATTTAGCAAAGAAAACCATGAAAGACAAAAATAAGTATGAGGAATCATTGTCACAAACAAATTTGCCACCACAAATTCCTGACCTTAAACGCATTAAAAGTTACTGGGATGTGCACAAGAAAGACTACCGAGTGGTTCAACCACTTTGTCGAGAAGACAAGATCTCAGCCAAAAATTATGGCATTTCTGATCGAAAATAAACGTTCTGGCATTGCATATAGTTGTCAAAACAATGGCAAGACGAATATGCACTGTAATCAAAGCTTCAGGGGTTCCAACTAAATATTTGAGTCTGCGACTTTTTTTTTGGCCAGGCAGTGTACATAAGTTCTGGGGGAAAAAAAAAAAAACACATTTCAGCCAGTAAAGGCTCATTGTAATGTATTACAAGGCTGAAGGCAAAGGGGATAGGAGTGAGGCAGACATTCCTCCACAGCACTTCAGGTGAAGTACTATGCCGAAACCCTCAGGGGAGCATCACAGCAGCTCAAGGACAAGAACAGCAAACAGAGCAGTTTTTCAATAAGCAAAGAAGGAAGGCTAGGTTTCTTCAGTGTCTCTCAAGAGTCACATCCGACTCCACAGTATAAGCACTCCTACAGTCAGAACCCAGATTATTTTACAGTCCATACAACCTTGCTCACATTTTATTCACTCCCTTCCTCTTGCATCAGCAGGCAATGGGAGATGATGAATTCCCTCTTCATCTCATTCTTTTTCTAAAATTGATGACTAAAAACATCCTTCTTGGTGTGGGGACGGGACGGCTCATTCACAAGGGCAAGAGAGCTCCACTCTCTGCTTTCTCGGCCTTTAGTTCAGGGACACTGCCCAATTAATTCCAGGAAGCACAACACAGTTAACCCCACAATCCACTGCACTTTAAGATCAGCATATTTCTATGCTGGCTTGGCATGCTAAAACTATAATACAACCCACAGAGATCATTGTAATTATGAGTGTAGATGCCAAGGCCAAAGTTGTGCAGTATTAGAAGCTTATATTTCAGTTCAGTGCAGTATGAATGGTGCTCATATGTCTATCTATAGAGGCCCTAGTTACCTTTGCTCTATATGTGATTCCCTTCAAGTGCAAAAATGTAACAACAGCAGGATTGCATATGTGGTTTGAAGGTTTCCTCGATAGCTTGATAGGTATTTGAAAAATGTATTGCATGTCCTCTGTATTTCAGGCTTTTAAAATTGAATACAGAAGTTGCATAATACAAAGCAGATGTGACCCAAAAAAAGAAAAACAGGAATACCACAAGACCCTTGCAGGATGCCACATTTCAGCAATGAAATTTGAGCTTAAGACATGAGAAGTGGTATTGTGGTTTTATGTATTCGGAAGTCAAGGACATTCAGTGCCCGATTCTGCCCGAATTTGATCTTATTCATTTATTTCTTTTCTTTTTTTGGGGGGGTGGGGTGGACTTTGTGGATTGAGATGAGATGCTCACTGACACAAGAAATACTTAATTACTTCTGGTCCCACTCTTTCTGTATGTTGAAGACATTGTGTCTCTGAAAGCAGTTACACGCTCAGAAAAGCTGTGCTTCTGCTGGCTGATGTTAATCCATTAGTTGGCAGGGAAGATTGTGTTTTTTTACTGTGGACTGAAGACTAATGGGGACTCGTTTAAAAGGATTTGTCATTGAGCAGGTTTGAAGCTCACAATGAGTGTAGTAAAGACCTAGCCACAAATCGCTCTACCATCACTCGGCTGAGTTTTGGGACTATTCAGAGCTTTATAGTCCTCTCAAAATGCCTTAAATGACTGAGAAGCTTGTCATCAACTCCACTTCCCAATATAGACCCTGAAAATATGGGTCTACATTTATAAGACGGTACCTTCTGTCTGCTAAGGTTGCAACCATATGCAGTATCTTTTTGCATGCATAAAACAGAGCTGTTATTGATTTTGCATGACTGTATCATATTCCATGGGTTCTACCGGAAGGTATTTGTGGAGATTGCAGGCCTGCATTATTACTCTCAATACTCTCAAACCTGAGAATACCATGAAAATATGTAAGCAGCCATAAATAATAAATATGCAACAAAGTGAACGCATGAATAATTCACAGAAACAGCTGTGTTCCCATTAACTGGGAGCAAAGGGTTCAATTCAGTCCAATGAACCACCATCATCAAATGAACCCTGATATTCTACAGATCCAAAGGTCAAAGATCAAGGTTATTACCAGTCTTTGCTTTTACTGCTTTCATTTTAACCCTGCTGTATCCAAACAAAAAAGGCAATTGTCAACATAACACAACACACAATATAAAATATTCTGAATAAACACTGTTTATAAATGAATTCCAAAGAGAATTTCTTGCTTATCTTATGAATTGCTTTACCACAGCTGCAATCAAAAATTGACAAAATGAAATACAGATATGCAATGGGCTTACATGTAAGAGAAACTATTTTCAATTTTAGAAGTTTATCACAAAAAAAGCTCATGAAATTATTTGATTTGGTTTCACCATGTAGAATTTACAGCATTTGTCACCATAATATTGAATGTTTTTGGAGCTCATTCTCAGTTGTTGCTCTACCTTTCCTTTCAGTGATCAGGAAAATGGACAGCGCAGATAGCTGTCCAGTAAACACACTGCATTTTTCCCTATTTATTTCATGAATCCAATTAATTTCCTTTCAGCTGAGGTGCCTTTTAAGTCTTGTAAGAATTAAAGAGAGGATGGTCCTTGTCAATTTGGCTCTATGGGTCATGTATTGTTTTTCAGGCCATGTCATATACCGCGAGAATCGTCTTTAAAAATATTTGTTATGGCTTGTTGCATCTTTTATTGAGCATTTATAAGCCTAAGTAGTGCTGTATGAGGGCTTTTTCCTTGGGCTATGCCGCTACAGCAGCCCCTGCTGAGCTACTTTCACTCTCTCCCAGCTCCACATTCCCATGGCTCTCCAATCAGAAGGTTCACTTGCCGTGCTGCTATCATTAATTAAAAGGGCTGCTTTGTTCTTAATCCTGAAGGAATCCTAGCTCTTTTGGATTGATTTTAATCAGGCTTCCAAACCAAGTCCAAGCTATTTAATCACCAAATACAGCAGCCTGCTCCAATGCTGTGCGCTGAGTCTTTATATTCGGACCACACACGCGCACGCACTCACGTGCGTGCCACAAACAAGCACTCAGGCGCGCAGTTTTGAAGCAGAGTTACACTGACATACATTCATAATGGCTGCACTACTGGCATCCTGCCTGTTTGGTAGATAACAAAGCACAAATACATCAACATGGAAATTTGAGAAGTGGATGCTAAATGTACTCTTTCTGCTGAAAAACAAAATCAAATTTACACAACATTTATCCAATAGCAAAATGGATATTTTTCACTCATGTACAAATGGAAGGGGACATGCACATAAGATTTACACCCAACTGGATCGCTTTGGAGTAAGTGGTTAATATTATTTTTCTTTTTCTGTTTCAGCTTTCAAGCAGAGCATGAGGGGGCTCCTTCTTCTATCAGGCATCTTGACATGAAAAATGCAATTGATTAAACCAATTGGTTGTCAACCTGACAAGGCACTGGTCACATGGTTGGCCTCATGGTTGGCCATTCAATCTGGACCATACTGTTGCTGAATGTGGTGAGCAGCCCTCAGGCCAATGTGCAAATTGCTCAAGTGTCACTCCAAGATAGACACTTCCTTACTCATAAACTAGGATCTTAAAAATTAAGTATTGAAAAATCAATAAAAATTTTGTCTTGATTGTTCCGTCACTTTCCACAGTTAAGATCATTGAATGCTCTCATAAAAAAAGGTAAGACTCCCCATTTAAAGGTTTACTCAAATAGAAAAAATTTTGGCTATTTTTTTGAAGAAATGGGTCATATGTAGCAAATTAATATGCATCACACATTTGTAAATGCTTTCTGTAACTTTTTATAATTTGAAAACTAAAATTTGGCTGGTTTGTGTGGTCCTAAGCCCCGCCCCTCAAAGAAGTCGTTGCACAGACCTCGTAGTCATGTGACCAGTGACGTGTGAGAAGTAAGTTGCAGATGTACCTACCTGATCGACCAGTGGTTTGTTCTAGACTGACAATTGATTTTGCCTTGATCAATCCTTGATTTCATTTATTTTGAGATAACATTCATCAACATGTCAAATAGGTGTGTAGTGGTAGGCTGTAACAAGACTCCAAACGGTGGTGTGAGTTGACATCTCCTCCCAAAAAAGAGATGCCAAGTCTCACGCATTCGGTGGAGTTTCTCGCCTCTTACCCCTTGTCTAGACCGCAAGCGTTTTAGACGGGTTTTTTACGCGCGCGTCTGATGCAGCAGATACGCTCTCGTTTTAATCTACGCAGCTGTCTGCACCATGTCTCCAAGTGGCTCGCGTCTCAGCTGCGTATCAGGGGCGTAAACGCAACCTGAAGCTTTTATTTACGCTTCAAGTCTATTTTTCCAGCAAATAAGCGCGTAAACATGAGGGGATGCAGGCTGCACAGAAGGTTTGACTGCTCCTTTGCTGCTCTACGCTTCCAATCATATTCGGGCAAGACGGAACCGGTATAGACAGTCGCTTTTGTGTCGTGTGAACGCTGTTGTCTCGCGAGTGCAACGCTAACGTGGCGCTTGCGGTCTAGACAAGGAGTTAGTGGCATTCACCTTCCTGTACCGTAGTCAGCAATTTTTTAATCAACGCTCACTGGAGAAATTCTCTTGCCGAATTGAAATCATTGTGTATTAAGTAAATCAGTTCTCAGGAATTCTCATGCTTGTCTTTACTTAGGGATTGAAAGCAATGGAATTGCATAAAGATGTTTCAAATAGTCATGTTTTATTAAAACAATTTAAACGATCTTGAAAGACATGTATTGTTTCTTTTCCCTGAGTAAAGAGAAGCACGAGAAGTCCGGAGTCATAATCGCTTTCCATGTTACTTGTGATGAGGTCCACCTATACGCAAGTGAAACTGAAATTTCAATACACAAGGATTTTAATTCCGCGTGAGAATCTCATTAATAAGCTTTCATTGAATAATTGCGGACAACGGTGAATAAGCCTAAAAAATGCGTACGGCCTACGTCGAATGCGTGAGACTTGGCATCTCTGAGATCCGTTCTCGTGCTTACTCCCCACTTGCTCAGCTGCAACCCCGCCGGGCCCGGCACGAGTAGACCACGGCCCAGCCCCGCTGTACGGCTTTGGTCTAAATGTCTGTAAGAGTGCTGTGAAGACGAGCTGACTAGTGAGCTTGTGTTTACGTTGCTTTGTTGTTGTTAGAAATTTAGTATCTTTGATCATTGTTGTTGATGTCATTCTAATTTTGCATTTGTGTTTGTTTCTGAAACACTGGCCACATCATGATCCTGGTTATCGGGGACTACTAGGACTTCGGTACGGACTTTTGACAGCAAAACCAAACGTAAATACAAGCGACCGGTCCATGTGAGTATGAAGTTGTCGTGTTTCTCAGTCGCTTCTATGGTTGAAGTCCAAATTTTGCACTCATTTTGTGTAGTATACAATACAAGAATGCAAAAATGACTGTACACGTGTTTACGACCAATGCAAACTTTTCGTTTTGCAATCCCAGATGAGATAAGAGCTTTGTTCACAGAAAAGTGGAAAACCCACAAAATCTGGACATTTTGTGTCAAATCAATTCATTGAGTATGTAGAAAATGTATCCATAAGAATATTCATCCCAAATAAGATAACTAGAACTTTTCTTTCTTTCACAAATTGGCTGTTGAAATGAGGAGTCAAACAAGTCATTTTGAGTAAAAGCTCCTGTGCAACTTACTTCTCATATGTCACAGCCGATTAGCCAATCGCTTGCGAGTTTTAAGGAGCGGTATCAAAGTGTTTAGTTTCTTTTTTTTTTGCCAGTATGACATTCAATTATGAAAGTTAAATATTGGATTTGTGAATTGCAGGCAATAATACGTCTACAGCGGTTTATTTCCCCTAATTTAGTAAACCTTTAATCCATGTGTTGTCGTCTGTACCCTGTGTCCACAGAGTTAAAAAATGAAAGGAAAAAAGATCCTATCTCGCCAAATCCCCCATAAAGCCATTTTGTTAAATTTTAAACATTAGAGCACTCATGTCAGTGCTTTCTCGAGCATTAAGCTACACACACACACACTTTCATTTCACATGCTCTCCAATCACAACTTAGAAGGAGTAACAACAAACTAAAATGACCATTTACATCGAAAACTCAATTTCCAATAAAGCTGACACACTGTGTAAAATGTAAATTTAAAAAATGTAAAAATATAATGATTTGCAAATCATTTAAACTCTATATTTATTTGAAATGGTACAAAGACAACATATTAGTCATTGAAACTGAGAAATTCTCTTGTTTTTATAAAAATATGTGCTCATTTTGAATTTGATGCCAAACGGGCATGTTTCCCACTGTGTTGCATCTCCTCTTCTTTCAACAACTCTTAGCATTTGGGAACTGAGGAGACCAACTGCTGTAGTTTAGTAAGTAAAATGTGTTTCCCATTCATTTCACTCATTGGATTTCAGCTCCTCAACGCCTTGTGGACTCCTTTGTTTCATAATGCTGTTAATATTTTTATTGGGTGACCGGTCTGGACAGCAGGCTGGCCAATGTTGCGCCCAGATTTTTTACTGCAAAACCATGTATTTGTACTATGTGCAAAATGTGGTATTTTGCATTGTCCAGCTGTAATAAGGAAGGCCTTCCCTTAAAAAAAAATGCATGGCAGTATGCTCCACAACCTGTATATATTGTCCAGCAATAATGATGTCTTCAAAGATGTTCAAGTGATCTGTGTGCCTGGTGCTTTCCCACACTATCATGGATTTAGGCTTTTGGTGGTCCAGCTCCATATGAAACTGACTGACTAAGTCCATCTTGGCCAGTTTGGTCTTTATCTGCGGGCTACAGCACTCAAGCGCAGACAGGATTGAAGTTTTGCTCAGTTTACTGAAGAGAAAATCAGGATCAGACAGCCGGGGTCAATAAACAGAGGTAGGGTTGCCAGATACAATTTCATATAACAAGCAGAAGATCAGGAATCAGCCAGGCAGAATGCAGTTCAGGACCACAGACAGAATTGTAGCAAGTGATAAATCCAGCATTTTGACGAAAGTATGTGGACACTTTTGTAGGATTGTAGGGCAATCTAAACTCGTGATCAGTTACACAAAGGAAGTTGATATAAAGAACAAGTCATGAAAGTAGCAGAGAGAACTGAAACAAACTCGAAATTGACTAGTCTAAACAAAGGGCTTAAATAATTGGGAGGTAATCAAGGGAACACAAGTCAGGTGGAATTTAAGCAGGAGAGAACGAAGAGGGACAATACTACAAACATGGAAATGAGAGCTAATTAAAGAGCAGAATGGGGAGGGTGAGAGTGTGGTGAAAGGAGAAGTAAACAAAGTCACATGGAGGCACAGGACACAGAGGGAACAGAACCTAAACAGAAGTACTGTGACACTTATACAGCAAAAATGACTCAATAAACTAACCAACACTGACAGTCACCTGGTTTCTATACTGCTTCATAAAAATCAGTCCACAGGCTATTATTCGCAACCAAGGAAGTTGGGAAAGGTCTCACTTTATTGGTCTGTTCACACATCAGCAACACAAAGTGATTCATACATGCAAAAAAAGTTGCACATAGTACCTTTAATTAAAAATATCAATTTTGTAAAATGCTTTCAATATCCAGTGCAATAAACTGCAAGCCCAGCAAGCTGTTTAAGTACAATGAGCTCTTCAATGGTTTTGAAACTGTCCCTATGAATCTATAGTGCATAAAAATTTGCCTGGAATGTTTTATGCCAACTAATAATATTCAAATTACAGATATGCCCAAATTCCGTTCATGCCTATGGTATTCTAAAACAGCTTATCAGCCATAGATGCTTTGCAGGGTTTTCAACTTTCAGGCATTCAGCCTGAGTATAAGTGGCATATTCACGTTCCCATGCTGTATGTCAGCAATTATTCAATCGGTGCATGTGTAAGAGATTCTCAGGCGGAATTGAAGTCCTTGTGCATGGAGGTATAGCCTCCTGAGACCCGGAAGAAAAAATGTTTTTATATTTTGATTTCTTTTACATAATTCAAGAAATTGAAATGTTAGAAACATGTTACAAAGATTTGTTTTCAAAAATATTATTTATTTATTTATCACATGTCCCTTGTAGGGGACATCGGGTCTCCTTTGACACAAAAAATACATTCAAAGCCAGTAATACATTCAATTGACCACACTACAAAGACCAGATATTTAATGTACAAACTGATAAACTTTTTTGTTTTTTTTTTGGGAAATATTCACTCATTTGAATTCGATGCCTGCAAAATGTTCCAAAAAAGATGGGACAATGGCAACAAAAGACCGGGCAAGTTGAGGAATGCTCAGAAAACATTTGGAACATTCCACAGCAGTGAGAAGGTTAATTGGAAACAGGTGAGTGTCATGATTAGGTATAAAAGGAGCATCCCCGAAATGCTCAGTCTTTCTCAAGCAAGGATGGGGCTAGGTTCAACACTTTGTGAACAACTGCATGAGCAAATAGTCCAACAGTTTAAGAACAATGTTTCTCAGCATGCAATTGCAAGGAATTTAGGAATTTCATCATAATATCATCAAAAGATTCAGAGAATCCGGCGAAATCTCTACATGTAAACGGCAAGGCCGAAAACCAACATTGAATGCCTGTGACTGTCGGTCCCTCAGGCAACACTGCTTAAAAACCGACATCATTCAGTGAAGGATATTGCCATGTGGGCTCAGGACCACTTCGGAAAACCATTGTCAGTTGACAGTTCATCGCTACATCTACAAGTGCAAGTTTTAACTCTACCACGCAAAGCGAAAGCCATACTGCATATCAACAACACCCAGAAATGCTGCCGGCTTATCTGTGCTCAAGCTCATGTGAGATGGACTGACACAAAATGGAAAAGTGTGCTGTGGTCTGACGAGTCCACATTCAAATTGTTTTTGGAAATCATGGACGGCTAAAGAGGAAAAGGACCATCCAGATTGTTATCAGCGCAAAGTTCAAAAGCCAGCATCTGTGATGGTATAGGGATGTGTTAATAACCATGGCATGGGTAACTTGCGCATCTGTGAAGGCATCTTTAATGCTGCAAGGTCCATACAGATTTTGGAGCAACATATGCTGCTATCCAAGCAACATCTTTTTCAGGGACGTCCCTGCTCATTTCAGCAAGACACTGCCAAGCCACATCTGCGCGCGCTACAACAGTGTGGCTTCGTAGTAAAAGAGTGCAGGTAATAGAATAGTCTGCCTGCAGTCCAGACCTGTCTCCTATTGAAAATGTGTGGCCCATTATGAAGCACAAAATACAACAACGGAGACCCCAGACTGTTGACCGACTGAAGTCCTACATCAAGCAATAGTGGGAAAGAATTCCACCAACAAAGCTTCTACAATTAGTGTCCTCAGTTCCCGGGCACTTATTGAGTGTTGTTAAAAGAAAAGGTGAAGTAATTGTGGTTAACATGCCTCTGTCCCAACTTTTCTGGAATGTGTTGCAGGCATCAAATTCAAAATGAGTGAATATTTAAAAAAAAAAAAAAAGTTTATCAGTTTGAACATTAAATATCTTGTGTTTATAGTGTATTCAATTGAATATAGGTTGAAAGCAATTGTATTCTGTTTTTATTCATGTTTTACGCAATGCCCCAACTTCATTGGCATTGGGGTTCGTACTTCATCTCCTGACAGCTCAATGTCTGACTCTCCCTCAATGATTGCCATCAGAATCCTTCCTGCCTCACTCAGTGCTCTTTTTCTTTAAATTTGGAAAATAGTTGAAAATGAGTGGACCCAAGTCCCACTGTCCCGAAAAAAGGACATGGACAAAACAGTGTATTTTAAAAGACTTGAAATTATCATACACCTCTGACATCTTAGCATTATTAACAATACAAGCATGACATTTTTCTAAATTTCATCAATTACTTCCCTTACGACCACAGAAGATGCTTGCTATGATTCCCGCCATTTTGCAAAGACAGAACATGTGATCTGTTGGCCACACCCCCTTTTGTGAGACATCATTGGAAAGCTCAGGATGTACTCTTCACACCGCATTAGGAATCAAAAAGGCCTCATGCATGGTATTTAAAATGGAGGCCTCAGTGCCATGTACCCTACAGAGGACAAAAATGAATCGCCGGGTCTTATTATCAGTTTCACATGTGTTACGCGGTGGATTTCACCACTAGTGGAAATCAATTATGACTCAGGACTTCTCACGCTTTTCTCTACTCAGGGGTTGAAAGCAATGGAATTGCATGAAAACATTTCTTATTTCATTTAAACAATTTGCACAATTGTGAAACACATGCATTGCCTTGATTGAATAATTGCTGACTACGGCACGGGAAGGTGAATATGCCACTAAGTCTCACGCCAAATGCATGAGAGTTGGCAGCCGTGGCATTGCGTCAGACGACATACCACACAAAATACTGGAGTATTTTGCAGGGCTAAAACTCATCTCAGGGTAGATGCTAACGTTGATCTATTCAGAATCACAGGTAATGTTAGTTAGCTTGCTAATGTTAGTAGGTAACTGTGGATAAATAAGTGCCTTGCTTACAAGTCAGCTACAGTGTGTACAAATAGTGAATAAAATGACTATAACTGTGATATGTCAAATAGACATTATTATTGTACAACCAAATAACAAGAGTGTATCAATGACAGCTAGTTAACACAAACTCAACATAACACTTTAGCTAATCCTTTTTTCTGCACAGCTTTTCTTTCTTTTTTAAAATCCTTCCTTAATTCAGTTTTTTCCCTCTTTTCATCATTGTGCACAGGCAGTGATTAAAAACTACTTTAGAGAGTCCTCCTGACTCTGATTGACCGTGTTTCTTCAGGCGTGGTGGATTCTCACAAATGTCATGAAGAGGAGGTACCAGACGAACCCGATTCTCACAGAGTATCGCTCTCATGTGTTAATATCAGAATATAGTGTTTCAGGAAATTGAACAAAAAAGTTATTGTCATAAAAGTTGCCGACTGAATCTTTAATGCTCCAGCATATAGCTGGTGCACTCACCATGCCAGCCTTTATAATTCTGCCTGTTCAGACCCACAACGAAATAATTATAGAGAAACATGGAAAATGGGGGAATGGTCGATGTATACTTTGGAACATTTGTAAGTAGGTTTTGGGATAGTGTTAGGATAGTGTTAGAAATCGGTGATTTGTATGTTTGTGTTTAGTATATTTTAGTACTTTTAGTTGCTATTTATTTATTTATCATATTTATTCTTTTGGAGTATGTATGTTTCTGTAAGATTGCGTTGTCTTTGCTCTTGAGTGTTTTCCTCTCGTTTTTGTCTCGTAGCGTCTTGCCTTTTTCATCACACTCTCTTCCCTGTAATTTCAGTTGGGTATTTCCACTTCCTTCTCTCTCGCTGTTCTCATTGACTATCCGCACCTGAGAATAGTGTAGCGAGGCACGGGTGATTAGTTAGATCAGAGTTAGAACTCCACCTGTTTCCCCTCTCTCTCCTATCACTGTCCTTGCTTTTCTAGCTCCACCTCTCTCTACAGCTGTCCTGTGTTTAGCTGGGATTCCACTTAATTAGTTTGTGTGTTTAAAAGGCCCACTTTTTCCCCAGCTTCTTGTCAACTTGTTTCTTCCCACAGCTCGTCTTGGTCAAGTCTCGTTTCTGTGCTTTTCTAGTTTCGTTTGTTGATTGCTCGTTTCTTGTGATTCTCCCGTAAGTCTCGTTATTGATTGTTTGTATTACGTTGTTTGATTGCTGGTTGATTGATTAGTACTTCGTTCTCCCTTATTCCCATTTTGTACCCATCTGTTTAGTCTCTCCTGTGTTCTCCCTTATCCCACCCAACTCCCTTTTTCCTTCCCCTCCCATTCCCTTAGCTCAGCCCCTTTTGTAACTGTCTTTATGCGGACTGATTCTCTGGTTACTAGATTACTTTGCCTGTCCCCTGACTTTGATTCTGCCTACTCTGCATTACTCTGTTTGCCTGGCTATTGATTCATTTCTGTCCCTGACCATGAGCTTTGTTAATCCTAATAAACGCCCTGCCGATGCTGAACTGCACTTGGAGTCTAAGCCCGTTCCTTTCAGATCGTGACAAAGCAAGATAGTTTCAAGCCATAATAGAGGCACGAAGCAAGATTTTTCACCAGAAGATGGCCCTATGGTACCCCTAACTTATGTAGATAGTATTTACTTTTTTTTTTTGGTCAAAAATTTCTGGAGGCTGTACTTTGGGTTTTGACTGGATATTTGGTCAGTATCAGTTGCAGCTCCTGAACTGCCAACAGCAGAGGCTCAAACAATCCCCTAAAAAGAATGATTGGTCATGACCTGTTTTTAATCAGTCATTTAAATTACCATTACAGGAACTCTGAAAACTCTCTGCATTATCAGGTGTGGCCAGTTTTACAATTGTACCGCATACCTGTCAACTCTCACGCATTCAGTGTTAGCTTAAGTGGCATATTTTCGTTCCTCTGCTGTAGTCAGCAATTATTCAATCAACTAGTATACCGATTCTGGCGTGGGACTGAAGTCCTTGTGCACGGAGGAGTTGGAAGCAATTGAATTGCATAAAGAAGTTTTAAATGATATTTTTTAATCAAAATGATCATGAAACACATGCATTCCTTCCAACCACTGAGTAAAAAAAAAGCGTGTGAAGTCCAGAGTCGTAATCGCTATGCGTTGTAAATGAAAACTGACTGCATTTGTTAATCTTAACTGCTGGCCCGCGCGGAGTCGCTGATGTTGCGAAAAATGGTTACATTTTATTTTTTTAATGGCATGGTAGAAACCCTATATAGGCCAGATATGTTTATTTATGCCCTTAATTTAAAGGAGCAATATGTAAGAAATGTATGTTGGTTAGTCATGAAATGGCCCTGATACATCACCAGACATTAAGGAATGATGTTCATTTCAAATACTGTATCACTGACAACAGTAGTCCAGCCAGAATATTCTCATTACAAAACCGAAGTTGCAGCCCACAACTAATATTTATGTTTTCATTTTGTGTTTTGGCCGATTGCGCCACCCAACAACAATCTCCCAATCACAAAGTCAGAAGCGTTTCAGCATCCAGGTTGCCAGTTACCACTGAGCTGCAGCTACCAGCGTTTCGGAGCGTAAATGCCTGGCGTTACCAAACCTAAAACGCCTCGTTCTGATTCCGAAACACGTTGTGACAAAGTCAGAAACAAAACAAGGATCTGTATAGGACATGCCTTTGGAAGATGGTGATGGCTGAAAGCAGAGAGGAATCGGAAGACTGACGCCGAAGTTGCTAATTTTATCCTGAGCTGGTAAGATTCAGCTCAGTTTGGCTAACGTAATTCTACAGATATTTCAAATATTCTCTACAGTCGAATAACGTTATGTATGTTCGTTCAAGGTACGTTAGTGCTTATGCAGGTGGGTCATTGAACTGACTAGGTAACAAATTGTTTGAGAAATAAAAACAGCGACTCGTCATTGCTGACATTAGCAATGCATTATTAATCCGTTTCTTTGGCATTATGCTGAAACACTGTGGAAACCGTTCCAACATTAGCACAGCCATTATGACAATGTGAACTGTGGACAGTACATCGGTCAAATGAGTACTCATTCATTCTTTACGCATTTTACAGTATGGACTTTAGTGGGCTATCCACACAGCAGTGTGATGAGCAAGTTGACTAATATGACCATTGCTGAAGTTAGTCATTAGTCTCGATCTTTTCTGAAATGAACTGAACTGAACACAACCCTGTCAAAGCAAATCATTAATAATATTGAAACGTAGCCATGGTAGCTCCGTGCAGTAGACGTTATAGCTGGATCCAGCAACCTAGCTGGCAACCTCTCACCTGGGGGAGAGGAGGAGGGGATACTGCGCTCTGCACTATTTTGAATGTGACTGCACTACCAGTTTTGGCCACAAACTTACATATAGCTCCTTTAATTGTAGAACATGTCCTGTGTATGTAGCAGTGATAGGGATACAATCCAATGATGTATAGTGGTGCTGAGGTGGACTTTAGAATATGCTGTCTAAGGTGAAACGCAAGTGACAAATGAGAGGTTTTCCGTGGGTCAGTGCAGGGCCTGGCTGTTTAAGTAATTTATGGATGGCAAAGGGTCACTGTTTTGTATATTAGACACACTGCAGGCAAAGTACTGTGATTTATTAGAGTATCTGATGAGTTTTGAGGAAATGAGGGTAAAGTTAAGAATGTTTTTACCAACTTTTACCTTTTGCACTATATATTCGAGGAGTCATAATTCTATAAATTTCAACCTGGTTTTTGATTTTTTGTACACTTAAAGTAACATATTGTGGTTGTCTTTAAGCAAAATGACAATTTTGTGTGGATATGACAATTATTAATTGTACTTTTGATGTTGCATTTAATTTCATTACTCATGTTTCAGGTGTTTCAGAAGGTTTTACGGAGTTAGTGACTTGAATGAACCATTCCAAAAAGCAAAGATATAGGGCTATCAATAAATTGTGTTTTTAAGTAATACTGAGTTTGTTATTTTCATCCCCCTGAGCATCTTGTATATATACGTGTATATATATATATATATATATATATATATATATATATACACATTTTATTTTATTTTTTAAGAAGTTGTGATTTAAGCTCATGTTCTTTGCTTCTAGTTTAGCTTGGTCAGCTGTGGGAATTCAGTCATGAACTCTATGGAGTTTCTATTTCTGTCTCTCACAAAACCGATATAAATCACGCCGGTAAATGATGGGATGAAGTGTCTGTGACTGGTTTTGGATAAGTTTTTTGTTTAAAAGTTAGCTATGACGATTTTGACATGCTCTTACCAAGCCTAGCTTGATCAGCTGTTTTTAGTTTAATCACGAACGGTTGCAGAGTTTCTAACTCCATTTAGCTATCAATTGTAGAGTTATCAAACAGTGTGACGAGGCAGCAGACGTAGGTCCATCAGGCGCTGAAACGTCTGCGCCGCCCCCTTGAGGCCAAAAGACATGCGTAAGAACTCAAACAATCCAAAGGGCGTGATGACGGCCGTCTTTGGGACATCCTGTGGATGGACTGGCACCTGGTGGTACCCTCGCACCAGGTCCACCTTGGAGAAGATGACTGCCCCCGCCAGGTGGGCAGAGAAATCCTGTATGTGTGAGACGGGGTACCGGTCAGCAGTAGTGGCATTGTTGAGGCGACGGAAATCGCCGCATGGGCGCCAACCCCCGTCGGCCTTAGTCACCATGTGCAGGGGGGACGCCTATGGGCTATTTGATCGGCGCACAATGCCGAGGCGCTCCATAGTGGAGAACTGCTCCCTGGCGATGGCGAACTTGGCTGAGTCGAGGCGCCGGGCCCGGGCGTAGACTGGGGAACCCACGGTGGTGATATGGTGCTCCACGCCATGCTTAGCCACCACAGACGAGAACGTGGGTGTGGTGAGGTCAGGGAACTGGGCAAGTAGGCGTTGATACGGGTTCCCAGTGGCCAGCATGTTTGACAGACAGAGCTTCCCAGGCCCCCCCCAGTGTGCAGGGGTACGAGGCAAAAGAGAAGGCATCAATCAAGCGCCCGTTCCTTACATCCACCACCAGGCTGAAAGCACAGAGGAAATCTGCACCTAGGAGTGGCGTGGACACTGCAGCCATAACAAACTCCCAGCCGAAACGGCGCCCGCCAAAACACACCTCCACATGCCTGGTGCCGTAGGTACGTATAGGTGTGCCGTTGGCAGCGTCCATCTGGGGCCCGTGTCCGCCGGCCATGGTGTCCACGGCTTGAGCTGGCAGGATGCTGCATTGCGCGCCCGAGTCGACCAACAGCCGCCGACCCGACAAGGCTGGCGTCGGGCCGTTACCGCAGCAGCAGTGTCTGAATAGACTTCAGTGGGTGGGGGTGGTGTGCCCTGGTGGGGTAGCAGGGCATGCACTAACTGCTGACGGTTGGCCAGGAAAACCCTATCTGCCTCAGCGGCTAGTGCACGGTAATCTTTGAGGGAGGTGAGGGGGCTACTGGCCAGTGCTGTGCATACAGGAGCCGGGAGCTGACGCAGGAAAAGGTGCGTAAAAAGGAAAGAGGGATCAGCTGATCCCAGAACAGCAAGCATTTTTTCCATTAACTCCGACGGTTTGCTGTCACCGAGGCCGTTAATAGATAGCAGGCGGTCCGCCTTCTCCAGTTCCGACAGTTCAAACAGTCTCAGAAGGAACGTCTTTAGCGCGTCGTACTTGCCAGTACCCAGAGGAGCCTCAAGCAGCGTCATCGCCCATGCCGTTGTTGCAGCATCCAAAGCGGCCACGACGTGGAAGTATTTTGTTACATCCTGAGTTATTCCTCTCAGTTGGAACTGGGCTTCTATGTGTTGAAACCACGGCCGCGGATTATGCTGCCAAAAGTCCGGCAACTTGACGGTGGCAGCGTAGATATTTGCATTAACGTTAGCCATGTCGTTAGCACCAGGGCTCAGTACCGGAGCGTTAACGGTTGCGACGTCGTTTTCGTTGTCAGACATGTCCGTATTCACTCACGGGGTCACCAGTGTAGAGTTATCAAACAGTGTGACGAGGCAGCAGACGTAGGCGAGTCGAGGTAGTTTAATAATCTCTACAAACGATACAATGTCATTCATTCAGTCTCATTACTTAATCTCTCTACTTTTTCCCAAAACCAAAGCAACGAAACTAAACACACTGCAACCTTGGCAACAGACCCGGAAGTCCCCTCCCCAAACCCCTCGCTCTCTTAAAGGCATAGTACCTCTTTGGTGAATGTCCATAACAGTTCCTAATGTGGGTCACCACACAATAACCATTTCAGATTTAAACCACTTGTTATTCATATAATCCGATGAAACCACAAGCTAGGACATTGACGACCTACATGTCACCCATTATGTTTTAGCGAGCTCTTTGAAATTGCATCTGTCAATTTGCATTTGCCATGCCAGGCGCTGTTAGCTTTCTAGCGATCTTGCTGTAGTCATCTAGCTGTATTTTACGCCATGTTCTATTTTGCAAAACGATGGTCTTTCAAATGACTTACTCTTGAAGAGATGTGGTGGCTGTGGTTAGTCTATATTACTTTTCTGTGCTCATTTTGGATCATTTAGGCTTACCGTTCACACAATCTGAGTAGTTACACTTATTTAAGTTGTCACCACGTCACTATAAAAGCATGACCTCTATAAAACGTATGTAAATAATGTATTTCATTAAGAGAAATACATTTGTGGCAATTGTGTTTGTGGTAATTGTGTGCAGTTTAATTTAATATTTACCGTTCGGTAACACTATCGCTGCTGTCTGTCCCATAGGAGATCATGACAGCGCGGTGTTTGTTTGGAACTATAGCGCTTCCCCACGAGCTACGTGACCACTGAAGCAACAAAGTCAATGGGTGGCTCCACTCTGAGTCATCTACCGCTCTGAGGTAAGCTAAATAACAGACACAAAGTAACAACACTTCTAAATAGACTTATACTGCCATGTACAGGAAGAAAGTGTAAATATGAGCATTTCCATGTATTCTGTATTTTTTTAATGTAAAAATAAAGGCATTTTCATTTTACACAAACCCTTTGTGTGCCTTGGATTGTTCTGAAGGAGATGTGTGTTATACGTTTTTGAGACCATATTTCACCCAACCAATGAGCTCTTGACAAGATTGAATAAGCACTGTGCCCCTGAAGAGCACCAAAGAGCACCATACATGACCATCACGATATTTACGCTTTTTAGGTGGGAGATTCTGAAGTGAAGAATAATTGTACAAAAGTATATGAAGGGGCTTGTGACTTGGACGAACTTCATTGCTTGTCTGAACTAACACTTTGGGCTCTAATTTCTTGGCGCAGCGTTACAATAGAACTTAGATAACATTTCAGATGTTGAAAATGAGATTTTTATCCACAAAATGAGCTTATTTCAAATTTTCTGGCTGCAACAGGTTTCAAAGAAGTTGGGACACAGGCAAAAAAAAGGACTGAAAAAGCAATTCATATATAAAAGAATCAGCTGAAAGAACATTTAGCAAGTAATTAAGTTAACTGGCATCAGGTGTGTAACATGATTGGCTATAAAAGGGATGTCTTAGAGAGGCTGAGTCTCTCAGAAGTAAAGATGGCCAGAGGCTCTCCAACCTGTGAAGGCTTGCGTGAAAAAATTGCGGAATATTTTAAAAACAATGTTCCTCAACGTCAAATGGCAAAGACTTTGAAGGTCTCATCATCGACAGTGCATAACATCATCAAAAGATTCAGAGAAACTGGAACAATCTCTGTGCGCAAGGAACAAGGCCGAAGACCTTAACTGGATGCACGTGATCTTCGGGCCCTCAGACACCATTGCATCACTCACCGGCATGATTCTGTCAATGCCATTACTTAATGGGCCCAGAATTACTTCAAGAAACCACTGTCTGTAAACACAGTCCGCCGTGCCAGCCACAGATGCCACCTAAAACTCTATCATGCAAAAAGGAAGCCATTGTTGAGCTTGATCCAGAAGCGCTGCAGTGTTCTATGGGCAAAGGCTTATTTAAAATGGACCGTAGCAAAGTACCCCCTTTCTTTCATGGGAGTTTCTACGGGTACGGCAGTTTTTCAATGCATTTCAATGTAGACAGGTACGGCAGTTTCAATTTCAAACCCTGCCCTAACCTTAACCCTGACCCCTAACCTAAACCCTGATCCCTAACATAACCCTTCCCGTAACCATAATCCCTATTCCTTATCCTAATCCTTTCAAATTGACTGCCATACCCATAAAACTGCCGCATCTCTAGACACTGCATTCTTTCATGCACCCCTACTACCCATTAAGCATTTAAAATCAGGGAAAACTTACATCTCTCCTCTATCTCTATATAAAGCAATTTGAGCTGCATGTCTCAAATCAAGTTGAATAGGGTTTAACCGCATAATTTCACTCATGTAATGTAATGATTTTATTTTATGTTTTCATTCTTATTTTTCTAAGTTCATGTCTGCGTTAATGGTCTTTATTTGCATCCGTTTGTTTTCAGATTCTGCTGCGTGCGCAGTGGCATTACGCACATTGATTTTTAACATTATACGCCACTTATACGCAACATCAAAACTTCATTTGTGTGCACATAAGCATGTGGAACGCTCGGTTACTCTGACATTGATTGATCAAGTGAGCTCCAGTTAAGAAGGCACTTTTTATGAAGGGCACTTAGAACACATCTGGGAAACACTCTTAGCTGAACTCTTCTTTGGAGCCTTCTTAACTCCTTAAGAACGCTCTTAACTGGGAAACACGGCCAAATTCAATGCAAAGACGTGAATACACGCGTGTATTCCTATGTTTGCTTTGACTTTGAATGTAATCTGTTGTGCGAAAAATTTGTTTCGCGTCCAGTGTGCAAGCAGCTTAATACTATTATTGTCACTTAGGTTTTATTGTTTTGTAGTGGGGGAAAGGAATACAGCCTGATTGCTATGATCTTGTATTGAGTTAAGATCACATATTGAAAATAAATGTGCAGCGTATCTTGCATCGTTGTCCATGCATATTAATCCCAAAATTTTAAGCAGCAACAGGGTGTAATAAGGAACATGCTATTCATCGTTTCTCTTCCCAATGATGCAGGCAGAAGAAATAAATGAGCAACCGTTGTATTTCATTCCAACTTCATAAGTTTGAATGATCTGACATAGTTTTGTTTTGAAATTCCATTCAAGTTCGCTAATGGTAATAATTCACGAATGCCCTAGCTAGCCAGCTAACTCGTATTCGTAATGCTTAATATAGACATAAGCGGTGCAGAAAACATGCCTGAAGCAGCAAAGTAAAGTGCAACATTAATGCATCATGCAGATATAGGACAGAGGCTTCTATATTGCAACACATTAAAGATGAGGAGAGGAGCTCATTCGATTGGTGATGATTTGACTTTGCTATGTTATACCCAAACACACCTTCTCTCCTCCCTCTTTGCCACCAGCGCCGGCAGGAGGGACAGAGGTGGGACAGAGGAGTCCTTGCGCCGGGCTGCACCAGGCACGAAATTACAAAATATGCCCGGATACACCCCGTTGGTGCAGCTCTCCCCCCATTCGCCGCGCCTGCGCCTGGTCAACGAATATAGAGCCCTTAAATTCAATTTGAGTCAAAGGTTTGCCGCTGAATGTGTGCGTGCTCCAGCATGCTCTGCCTTAACTGGGAGCACGGCACATCTCCCGGAATAAAATGTGAAGAATACATAAACCGCTTAAGCTGAGCTCCAGCTTATTCGTGATGGAGTAGGATGATCACAACACTGACTGAAATTTTGTGTCAATGTGTAACTTGAAGATAAACAAAAACTGTGCCTTCATGTGAGGTTATTTTAATTAATATCGATTCAGCACAATTTCTCCTTTATATGCATTTATGAATGGGTTATTTCACTACAACATCCTACCATGTAGATCGGATTACTTGAATCAAGATTGTGATCTAGAGATTCAGTGAGTTCCAGCAAGTTCCACTTTAGATTCATCTCCATAATAAAATTTACAGGAATATTGCAGAAATTTTTTTGTCATTCTGCTTGTAAAATTACTCCTGATCATCTGATGAGTAGTTGATTCCCATTCTATAAACACAGTCCAAATTTAATGCAGCTTTTTCAAAGCAATTTAGCTGGAATTACCTAATTTTTCTGATCATACTACGAACAAGCAGCAAAACATTCCTGTTACTACTAGCCTGCTCTTGATCATTTGCATCAAACACAAATAATTATTTATTTTACTTTAACTCATCTTGGAAGCCTGAATTATGATCTTTCTGGCAGCCCAAGCAAGCCACAAGCCATTGGCTATTCAAGCTAACATTTTCATACGCTGTAGTGTTCTTTTCCATACATATTCTGTATTTGGTTCAGTGGAGTACAGAAAAGGTAATTATGTGGATTGAACCTGAAATAAATTATTGCTCAAAAGTTTGGAATGCCAAATTGTGTTTCAAGAAGCTGATATTTTTGTCCACCAAGGTGTCACTGGGCTTAATTAAAAAATACAGCTTAGACATTGATTTCACAAATTACCACTGAACACTTCATTTTTTTTTTTTTCTTCTTTTAAAATATTAAATTAAATCTTAGCTTTTGATGACTTAATTGCTTTCTGTTTTAAGTGTCAGGATTCAGGATTTAGGATTCTCAACAATCCCAGCACCCTGAACATATACTTCATTATCACAAATATAAAAAAGGGCAGGGTTGAACTATTTCTGATGGTTGGGTCACTTGAAGAAAAGGAATCATATTTCATGCTGAAGAATAATCAGTGGCATTAACTGCTTTCAAAATAAGAAAAGACTTTTCTATCAAAAGAAAACAGGAGGGAAAAATAGTGCCGTCAACAGACACCCGAACAGCATCTATGTGGGAAAAATGGACATTCCACTCCTTTCAAAAACTGAACTGTAAACAGACGGCAAGAAGGAGAGTTGGCCATTGTGGCCTGAGCCAGGTCTCACTTTGAAAGTGGTAAATGTTTTCATTTACTATCTTGTATGGGATAAGTGTAGAATTTTGTAACATACTTGATGATGTGACAAGTTCTTACTCAGTTATCTATGAAGTCATATTTTAGGCTTGTGAATGTGTATGTGCATGTTTGGTTTTCAATGCTGAATCAGTGATTTAACCAATTTCACTGTTCATGATTACCCACTGATTGAACTGCGCCAAGCTTTGCCATGTAAAAAATGGCTTAAACATGACATGAATGAAGACAATAAATCAACCTGTTGAGCTTGGGTCCTCAAATGATTTTCTTTCTTTTTTTTTCTTCAAAATTCAAGCAAATAGTCAGCTCATGTTTTTTGAGCACAGTGCATATTGTAATATTTTTGGCATTACCCATGCACCAGACCTCCGGGTAGATAGACTTCAGGCAGATCCAGCCCCACAAGCAAGCTGTAGAGGGCTAAAATTTTTGGCCACCTCCAATTCAACAACTCGGCTCATCTTCAAGAAAATGGTTGAGCCATGATAAAGCAAACATTGCCATATTTCAACACCACTGAGAACAAAACTCTGGCAAATACAGAGGTCTCATGCAAACAACACAAAGCACACTTAGCTCTGCCTGCTGTCCTAACAATTTGCCTTGAAATACCACTGCTGTTTCTCCCGAGCTGTCACAATTTTGCCTACGATGACATCATGGACAAACATAATTTAGAAAAAAAAAAGCGTAATGCAAGATTTAAATATTTTAATTAGTGTCATCGTCTATTGAGAAATTTTGACTCTCATTGAAACATCTTCAAAAGAGCACTTTAAATGTCCTAAAGCCCAATATCCCCCTTCTTACAAAGCTTTGGTAAATGAATAATCAAGTAAATTGGTTATCAGGGCGTGGTGAAAGTTCATCACATGGCATGCATTTAAATCATTTAATATGCATGTCATGCATCAAACTTTCAAGGAAGCAGTCATTCATGAGGTCTTTATAGTCTAACCACTGAAACGGTGATTATCTAATTAACCCCTTTCTGCAGATGTAGATGCCCGCGTCTATAGACCTGCAAATTGGAAGTACGCTGTTACTGTACTCGATCACTAGATAGCACCCCCGGATCAGTTATTGAATGTTCACAAGCAAGCAGACCTCGAACGCGGCTCTGAATACGGTGAAGTTCACTCCACTCCCTGTTTTTTGAGAGCTGCATGAATTAAACTCCTCAGCTAAGCCTGATGTGCAAACTGGTCAGTATCCTTGCCCATAGTGTCGATTCAGCAGTTTGAAAAAACGATATCTTGACACAGAAAAAATCGTTATCCTTAGTAGCAACCAGTTTAGCCACTGTGAGCTAACAGTATTCCAATTAGTAGTTCATACAAATCAGTTTTCTGAGGCAAAAAAATCGACATGGTATTGATTCTCTCACATTCTATTGCCTATTACAGTTGTCCCATACAAAAAAAATTGTAGTTCCCTACCGTGGATTTACGCGTAGATTCCTTCATTGCCAAATCCAGCGCTTCCTTATATCCACCCGAGTACTGGCGTTGATAGCCAATCACTCAACCAAACACTCAAGCTCTTCTGCGTAATTGTAGAGTTACACTTCATGGCCTCCTGAAGTTTCCCTGATAACAATGTATTGAATGGCTCGTTTCTTATCCAATTCCCGAGTGTTTAAACATTTTAGAGTAAGTGAAACACATTGATTGGACAAACACAGAGCATACAAACCAATGCGTATCAGCAGGCTCGGTTGTATCCTGTCTACGTTATGCACATTACGCGGCTAAAATAGACGCGATTTATAGAAAATCGGTTCGCAAAACTGGCCTTGAAGTGTTCAGTTACATTACAGAATTTAAATGAGAACGATTTGCTCTATTGGAATCATTTCGAATGAAACAGGACCGGAGGGTATTTGCTACTGGGTACATCGATCTCTATTTTATACAGTCAATGTCTCTGGAGGAGGGATTCACGAAAAAGGTCAGGCTGCTATTTTTGTTTGTTTTTTTTTTTCTGTTTCGGAATGTATATGTACTCAACAAAGTCGAATGTCGAGGTTTTTTTCCTGTTTAAAATGCGAACTGCCCGTGCATTTTGGTGTGGACCCCCGGTACGTTCATTGCACGTTTCTTTTGAATCGGGAAACGCAATGGATTTGATATTCCCTGAAAGTGGAGTGTCTGTTCAGTAAAAATAAGGTATATTTCAGAATTCAGATATTACTGTGTTAGTGAGGTGTACTTGCTCCTTATAAGTGTTGAAATGGGTTCGTGAGCTTTGAAGAGGGGACTGGTAGCTTTCATTACAGGGTGAATGTTCTGACCGTTTAATTAGCAGTTTATTTAATGCGTGTTTGTGCTGGCTTTGAAGAGAAATGGCCAAAACTCTAAACTTTATTATGGAGAAAAGGCACGTTCGTATTTGGAGAGATTACTGGTGACCACTGATATTCAACTGCACTGATATTGATAAATTCATACTAAACTCAACCAGAAAATCATTCGTTCATATTAAATTTCATGCCTTAAAGCTTTAATTGTGTTAAATACATGATTTTTTTAATGATTTGACAGCAAATCATTTTGAGACTTTGGGGAGACACTTGGGTAGCTGTATAATTTGGCTAATAGCATGTAGGTAATCTAGAATGTAATGTTGAAGATGAATTCTACTTGTGCTCAAGGAGTTTATGATACCATAAATGTATAGTTTTAAGCCCCAGCAGTTTTTCAATCGTCAGAATTATTTTTTTTGCAATTTCAATGATGAATTCTCATGAAGATTTTTTATGTTTGCTGCTCATTTTCTCTACCAAAATCATGAAAATAAACTGAAATACAATGTAATTCTAAATGCTGTAAGTGTCTTTCCTGAATTGAGCCACATTTTTCCTCTTTGTGAAGCTTAAATCTTGAATTATACAGCATTAAAGTGGGTAACCCATAAATAGCCAAATTTGGCTTCTGCACAAAGGGGTTAAACAAAATCTAAAACTTATCTAAATACCACCTTCAGCAGCATTTACCACTTTACATTCTACTTCAAGATGGAATTTCAGTTAACTACCGTCCAGGCAATCTCATATCGTAGCCCTCCTCATGGGCGCAAGTTGTAGATCTTAATCCTTAATGGCAACACAGCTTATTGGAAGCCCATTTGCTCAATAAATTAGTTCAATCTATTACCTGATTCTTACTTGGAAATAGGTTGAGTGTTAACCTGCATTATGGTAATGTCATTGGTTGTAGACAGAGTTTTATTTTTACATGAGCAGCCATAATATGCGGACCTGAGTCGGCAAACCCGCATTTTTTGAGAGGTTTTCTTAGGCGTATCAAGCCTATTAGATGCAAATGCAGAAAAAAAAATTTCGAGAGCTGCAGTCATTCAGAAGTTTAGTTTCATCTACACTCAGCTGGAGAACCAAGTGAAATTCGAAGCGTCGCATGGCGTCAGCAACACTTTGGATACAGAGATAGTCCCAGAGTCTGAATATGAGGATGAGGGTGTCCATGTTCTCACTGCTGAGGGTTCCTGCTTTACAGCTCAGGACCTCTGATTGAAATACTGAACCGATGTTGCTTCATGTCTATTCCATATGAAGAATGCACACAGGGGAGGAGCTCCTGGAAATAAACAGTGCCAGACTCATCTGATGCGTTTGACTGGCATGTCTGGCCATATATGTGGAACACAAGCACGCACACACTCACACACACACACACCCACACACACACACACACATACACTACCAGTCAAAAGCGTTTGCACACCCCAGTATTTTCTGTTATTATTACAATTTATATTTTGTTCTTGCGTAATAGTCTCATTTTGGCTCTACAACTGAAAGGTAGGAAACTGAAGCCCAATGTATAAACCATGTATATAACAAAACAAATTAAGAAAATGTGCTTCACGGGGGCGTAGGCAATACTCCTCTGCCCCGACACGCTTAATCAAAGGTAAAAGTGTTTGAGCCAGAGTTATTGGTCATCGTGGTACAAAACCTGGATGAGGCACACCTACCCACCGAGGCAAGACCACGTGCAAATCAAGTTCTTAACCTAATCGGTTTGAGAGAAATGACCTGGACAAAGTTTTAAAGGTGAAGATTCCTGAGCCAAGGTCAAAGGTCACTTGGGCACGAAACCTCAACGAGGCATGCCAGCCTACCAAAGCGCGTCCACATATCCAGAGTCATGTTCCTAACCCCAGGGGTTACAGAGAAACGTCTGAACAAAATTCGGTAAAAAACCAGGATCATTCGTTTTGTCAATAGTTAAGCAGATCAGTAATGATGGTCTAAGCCAGTGCTTCTCAAACCTCTCCTGGAGGACCACCCGTCCTGCATGTTCTAGATCTCTCCCTGCTCAAGCATAGGTGATTAAAACGATCTCCTCATTATCAAGCAGCTTCAGGGGTTGGTAGCGAGCTGATTATTTCAAACGCCTGTGCTGGATTCCTTGTGGATTTGTCTTGTAAATTTATTATTTGTCATAAAAAAGTATTGGGTTCCAGTAATTTCTTTGTTGTAAACATACGTGAAAGATAAAGACTTGACAAAATCTTTCAGTGTGCGAAAACTTTTGACTGGTAGTGTATATACTGTATATATAAAGCTCACGCTTTTTGCCATAAATACATGTGTAACTGTTATCGTAGAAACTTGAATTTATTAATTTAATGGCAAAAAGTGTTAGCATGCTAGCTAGTGAATTACTCATCTCATTGATTTTAATAGGCTGCCAACTAGAAGCTAGCAAAAACTTATTTGATTTTCCAAATAATGTGATGCTGACAATTATGAGATGAACAGGATCTCAAATTTGTGACCCCGAGATATCAAAGTTTTGAAGCTTGAGTGGTAATTTTAATTTACTCCTTGCTGAACACTCAGAATAAATAGAAATGACTACTCTTGCTTTATAAATTTGAAATTTCAAGCTCACTCATTAGAGATGATCTATAGGGCAAAAGGGGTTGCCCATGAGTGGTTTTAAAGTCTTGGCTCATTGGTGTGAGATCTTGGGTAGTTCTGTTTTCAAAATATAGGTCACTTTTTGGCAATCAAGGCAACATAGCTCCTGTGAATTAAAAAAAAAAAAAAACATATATAACTGCTCAAAAAAATGAAGGGAACACTTAAACAACACAGTATTACTCCAAGTGTTTCCTTTATTTTTCTGAGCAGTATATATATATACTATATATTTTATTTTTTTATTTTTTGTACAGAATGAAGTGGGCCCTCAGAGGCAAAGGGTTAAACCAACTTTGGATTTTTGCCTCTCTCCCCAGGTCTAAGAATGTAAGTGATTCAAACAAAGTTGAAAGTTGTTTTAAATGGGAGCCTTGAGGGACTGGGAATTATTGGAGTTGGTAATATGTCAATCACCCTGTTGGCACTGCAAAAGCAGCTTTTTCTTGGACCAATTAAAGGTGCCCTGGATGTTGTGTGTTCCACTCTTGTAGCTGAACCTCTTAACCCACCGTTGGATGTGTTGTCCTATATCGTGCTTTGGTGCAGAGGCGGGGGGTACATTTTATTACCCAGGGATATCATCATTTTCCTATACAAGGGCTCCATGACATTGTGCAGGCATGTTTCTCACTTGTTTTCCATAACTACAAGCTGAAATTACATGACTTTTGTCACACTGAAATGGATTTGTGCTATTTATGTGCCGCAAACAGGCTGATAAGGAAGCAACTCATTTGATAAATAATGTGCGCCAGACTGTTTCTCAGAACAACTCGTCCAAAAGTTTAAACTGAATGGAAGAACGGAAATGATAACTTGTTCAAAGAGTTACACCATTTAGTCCAGTGGAGTGTCATTAGTGGCGTAAAAGGCCAGCAGTAACCTCAACCTCAAGCATGGCGCAGTTTACTTTCCCTGATAAGCAACCAAACATTGATATACTCAATTGTTTAGACTAATTGGTAGAATGACTGGCCAATAGTTTTGCACGGCATCACAGAGCAATACAAACCATTGATAAGTCATTGGATGATTCTGAACTCATGTAGCTCAGGAAATGACAGATTCACGCAACTTTATTTGTGAGGCTTATTGTAATTAAAGCCTTTCACCCTCAATGTTTGGTATGGTTTGGAATACCTAAGACTTCTTGCTATTAAGAGGTACTCTATTTAATGCTTACGATTTCCTTTAGAAATCAGCATCATTTCGTAATAAATTGCGCTGCCTCTAAAAAATCAAATAGGGAGTTGGAAGTCAGAGAAACTTTGGGATTTTTTTTTTATTTCAGTTGGATTATTGCCATCCTTACAAAAGCACATCCATCATATAAATTCAATTCAAGTTTATTTGTCACATACTCAATTGTACAAGTACAACCGGTAGTGAAATGCTTTGGCACCATTCCAGTGTGTAAAACAAACAATAACAATACAACATTACCCGCATAAAAACCTCAATAACAATACCATATTACCCACATTTATATACCCATACATCACCTAAACACTTAAATACCAGAGAATAAATACCCACAACTGCATGATCCACCCAGTGTAATATAGTGTGTTTGTATTGTGTTTGTGTGTATGTGTGTGTGTGTCTGTGTGTGTTGGGGGGGGCACTCAGTCTTCATTCAGCAGCCTCGTGGCCTGCAGAAAGAAACTCCTCCTCAGTCTTTCTGTCTTGGCCCTGAGCAGCCTGTGTTGCTTCCCTGATGGTAGTAAGGAAAAAAATTGGCGTGCAATGCACGGAATACCCCTCAGCCCGATGTCGAAGTTTTTGGAGACGCCCACCCAACCGCACGAAGGATAGCAATGTCCCGTCAGCCTTGAGGGCTGAGGGGTAAGAAGTCTGTCATTGGGGTGGCTGGGGTCCTGAGCAATCCTCCTGGCTCTTGATCTGCAGCGTTTGGCGTTTTCCTGCAGATTGGGAAGGGTGGTTTTGATGGTCCATCACTATGGTAATTTAGCCACGTTAAAAGAGAGGCACCTTTGTGACATTAAAAAGCCTAGGTTTAGGCTTGACATACCTCGCTAACCCACTTACCTTACTTCGTAGTATACCCCCCCTGGCTCTGAGGTGCCTCTTGTGTTTTTTTTGGCGGCAGCGATTGACCTACTCATGTGCTCGCGTGGTTTCGAGATTGGCCCAGGCCTACACCCGGTCCGACTACAGGCTCTGAAGAACCTCTTGTTGGCTTTATTTCACTTGTTACTATCACAAATCACTCTGGAAAAAAAGAATGAGGACTATATTACATAAATCTTGAAAACAAACTGCTGTTCCAAATTTCAATGGCTGTTTTCAGGAGACGAATTTTGTTCCTCAACAGGATATCCCTGTTAGCAAGTTACCCATAAATACAGGGTCCTAAACAAACAGGCTGTCTTCAGTGGAAGGAAGTCAATGATTACTCCATTGACACACAACCAAAATAGATCTATTTCCCATGCATTATTAGGAAACATTTTTTAAGACTTTTTATGTTTTTTTTTATTGTTGTTGTTAGTCTGTATCCAGGAACACTGAATCAAAGGTCAAAAGTCTCCTTTAGACACTTTGTAACCTCTGGTATTTTCCCTATTTCTGATGAGATGGAAGCTCTGTCAAACAATGAAATAGGCATATTTGTATCCCATTTAATTTGGCTCACTCCTGAACTGCTTAAACATCCATCATTTGTCAATGTTTTCAATGTGTGCTTGAAGGACACACGCACACTCGCATGCATACACACACACACACACACACACACTGAACTTGCACATGTGCCCTCTCGCACGTTCATACACACACACACACACACACACATATATATGCATTTGACTGAGATCAACCACAAAGTTAAACAAACTAAACCATCTTCTACCCCCACTGAGACTCACAGTGGACCCCAGAATTATTGGCACCTCTGATTAAGAATACTTTAGTGCATTCCCAAATAAATAAAAAAAATTAAAATAAAAAAATAATAATATTAGAGAGAAAATCAAAATTCATACATGTAAAAACAGTGTACTTGGGGTGGCCCGGTGGCTTATCGGTCTAAGCGCACACACAATAAAGGCTGTGGCCTTCCTGCGGCGACCCGGTTCAATTTCGGCTCGGGTCATTTGCCGCATGTCTTTCCCATTCTCCTCGCCAACTTTGCTGTCTCTCTCTACTGTGTGACTATCAAATAAAGGAGAAAATCCCCCCAAAAAAATCTAAAAATAAAAACACTCTACTTTATTGCTTCTTTGCACAGATGTAGATGCCGATGTCCATGAATTCTGAAATTTAATTCCTAAATAATTCTGTAATTGAAATTCCAAATGACTCGCTTCTCTGTAATAATTTTCCACAGTCTCTGTATCACAAATACAGACTTACAAAGTCTATGTAGGATCATGCATAACAGGACAAAATGGCTATATTTGTATTCTGTGCAAAGGGGTTAACATTCCAATAGATCCATATGAAGTTTTTTATTTTTGTTATTCAAAATCTAATTTTTACAATTAATGCCTCAACTAGCATGCCCCTGGCGTAAATAAAATCTGCAAATTAAATTCAGCTTAAGTTTATCTGTGTCATAAGGAACTGAATTGTGTCATCTCATTGTTTCCTGTTTAACTAGGGTATAATAATGAGATGGCATCCATGCAAAATCCCTTTGTTATCAAACACTACTAGGAAAATAAAAGAAATGACAGTTCAAAAGAAGCAGATTGCTGTAGACTTTCATAAATCTAGAAATAGCTTCAAGAGTACCCACTAATAATGAAATATACCACTGAGCACTGTCAGGTTCATTTTTGAAAATGTAAAATCTAAAAAGCCTGGAACACTTGAAGACATGACAGTTAAAGGAAGCAAATGTACATTTCTCTCCTGGATACGAGGTGGTGAAAGACACAATAAATTCCCCAAGAATCACTGTGGAAAGAAATTTCCGACCAGATACAAGAAAGCCTTATCTGACTCCAAAACATGGAGCCAAGTGCTTTAAATATGTCAGAGGTCATTTTGATTTTGACTGGACAAAGATGCTGTGGTTTGATAGATAAAAATTGAACAACTTGTCTGTTACAGCATTGGCATGTTTAGCCTAAAAGCAGACGTACACAGGGTAAGGCATCTCGTATTCTCTGTGAAATATGGTGGCGGTTCAGAAAAGTTTTGTGGCTGTTTTAATTCCACAGGTCCTGGAGCTCTGATTAAAATCAATGGCTGACTGGATTCCTCAAAGTATCAGTCAATTTTGGCTGACTATCAGGTTGCCTCAGTGAGTCGGCTGAAACTTGGCTGTGAACATACCAGCAAGACAGTGACCCAAAGGACACCTCAAAATTCTCTCAGAAATGGTTCCTGACCCTCAAAATCAATGGCCATCACAGTCACCATCGTTTTTGAAAATCGTATCCTTTCCAGTTCAGGTCACGAGGGCCTTCTGCAAGGGGTGCTGCAGTCATCACCAAGTATGCAGTCTTGAGAGGATCTGCAGAGAGGAATGGTTCAAAATTCCTCCGCTTGTCTTAACTCAGTCAAACAATACTCAAATGTTGTTATCCTTGCCAGAGGTGGCACCAAATATTAATCCAGGACTCAAAATGCTTATGAAATCTTAATTTTGAACAATTTGGTCAATAAATATATGAATTTGGTTTGTTTCACTGGGACATTCATAAATTACAACTCTATTCTCAGAAAAGTTGGGGTGCTGTGTAAAATGTGAATAAAAACAGAATACAATGATTTGCAACTCATTTAAACCTTTTTATAAATTGAAAATGGGACAAAGAAAATGAATAAAATGTTGAATCTGATTGATCTTATTGTTTTTTGAAAATAATTGCTCATTTTGAATTTGATGACAGCAACATGTTTGAAAAAAGTTGGGACGGGACAATAAAAGACTGGAAAACTTGCATGATGCTGAAAAAAAAGACTACTGGCAGAACATCTCAGTTAATTAGATTATTTAGCAACAGGTCAGAAAGAAAGAAATCTCCAAATCTTGAGAAAGAAACCTCAAAGAACTTAGAGATTTTATCCTCTATGGTACATGATATCATTAAAAGATTCTGAAAATCCAGAAAAATCTCTGTATGCATGGGACAAGGCCAAAATCCAATTTTGAATGGCTGTGATTTTCAGGTACTCAGGCTTCGGATGATACTCCATTAAAAATAGATAGGATTCTGTCTCAGAAATCACTGCATGGACTCGGGAACACCTCTGTGAAATACAGTTTGCCAATGCATGCACAAATGCAAGTTAAAACTGCCATGCAGAGATTAACACTAGCGCCTCGGAATTCTAAACCCCCCTGGAACCGCGGCTGCCGCTTTTTTCATGGCAGTGCAAATGTGAGGCCATTTCATAATCTTGTGTGATTATAAAGAGCGAATCAACAATATATTGTTTTTGAATGAATGAAATTAAAAAATGCCAATACATGTGAATTGATTGCGTACAATAATTAATTATGCTGACAGACGCGTTATACTGTATGAGAAAACAGCAACTGGAGTCAACATTTGCCCAATTGTGTAGCCCTACTGCAACCAGAACGAATCCGACAAGTGGTGCACATGCACACACATTTCTCTCTCTCTCTCTCTCTCACGTTGCAGACAGGGGTATTTGTGGTCAAAGCCACTGCGGCAAAAAAGCGGCTACGGTGCTCAAAGTTATTGAATATCAATACTTGCACATCCGTGAAGACGCCGTAAATTGTGAGCGATATATATAAGTTTTGGTGCAACATTCACTGCCATCGAGATGCTTTTTTTGTAAAGGGATGGCCTTGCTTGTTTCAGCGACACTATGCCAAACAACATACTCTGCAAGTATTACAACTTGGGCCTGTCGTAAAAGAGTCTGGGTGCTAAAGTGGTCAGTCTGCAGTCCAGACCTGTCATCCACTGACAATATTTGGCGAATGATGAAAAGAAAAATATGACAAAGGAGCTGCAAAGTATTGAGTTGTTGAAATCCTACATCAAGCAAAAACGGGACAATATTTTGCTTTCAAAACCACAGCAGTTGGTCTCCTTAGTTCATAAATGTTTCAAGAGTATTAATTGAAGAAAATGTGATGCAACACAGTCGTAAACATAGCCTTGTGCCAACTTTTGTGAAATGTGTTGCTGGCATGTAGTTTCCAAAAAACAATTAAATATCTCAAATTCAACATGTGATATATTGTCTTTATATTTATTTGAAAATAGTACAAAGTTCATATGATTTGAAAATCATTGAATTCTGTTTTTATTTACATTTTACACAGCGTCCCAACTTTTTTTTTAGAAATGGGGTTGTACTTAATACACAGTATAATGTGGGAGCCTCAAAAATGTAGAGCTGAGGCTAGAAAGAACTGAGGATGGAGTCCATCCTACTTGATACAATCTCTAAATTGGACTGCTTTAAAGACAAAGCTGTCTGGCTTTATAGAGAAGTGTAAAATTACAAAGTGCTTTTTCTTGTTATTCGGTGTTAATATGGTTACATCCATTTGTTATAGGTTTGGACTTGCCTTTTATCATCTGATTAAAAACAGTGCAGAGTAAAAGGATACCGGATAAAATAAAAGAAAAATTGCTTACAATGAAAAAACAAAATCTTTATCATCCCTGTTTTATCATTACTGATTTCCCTTTGTCCTTCTCCATCACCCCCAAGCCCTGCTCTCGCCAGTCCCAATATGTGTGCGCCCATTGCTCGCTTTGCTTCCTGCCATCTTGTTTCATGATTTCACAACATTGTGCCACATTGTGTAAAGTTCAAAATCACGGATGCTTCATGGAAAACAGTCCAGATGGAATGCTAAAGAAATGAGCAAGCCTTAAATCATTAATTCTAAATTTTTGGTCAGTGTCCAAAGTATGAATATCAAGGAGTACATAAAGGCTTTTTAAAACTGTGATGAAGTCAATATATTTTTTCAGAAATAAACTGGCCAAAAATCAAGAACATTAAGTAAAGCACATACATCCAAGTTAATGATTCATCTTGTTTCTTTTCTCCCTGTTAGTCCATCAATCTTTGGGGCAGCTGGGTGGAATCCCAGGCTGATACACCACTGTCAGATTGGCTTTCAGTGGTGCTATAAATCCAAATGTAGCCATATAAATGGCATATGGAAGGAGACAGACATGGCACTGATGCAGGTTCAGCTTGGCGAACTTATGCTGAGAAATATATTATGCAGGACAACCTAGCGAAACTTCTAATTTGAAATAATATTTTCCCTCCTACTTCAATCGCCAAGGCCTCTCTGATAAAACGAAGTGCACAGTTTTACTGAGTCTGTAAACTGCAAAGAACACCTTTCAATCAGCACTGGCTGCACGGAAATGACATTTATGGGTGAATGGTGAAAATAAGCTGCACTAACCAACAATAACATGCCTGATTTATCAAGCTTTTAGCACTTCCTATTTGCCTATTTTTTGCTGCTTTTCCAAGGAGAGGAAGTCATCTTTTTTGGGTCTCTCAGACGGGGAACTTCCTCCTTTTGTTGCAAATCCAAACCTTCCAAGAGGATGTGATGAGGATTGCTCAGATTTTCAGATAAGTCGTCCTCTGGGTTTCCGAAAACAGTCCAAACCCAACTGGCTTAAAAAGCAAATCTCAAGAGCGGTCGCCTTAATTAAACCCATACTCTAACCCAAATAGCTGCAACGGTACCCCTGCTCTCAATTACAGACCACGGGTTCAGAACTAGATTGACATGAGCTTCCAGAAGCTATTATGTGCGGCCTGCCTACTTTTTCTTCTGACAGAACAATTCATCTTATTACTTCACTCATACCATAGTATGGTCTGTAGCTGGGAAAGGAAAGATGACAGACTCTGGCTTCTAAATCCAACATAGTGATGTTTGTCATGTGTGCCTCACTTATCAGTGTTTACAGAGCCGGTGCACTGAGTTAACAGTCAGGGGCCCCCTGGCCCTTCAGAGCCTTTTATTAGCCTTCATTCCATCAGGGAACAAGATGTTCCCACTTTCAGACATCAAACGACAGATCATGGTGCCTCACATAGAATGAGAACACCAGAGAGGACCTCACATTTCAACCGTTTATCAATGACTAGTGCTTCTGCGAAAGAGCCACTAACCTCTTTAGGCACTTCATCTCATTTTGGGAGCCCCTGTTTGGACCTGACAATCTGCGACGGATGAGGTTATCTTGTGCATGGAAGACTGCTGTCACACTGGGGAATGTACAGAGTATTTCCAGCTTTTTAGACAGCCCATCAGAATGGAATGATGGATATACTGTACACAAAGATTACCGTGTAAAGGGGAACATCAGCAAAACCCAGGGATAAGAATTTGAAATGTTCTGCTGGAGTTCAGCTCTGTTAAGATCCAAACCACACTCCTCTGTGCTCCCAGTTCAGGCTGGATTGGGAATGGAATTCACCCAATGCTAGTGGCACAGACAGTGGAAAATCTGAGGGAGTCCCATCGGTGGACCAGCCTGACAAACAGAATCCTGGGAGCAACCAGAGGGATTGTGCAGTGCTGGCAAGGTTGAGCTGCAGAGCTCTGCCAGGGAGCACAGCTGGAGGGGCTATGCAAGCCAAAATCTTACATAGCATTGCATAAATGCTGCAAGACACTCAGACTGCACTGCAGCTCCCGAGACCTGAGGTACATTCCATCTGTCCACTTTGAGGCATCCAGCTACGCTACCACTAGATTTCAGGGCCTATCCTTGCTTTGGCCTGAATGGATGACGAGCTCCATAGTCCATGCCTTTCTTCAACCCCGAATGCTGAAGCCAAAGGCACAGCCATGGATGCTAACATCCAAAAATCAGTTTCATCACTGTACATGAAGTGCATATCGTCTAAAATCATGCCATGAATTTCTGTTGAACTGTCAAGGGCTTGGAGACAATCTAGCCAAATTCTGGCAAAATATTGAAGCAAGTACCGCTGTTCATTGCAAAATTAACTCCCATTTTGCTGTCCATGAATAAGTTCTCTGCATGCAGCAATTGTCTTATCCAGATTTAACCAATCACCTGGCTTCATACTTCGTCTTGAGTTCCATGCTCCAATGGAAGACCTGCGTGCATGAAATACCCAAGTCAGATTTTTGAAAAAAATCGAGTTGGCACCAGTTCTGGAATCTGTCCTGATAAAAGATAAAATCCTTTGATACCAAAATTAGGAAAAAAGAAATACAGTACCCAGGAAAAGTATTGTACCCTTCCTGATTTCTTTTTTTCTTGCATATTTGTCGCACTTTCAGATCAAACTAATTTTAATATTAGAGAAAGATAACCCGAGTAAATACAAAATCCAATTTTTAAATGATGATTTCATTTATTGAGGGAAAAAATGCTATTCAAACCTACCTGGCCCCATGTGAAAAAGTAATTTCCGCCTAAACCAAATAACTGGTGTTGCCACCCTTGGGGACAACAACTGCAATCAACCGTTTGCGATAACTGGCAATGAGTCTTTCACATCGCTGTAGAGGAATTTTGGCCCACTCTATTTTGCAGAATTGTTTTAATTCAGCCACACTGGGTCTGAGAATGAACGGCCTGTTTCAGGTCATGCCACAGCATCTCAATAAGATTTAAGTCCTGACTTTGCTCAGGCCGCTCCAAAACCATTGGCTCCAAGCCAGTCAGAGGTGGACTTGCTGGAGTGTTTTGGATCGTTGTCATGCTGCAGAACTCGGGTGTGCTTGAGCTTGAGGTCACAAGCTGATGGTAGACATTCTCCTTCAGGATTTTCCAGTAGAGAGCAGACTTCATGGTTCCATCAATTACGGAAAGTCATCCAGGTCCTGAAGCAGCAAAGCAGCCCCAGAGCATCACAATACCACCACTATGTTTGACTGTTAGTATGATGTTTTTTTTATGACGTGCTGTGTTAGTTTTAAGCCAGATGTAATGGGACGTATACCTTCCGAAATGTTCAACTTTTGTCTCGTCGGCCTACAGAATATTTTCCCAAAAGTCTTGGGGATCATCAAGATGTTTTTTTGGCAAATATGAGACTAGCCTTTGTGTTCTTTTTGGTCAGCAGCAGTTTTCACCTTGGAACTCTCCCATGGATGCCATTGTTGCCCAGTCACTTTCTTATTGTTGAATCATGAACACTGACTTTAACTGAGACAAGTGAGGCCTGCAGTTCTTCAGATGTTGTTCTGGGTTCTTTTGAGACATCCTGGATGAGTAATCGATGCGCTCTTGGAGTAATTTTGGTAGGCTGGCAACTCCTGGGAAGGTTCACCACTGTTCCATGTTTTCTCCATTTGTGGATAATGGCTCTCACCATGGTTCACTGGAGTCCAAAAGCTTTAGAAATGGCTTTGTAACCCCTTAGCAGACTGATATATGTCAATGACTTTTTTTTGAATTACGGCATGATGAGATGCTTTCTGAGATCTTTTAGTCTACTTCACTTTGTCAGGCAGATTCCATTTCAGTTATTTTTTTTATTCAACAGGTCTGGCAGCAATCAAGCCTGGGTGTGGTGTGAAATAGAACTGAAAAAAAAATCATGATTTAACATTTAAATGTTGAATGTTCATGTCTGATTTGTCTAACCGACTTTGGATATTACAAAGTTATATTAGTGTTAAACAAGTACAATGTAGTTCTGCCTACCATAAAGACACAAAAGCAATGAAGCTTTGCTAAAATAACATGTCTGTATTGAAAACTACGCAATAAACAGTTTTTGATATTAAAAGTACAGAAGTCCGTGATTTTCCCATAAAAAGTTCCTAAATCCAGCCATTTTGTCTCAAAAAGTATTTAAGTCCAAAGCTACTTTTCTTTATTTCTTGGTAATAAAGGAGAATATTTTCTGTCCCAACCCCACCTCTCCACTTCCTCATTCGAAGGACGACATTTGCACACACAGTTCACTCTGCCAAATTGTGTCCACAGTGTCAATATTTAGTGTGACCACCACTGTTGTCCAGCACTGCCTTGATTCTCGAAGGCATGAAATTCAGGTTGTTGCTGGGATCCTCCAGTCCTCCATGACAACATCGCGGAGCTGGTGGATGTTGGATACCTGCTGCTCCTCCACCTTCCTCTTGAGGATGCCCTACAGGAACTCAATGGGATTCAGGTCTTGAAACATACTTGGCCACGTCATCACCTTCAGCTTCAGCTTCTTCAGGAAGGCAGTTGTCATCTTGGAGGTCGTTATCATGTTGGAAAGCTGCTGTGCAGCCCAGTTTCAGAAGGAAGGGAATCCTGTTCTGCTTCAGAATGTCAAAGGACATGTTGGAATCCATTATTCCATCAATGAAGCGTAGCTCCCCAGGACCAGAGGCACTCATGCAGCCCCAGACTATGATGCTGTTACCACCATGTTTGACAGTAGGCAGTACACACTTGTCTTGGTACTCCACCTCAGGGCGCCGCGATACATGCTGGACACCATCTGAGCTGAACGAGTTTATGTTGGTCTCGTCAGATCACAGAACATGGTTCCAGTAGTTCATGTTCTTGCACTGGTTATCTTCAGCAAACTGTTTTCGAACTTTCTTTCGGGCTAGCTTCAGAAGAGGCTTCCATCTTGGCTGACGGCCATGCAGATCAACTTGGTGCAGTGCACGGCGTATGGTCTGAGCACCGACTGGCTGTTCTCCCACTGCTGCAACCTCATTAGGAACGCTACCAGCACTCTGTTTTCTGAAGCTAACTTGACGCAGAGCACGAGGACTCAACCTCGTCGGTTGACCCTGACGAGGTCTGTTCCGAGCAGAACCAGTCTTGGAAAACCACAGGATAACCTTGGCCACCGTGATGTAGCTCAGTTTCATGGTTTCACAGATCTTCTTGTGGCTTAGACCATCTTTGTGGAGAGCAACAATTCTCTTTTTCAGATCCTCAGAGAGTTCTTTCTCATGAGGTGTCATGTTGACCATCCAGTGACCAGAATGAGAGCATTGCAATCAAACACCACAATTTAAACCTTCAACCCGTTACACAATCTCTCATGGCCCAGTTGAACAGAAAAAAGCATGAACATAATGAAAAAGACATGTTTCATTGCTTGGTTGACCATTACCAATTGGGGTGTGTACTCACTTTTGCTTCCACCCATTTTGGAAATAGTGACTGTTTATTCAGTTATTTGGACATTGCAGTATTTCTACACTGATGCCTAGTTTCTGGTAATGTGCGCCAAGACTATCAAGATGCTTTGATTGTTACCATCTACAAGAAAAAAGGTGACCGTGCAGTGTGGAAATCACCGGGGTATATTACTATTGGCTGCTGCTGGCAAAGTCTTTGCCAAGATTGTGCTGAACAGATGGAAAATCATTGCAGAAAGTGTTCTCCCTGAATCCCAGTGTGGATTTCGAACTGGTCGCTGCACTGCTGATATGATATTCACCCTGCGTCAGCTCCAAAAGAAGGCAGCAGAGCAACACCAGCCGCTATATGTAGCCTTTGTAGATTTCACAAAGGCTTTTGACACTGTGAATCGCACAACTCTGTGGAAGGTCCTCGAAGCTTATGGATGCCCTGACAAGATTCTCAATATCATCAAACAATTTCACGATGGAATGAAAGCACAAGTCTCAGTTGGTGGCGAACCCAGCGATGCTTTTCTGGTTAATCATGGCGTGAAACAAGGCTGTGTACTGGCACCTACTCTCTTTTCTCTTTAGCTCACAGCTGTCCTGGATACCATGAATGTAGGGCTTAATAAAGGCGTGTTTATCCGCAAAACTCTTCAACCTTGCCCGGCTTCGTGCACACACTAAAACACAGGAGTTGTGTGTCAGGGAATTGCTCTATGCGGATGACTCGGCTCTTGTAGCCAGTAATCCAGCCGATATGCAAGAGATTGTGAATCGCTTTTCCTCCGCAGCTGATATTTTTGGTCTGAAAATCAACATTTCAAAAACTGAGGTACTCTTTCAACCCCCTCCAAGGTCCACCAAGTCACCAGAGATAATTACAGTCCATGATAGCCCACTTAAGACGACTGAGTCTTTTACCTATCTGGGCAGCACTGTTTCAAGCGCAAAATCTTCAGATCTGGAAGTGGAAAGAAGGATCCTTTCTGCATCCAAGGCTTATGGCGCACTACAAAGAAGACTCTGGAGTTCTCATGACATCAGTACAAAAATCAAAGTGAAGGTCTACTCAGTAGCAGTCATACCTTGCCTGCTCTACTCTATCGAGTGTGTAACTCTTTATCGTAGACATATCAAGGCCCTGACAAGAGTTCAGCTCTGCCATCTACGCTCAATCCTCAAGATTAAATGGCAAGATCGTATACCTGATGTTGAGGTATTGCAGCATGCAAGCACAGTTAGTGTTGAAGCACTTATAACTGTGTCACAGCTTCGTTGGGCGGGGCATGCATGTCGAATGCCCATCAGTAGACTCCCAAAAGCTGTTTTCTATTCGGAGCTACAGCATGGTAAGAGAAGTCAGGGCGGACAAAAGCTGCGTTATAAAGATGTGTTAAAACGCCACGTGAAGAGAGCGGGCATTGCAGTTGATACTTGGGAAGAGGATGCACTTCAGAAGGTGAAATGGCGTGGACTACTGAAGAAAGCCTCAACAGCCATTGAGTACCTTTGTCGACAAGAATACCAACGCGTCGCGCACATGACCGTCGTCACACTGACGCACCGGAGTCAGGCTCCTTCCAATGCAGCAACTGCGAACGCTTGTGCAGATCACATGCAGGCCTCAAAGCCCATATAAGGGCGTGTTTAACCAACCCAAAAACTTAAGACTTAAGACAGTCTTCTTCGATAACGAAGGACAGCCCTCAGCAGCACCAATTGGGGTGTGTACTGACTTTTGTTGCCACCCATTTTGGAAATAATGACTGTTTATTCAGTTATTTGGACATTGCAATATTTCTACTCTGCTACACATATTGTACAATGGCTACTCTAGAATATATTCAAGTTTCATTTCTGTAACATTGTTCCTTGAAAAGATATAATAAATTAATTGCCAAAATGTGAGGGGTGTACTCACTTTTGTGAGATACGGTAGGCATATCCTATCCCCTGGGGCTGTATTTTGGTTAAAATTATAAAAGTGTCTGACGTTACATAATCAGTTTTTCTATTAGAAATACCACTTAGCCTTGGAGTGGAATAATTTGTGACTTTAAAAAAGATGCGCAACCTGTTTTGTACATGTGTACTGAGTTTGGAGACTTTCTGGACATGTTTGGTGATGAAATGAGTGGTATTCCTATCCACAGGGATAATAATGAGTGTATGATGCAGATCTAGTGTACCAAAGGTAATATAGTGTTTGCCAAAAAACCTACAATATCGACAATCCCCAAATTTTCATTTTGCCATTTTTTCCTAAGCTTTTTAACTTAGAAACTTGCTTTTTGGTATGTAAATTCTTTTCAATTGTCCCTGTCTGGAAACGAAATTTGGAGCTGATACGAGCATTTTAATTAAAGATTTGTAACATTATAGTAATAAAAGTGTCTGAAGTTACATGAAAATGGATGGTTATTGTTGCAGGGCTACCAAAACTGACATGTTAGGAGCACAGGGTGTGAATCAGGTTTTTCATGGAGCCAATATGTTGGTCTTCCACTGTAATTAAGTTTTTTTTAATCAATATTGACTTTCATGATTTGTCTGTCCCTAGGGATAATTGCGCAGTAAATGGAAATTTCACTCATATATACACTCAACAAAAATATAAACGCAACACTTTTGTTTTTGCTCCCATTTGTCATGAGATGGACTCAAAGATTTAAAATTCATTCCAGATACACAATATTACCATTCCTCTCAAACATTGTTCACAAATGTGTCTAAATGTGTGATAGTGAGCACTTTTGCTTTGCTGAGACAATCCATCCCACCTCACAGGTGTGCCACATCAAGATGCGCATCAGACTCCATGATTAGTGCACAGGTGTACCTTATACTGCCCACCTTAGAGGCGGGATGGATTGTCTCAGCAAAGCAAAAGTGCTCACTATCACACATTTAGACAGATTTGTGAACAATGTTTGAGAGAAATGGTAATATTGTGTATCTGGAATGAATTTTAGATCTTTGAGTCCATCTCATGACAAATGGGAGCAAAAACAAAAGTGATGCGTTTATATTTTTGTTGAGTGTATAAAACCCCAATTCTGAAATAGTGGGACAAAGTGCAAAGTGTCAATAAAATGCAATGACTTTCAAATCACACCAGCCAGTATTTTATTCACAATAGAGCAGAGATAACATAGCAAATGTTGAAACTGAGAAATTTTACAATTTTATCCACAAAATGAGCTCATTTCAAATTTGATGGCTGCTACAGGTCTCAAAAAAGTTGGGAGAGGGGCCTGTTTACCATGGTGTAGCATCCCCTCTTCTTTTTAACACAGAGTGGAGGCATGTGGGCATTGAGGAGGCAAGAGTTTAGTCAGTGGAATTTGATCCCACTCTTGTTTAATACAGGTTTCCAGCTGCTGGAGAGTTTTGGGTCTCCTTTGACGGACCTTTCCTTTAATTTTGCACCGATGTTCTCAATCGGTGAAAGATCAGGACTGCAGGCAGGCCAGTTCAGCACACGGACTCTTCTACTATGAAACCATGCTGTTGTAATAGCTGCAGCATGTGGTTTTGCATTGTCCTGCTGAAATACACAAGGCCTTCCCTGGAATAGATGTCATCTGGAGGGGAGCATATGTTGCTCTAAAACATTTATATACCGTTCAGCATTCATGGTGCTTTTTAAAACATGCAAGTGTCCCACACCATATGCAAAAATGCATCCCCATACCATCAGAGATGCTGGCTTTTGAACTGAACACTGATAATAGGAAGGGTAGTCTTTCTCCTCTTTAGCCCGGAGGACGCAATGCCCATGATTTCCAACAAGAATGTCAAATTTGGACAACAGGATTTCATCGCTGTTCAATCGCATATGGAGAAAATCTGTCTCTTCAGCTGTCAATTACGATAATTGGAAAACGCATCAGTAAAGGAAAATGATTCAGAACTAGCCAGGACTAACTGTCATCAAGGGACGTGCCTGAGCCCCCCCGCTTCTAGAAGCACCACTGCAGTTAACTTCATTAATTGCGAAATGTTCTTTCAGCTGATTCTCTTATATATTAATTCCTTTTTCAGCCCTTTCTTACCTGTGTCCCAACTTTTTTGAGACCTGTTGCAACCAGAAAATTTGAATAAGCTCATTTTGGGGATAAAAATGTGAAATGTCTCAGTTTCAATTTGTTATCTATGGTCTATTGTAAATAACATATTGGCTTATGTGATTTGAAAGTCATTGCATTTTGATTTTATTCACAATTTACACTTCGTCCAAACTATTTCGGAATTGGGGTTGTGTATTTATGATGTGTTTTTAAATTGCTTATTTCCGTATTGCCTTTGTATTGGCCTGAATACTGCGACCCAAAGGACAATACCGAGGCAATGCGAAAATAAGCAATTCATAATATTTTTATTGATTGGTTAAGTATGTTGTGCTATCATGACAATATTATGACTATAACATCTAAATCAAGACTCATTAAAGAGCTAAATGATAGGTCTCTGCCTGCTAGTGCACCTGCTGAACTCTGCCACTACAGGGTCGGCCAATACAGGATATATTGGCAGGCCGTTATTACGGTATGTGAGCAATAACATACTAAACCAATTAAGAAATACGTATATGCCCTCTGTGAATGGGCCACAAAATTAACCAATTAAATAAGTTTAATTGATAATTGGCTTTAATTTTACTAGACGCGCGCACACGCACACGCACACACAATCACTGCGAGCCCTGCTGAATCTAAACAGTTTGTTCAATTTTTTTCTGGCCTCTGAAACGGCAGAGGCTGTGCATAATATGGGCCCAATTGCTAAAAAAGTTCACATGATAGTTTGACTCTAATTGAAGCAGAATGTCAGCACTTCAAGCACATCTTGATTGTTTTACAAATCTATTGCAATGGCGTGCAAAGCTTAAGCAATTAAAATTGTTTAACTGTCCAAATATGGTTGGACCAAACGGCACGCGTTACCATTGTTCAAATTCTGGAGTATATTTGACACATTTCAGTTCTGAGTTCAAATGTCCCTAACAATTATGTTATGCGATGAAGCAGAGGTTCTTAGTCTTCAATATGATTTCAGTGCCCTGCGTTCGCACACCAAACAGATTTTGAAATACAGAAATTTCAGACCCATCAGCCACAGTCCGTATTAAGACATCCAGTGGTTTACAGTCTAAAGCAAGGAAACGGGCTTCAAGGTCTGAATCCAAACCAGGTTTACTGTACATCCACAGTGGCTCTTCCTGCTCTTGTGGCCTCCCCAGCACAAACAGGATTCTCTGACGCACATGGCTCAAACGCTACCCTCAAAGGCACGGGGGAGGAACAGCTTTGACAAAGTCCTATGCAAGGATGGCCTGATCCCCCACTAGCTCTGCTGCATGAAGCCTCTTCCCTGCTCATTAGTCACCCGGACAGTTATGACTACTAATCACTGACTGCTGGCAATATCCTCCATGTTCCCAACAGAGCGCCCGGCTCATTGTCCAACTGCGCTTCAGCTTTTAAGAAACTAAAATAAACAGGCGTACATAAACATTTCTTTTTTTTAAGGGGGTGGGGGGGGCTGATGTTCTCTTTGGGAGCGCAATCAGAATCCGCATTCCTGCTCCTGCTAAGAACATAACGTTCAAGAGATGCTATTGCCATGAGCATTACATAACTTTAATCAGTCACAGTCCAGCACAGAAAATGAATTAAAATGTAATCAGGAATAAATTATAGCGATCACTTCATTCACAGTGAAGGCAGAGGTGAAATGGCAAATTCCGTGAGGTATGTGTGAACTTTGCTATGGCACAAAATGGAAGGGAAAAGACTGATGCATTAAAGAAGAGGAAAGATACTGCATTCCCCGTAGCTCCCACATGACAACTATTTGGCTGTACAATTTTCCCTGGCAGTGCAGCTCAAAATTTTAGTTCTGGAAAAGAAGTGTGGCTCAGGATATTATGAGTCAACTGTGATGACAAGCCAGGGGGATGATGTAACACAATTCAGCTTCATTACAAAAAATTAAAGCTCCAGAAACCTTCCAGGTTCAAAAAAGCCTTACTGTTGCATATGAATATATTAACTGCGTGAAAGTCCTTGCTTTAACTAAACAAGGAGGCGGGTCAGTACTATAATTCAGATATGCACTAACTGTACCCTGTATCAACAGCTGCACAAATTATTTTGTGCAGTGAGGTCATGATCTATATGCCAAATGGATGGGAAAAGGTCACTTAATTAAGCGATACCTTATTTTAGTCGCAAGAAAAACATCAGTAGTGTGCAGTGATGATTATGCACCACCACACATCTAGAAGGGGTCCTAACACATAACCTCTCAATTTTTTTGGTGAAAATTTATTTAAAAATACTATTGTAAGCAATGAGAACAAAAAAAAAAACTCATTCCAACAAGTATACTGAGGTAAGAATATGGTTAACAAGAGCCATCTGGCAATGGCGTATCCCCCCGGACCCCCACATTCATGGATTAACTGCTCGAGAAATTCCTAAATACCAAAAGGCACATCTACATATGACACCTGACCTACTTGTGAAATTTCGTGAAGAAATACTGAACGGTTTTCAAGTTATGCTCCGGACAAAAAAATGTTTACAGATAAACAGATGGACGGGCAGACAGACAGACCGATGGCTATATCCCCCCGCATTATATGCCGGGTGGATAATAAACAAAAAGACTGAAAAAAAAAATGTTTTTTTTGCTGTATAACAATTGAAAGGTGTCACAAATTTATTTTATTTATTTATTTTTTGCGGTTCTGGCGTAGGCTGAATGAATGTTTGAAGGCTCATTCCATGATTATTGATGCCAAAACATTTGATTAAACTGGCTTGACACAACGGTAATTGGCAACATTACCTCTGATGGTCAGTTTCTTCAGTATATCAGGTGATATGCACTATGAGCAGTGTCACAGTGTTAAACACGATGGCACGAAGGAAGGAGCTCTCCGAGACTGTTCATAGGCGCAATGTGGCCTGACATGATGCTGAAGACGTTAAATGCCTCTCTGACACTGTAAGAACACCATCACGCATTTCAGAGACCAGTTCCCTGAAAAGTAGTGGGGGAGTGGGAAAAAAAAATTCAGCAGTTGACAGCACGACAACTCCATAATGATATTAATAGTGCCAGAAATTAAGCGATGAAAGCGTATCAAGATGTACCATTTCCAGACTCCTGTCTGAAAACAGTCCCATTAGTCATGTTGCTGCCAAGAGCAGGCAACATCGAAAAAATACTTTTGAGATTGCCAAGAAATTCAAGGATTGGACACCAATGGACTGGGAAAAAGTCCTTTGGTCCGACAAATTACAATTCAAAATTCTCATCCAAAGGCAGTGCCTTTGTGCACCGTAGAGTTGGAGAGCGTTTCAACAATTATTGTTCAACCCCTTCAGTAAAACATGGATGTGGTATCATAATAGTTTGGGGTTCAGTCTGCTAAAAAGGAGCAGGTGATCTCATAAAAATCAACAGAATCATGCCTCAAAAGAAGTACCACAGAATTCTTGAGGCACGCATTGCCATTTGCAAAAAGACTGATTAGTAAGGGGATTTTATTTTCAACAAGATAATGATCATAAACACACTTCTAAGTTGGGGAAGAATGATCTCAGTCGGAAAGAAACATCTGGTGACATAAAAGTTATGACTTGACCAGTTCAAAATCCAGGCCTTAATCCGATTGAGCAACTCTCTTCTAACATCGAAAGAAACTCTTTGGAATGACCTTCAAACCATGTGGAATGGTTTAGCGACTGAGGACATTTACTAAATTTGAAAACTATGCCTCTGAGATTAAATGCTGTAATGAAAGCAAAGGGTGGGCACTCCAGATGGTGTCTTTTTTCTCTCAGACATCATTATTTGTTTTTACTACATATCTTTTTACTTATTTTCATCAATATGATCCAACATTACAAGAAAGAAACACTTGAATAGTACTTGGTTTTTGATTTATCTTCATTTTGTTAAGAGTGTCATCACTGCACACTCCTGTATGCTTCTCATTATTTGACATTATCAAGTTTTCAGACTGCAATATAATGTTCATAGTTATACTGTGTTTTAAATAGGTTTTAGCTCTTCAGTTGCCAGTAACTGAAATTTACATTGTGTGGATTAGCACAATACTGCAGATTTTCATATCAAAATTTCTATTAATAATTACTTCCTTGCCAAACACTCCTGCTATCTTCACCATCACCCCTCTTCATTTTTGAATTTTGTTGTAAAGGTGCATATAAATATAAGGAGCCATTACCTTCTTTAGGTTGTTGAATGTTGATGAGCACTGTTGAAATCCAAAGCCATACTCAAGTTAAGCAGGAATGAATTAGTAATTAGAAAAGCCAATAAATTACAGCGTTGTCGACAAAATATTAAAAGCAAGACAGTACATGAGATAGAGGGGGAGGTATGCCTGAGAAATGAGGAGATGCATGTCTCCATCTAGTGGTGATGTACACAAACCACTTCTCACTTCTTAAGCATGATTGAGGAGTGCATATGTTTATACATCGATCATCAACACAAGACGCAGAACAGAACATACAATAATCCTTTGATTTCTTGACACAGTGAAGCATCAAGGTTGACATAATGGTTGATAGAACAGCAGCCACACAGTGAAAATGGATCTCTGGAAAAATCTGACAAGGTGAGATCAAAATGTACAAAACAATATGACAATATAACAGATGTTATCAAAATTTAAGATGCTTGATTTCATGAATAGAGCCAACAACTTCTGAACAGTGTGTCAGTGGTTGGCACAGGCCTTCAATCCATCCAAGCATTTATACACCAGATTTCATCAATCAACCACTGGAACCTGAGCTTTGCACCTTGATTTGTAAAATATGGTATGTAATTACTTGGTAGGAATGTAATCCTGTGCCAACACTATCATTTCTGAATAAGGGTCCCAACTCTTGGTTTAAATACTGACCACATTACTTTGCCTACCCTCGAGGTATACTTTGGGTGCTGGTGTTTTGTGTCCTACAATAAGTAGACCTGCAAATGCTCAACTCAGCAGCAGGCACTGCGTTATACTGAACACAACTGGTATTACAGCTAATGAATGCAAATCCTCCTTTTTCATACAAGATTGATGCCTGCAGGTAACTTCAGTCAGACTCTTCAGACAATGGACAGATCTTCACAAAGTAGAACAGTCTCTGTAGCAACATCAATAAGAAATGCCCATGACCAAAAATACTTCAAGTTGGCCAACTTCAGGCAAGAGAGGAAGACCGCAAAGTGAACACAAGAAAACAAATGAGAAAAAGCAGATCACATTCGATACGTTTAATCTCAAAATAACTGATGGCAAATAAAAATATTTACAGCACGTTGTGTAAACACTCATGGTTTCTGTACAAAGAAATATACATGCAAAAGTAAAAAATAATTCAAATAAAAACATTTAAAAATGATAATACACATACATATAAAATATGATGAGGTTGGAACAGAAACACATCCAGTCAGAGTTCCCGCTTTTCATCGGTTTCTGTAAACTTTACATTGATGAATAAATAAGGAAGGGACATGATATGGGGCTGTACAGATGGATTCACCACTCTCTCTCTTCGGGCTGAGAAAACCACCCTGGCTCACTTCTCATAACTCCACGACATCACTACAAAGCTGGCACTTTCACCAAGCAAGGCTCACATTTTACAAAAAACGAAGCAGTTGATGTCAACCATGCACAGTGGAATTAAGGGAAGTTTAAGAAAGTCTTTTACCAACTATAGGGGATCAATGCGGGGTTCATCTGCAATGGGACATCAGAGATGGCCAACGCATTTTTTTTAAAATCATATAAATAACACAATAGAATATTGTCAAAATTTCCTTGGCCATACTGTACTAAAAGTCTCCCAAATGGAACACAGCTCCCAAATAATCCGAGACTACGTTAAACCAGAGGAGATCTCATACCAATAATGACTGAAGCTAGGCTCAAAACTGCCAAATAAAAAGAGGTTGTCACTCATGAAAAACGTAATAAATAATGGTAAACAAAAACAAATGCCATTTCATTTTGGCCCATGGTGGTATTTATAATTGAGGGTTGTAAAATTTTACAAATCGAAAGGGAAGCAGACGTCTCAATAAAGCTAAGACAACTTTGGTGCACTGTGGTTACAAAATTATTTGAAAAAGCGGAAACACAAGTCATAAGTGCCATGCGATAGAGGCGCGTTTCACCATCCATCAATTAAACTCCTGGTCATCACAGAAATAATACTGAACTAAAGGACACAGTGTCAAAAAAACACAAATAACAGCAGAACTTGCAGTACCAAGTACGTGCTTTTCTATATATTTATTACAGGTACAACAGATGTTTTCATAAATAGTTGCATAAAATGTTAAAGCCGCAACATTGCACATGATATGAATTAAAAACATAACATACAATGAGTGCATTTACAGTATATCATCTTCCTTTGCCAGGTGATTGGCATTCTGTGCTGCCACTCAAAAGCTATACTGCCTTCTGACCCTTCTTATTGGCAGGAATCGATTTCCCTGCCTCAAGGCCCGCCTCTGGTCACGAGCCATCTTTTCAAATGGATAGCAACTGAAGGCAGATACAGTCTATTTACAAAGTAAGGCTTATACATAATAATCTGAGCAACACATTTTGTTCTAGTAAAAGCAAAACGTTTTTGTGGTTTTAATGGATTTTGGACTTGCAGCAGTTAAAATCGGTTTTGTTACTTATTTCATGGGTCCTAAGAATAAATAAGCGAGGCAATCGAAAAAGCTCCATTTTGAGTTTGAAATGTTTCAACCAAGCAGTCACTGGATGTTCAATGTTTCCATCAAAGTTTTGTTGTCTATTCTGTCCTATGTAGAGTCACACCGCATCAGACATGGGTGTCACCTTGGTTTGTTTCTCATTAAGCAGTTTGTTTTTGTTCCTTTTTCAAATGTGTTCTGGAAAAGTGGTCATAGGACTTTGTTTCTTCATTGTTGTTTTCATTCCTATACATTGTTCTTTAAGAAACAGATTTCTCTTTAAAACTCTTAAATTTTCTCTGTTGGAACAGAGCACCTGAAGTGAATACTGTCAAAACAGCTGCTTGCTCTCTCTGGCTCGGGCATGCGCTCTCTGTCACGCATTGTTTCTTTTGCATCACTTTTTTTCCTTGAAGGAGAAAAAAAAAAAAAGAAGTTCTGCTTCCTTGTGCAGAAATCATTTCTGTACAAACATGGGATAGGTATTGTGGCTAAATCAATCACTTCCAATATTGGGCCAGGTTACTGTTAATATTTGAATCAAATTTAAAAGCATGCAGCAGCAAAAATGGTAGAGGACCGCAGGATTCCTCGAGTGTGGATTGACTGAGAACAACAAGGCTCCACTAGTTTTTTTTACGTGATTGACCAAGTACTGGAGTTGCTCCTCAGTTTTTCCACTGGCAGGTGAAAGAGGATGAGATCATCTTTTATTTGACTTTCTTGTTCGGTGTGCACACAAACAGGTCAGACCCTGGGCACGAGCCTACTGTGCAGAAAGGCCTTGATACCACCAATGGGCCGAACATCGTTCTGGTGTTTGCGCCGGTCGATGAAGGAGATGAGTCGGGAAGTGTCCAGGCATTCAGCGCTGCGGCGCCCCCCAGTGGGCTGGAGCCAGGGCTCGTGCAGGCAGGCGGCTGCTGGGGGGCGTTGGGCTGGGTCGGCCTGCAGCAGGAGGCGAACGAAGTCGCGCGCCGCCTGGCTCACGCCCTGGAAGTAGTCCTCAGGGAAGCTGAAGTCCAATCGGCAGATGTTGAGGCACGTCTCCTCCACGCTCTCGTCCAGGAATGGTGAGGCCCCGCTCAGGATGACATATGTGACCACGCCCAGTCCCCACAGGTCCGAGGTCAGTGCTGCTGGCTCCCCCAGCACCAGCTCAGGGGCCGCAAACTCAGGACTGCCCAGCAGAGGGTGGATGTAGTGCGTGCTGTTCAGCTGCACCGCCTCCCCAAAGTCTGCCAGCTTCACCGTGGGCTGGGCGGAGGAGTGATCCACCAACAGGTTTTCAGGCTGTTAAATACACAATACGTGACATTCATTATCTCATGTCAGTGAAACAAGAAAAAACAACTAAAGAAATTCAGTTCAGGCTGAGCTATACACAGTGGGCCCCAACATTATGGGTACACCTGACTAGCAATGCACAAACAACTTTAAAAAAAATCTACAAAATATAGAGAAATTATGAATAACAACATGTGAGAAATACGATATTAATGTGACACCATTCCATAAAGGAGACAAGTATGACCTCTCAAACTAATGGCCTGTATCAGTTCTTCCAATCAGTAAGAAAATCCTGGAATGAGCTGTTCACCAACAGCTGTACTTGTTTGTTAAAAAATATGGGTGTCTGAATAAATTCCAGTCAGGATTTAGGCCACCACACTCCACTTGCACTACTTTGCTTCATGTATTCGATCAAGTCCTAATCAATATTGACAAAGGTCTGCTAACCAGAATGGTGTTCTCCGACCTAAAAAAATGTGTTTGATACTGTGGATCCAAGTATTATGTTACACCGGCGCTTGGGGTAACTGGAACAGAAATATGTTGATTCACAGACTACATGACCGAAAGAACCCAGTGTGTGTCATAAAATGCAGTTTTATATGCACCATTATCCATTACGTATGGTGTGCCCCAAGGATCTATCCTGGGCCCGCTTCTGTTCATTTTATATATGTCTTTTCACAATACTGGAGAGATCTCAGGGATAAGATAAGATAATGTTGCTCATTGTTTTATTACCAACAGATAATGATTGATGCTTTTAATTCATGTTCATTTTGTTTTGCACACAGAAGAGATATAGAGTAAGGATAAAGCTACCACTTGAACCCAAGTAGGTTTGTTTTAATAAAAATTTAATAAAAATTTTTATATTTTTTTTTTTAAATGATAAACAATGGGGGAAATTAAAATAAGTAGGCTGCATATGCATTTGCCCATACATCATTTACTCATAGTCCAGAGAATAAATTCTACTTAGTCACAAAACTTTTCTGGTCAGAACACAGGACGATATCAGACTAAAATTATTGGGTTATGGCTGTTGCCCGATGTGTCCGCTGAACGAACGACTGTTACCACGGCAGACAGGTCTTGAGTGAGTGGCGCTGCTAAAATGTACTGCTACTCCACAGAACTGACTTTTCCTTACGCCGATAAACCAACTTCTTCACTGCTAATTCCCGTCAATTTTGAAAAATATTAACCCAAATACTAAAAATCAGGTTGTGTCCAGTAAATTGCGACCGTTACCAAAGACAAAGTTTGATTTTCATTCTTTGATATTACACATCAATTTATTGACCTTTCATGTCCTATGGAATGACTGTGCACACACTTAATCAGCAATGAAAGCTTTCCCCGTGTGCTGCTGTGAGTCGGCTGATTCCCGTGACTATACCTTTCGTGTCCAAAATTTAGTGTGCAGCAACGACTGTTCAGTGAAAAGAAAATTATGAGAAACATCCTCTGAATCTATCCTTACTCTTGATCATCGTTCAGCAATTAGCCATCCTCTGGCAAGGTAAGACATTACTGACTGCTATTTTCATGACTTTCCCATATAATTTATGTGACTGATTTCAAATTTAGGATTATAACGGGATTTGTTATCATACAGTGACGGATTCAATCGTACCCATTTCTTGCCCACCATAATCCATAGTGATGAAAGTTATGCTTCAGAATAACTTTGTCCTATAAAATATTAAAGGAATTAATCGCAGAGTTGACGTTACCTGTAAGCAGTGATGGTAACTTCTGAAATTCAATAAGAATCAGCGTTTTTTTGCTTATTTCGTGGTCACGATTTTGTTTCCCAGTGTTGTGAAAAGACACCAATAAATCACCTTCCAAGTAGCGTAAAGCACTGTACTGTTATTTTATATGCAGAACACACAACCCTCATGTACTCAGTCAAATGTGCACTTATTATCAAGACCTCAATCAAAGACTTGAACTCTGTCCAGATCTGGCTGTATGAAAATTAGTTTACCCTAAATGTCAAGAAAACTGAAAGTATGTTGTTAGGTTCTCCACAACGACTATTGCCATTTGAAAAACTTAATTTGGGTATTGCTGAGTCTATAACCAACAATGTTCTGTACGTTTAAATATCTTGGATTGTAGCTTGAGAAAAAACTCTAATGGCAGAATAGCCGTTCTCAGCAGGTTGCATCGCTTTTCCCAAAAGATGTAGCTAAATCATTGCAGTGTATCCCAAACAATTATGAGATTATGGTGGCCCGCCATAGCGTAATTTACCCTAGCCATAGTCTCAATATGCAGAATTGCTGCATGTTGATAATACATGCGCATGTTAGGGGAAAAGAAAAAAAGAGAAAAAAAAAGAAAATAAGAAAGACACTGGAAGACGCGTAATTTGCGCAATACCCCCAACACCCCCCCCACTCCTCAAAATGAGATTGACCTCCCCCGCTCAATGAATTGAGCAAAGTGCACTGCACATGTGCCCTCTTATCCTCCAAAAATTCTGTGGGAAACACTGTATTGTATAACAGTATGGTTTAACCGTTCAATGATTACTGTGATATTGTTTGGTATAATAGCTCAGCAATGCAGTTAACACTGACTGCTAGAGTTATAATGTAAAGTACGTGAAAGACGGATCGCGGATATACTTCACAAACCATCATGGATGGATGTCAAGAAACGTTTTACAATGCACAAGTATACATTTGTTTTTTAAGTTTTCTATCGTGATGTGCCTGCACACTTACATGATTACTTAAATTATGTCTCTGATACGCACACCAGAAAAGCAAGACAAGCTGCAACTAATAAATTGTATATAGACAGAACAATGACAGCTACAAGCCTTTCAAATACCAAGGTGCTCATTCATGGAACTTCTTCCTTGATTACGTCTGGCAAAGCTCATCGCCAAATGTTTTTAAACAGCGGATTACAAAGTATGATTTGGAATACTTTTTTTTGTTGTATCCTTTAAAAATGGGAACACGGTGCGTCTGCGTGACCGACTACTATATTTTCTCTTTCCGCGAAAACATTTCTGATATTTGCTAAATGTGTGTGAACATGATGTTCGAAACAGGGCCCCACTGGAAAGCACGTTTCTCAGTTGAGTTTGGCTACCCTGTATAAATATGTAACATGAATAAATAAATAAATAAACAAACAAACAAACACATAAATAAATAAATACATAAATAAATAAATACATAAATAAATACATAAATAGAATGTTATAATAGGAACCCACTGAAATCAAAACTAATTTACTGATTCAACTAAAATAAATTTCCCCTAAACCAAGGTTTTACAATTAATGGCACCCTTAAAAATAATTGGAAATAACATCGACCAAAATTAAACCAGGTATTAAAGTCCACTTATTCCTGTTTCATCTTAGTGTCAGGGTTCTCACCAGGATTTTTTCACAGTGTCGGGGCAACTGGCATGGTGCTAGCCGCATGGCTGGTGTCGAAGGTGTGAGCTTAGTAGGGGTGTCTGGGGTCATCCCCCTTGGAGAATTTTGAAATTTAAAACCCTCTGAAACACTATTTCATGCATTTTGAGGAGTGTAAATTACTATGTTCTCCTTTTCTCTCTGATACTCCCTGCAAGAAGCTGGTATTAGTATGCTAGTACTATCAAAACACCCCTACGCTGGTTGATAGACAGCATGCGGGCCCAAATCACAGCATAGGGGACCCCTACGCTCAAATGACCGAGTGAGAACCCTGAGTGTTAAGAAACTACATTAAGCCATTACATCACTTCCCGTTTCACAGGGGTACAAAAATGAGGCAGCACATATGTACTATCCCTTTGTCATCCAACACCATGACAACAAAACAAGTGTCATTTAAATAGAGGCAGATGGTCATGGACCTTCATAATTCTGGTAACGGTAACAAGAAGATTCACAAACAACTGCATATGCCACTGAGCACTGTCAGGGCAAATATTAAACAATTCCAAAAATATGGAACTGTTGAAAGCCTCAAGAGTTGAGGAAGTAACTGCATTTTGCCCCCCAAGATACTAAGGAACATAATGAGTAAGGCGACAAAATCCCCAAGAATCACTGTGAAGGAATTGCAAGTCTTGGTGGCAACTTAGGGTCACCAGGTTTCAAGAAGCACCATCAGGGGCCACCTCCACAATGACAGACTCTTTAGAAGGGTTTCCATAAGAAGCCTTTTATGACCAGAAGACACAGAAGCAAGCCCTTGGAGTTTGACAAACATCATTTAAATTATGACTAGGACAAGGTGCTTTGGTCAAATACATTTTTCGTTCAGGTACAGGATTGGCATGTCTGCCGTGGAAAAAGAGATACATACCAGAAACGCCCACGTTTGAACACCCTCGGCCTGACGGCGCACACACGGACAGACGGACAAACAGACAGACGACGAACTGATGACAATACCCTTCGGCCTGAAGCTGGGCCGAGGGTAAAAAGGAGAAGCAGCTCATATCCACAGTGAAGTATGACTGTGGGTCAGTCATGTTTTGGGGCTGCTTTAATTCAAGAGTTCCAGGGGCACTAGGTAAGATTAATGGCATAATTAATTCTACCAAGTATCAGGATATTTTGGCTGACAATGTGGTTGCCTCCACCAGAAGGCTGAGACTTGGCTGTAGGTGGACTTCCAAACAAGACAATGACCCAACGCATATCTCAAGATCCGCAAAGAGATGGCTCTGTGACAACAAAAGCAATTTACTGCAATTGCCGTCTCAGACACCAGACCTCAATCCTATTGAAAACACGTGGGCTGAGTTGAAGAGGGCAGTTGATAAACGCAAACCCAAGAATGTGAAGGATCTGCCAAGAGGAATGGTCCGAAGTCCCCCAAAATGTGCGCCTTAACCTTGTCAAGAATTACAGGAAGACACTTCATGCTGTCATGCTTGAGGTAGTTGATGAAGGGTGCCAATTATTATAAAACATTCTTTTTTAAAATGTATTTGGTACATAATGATTACAAGGATTTTGGTTGTTTCCATCTAAATATTTAGTAACTCCCATGTTAATATATACCATTTCTCTACAATTATATTGTTTATTGTTTTTGTATTATTTGTGCATTGCCAGCCTGGGGTACCAGTAATTTTTGAGCCCACTGTATGTGTGGTTTTCAAACAAAGTTACAGTCACCATTATGTCATTGTATTCCTTGGTTTCCCCTGGGCGATACTGCATGCAGTGGAAAACCTCCAAACTCAGGAGGTTGCGTGACATGCTCCAGCGAATAGGTTAGAAATAGATGTACTTTTAAATGTATGGCAAGAAGGGGGGGTGGGGGGGGAATTGCACCCACACCAGCCCTTTTCACGTAAGGGACAATTTCGTAGTAATATCAACCTTTGCAAGAAAAAAATGTTTTTCCATTTACCCTTAGGTTATACCCTCCTGAGAAATAATTTAATTTGATCGCTGTATTATAAAATTTGCATGTTATTATCATGACCGTGTTCTGTGAACATGAAATAAAAACAATTTGGCATGACAATTCCGTTACATCCATAATGCTGGTTATCCCACATCGTAATAAAATTTAAAATATAAATATTTCCAGAATTGCCATTATGTTCAGTTAGGCCTCGGACATTCTGTACAAATCAGACTATCTGAATTAAGAGTTTGCAGGATTCTTAGACAGTTTTCCTCCCAAAATGCCTGTCTTTTTGTGAAAAAAAAAAAAAAAATTTGTAAGTTTTTTTTTTTTGACTTAGTATCTTTCAACATTATTTTCAATGCCTTTTCACTCATCCACATGGGTGCATTGAGAATATGCAGTAATAGTTTTTACCCCTCAACCGACGAAAGGAGGCTCCCTATTGATATGCGTCCCGCTTCAATTAACAATACGGCCGCCACAGCAGCCATCTTCATTTTCGTTTCCGGACAATAACTGAAGAACTCCTTGGCCAAATGTTCAAATTTTTTGGTGGTATGTTAGGGGTAGTTACAGGAGGCTCCGTATCGATTTGTGTCCCACTCTGATAATCAATATGGCTGCAAAGGTAGCGATTTTCATTTTTGTTTCTGGACGATAACTGAAAAACGCCTTGGCCAAATGTTCTCATTTTTCGGTGGTAAGTAAGGGATGGCAACAGGAAGCTCTATCAATTTGTGTCCTGCTCCGATCATCAATATGGTCGCCAATAAAGCGCAAGTCTGAGGGGTCCCGCTCGTGACAGCGCACTATTTTTATCATCTTAGAGGAGTAAATATTCTGAGCTAGTTGTCATTTTGTTTCCAAATGTCACATTTTGTGACGTCAGTTTTGCCCCAACATTGAATACCCTTATCTTATCGCTTCCATGATTGACAAAAACATGTCAAAAGATCAATGAAAATTTATCACCCAACTTTTGTCTAAAGCATTTCAAGAGGCCCTCTATGGTTCAGAGATATACTCTCATAGCTGGTGTGGAAATTTCTGCATATAATAATTATTGCTGCAGCAACAGACATCAACCAGACCCAATTTCCACCTCAAGGCAACTTCAGTTAAATTAAATGAAATTTGCATTTATAATATTGACAAAATAATGAATATCAGCACTGCCAATGATTGAAAATGGATACCCCAACATGTATTAGATACCATAATCTACTGCATGCCCTAATATATGGGATCACTCAGGTCAATGTTACTTTCTGGGTGACGCAAATGTCCGCCTACCTTCAAGTCCAAGTGAGCTATTCTGCAGTTATGAAGATACTGTAAAGCTTCTAGAATCTCCCGCAGGTAAACGGCCACTTTCTCTTCAGTGAGGTTTCCCCAGCTAACAATATAGTCCAGTAGACGGCCTTGGTCAGCCCTGGGGATGCAACAGGGGCAGCACTGAAGTGAGTGTGTGTCCAGCAGGCACACAGGCTTAGCATGCGACAATATACAGCCCTTTAATACATGGAGGCATTTGCCTGCATGAATGGAGTGTGGGATATAAGTGAGTGAGTGAGTGAGCGTGTGGCTGAGAAAGTGTATGTGTGTGTATGCATTGGTTTGCATGTGTTAATTTTGGAGTGTTTCTGTGTATACGTGAGTGTGAGCGTGCCTGCGCATGCGCGCGCGCATTTGTGCATGTGAACTGGCCTAAGCCAGGCCGGGTGCACCCACATCTCCAGGATGAGCACGTAGCTGGCTGCCGTCTCGAAGGTGTCCAGCAGGCCCACCAGATGGGGGTGCTGCAGTCGCTGCAAGATGGTCAGCTCCTGGGTCACCTGGTCACGCTTCATCAGCTTCTTATTCACCAGCTTGGCGGCAACCGTTTGCTTGGTCCCCCTCTGTTCGCAGCGTTTAACCACAGAGAAACGGCCCCTGCCAGACAGTCATCAGCGTCATTACAACCACCGAGGAAGAGGTAAGACAGCATTCTGAACTACCCAGCTCCGGAGCGCATTGAGTCTGAAATCGCTCTCTTGCATACTCTGCATTATTCTACTCCCAAGTTCACTACATCTCTAAGCGCACAATGGCATGCCCAACATTACCATGCTCCTGAGTGCACTAAGTCAAAAAGCATGTTCTCGCATACAGCACACTACCCTCCTCCCGAGTGCACTGCACCAGAAAACACACTCACATGTTCCACACTAAACTGCCCTTAAGCACACAAAAAATTTGGTCCCACTGAGTCTGCACGGTAGTACTTTATCCATGTTCCACCTTACCACACTTTCTGGACTCACTATGGATGTGTGCTCACAATGCGCACACTTGGCATGAAGGTATGTGATTTCAGACACTGCATCGGGAGTTAAACTGCAGTGTAGACAGTTAGTTACTTGGTTAAATCCAAACTCAGCAAGGCTTGGTCACTTACATACGGATACACAGGTGCGCTACTCATTAGGCAACAGAGATCTCAAGCAGATTATACAGGAAATGTGCAGTTGTGTTTGTTAATCATATGGTGGACTCTCACCTGCCCAGCTCTGCCACCTCTGTGTAGAAGGAGTCAAAGTTGTCCTTCCAGGTGACCTTGAGCCCATCACTGGAGATGCCTACAATATAACAGGAAGAGTCTTCATTCACAGTCAGTCAGTCATGAAAGCCTCAGCACTGACATCATCAACAGAGAAGTACCGGCACAAGCTCTTGCATCCACAAAATAAAACAAATATCTGATGGAATGAATAATAGGCACTTAGTGGATCAACACCATTGGCACGAAAGCACTTCATCATTGTGCCACATGTAACAGAGATACATGGTTGAAGGAGAACACAGCAGAGAAAGAGCTCTGGCTTAAATGTGTCATTCAGCTGAGGGACAACAGTAGAATAGCTACATGTTAAGTCACGAGTTTTCATGGTTTGGTTTATGCGCACCTTGCAAAGATACCCGAAGTACTAAGGGCGATATAAAAATAAAAAACCTCCTCCCTTGCTACTTCTCCCACCCCGTGGTTATGATATTTAGATGCATGTGTCGGAGAAAAAAAAATGAAATGAAGTCCCGCATTCCAGGACTAACCATATATTTGAAACCCCCCACAGGACTGCTTGAACCCCCTAACCACAAAATACCCTGTTAGCGCTTAATGTCAAAATACACAATAACTGTAACTGGCAGCTAAACTGGAAGGATATATTTGCACAGCCTAAATGTGAGCTTTCAAAGCAGATTAGCCATCAAATAAACAATTTTTTTTTCATACATCACATTGCTATATCTGTATGCAACGATTGCAAAGAAATCCCCAGTTACAAAAGTTGCTTGAATTGTAAGAAACTATTTTTTGCTAGTGGACAGGTGCCTGGTAGTGCACCTGTCCACCTCAGTTTTATTAAGTAAGGCTTTTTTTTTTTTTTTTTTAGTCATCTGATTGGCAGTTCTGTTGGATGGCTAGTATCTTCTGTCAAAACAGGCTTAGCCAATCAGTTTAACCATTACATAGCTCTGCTTCTGGGGCTGGATGACACTGAATTCAGACAATGTCATTCTAAGGTAATAATAGCCTTTTTCCACCATGTTGTTGCCTTCTAGCTATCAAATTAGTGCCATTCGCTTTTGCATTAAAGTAGGGATTCAAAGAAAATAAGTACCCATAAAATTGGTCCGTTATGACAATTTCATGATATGTTGAAGGTATTAACTCGTATAACAGAAAAAAGTTTCATGCTACTTGATATTCGCTTTCCAAATGTTGTTCTTTTTTGACCGTAATCAGTCCGCCAACAGTCTCATTTTTGGTGCCTTGAATTAATGGAACAAGTATTAATCTCCTCAAGGCTCTCCTCCCAGGACTTTGGAAAACATAAGGTGACGTTATGTTCTCTGCATATTTAAGCAATATCTGACCATACTTAATGTAACAATAAAGGTCCCCTATTAAGTCACCAGGTGCAAGTAGTTATTACAAGCCATTTCAAAATATTGACCCTCTTGACATCACATGGGGAAGTGACCAACCAGAGGCAAGAAGAACTGATCACCTTCAGCCAAGCAGTCAATCAGATTTCACTATTCTGGGTGGTCACTCCCCCTTGTGATGTCAGGTAGGGGAGACCACAGAGATATAAGAAAACTAGAGTGAAAGACGTGTGGGCTGGACTAAAGCGGAAACGGCAGAATAGCTTCGCCATCTTGTGTATGTATAAATGTCCGATGAGGCACATTTACAGTAGGCTAAACATGGGTGTCGACAAACAGACTTGTTTTCCGTGTTCTTTTTTTATCCTTTCATATGCAAAATGGACTCGAATAAGGAATTGTAATCAAACAACAACATTTTTTTTTTAAAATATCTTTTTAAAATCCGGTATATTCAATGTTTATTTAATCGGAAGACGTTACAGAAAAATTGCAACTTCAGCTGTCCCTTATGAGCGAGTTTGTTGTATACGAGCACAGTTTAGGCCAGTTATACTGCATTTTCCTTTGAACGTCTGCCCCGATATACATACACAAGATGGTGGCGGTGTGCTGCCGCGGAAATGACGGGATTGGCCACTCTAGTTTTCTTATATCTCTGTGGGGGAGACATTGAACTCGCTCATAATGGCTAATTAGCTGTGCACTTGGTGGCATAATAGGGGACCTTTAACTCATTTGTAGCATGCATTCACGAGCCATGAGTCCTACATGTACTACTTGTGCTTTGAGAGCCTTTGAGAGATACAGTTCAACACCCTGCCCAAATACACCACATTTGACACTTTTCATCTTGACTTCTCTTTTGGCTACCTGAGTGCAGCTGGCTTCTTTTCGATGCCGTTTAAAAATGTACAATTTTTTTCCAAATAGATTTCGCTATTTTCATGTGGCACACATACAATTGAAATGTTTGTTTTTAAATGTGGTCTGACTGTCACTTTGGGAAGTTTGGGAGGAATAAAAAAAGAATGGTTTTTCCAATTTTATTAATTTTTTCTATGCTTTCATGTTCCCACGTAGACAGGCCCCATGGTAGGTAAGAGTCTCAGGAGCTCTCCTGCCCTCGAGGGGGTGCTACAGATATACAGCCATGGAGAAAACCTTCACTCTACCAGCAACCTCAATATTATATAATGCGGCCCTTTACTTTACCCCATTATACGAATTGAAAGGCAGAGGTCTGAAACACCCGCAGCACAGCACAAAGCTACAAGCCAAAGGACGTGGATATTAGGCAGCCAGAGCTGACTCACTCAGTACTCTGAGGCAGGCTGATGAGGAGACTGTGCCCACGTCATTAGTGGCGACGCAGGTGTACATGCCGTCATCTTCTGCAGATGCACCGACAATTCGGAGAGTCGCTTCGCCAGTGTCACTGAGGGCAGAGAGGTGGAGGTTCAGACTTCGAGCAGTGTTATGTGGAGCATTCCTCTTTAGCTGCGCTTCATCATCAATATTTATAACTACCATTACAGACTTCTTTTGCCACAGATATTATATTTCATTTGGATTCTTAGAATTTATAGTTCATGGGAACACAAAATCAATCTTTAAAATTGATGCCATATTTCAAAACTGACTTTGTTCCAAAGCATCCTCCAAAATTCGAATGGAAAACTAAAATGCATAAATTTTACACCAGTAAAGGTGTATGACCCAAGTGTAGATATTAAAGGGCATACTGGGGGCTATTTTAGTCTTAACTTACAGCTTCAAAATAGCTTCAACACCATCAGGCCAGTTCTCCTAATTAAGGTAAGACAATAAATAAAATAAAATTGCATTTTAGTCAAGGTTATTAAAAGCTGTTGATATATGCTCTTAATCTTTGTTTTCTCAGGTGCAGGTAAGATAGTCTGCATTGCAGGATGTGTTAAATACAAACGTAGAGGTAGACAGAGTAGTTCATCTTTTCTTGTAAAGTTCACTTCATCAACACATTTTTCTATACTGAATGTACAATTGAATTGCCATTACATTGCATTACACATAAAGCTGTTGTGTACAAATGCTTATAGATTAAACGTGTTAATCAAGGAAAATGATAACAACAAACCAAGAAAAATTTGTTTAAAGGGATGTTCTGGATCTCCCCTAATTTAAGCCAAGCAGCCACCACTGAAAAAACGTAAGGACACCATCCCTACGGACAGCATATTTGCCCAGTGCGCATGTTCTAGGTGAGCTAGCTGTGGGCAAAAAAAAAAAAAAAAATGCTACAGTTATGCAAATTGGCTCAGTTTTGAAGAGGCTATTTCAGGGGGGTGGAGGTTCATTCATTGATCAAGCTCCAAACCGAAACTAGGGGGATCGCTTGAGCACCAGGTGACATTATCTTAGAACGGGAAGGTTCTGGCCACTGGGAAAGCCAATCTATTTTAAGCAAACAGTCATCTTCATAAACTTCATGCATGAATTCTGTGGCCCAAAAAAATGGATATAAATGAATTGATTATAAGTTCCCAGAGACAAACATTGGAAGCTGCGCTGCTGTTAATAGAATGCATACATTTCCCCAACATCAACATTTTTTCTTTTTTTTTCTGCCCCAAGGTCAATAAGAAGAGGAGCCTCATGTTTTAGGCAGGGAGGCCTATATATCCGTTGCTTAAAATGCGTCAGAGTCAACTAGACTCCATTAAGCTCATGTGCTTTTTCAGCTGGTATCTTTAGCCAGTCAGCAGTGCTGAAGCTGTACCTGTAGGCAATACTGAAGTGGCCGTTGTTGCTCAGAGTATTCTGCTCCGGGCCTTTCCACGTGACTGTGGCTTTGGGGCGGCCGCACACCTTGCACCGGAGTGTGACGCTCTCTCCATTATCACAAGTGACGTCACTCAGGGGCACGTGGAACTCAGGGGGAACTAGGGTGGATGTTCGAGAGACGAGAATGTGCTTTTACAATATGCTGTGTCACTCAGGGAAGTGTCCTGATAAAAGATTTTAGCAGTAAGTTTCCAGCAGAAAAATGTTCACAAAAAGCCATTAAATCTTACCATCATAAATGTAGTTGGGATTTAGAAGCTGAAAAAAAAAATCAGGAGTGAATTACATACAAGAAATTGCAGTTGAACAAGAATACTGCGCGACTGTTTCTCAGAAGTGGAGTAGCTCACCTTTACAGACACCTTATTGGCTAAGCCGTCACGGGACTTCCTGTAACCGTTTTCTAGCTTGCCGTCCTTCTTGCTTTCCTTGTCTCTTTTTTCGGACTTCTTCCTGATGCGCAGTGATGTATGCCAAGATGAGGATTTTCTGCTCCAAAAAGGACAAATTAATATAAAAGATACAGTAGCGTGCAATGATGATTATACACTTAACAAAATAAAGATAAATCAAAAACCAAATACTATTGTAGTATTTATTTCATGTAATATTGTATAATATACATGAAAATATTGAACATATAGATATAACAATATATAGTAAAAACAAAAAACAGCCTTTTTGAGTTTTCACGTAGTTTATTTTTCCTTACTCGCTAAACCATTCCATAGGGTTCAATCTGAAGAGAGTCTTTCGATGTTGCAACAGATTTGCTCAATCAGATTAAGCTCTGGACTGTTAGCATGCCAAGTCATAACTTGTATGTCTCCAGTTATTTCTTTCCAACTGAGATCATTTTTGCAGAACTTAGAACAGGCCTTCATTTTTGGCCAATTGATTGTTCAGGTTACGTGAAGGTTACAAAAACTCAATTTCATGCCAATGGTGGCCCTTCATGCAAAATTCTGCAGCTGGGAATAAGCCATAATAAAATTTGCAAGCATATGTATGATTGGCCTGCATATTTCTATTCATGAATGGCTTTACAAGTGCAATATAGACCTGTCCAGCCATCGTGTCAAGATACGAACAGTGGTAAACCTGCCACATGCAGTCTTGGCCTGTCTGTTGCCAAGACGACAGTACTGGGTAACGCATGTGGTGACTGTCATCTATCGATCGATCTGTGGTATATCTTTGGTGTATGCCGTAGCCTGTCAGAGTGCTTAGTATTTCCAAGCCATATTGTGACAGTCCCGTGACTTAAATATAGCTCGAAAATATTATTTAACTTCAGACGTTAATATTCTCGGATTATGTTCAACACAGATTTTTTGCTTAAGCTGATGGATCATTGATGTCAACGAATAGCTGACGTTAAAGTTTTAACGCGAAGATGGTCTTATTCACGACATATAATTTGTAACTAGGAAATCATATAAACCTACACATCATACAGTGGTTATTAGTATGGAAGACAACTGTATACAAGCCACATCGGAGTTCCAAATCTGCTCCATATTCCATTGTAACACTGTCTTCAAATATTTATTAAATCCCAGCAAGGAAAGGTTGCATTGGTGTAGAAATATCCATCCATGATACATGCAACTCTGGAAAAGTGAGAAATGACTAGTCCACCTGTTAAAACAGGGGTGTTACTTCCGTCAAGTATACTCATAACCCCGCCGTCCGACAATAGTCTCATCTGAAATTTGCATGAAAGTAGATCTTTATCTGGCAGTTGAGTTTGCTCTTGGCCAAAGAAAGGCTTTTTGGGGGATTCTCTTCAGACCAGTGCCTCTAATCGCTGCATTGAAAGAGGCATTTTAGGAGTTATACTACATGTAAAGATCAGGGTGGCTCATTAAACGCAGAAGTGACACACTTGCATCCTAGTAAAAACAACAAATCTATTTATTTCGAAGACCCAAGAGCGGAATGGCGACGTTTATTTTATACTTTCGAATAGGGTCAAAAATTTCAGACTTCAAACATATTAGTCTCGGTTTATCTCAATATACTTGTGGGAATGATTTTTTTTTGCTTTCCTTGCCTATAATGGTATTTTTCAATACATTTTCACCAAAAAATTACAAAGAAGTAATACATTAGGACCCCGTTTAAACAAAAGTGGTGGTGTATAATCATCACTGCACACAACTGGATAAAAAAAGCATTAAAAAGATAAATTCCTTTGTCTATGAAATAATAGATAATACTTAAGATGCATACAGATGCAATGAAAAAATGTAGATACTGACAAGCAGATAATTAGCAACTTCTGCAAAGCCTGGCAGCTTGTGCCTCCAAGGCTTCAGTTGGGGGGGGACAGAGGGCTCTTACTTGATGGTTCCCTCTGGGACGTCGGGGATGATGGCTGAAGTGTGGCCTAGCACAAAGCCGGGGATCCAGCCCTCGGCGGCTGGGCTATGCTCATTGGCGGCGCGGAACACCAGAAACATGTTTTGCTGGTTGCTGGCCAGTATCTGCACCACCTCGCCTTGGTGCACGTTGATCTCATCCTCTTTCACCGCCACGTAGTCCTGCGTCACTAACATGGTGGAGATGTTGCTGCTGCTGCTGCTTTCACTCTGCAGAGGGTGAACAGGACCACAAAACTCTCACTTCAGTCCACGAAACTGACTAAATGCCTGGACAAGAGTTACACATAAGAGCATTTCACAGACTGTATAGTCTCAGGTGAGTGCAGTACACCACCACCAGGAGATACTGGTGCTTTGCAAGTGCACCACACTAAATTAAATTATGCGAGTTACTACAATAGTTAATATTCATTACCATCTACCACGTCACGTTGACAAGACTAGGATATAGGGGCCATATAATGGTGCACTAGAAAGACTCTACAGGAGTCACACATGAGACAAATTTATTCCTTAATGTGAAAGACAACTTAGATGCAAAACCAACATTAAATAAAATAATTACTGGTATGCACTCCAGATACTATGCCTTGAATTTTTTGCTATTTGTGTGTAAAGTTGTACAATGCTTCAAATGACAAAATTGTGACCAAACGAGAGGAAAAAAAAAGAAAAAAAAGGGGGTTGCCACCTTTCCATCCCTCAAAAAAGTTTGGCCAATGTGAGGCCGAGGAATGTTTTGACAGTCATGTGACAGTAACATGAACGGGCCATAGCTTAACCAAAGTCCCAATACGCTTTAACTCATTTTGTACTAATTTCCTACTCGTTAGAGCTGTTCAGTTAGCTTAAATTGGTTAATACACAAGCTGCTCCCCTTCTCTTTCTGTGTTGGTTGTCTAGCGACAGGAGATTTTTTTGTTGATCTTTACTTGAAGGTATCGATCTAAGAGTGACATGACACTGTCATAACTGTTACATGACACAGTCATGAACGTGTCATAAACATTATGTCAATGTCATATACGTTTATGACTGTTGTCATTAGGTGTAATTCAGTTTTTGCAATGAGGAGTTGACATTGTTTGGGTTGTCTTGAGTCATAAACGTGTATGACATTGACATAACGTTCATGACACGCTCATGACTGTGTCATGTAACAGCTATGGCAGTGTTATGTCACTCTTATGACAATACCTTCAAGTGTTACCGATTTTTTTATGATCTTTTTTTTCTCTCACTATTAGTTTCTGTTCAACCAAGTATGGTGAGTGACATGTGAGTGGTCTTTCAGATGCATTATATTAAGCAGATATTAACAATATCACAAGAATTAAAATTACTAGCTGAATGTCACTCCTTTTATAGTTCCGGGATTTGGGAAGTGCGCAGCAGATTTGATCATTACTGCTAGCATATTTTGTAAACTAATTTAAGTTTAAAGGTACTCTATTACAGAGTACTTTGACACCAATTCCATAGTTCTCTACTGGTACACGGTGTCTGCGCCAAAAATTCCCATGAAAATACACACAGTAATAATTTTAGGCTTGTTTTCTGATGGCAAACCTTGATTTTCAGTCAGTTTCTGCCCTGCCCACAATTAGGTCCAAAATCTGCAGGACTGAGACATCCACCTGCTAACGTCATCTAAAGAACAAGACAAGCTCAGTCAAGCTCATTTTTCTATACTGTTTATGGGACATGAAATGCAGAAGGTTTATAAAATCGTTATTTTCTTGTGAAATTTCGAGAAACAGCATTGTAGCAGGTTGTAGTAACGTATCCAAAGAAGGAGTCAGCCTTCATCGATTTCCAAAAGATGAAAAAAAATAAGCAAATTTTGGGCGTCTCGGATGAAACTGACTTGGGCAAAATGGCAAGGACCAAGCGACAAGTGTGATTTGTAGCGACCACTTCAACGATTCCGACTTCGAGAATGAAGGGTTTTGGTCTGAGTTTGCAATGAAAAAGATGAGAAAAATCAAGCCAGATGCTATCCCAAAAATAAAAAGTCCATTTGAGGAGAGAAGCACCGAGGAAAAGGGGAGAAAGAGTAGACTGGGCACTGAAAAATGGAAGAAAATGTAAGGTAGGCTGCGAATGAACAATTGTAAGGCGTTAGCTACGCCAGCGCTTCAGCAGGGCTTTCATTATAGACACTATAGAGCTTAATAGAGCGCTGGCTGCGGCTAGCACTTTGGCTTTGGCTTACATTGCACATATTTTACGCCTTCACTTCACCAGCGCTCTATTAATCTACTTTCACACCGCACATGAAATGCGTGTATTCGCGTCTTTGCATTGACTTTGAATGTAATCTGTCGTGCAAAAATTTTGTTTCGCGTCCAGTGTGAAAGTGCTTCCCTCAAGCTACTGCTGCACTTCTAGTTGCATTTTGCCGCTGTGTCTTGACTCGTCTTGTGTTCTAATCTTTTTCTCTTTGTCAGATCATATTATTATTTCACTCTAGCCTGACCAAATGCTATACATAATCATTGTACAAAAAACGAGCTTGTTGGATGTCCGCTATTAAACTCTTATTCCAAGCCTTACTCTAAAATAGACTAAATTGCTGGGAAATGTGTGACTGTTGTAACTTGTACAAACAGTTACAGAAATTATTTTAATTAAATATGAAATATATCTCCATTACATTGGGTGGTGCAAGCCAAGCTATCGGCTTGCTGAAGAAACAAACACCTGAATAATGCGTAAAAAACAGTAGCTTTTGCAGACGGCGAATGCGAGTGAACCACAGCTAACCCATTTAGCACGTCTCTGAATGCCCGTTAAGAAAACCAGTGTAAGATAAATAAAAAATGCACATATTGCCAATTTTTCTTTTGCTCATAATGTAAATCATATCAGATTTGAAGTGACAAAGCACTGGGGCAACAAAACCATGTAATGAAGAGACCAAAATGATATTTTTACAGATGACGTCACGCTAAGAAAGGATGGCATTATCGATTGTAGCGAATAAAAAGGGGTGTTTCCAGGGCAAGTAGAAAGTTACTAATTACTCCAAAATGCTTTGATACAATGGGAAATGACTGCAGTGTTTTTTTTCTGGATGAAATATTACATAAAGAGAGCCTGTGTGTGGAAATTCGCCCTCTAGATACATTAGTTCCTTTAAGGTTATGTGGTTAGCCCAGCTGGCATCATTGTATGATTACTATGCAAGTGCAATAGGTTACCTACTAGTATTGTGTTTGTATGGTTATATAGCACAGCTCTTGTTGTATAAGTGGATATCATTCTTTATTTAATTGCTGGTGTGTTTGGCTTTTGGGTTTCAGAACATTCACAGAAAAGCAGACAATACGGGTCTTCAATGTGAGCTTTCTTCAGGACATTTGACGTTGCTGTTCAACGGGAAATGGCTGATTCCGGTATTTCGGTCTGAATGTTAAAGTATTCATTACTCAGTTCAGTTTCGTCTTAAAGTCACCAAAAACATATTTTGTCATGCCTAAGGGGCAGGTGAATCATTTGCAGATCAATTCAGATGAAGGTTGTCTTTCACTTTAAAGAAGCAGTATACCCAAAAATGAAATACGCTGCCACTTTCCAGGAGTAATTGCTGTCCATCCGCGCAGTTTACTAGAAATATGTTACCTTATTTAAATACATGTGGTTGGTTTATTGCTCTGGAAAAATGGGCCCAATGGAGCCCTTAGCCAGAACTGTGCAGTACCAAGTAAACTACTATAAATATTTATTGAAAAACTGCAACTCATTGACTGAAACTAATTTGGATGGACAGATGCTATTCCGAGTAAGTGACGCCACATCAGGAAGACGCAAGTTTTGGAGAACAAGTCCTCAGTGGGCAATGCAGCAGACGATGTGGTCTGTGTGTCACCATATTTTAGTCCATGAAATCACTGTACAACAAGAAGTCTACACTCAGGAACAAAAAATATTTGGATCTGCTGCAGTAAAATTTAACTCAGAAAGGCCATAAAATAATTGACAATTGGCATTATGCCTCTCAAGAAAAGTTACTTCCACCAAGCTGAATGCCAAGTTCTTGCTACACAGTTCAATTCAACATGAGATTAAATCCACATCCTCTGATGCCATCTGGACAATCTGTTTGACTTGGCTCTGAGGTGCCAATACAAACTCGGAAAGTCTGACTCAAGGGGCGATGGGCTATTTCAAAAAGGGAAAACTGGCCCGAGGCAAAGTGTGAATAAAATTCCGTCCAACACGTATGCACCTGTTTGTCTCTTTAAACAACGTTTTGTACGGTGTGCTAGCTGAGCAGCCAGACGGATAAAGCGTCCAGTTTGAGTCAATTTTAACCATAGCAAAGCTTAGGAAAGCAGTCCTTCTCACAGAGAGGAAGACTGAATCGTATTGATGCGACACACACCATTTAATAAGTCAGCTGCAAAGGAAAGTTTGGCGCAAGCCGTCGAGGCAAAATTGACGAGAAAGGCCATGGGTTCGGGGCACGAGCTGTCGATGGAAAGAACCAAAACCACCACTTCCAGACAGCCAATCACATACAGTTTACAAAAGAGGGAACACGGCACATGAAGCGAGAAGGAGGAGGGGGCGGAGCAACGATCTTGCAAAAAGTAGACCTGGCGTCGAGCAGATCCACAAAACACCAGTGACGCAAATCACACCCACCGCCATTTCAACAGATTGGCCAGAAGCCCTCGCAGTGGAAGTGTTAGTGAAGAGAAATCCCACAGACTCCCATCCACCAAGAGTAAAGAAGAGGAAACAAGAATGGCTGTGTTTAAGAAGTTAGTGTTAGTCCCAGTGATTGCAGCTTCAGAGGGCATGATAAGCAAGTTAAGACAGGTGATGAGTAGCTGTTGAAGTACCGCAGAAGTGAGCTGAAGAAATCACAGAGAGCGTTAACAGTTAGTCGCACTGTGTTAGGGGCTCTTTGTGGTGAGCAGTGCTTGGAGCGGTTAGTACAAGCTTAATTTAAGAAGTAGGGAAGGCTGGACACCATGAAAGCAGATTAGGCGAAGCGCTGGCAGTCTTGCGGAGAGGAGGTGCAGGGAGGCCGAGGGGTTAGTGCGGCCCTTACCCCATTGCTCTGGGTGGACTGCACAGACTGCTCGCTGGCGGAGGAGCAGGTGCTCATGCGGTCAGCGTCCTTGCTGTGGGTGGAGTGCCGCTGGCTCTGGCGACTCACCGAGCCGTCCGTCTCACTGGGGAAGGTGAAGGAGCCCGGCCGGCTGGCTGGGGACGGCGGGATGGAGCTCCAGAAGGGGGCGCCCTTCTGCACGGGGCTTCCCGGGGGGAAGGGCTCCTTGCCGAATGCAGGCGGGGCCATGGGGGAGGCCAGCGGGGATGCTGCCCCGGCTCGAGGTTTGGGCAGGTTGAGAGGGCCCACGGTGGCCCGAGGGATAGGTGTGGCGGCAGGGTGAGACTCCTCCTTCGCCCCGCCCCCCTCGGCCGGGACAGACTGCTTGCGCCCGCGCGGGCTCTCCAGTGGCCTCACCTCGGCAGAGGGCGGGGCCTGCGAGGGGGCGGGGCGGGACGACGTACCTGACATCTTGTCCGGGCCCTCGGGGTCTGAGGCGCCGGAGCCCAGGGCAGGGGAGTGGTGGCGGAGGGGCTGGGGCAGACGGGAAGGCTGGGGGATTCGCGAGGGGCGCCGGGAGCCTGCAGGGGCGTTCCCTGCTGGGGCCACACCCCCTTGCATGCTGCTGCTAGGGCCAGGAGCCCCACTCGCTCCGCCTCCTCCCACATGGTTCCGCTGGTACTCAATGGGAGATGTCAAGGCTGCGGAAAGAAAGAGCGCGAGAAAAGAGTGAGAGAAAGGGGGGAAGAGAGATGCCCAGGAAAACGAGAGGGGGAAAGAGAGAGAGCCAGAGAGTGAGAGAGAGAGAAAGAGAGAGGAAGGGACAGAGATGGAGAGACAAGAGGAGGTTATTTACTAAAAATATTCAATACTGGATCCACGAGAGCCATTCCTCATTAGTCAAAATACGCGTCCAAACCCGTATTAAATATTTTGCATGGACAAAAAAAAAAAAACAAACTACCCTGTGGATAGTAGTACAGACATACAAAACAAAATATCACCACAGGCAATCGAATCCCCCTGCTTGAATTGCAGAGGGTGCCCTAAAGCCCAGTGTGGGAGGCGATCAGTAATGGGATGGGCGAGGCAGCTGAGATGTACCGTTGAGGAAATTGCGCTGGCTCTCCAGGATCTGGCTGATCTGCAGGACCCACACCTGCCGCACCCCCGGGTGTGTGGAGTGCAGGATGAAGGTCTCTGTGCTTCCGGTCGAGATTCTGGATGTCAGGACAAACTTGCAGGGGTCGCCGTCCACGCTGTCCTCAAGGCCCAGACAGCTCACCTAGGGACGGAGGTCGAGGGGCAGGAGTCAGACGTTGATACGGCCCAATCAAGTGCATAAACCATTCAGTTTGAGTTACGTCAAAATTATCAGAATACCTACACATCTATGGCCACAGACAATCAGCAACGTCTCGACTCAGAAAATAACCTCCTTTAGTGTTAGCTGAACACTGCCATCACTAAAATCTAGTAATAGCCAGTGATGGCCTCCCTTCATTGAGGTACCTTGATGCTGTTTTTGTACAGAAAGCCAGGCATGGAGAAGCCTCTCTTCTTGTCGAGGGGCTCGCTGAAGATGACAATCTGCTCGAAGAGGAAGACTCTGCGCTCCTTCATCCGCGACAGAGGTCCGCCATCGTGGTCCCCCACCATGAAGGTGTCCTGCAGGAGCAGTCGGCCCTGGGCTACAATCTTACCCTGGAGCGGGAAGGACAGCAAGGAAATAAGCGCACGCTACAGACCTCGGACACACACAAACACCACAGCATGTCCGCAGAGTGGACTCCATCAAGCTCTCTTCAGTATAGAGGACTCCCAAGGCTGTGTGCGAGTACAGGGGACGGCCTCATTTACAGACAACATGCGCACACACGGATCATTTCTAGTTTAGGCCAATCAAGTTCCTCCAGAGAGTAGAGAAAAGAAGCAAAAGGATTGTCAGAGGTTCTTACAGAGTCATACCGACTAAAAGCCGAATTATCAGACAATTAGCTGTTATTTAAGACACTCACGTCGAATCCTTGGAGTCGGCCCACATTCATCATATCGTTGCATCTTTTTGGTACAATGCACATAACCTCCACTGCTTTCTGCAATGCACAGACACAGGAAGCGAACCACTGTTAGCACAAATCTCAAAAGAGAGCGGAATACAGTTTTCGGGGAAGAAAAAGCATGCAAACAACTTTAATTCAGAGATACATCAGATACATACATTATAAAACCACACAAAAGCAGCGACTGAGCGCAGAATGTAAATAATCTGAGCACAAAGGGAGGACTACTAACCTCCAGCTCAGGTGAATCTACCCCAGCCTTCTTCGAGTATTTTAGGAAATCCTGTAATAAAAGAATAAGAGAAAAATCTCAGAGGTGTTGCTTGAGGTGTAATGTCAACAGTCTACCTGTGAAGGCACAGCCGCTGTAACAAACCTATTGAGTGCTTCCCTCCTGCTTCATTGAGTGAGTTGCTCTAGATCAGAGTGTCAGCAAAATGGTTGCTAAATAAATTGCCCTCAGATAGGGCAAGGCAACAGCTCACTACCACTGCTAAACGAGTCAAATGCATAAAATAAGTGGACATAATTGGGAGGATCTTAAAATCAGGCATGTGAGTAATAACAGTTCTTGTTTAGTTTTGTGTGTTATGGTCTCTCTCAACCCAGGTAAGCAAATTAACTCTTGGGGCCTCTGATTGGCCAGACTGTCTTTACACTTGACTCCCGGGAAAAGGGAGGGTAGAAAACCAGCAGTTCTCGGACCTCTAGAACTGTGATTTGAAGGCCAGAACTCTAGATTGTTGACATGCTGGTGCAAAGTACTGTAAAATGCAGCTGCAGCACACCCTACTGACCTTCAGCAGGAGCTGGTACTTCATGATTCTCTGAACGGGTTTGATGAGGAGATCGGTGATCTGAAGCCTGTGACCCAGACGCTGCTTCATGTCCTGAAAGAGGAAGAAGGCCAGATTGGGCACGAGCCCTCAAACACGACCTGAGCCCCGTCACCAAGCTGAGGGGATGAGGCCAGAGAGCTACACAACCAAAGAGGACATGCGCTCAAACCCCAGACAAAAGGGACTCAAACATAATCCCATCCCCACCCACAGCTGTTGTACATGGTGTATAATCAGAGTTTGGCTACATTCCAAATCTTCAAGAAAGTTCCAGAAAAAAATCCCTATATATCCTATAAGACTCTGTATCATAGCAGGCCTCTTATGAAATTATGATTTGCAGCAGAAAGGCCCATATTAGTGCACAGCCATAGACAATTATTGGAAAATGACAACAAATCCTGTGGATTTCACTGCAAAGGCTCATACAGATTATGAGAAGAACTCATGACCAAACCCAGTGATAGGTCTAAATTATGGAACACATTCGCACAACTGGTTGGATGCTTACGCTCAGCTAGCTGTGACGCAATCCATACTCAAACTTGGCCTACACTGTCAGCGGCCAAAAGCAAAGTGTATATCCCCGAAATTCCCCAATCCTCGAAGCCCTATTTGTCAGATTCCCTTTTAATAGACCTACAATATGAGCCAATTTTGAGGTCTGTGTAATTAATTGTACCAGAGATATGGTTTAAAAAAAAAAAAAAAAAAACAGATTTTTTTTCCCCCACTATATAGCTCCACCTGGTGGCAAACCTAGGAGTGCATACTTGCCCAAAATCTAATCAGTTCATCCTCTTTACAAGACCTACAATATGGGCCAGATTTGAGGTCTGTGTAAGTAATTGTTCCAGAGTTATGGTTAAAAAACTAACTTTTTTCAATATATTGCGCCACCTGGTGGAAAACCTAGGACTGCATACTTGCTCAAAATCTAATCAGTTCATCCTATCTAACATATCTACCCAAATGCTAAAAATGAGACACCAATGTATAGTATTTTAAGAGTTATCGCGCTAACGGCTAAAATCTGCGAACGCGGCGGCAGGTGGGGCGAAACCATGATATCCCCGTAACTCATATTTCGGGGATATAATTGAATCTTCATATTGAGCAAAAAAGAAGAGAGACAGACAGCTGTCAAAGCCCATGCACTGACCTGCCTTGGTTTATGCTCACCTCAAAATAGGTGTCGACATATTCAGAGACCACATGCTCCGATTTGGGCTTGTTTTGGCAGTAGACGATGTACATGTGCAGTCTCCGCTCCTGCAGGAGAAGCATGAACACACATTACAGGAAACAACCGCAGTGGTATTGCAGTATTATTCGATCAGTGCCCAGCACTCAATGTTGAGTAATTACAGATGAAGCCCAATAGCAGAGCCCATCCTGGAGTCATTACAGATCAGCCCCATTGGAGCAGACCATGGCTGGCCAATAACTGGCTGCGAGGTATTTTTACTAAAATTTTCAGGTGTCTCACACCTGCAGCCTACCGTCCAGTGGGAAGATTAACTCACGTGTTTGACGAACAGAGGGGCCAGCCTGTCAGGATCCTCAAGGCACTTCTCCAACTCCCCCAGAAAGAAACTGAAATGAAGAGATGAGAGGATTCAGTCATTCAACTAAAGACTGAAATGAGGAGAGCATTCAGTAATTTACTGTGAGGCCACACCGGTCAGAATGACCATTCTCATATGACATTAGGTATCTCTGAGGGCTACAGGTTTCATATTTCAGGCAAGACCTTTTCATTTTTGCATGGAAAAGCAAAACCGACCCTAGATACGTTCTTGAATTCCTAAATGAATAAGTGTATGATATGTAATGCATGTTTGCTGAGGTTGGTCGGCCGCACTTACTCTTTGTGCCAGTCGTAGATTTGGTGGATGTTGCCAAAGACTATTTTGTCCTTCCCCTTCATGTCCTCCAGCATGCCGTCATCCTTCATGCGAGCCATGTAGCCCTGGTGCCGACAACGCAGAGGTCAGAAGGTGCATGGAGAGGGCATAACCAATGGACCTCAAGTTTAGCTCCTGGAGCTGCGGTCTAAAATATACTTTACACTTGGAATGTAATGAAACATTAGCACATTACAGCAGCTGCTAACGCCAAGTTTTGTGAACTCTGCTGAAGGTTTCTTCTGCCATTAAATGTAATTTAACCCCTGACTACTCTGACTGCCCGTATACAGGGAAGTTAAAAACAAGAGATTATTTCATTTTACCTTAAGTATGTCCTTTATAGGCATTCTAAGAAAATGTTACCGGAGTGGTAAGGGGTTTTAAACAAGTGAAAATGGAATCTGCACAACCACAAGTCAAAGCCTCCAAAACGGTATACACTGTATTTCCTCTAACTGTCAAGTTCTGAAAGTGCACATTTAAAACGATTTATTATTTCTGGCAAAAGTATGGGCCGGTTACACTGCACTCACCTCCACCACCAAACCCAGGTCTCTCACGTAGTCCCTCTCAGTCTCCACCAGCTCCAGAAGTATGTAACTGATGAGGAAAAATAGGAGTCAACTGCCATGGCTGACATGAATGCTGAGGGCTGCAGATTATTATTTTTTTTTTTTTAAACGGCAAGGTCATGATCTGCTTTCAAATCACACCTGCAACCCTCGGATTATCCAGAGAGTGAGGAATTTCAATGGAAACTAGTGACCCCTGTTGGTCGACAGGCTCTCAGTGCCTTCTGTGTTCGGCTGAATGTTGAGTCATCCCTAACCCGAGCACGAGCCAGTCTGTCTGACAGCCCAATTTGCACACAAAGATGCAATAAAAAAACAGTCAGGCTTTGAGAGCACCGGCATATTGGCGCCAACTAAACCAAGGGCAAATGCGTCAGCAATGATGTGACCAATTAATGTGATAGGGCATTCCACACTGGAGAGAAAATGGGGAGAGCAAATACAGGGCAAAACGTATAACCTATAAGAGAGCACTTCAGGAAATTTCCACAAGATACAGATACAATTCACACTACAGATACAGCAAATACTGTTCTCCATTTTTAACCTCTTGTTTTTCACAAGTTACATCTTGGCGAGGATGAAGGTGGCTCAAATTGAGTATTTATAGCTTTATCAGAAATAAAGATGGGGGAGGGTGTGAAGCTGCGGAGAGCAGCCTCTTACTGTCGTCTCTTTAAGAAGCCGGTTTTGCGTTCCTCCATTTCGTCGATGGGGGAGGAGGAGGACAGGAGCGAGTTATCTGAGGGGTTGAAGGAGGGACTGCTGCTGTCGCCCTGCTCCACAGAGAGCGAGCTGGGCCGGTCCTCCAGGGCCTGAGGGGAAAGCGCACGGTCAAAGAGAGAAGAAGGGCAGAAATATTCAAACCTATACTAAACTTGGCTACCCCAGCTGGCTGGAGGATTGACTAACATCCTTGGCTCATACCATCTTGCTCTTGACAAGCTCTTCGATGGCGCTGACCAGCTCGGCGGCGCTGGGGGTCTCCGAACTGGAGGGACGTACGGAGAGTCGGGAGGCAGTCTGCATGGAGCGTAAGTGGAGACACAGTAGTGAGAGCCATTACACAACCATTCAGACTGATTTTTAACACGATTATACATCTATCAATAACTAGGTTTTTTTTTTGACTTCCCAAGAAAATTGGGGAGCTGAAGAAGTTATATTTCCACTGTCTTGGAAAATGGAAAACATGACAAATGGGGCTAAATGTTTAAAATAATGCAGAAGACATGGTCTTGAGAGAGGAGAAAAATGATGAATGTGGGAATTTGCAGACAGTATGCTGGTAGACTATAAAAAATGCTATCACAAAATGCAACCCAAAGGAGCCAATGAGATCTTATTGATGTGGAAAATATTCCTAATGTTCAACACAAGATTACTGCTGTGTTTTACCATGTAGCATGTAGGCTAGTTGGTCATAATGGCTAATCATAATTTTTGTTTTGATTGATTGATTGCTTTCTGCCCAAGCCGTGCCTCAGAAATACACTGCCTGGCCAAAAATAAGTCACCACCTGAATTTAACTAAGCAAATAGGGAGGAGCCTCCCATTGGACAATTCCTGCAGTGATTTATACGTTTTGATGGGCAACAAGTGATTTAACCCCAACTGACTGAGTGAGTAGCTTCTCATTTTTTAAATAATCATGTCACAAGACATATCCTGTGGTCGTGGCAAAGGTGCTACTCTGCTTCGGAAGGATCAAATTATTATCAAGAAAAAAAATATTGAGGAGAATCTGCAACTACTAACATTTGTTTAAGAACTGTCCAACACATTATTAGAACCTGGAAGGATAGAGGTGAACCATCATCTTCCAGTAAGAATGTGGTTGGAATAAATCTTGAATGATCTTGATTGGAAATTTCTTAAAGGTTTGTAAGAGTTAAATCACTTTAAAAAAAAAAAATAATCGGTAGAACTCATGGCTATATTTAATAGTGAAAGTAAGGGCATTTCCACACCCAAAATGCAATTAAAACTAAAGGGATTGGGCTTAAGCAGCTGCGTAGCCTTAAAAAATCCACCTCCCAGTGAGGCTAATCTAAAAAAAAAAATTCATTTTTTTTTTTTTTCAAAAAATAATTTGCAGGGGAGCATAAAGATTATTAATGATTTAAAGATTGCTGAAAAAAGACCTCATGCAGTGGTCTGACTCTCCCATCATCGCTATAAGAAAAAAAAATTAATGCAACGCAGGTCAGAAATAAATGTTGTGACATCGCAAAACCTTACAGAAAAGATGCCCTGGCGATTACATGCCATAATCCAAGCTAATTGCAGTCCAACGAGATATTAGTGTGTCTCGTTTTATTTTTGGCCAGGCAGTGCATATTAGCTAGAAATTCCAGAAGAACATTGACATTGCATGAATAAACTCAACACAAGTTAACATTTCATTTATAAGAAAATTAACAGAACAAAGTATGGTTCAACAAAAAAGTGTTTAGGACAGAGAGGAAAAAAAAGCAAGAATACAGATCTGACTGCATTTCCTTGAAGTATTGATTTTGCTTAACAAAAAAGGCCCCATTAAATTACAGCAACCGAGAATTATAAGATTATATACTCAGATATTTGAGGAACTAAGGCTAATGCAGATCACTTAGCAATACAATGCATTACAAATATGCAGAATTTTGCAGAAAATCTCACCATTGCAGTGCCTTCCAGCCAATCCAAATTTCCCCAAATTAGAAGGAATTGGTGTGGTCTCTGGCCGCGCCAGCTATTAGATGCCAATTACAGGCTTGCATGGATAATGGTAGTCAACGCACAAGAGGAAGGGGGAGAGGCTGGGGGGAGCGGGTGGGGCCTCAGAGTGATTGGCAGGCACATGACTGAGAGTCACGTGATCTCCTCTCAAACGCTGCATGTGCCGTTTTAACACTCTGAAACAGCGTTAGGCGAGGAGAGGCGGGGGGGAGGCAGGACTTTGGGCAACAGTCTGATCAGTAACGTGTTTGAAGGAACGGGCCTGTATTCTGAAAACGTATTGGGGAAAAAATGTTTTTTTTTTCAATTACATAAACCAAAGAGGGTAGAGCACGGCCTCAGAGGGATGAGACGTGAGAAACCCTTTGTGACACGCTACAGAACAGGGAGCTTTCTTTAGTATGAGTTACTACAGGGAAGGGATATTAGCCGTGGATTTTAAAATAAAAGGTGTTAAAAACTAAACATAATATTGACTATGATTTTATTAAAATGAGAAAATTTAACTGTTACTGAGGAGGGGGAAGAAAGGAAAGCAAAAGTGGGAGGAGCAAGGTCAGAGAAGGGGAGGAGTCAAATGGAGAGGTATGGAAACTGAGATAAAACAAAGACGGGACATAAATCAACGTGATGCTGTGGCAAACAATACAGTTATGAACAGAACGAAAGAGAAAACAAAGTAATTAGTGTTACAGGAACTATAACTAGCAGGGTGAGTGCAACCTTACTTCATTCATTTCATTGCATGAGACCACGCACAGGACGGAGGACAGTCAGAAAGGTTCTGAGCATCAGCAGGGAGTGGTGGGTAATGCATTCGACACATTAGGAAAATTCACGGTTTTGGGAGCACTTGGCATTTGATAAACTAATTATGCTGATTCACAATTTCAAAGTTATGCAAAAGAGAAGGTTCTCCTTAACAAAAGGGAATGTATTACACACAACTCCTTTGATAAAACGGACATTTTGTAATCGGACACGGTGCATTGCGGCGCAATTCAATGCATGACGTAATCGCAGTCACCCAGAATACTTCAAAATTAGTTCAATGAGAGGTTCATTTTAAAAGGTTTTTTTTTTTGGAGAACAGAAACTGGAATTTTAAAAGAAAGGATGAGTTCAGAACAAAGCCAGAAAAGGAAACAACACACAAAAGGACTCGTTAAAATCAGTTCTATCGCAAATCAGTCGCTCTGAGAGGTGAAGAACAAAGGAATAAATTCAACTCTGATCTCTGCTTCCTACACACTTCTCCTGATTCCCCGAGCAACCATTATTCCCTCCTACATTCAAAACCAGAAACATCTATTGGCACGTATCAGAGTTTTTCATGCATTTATTCCACACATATTCAGACACTCCAAAAGAATCATTTCAGAGCTGCTATAAATTATTAAATGCAATATAGGCTGTAGGGCATATTACATGCCGACGGTATGGTTTAAGTACGGTGGCCGATAGGGGCAAATGCGCTGCAATGGCCCAAAACATCTCATTACGGAAATGCACTGCAAAATAGAAAAGATGCAAAGTCAAAAACACGCAAACCGAAAAAGCAAATCCAAGATAAAAACACTGCATTGCCATGTCAACACAAATGCGCTGCATCGGCCAAAAACATCTTCAATTGGAGAAACGCGCTGCAAAACTAGACACAATACCAACTCAAATACATGCAAAACACAAAAGCAAGTGCAAGAGAGAAAAATGCTGCATTTAGACTTCAATACAAAGGAAATGCTCCAAGTGATTATGGGGAGCGCCAACTAAAAGAGCTCTTACTTTTCACATGAGCGAGACTTACGAGCCGAGTCAGCACAAGGGATTTCTGGCTAGCTAGCCAGCTACCTTGCTCACATTAGTTCTCTTGCATACCTAGCAAATTTGCTAGCCTAGCAAGCCCACAATTTGGTGCACAGAAGTCAAATACAATACAAATACAAAATAAATGAATAAAAAATGTCCATTATTTTGCCATCTCATTTAACTTAAGTTGAACCGCGAGCATCTATGTAATACCAAATATAACAACTTGCTAGCTAGCTCGCTAACGCTAGTTCACTTGCATAGCTTGCTAGTTCCCTAGCCTGGCTAGCCAACAGTTTGGTGCACAGATGTACAAAAGCCAAAACCAGTGAAGTTGGCACGTTATGTAAATCGTAGATAAAAACAGAATACAATGATTTGCAAATCCTTTTCAACTTATATTCAATTGAATACACTGCAAAGACAAGATGTTTAATGTTCAAACTGAGAAACTTTTTTTTTTTTTTTTGCAAATAATCATTAACTTAGAATTTAAAGGCAGCAACACATTGCAAAAAAGATGGCACAGGGGCCTTTTTACCACTGTGTTACATCGCCTTTCCTTTTAACGACACTCAGTAAACATTTGAGAACTGATGAGACCAATTTTGGAAACTTTTCAGGTGGAACTTTTTACCATTCTTGCTTGATGTACAGCTGAAGTTGTTCAACAGTTCGGGGTCTCCGTTGTCATATTTTACGCTTCACAATGCGCCACACATTTTCAATGGGAAACAGGTCTGGACTACAGGCAGGCCAGTCTAGTACCCGCACTCTTTTACTAGGGAGCCATGCTGTTGTAACACATGCAGAATGTGGCTTGGCATTGTCTTGCTGAAATAAGCAGGGGCGTCTATGAAAAAGACGTTGCTTGAATGGCAACATATGTTGCTCCAAAACCTGTATGTAGCTTTCAGCATTAATGGTGCCTTCACATATGTGTAAGTTGCCCATGCCTTGGGCACTAATACACCCCCATACCATCACAGATCCTGGCTTTTGAACTTTGCGCCTATAACAGTCCGGATGGTTCTTTTCCTCTTTGGTCCGGAGGACACAACGTCCACAGTTTCCAAAAACAATTTGAAATGTGGACTCGTCAGACCACAGAACACTTTTCCACTTTGCATCAGTCCATCTTAGATGAGCTGGGGCCCAGCGAAGCCGGCGGTGTTTCTGGGTGCTGTTTATAAATGGCTTTCGCTTTGCATTGAAGAGTTTTAACTTGCACTTGCAGATGTAACGACAAACTGTAGTTACTGACAGTGGTTTTCTGAAGTGTTCCTGAGCCCATGTGGTGATGTCCTTTACACACTGATGTCGGTTTTTGATGCAGTACCGCCTGAGGGATCGAAGGTCATGGGCATTCAATGTTGGTTTTCGGCCTTGTCGCTTACGCGCAGTGATTTCTCCAGATTCTCTGAACCTTTTGACGATATGACGGACCGTAGATGATAAAATCCCTGAATTTCTTGCAATAGCACATTGAGGAATGTTGCTTTTAAACTGTTCGACAATCAGCTCACGCATTCGTTCACTAAGAGGTGACCCTCGCCCCTTCCTTGTTTGTGAATGACTGAGCATTTCAGGGAAGCTGCTTTTATACCCAATCATGGCACCCACCTGTTCCCAATTAGCCCATTCACCTGTGGGATGTTCCAAATAAGTGTTTGATGAGCATTCCTCAACTCTCTCAGTCTTTTTTGTCACTTGTGCCAGCTTTTTTGAAACATGTTGCAGGCATCAAATTCCAAATGAATTGCAGTGTATTCAATTGAATATAGGTTTAAAAGGATTTGCAAATCATTGTATTCTGTTTTTATTTACAATTTACACTACGTACCAACTTCACTGGTTTTGGGTTTTGTAAGAAAATAAATGAATAAAAATGATCCATTATTTCACACTCAGCTAGAGTTGCACCATCAGCATTTATGTTATACCAAATATAACTCAGCTAGCTAAGTAAGCAAAATAACGTTAGCGAGCTTGCTAGTGAGCGGTTATATTTGGTATAACATACATGGTCGCAGTTCAACTCTAGCTAAGTGAGATAGCAAAATAATGGATCATTTTTATTCATTTATTTTGGCTAGACAGTCTAGCAAATTTGCTAGGTAAGCAAACAAACTACCATTAGCTGGGTAGCTGGCTGGCGAGCTAGCCAGATAGCCTTTTTGCCAACTTAATTTATGTGCTGGATGTCTTTGGGAGCATCTCACATATCTGTGAAGCTGGGTTGTCCAAGTCTGTTCCTGGAGATCGAGAGTCATGTCATTTTATTTTAACCCGAATGACACCCACTTCGACCACAATCGCTAGTCTCATTCATGTCAAAAGAAAAATCTGTTTTAGTTGGTGCTCCCCATCGCGACTGGGAGTACTTCTGTTGTGTTGATGGCTAAATGCAGCATTTTTCTCTCTAGCATTTGCTTTTGTGGTTTGAGAGTTTTAGTGTTTGCATCATTTCTGGTTTTTCAATGCTTTTTTCCGATTGGACATGTTTTGGGCCGGTACAGCACTTTTGTGTTGCCGTGGGTATGCAGCGTTTTTCTCTTGGATTTGCTTTTTTCGGTTTGCATGTTTTTGAATTTGCTTCTTTTCCGTTTTGCTGCGCGTTTCTCCAATTGGAAATGTTTTGGGCCATTGCAGCACGTTTGCCCCTATTGGCCACTGCATTGAAGAGCATGGACATGCAGCAAGAATTTTCATGGGCCAAGTCCTCCAAAGCTGCACATTGCAAGTGTAATAAAAATCAAAATAAGTGGCTCCAGAACTACAGCTTTAGCAATATTTAAATCAGCATACATGATCTGAGAAAAAGCTCCCAGGGCAGTTCAGCTCCAGGAGGGCTGTATCGACTACTGACTACTGCTTATTAAATCCTAATTTTAATGTACACCACTGGAATACACTGTAAACCATCTTCACAAAACATTCCTTGATTAGAATTAGCTTTGGGTTATAAACCAAAACAGTAATTAATAATTTGGATTGAAATCAACAGGACATGTGACTGAATATTTCTGCACATTGTCACTGAGAAAGCACTGGTCCCCCACACAGTCCTGGGTGAGCAGACAGACCCCCCGCACCTCCAGGAGTGAAGCGGAGGTATCTATCCCGCCGTGGCATAGCCCCCTCCTCACCTTGTCGTCCTGTGCATCGGGCTGCAGGAGGCTGTGCTGCTGGATGGCCATGGGGGGCGGCAGCGGCACCGAGTCGGCCCCCTCCTCACCCTCCTCCTCGCCGCAGCTCTGCATCCCTGACGATGACGACTTTGAGAGCGTCCCACTGCTCAGGCCCTCGTTACGCACCCTCTGCCAAAAAAGAGGAGCAGGATGAGGTGAGCTCAGCTCCTTCCCCACATACAATCAGACACACGTCTCATAGGTCTTCGCCTCAGACATCACACACCACCACACACATTCATTCTGTGATTGACTCCTGACTAAAAACAACACACTAATGCAATTAGATATGGGTTGATGACACATAAACAAGCAATGTGGTCAGGATGACAGATGCATTCAAACATTTTATATTTGTGCATCTCCTATTGCATAGCTGGTAAGCCAACCACCTTTGGATATAAAATTATTTTTTAAGTTCTAGGGGGGAAGGGGAGAGAGAAAAAAAAAAAAAACCACACAAAATGTATTCGTATCTTTGAGGAGATTAAGCAAAATCCTGCCAACTGAAAAATATAGGTCTTGCTGCATCAATTTATTCATTGTTTGACACCAAATGAAAATGAATGTCCAGTTCTCACTCAATGGAAACAGGAGGTAGTGAGATTGAATCAGATGGTCACGGGCGATCTCCTGAATACCTTTGGGAGTGGCCTGACACATAAATGAGTGATGTGTAAAATGAAAGCTATACATCCCGACAGGCCATTGGCAGAGAAAAAGAAAATGGTTTCCATGTCAACACACCAACACTCACATTTGTCTGGCCCTTAAAGAAAATAACTGAGCTACAAGTCACAGTACGGAGGTACCTGTACAAAATGGCGACCGACTGTGTTGGAGTAGAGCCATCTCTGAGTGCAATACCTCAATCAAAGCAGAGGCTTTGAGTGATAACACATGGAAGGCTTTAAGTATGGAGTCTGATCAGCATGTTCATCACACTCTTTACCCGCCCTGCATCTACCAAATGGGCAGGAGGGAGCTCACTACAGTATGCCAGAGAAAAGCAGGCCCAGCCTCCCCCACACTGTACCCTCTACAGAGACTGGCTCACACACTCAGGGTCCCAAGGCCAAATAAAGCTCAGCAGACTGGGATAAAGAAACTGTGCTGCATGACGACTCTCAAGCTCTGAATTACTTCATATTCTTCAAATGGGAAGCCTGACACTTTTCTCCAAACTTCTGACCAGACCTGACCAGAATTCCAACAACAAAAAAGCAAGTTTGAGAACAGTAGTGCGAATGAGCAGGAGTTTTATACTGGAAATGGTCGCCATTTTTATGCCTCGGTGCGCATGCGCACAAGCAGGGCATACGGTAGTTCATTTGTGTGTCATTCTGTCTGTTACCGGGATAGCCGCGCCGCCGGTCAAAATCAAGTCCTAGAATCTGGCTCTATGGGTTAAATGCCATGATATCTTTGATTTAAATTTGCCAGATTTTTGAGATAGAGCTTTGTTTTCGACTTATTTGCACTATTTGACACATCCATAGACTCTAATAGGAATCGAGGAATGCGGAAGTAATGCGTGTCATGGGGAAAGCAATTGTTCCAAACATTTTCAATGGAGCACGCTTGCAGGTAAGGTTATCAAATGAATGATTTTTGGGAAATTTGTGGCATTGGCTGACCCCTAATGCCACTACCTTAAATTAAATGCAGTTATCGGTGTTCGTTTGAGTACAAAGTTCATATTCGCCAATTAGATTCGCTGATAGCAATAAAATGCGGTTGAAACTAACTAGTTAATTTTGTTGCCTACCACACTACTTCTGTTCACTCGAAGGTTCTGTGATTCAGTGCGAAAATTAATAGAAACAGCTTAAAATGTCAAATCTATTCGATACACCGATTTGATCACATACCATCAAGTAACGTCATTAGGCTACGCACAAGTTTTTATTCGCTTCAATGCTGTTAGGTGGAAATGCATTTTCACCGCGTTATTCGAATGAATATCTTTGGCAAACTTCAGGTGATTTGATTGACAAGTGGACGGAAACATAGCTCATGTCAAGCATGGATGCACAGCTAGGGCACTCTGACATGTCCACACAGAATTTTATAGCTTCATCAAGAGACATACTTGTCACTGCTGTGAGCACCGAGGCATCAGCACCTTTGGTGCTTTCATATGTAGCTGTAACCACATTCAATTTAAATAAAAGCGCGAACGGCAGAATAAATACTTGGAATTGTACTCATTTGTTACACCATTAAATAAAGCCACACAAAGCTGATGGCGCCCTCAGAAAAATGGGAACATGAGAGAGAGGTGGACGAACAGACTGAGATGGAGAGATAGTACAGACAGACGGACCTCTTCCACGGTCTCATCCTGCGGTGTGGCGGCGCTGTCGTCCGAGTCCTTCTGGGAGCCGGCGTCGGCGCTCTTGCGCACGTCTCTGCTCTTCTTGTGCTTGTGCGCCAGCTTCTTCACGTGGCCGTCGGCCTTACCGCTGCTGAGTCGGCGAACCGGGCTTGTCAGCCACTTGCGCAGCGTGTTGCCCGGGCGCTTGGGCCCTGGTGAGCTCTGGGACCCCATGCCGTGGCCCGGCTGCAGCGTGCCCCCTGAAGTGGGCTGGATAGCGTCGTTACTGCACACAGAGAGGGTGTCTGCAGAGATAAGGGAGGGGGGGTGTAGACACAGGACATTCTTAAACCAGCTCTTACCAAAGATTCAGACACCATTCCATAGCATGACAAACTCACCACTAAACTTGGTTAACTTTGAGCTGCCCAACCCAGCTCTTCAGAGATCCACAGTGCGGGAGATTTTCACCCAATATACAGCAGACCAGATTCTATAATAACCATCGACTCAAGATTGTGGTTGAAGTGGGTTTCATTTGGGTTAAAATAAAATGACATCACTCAAGATCTCCAGGAACAAACTTGGACAGCACAACTTCACAGATATTCGAGATGCTCCCAAAGACTTCCAGCACATAAATTAAACATCACAGTGCCAACTGTGGTCCGTCTGCCAAAGGAAACATGATTAAAACTTCACGAATGAAATATTCATTCAGAGAAGACGGTCTTGTGAGTGTGACTGACTTCATAAAGAATGTTCAAAGCCTCAACCTGCTCTGAGGCCACATGCTGAAAGCAACACGCACTTGACCCACACACACAGAGAAGAGGATGAATTTATGTTTCAGAAAACAGCCAGTCTCCGGTTCATCTGCTTACAGACGGAATGTGTCTGTCTGTCTGTCTCTTGACAGTTTCTCACAGAAAAAGGGGAGCTGTAGTGTGACTCCTGGCCTACAGGACCAGGGGGAGAGGGCACCTGTGGTCGGTTCAGTGTCCTGCTGTCCAGTTATAAGCCCAGAGTAACATTCAGCAGCTCGCTATGCATAAAATGGCAGGTCTGAGAGTATCAGCAACAAAGATTATAGCACCTGTCAAGTTTACAGACCTCTTTGTACATGAATCAGCAGGGTGGATGCCATGACACAAATCTATAGATCAGAACGTTTGAGGATATACAAGGTCAATTTGCCATTTTTATCCATTTGAGGGCACTGCTGATGCTCCCGGAGTGGGATTTTTCTAGAAAGATCAGCAGAGATGGTAAGAGGCTTAAGTCTCAACCAGCAGGGAATCTAAGTTCAGGGAATCTTAAAGTACAAGCACTCACACACTCACACATGGGAAAAGGAACTGTCACTATCATTAACCCCTCAGGTTTCTCCACAGAGTGGTCATTAAAGGATAATTACTGTTTTTACAGTTTTGAAATTACTTGTGGCATAAAATACAATCATTTACTCACCAACTTTTGTGCCACTGGAAGTTCTTCGGAAGATATTAAGATCCAAAGAGAACCGCGTATATCTGTATACTGGGAGTGAACGGGGCACGATAATGCTGCATTATCTGTCGCGAAACTCATTCATTTCACCAATATTTTGTAATGATTCCCTAGTGTTGTTCCCCTTTTGAATCCGGGGTTGCCCGTTATCGTCATCTGGCATCGGTAGCTTGACCTACCAACCTCTGAACTGGACACTGTCATCTCCGGTGCCGCGCGCAGGCGCAGTGCGGCTCATTAGCAGAGTTGCCAAGTCTGCTTATAATACAAGACTTTCGGCTTCTTTTTTTCCTGTAGTCGCTTGAAAAAATTACAGGCTGTGGTTTTTTTTGGGCTTGTTTTTAAAAATATGGTTGCTTGTTAGAAAAGTGTCACAAACGACGTAATTGTTACCCCCCGATTCATTGATTGACACTGTCTGCTCAGAACCTCAAGAGTAATGAGAGAACCCGCCCTCCCTCCAATCCCCTGAAGCAACTAAATGAAAGATTATGTCCCCCCCGCTCAACAAAATGTAAGTGATTCCACCCTAGGTCTACACCGTCTAAGTATCGTCTAATTTATATTGGGCTTGTTTTTGAAGCTGTGGTCAATTATCTGTCTAATCAGAGTTGGCAACCCTTATTAGCTCAGTGACGGTCGGCTGCCTTACGTTCTGGTAAAACACATTAACTGTGGTAAAACATCATGGTTCCTGTTTGCATTTTTCCAAAAAATGACCAGTTGGACAACGTTTAGCTTCCACAGGCTACCTTTACGCAATTTGGAATTGCTAAAGCTCTGGCTAGTTGCATTGAAAATAGACCCGAATACTCAAGTGGAAGCATTGAGGCGTGCGGATCTTCGGGTTAGCAGTGCTCACTTCGCTAGAGAAGACGTCCAGTTCAGAGGTTAGTAGGTCAAGCTACAGACGCCAGATGACGATAACCAGCAGCCCCAGACTCAAAAGGGGAACAACACTAGGGAATGATAACAAAATATTGGTGAAATGAATGAGTTTTGCGACAGATAATGCGGCATTAGAGGCTGCGCTCTCGGTGCCCCTTTATATGGATACATGCGGCTCTCTTTGGATCTAAATATCTTCCAAAGGACTTCCAGCGACACAAAAGTTATATGGGTGAGTAAATGATTGTCTTTTATGCCACAAATGAAGTCAAAACTGTAAAAATGGTACTTCTCCTTGAAGATTACTTGTTTACCTGAAGTTTACAGTCATTAACGAAGGCCGGGCCATTTCATTACCCCAGTGCTAATCTTTCCCTGGGCCAATGATCTCTCTCACAAGCACAACAAAGGGCAGTTCCCACAGCAGTCCATCATTCAATCACAACGCACTGTTACTCTGATAACACACTTCCTGTCCTTCAGGTGAAGCCGTGCGCTTTAATCTGGCAAATACAATACACTGTGTGAGTGCTTGTGCGCGCGCTCGTGTGTGTGTGAATCTGTCTGTATGTTTATGTAGCCCCCAGAAGCAGCAGCATGTATTTAAGACCTTGTTCCATTACGGCCCGTGGTGATATGGGGGTTGTTAGGAATGACAGGAATGCACTTTGTCTCAGGTTGAGCGGTTTGTGTCTTCATTTGTTAGGGGTTTGTTTAACAACGCCTGGTGCAGGTGTGGAAGCGGTGGCAGGAACAATGCCCGGAATGTGCTGCCCATTAACCCAGAAACGCTCCAAGGACTTCCAAGCAAAGCACTGGTTTTCACACGATGGCGGTCGGGGAGCCTCCTGTTTAAGGAGTGTTTCGGAGGGGCTGGGAGTGGAGTCACAGGTGCGGCCTCTGTGGATCAGGTGACCCCCACACAGAAATGTCGCGTTTGATCTCCTGCACCCAGCTAAACGTCAAGACGTTTGCATCTGTTCACATCTGCGGTGCTCATTAGAGTCGCTGACACCGACGAAAAACTGTGATTCAAGCTTTAAGTTATCAAGTGACAGCAAGCTGTCAAACTCACCCTACTTAAGCACAAAAGGAATACAGAAATAACATCACCGCCAAAAGCTGAATTTACACCCATTCAAATTTTCTAACAAACTACCTTTTGAAGAAAAGTCATATGTTCGCAACCACAGAAGCATCTCCCTTAAACCTGAAACTCACTTTTTCAACAAAATAAACAACTATCATGATTGCAGTTAGAAAGTCAAAAGGTTATAGGATATAGACTGCACAGAGTGACCCCTGTTCATTTTCAGTGACAACTGCATATCGCACCCACATATAGCACAATGGGGCCAAGCCAAGGAAGTTTCTTACTAGCCCAGTGTTCTTTCAGCAGAGAAAACCTCAAAAAACTAATTAACTATTCATCATACTGAGTAAATGTTAAAAAGCGCGGGCAGTCCAATAAAAAGGTCCCAATGACTGTAAAAACGTAACTAAAAAACTAGGAAGGTCAGTCGACTGTAACTGCAGGTGTCTTCCCCATCTGGAACAATGATTTGTAGCATGAACATCAAGAAGACATGATTATCAATGTCTCCTGCCACCATGGAGCCTCATTTTCAAAGGCAATCAGGACTCGTAACACACAAAATTTCATCATCTTGGTAATGCAGTTCCTGAAACAACCTGTCCCCACTCATCTGAACTGACGGACGGACAGACAGACAGACAAACGAGCTGCACTGCAATATTCTCCACTCCACCTCGTGGTGCAGGTAATCATCAGGGTAATCAGAAAAAAGAGACAGATCTATTTATTCATAATGTTCATAATGAATATTATTCCTAATTCAGCCATTTTTTTCCCCAGAATCTCAAGGTTTAATTCTTTTTTAAAAAGAAAAGTTTTGCACCAAATTTGAAACTCACAAAAGAGAAATGGCTGGTCCGACAGTGATTATTAAGAAATCTCTGCAGTTGGGGTGCGGACCCATGATATTCGCTGATAATTTCATACACAGTATAAAATGATACAAACCATCTAAAAAAAAATTAGAAATGACATACTTCTAGACACATTTATGCTTCAGATTAGCAGCCACTAGTGTTTCAGTAAAAAGAATACTCCACTCACTTCACCCCAAGCGCAGTCTGATGCAGGATTAAGGCTTCCAGTGACAACGACAAAGATAATATTCACCCCAATCTGCCAAACATACCCAGATCCAAGAGCTAAAGCCTGTAGTCACAGATAGTCCTGGCAGAAGAGTTCATGCACTGCAGTGACATGGCAGTGTTTGCCATACAAGTCCACCAAAAGAAAACAAAATCAACTACTCTTGAAATAGTGTGGAGGCTCTTTAAGCAAGAACCACAACAATTACAAAGAAACTCCACAGTCAAGGGGGGGTGAGGCAGTCTCTTAAGTGAGATGGTGGGCTGCAAATCCACACCCCCAAAAACCTTTAATGGTACCCAATTCTACCAAAACTTACCAACAAAAGAAGCCAGAGCTTCTGACAACTGTACTTTCCAGAGATAAAAAAAAAGGTTTAAAATGCTCAACTCACCACACATGCTATGTGCCATAGTTCAATGCATCCCATTCGCAGAGCTGATCAGACACTCTTGCTTCCAGCTGCTTCAGTGGCTTGTGTGATATTTCAAATGTTACTCCTCAGGAAAACAACAGCTTGCCTTAGATATTTATGGAGCAGTGATGGCAGCAAGCAAACTCAATCCCTGCTGTTGGGTTGACTAAACAAGGTCAACTCATACATCACACAGCATGCTTTTTCCTCCCCACAAAAAACAACTTGCGCCCAACTCTCTCCAGTGACCGCTTTCTCTCCAGAGCTTTGGGTTTAAAATAGAGAACAAGTGGACCACATCTCTCTTCAGAGAGTTCATCCTGTGCACGGCAGGCTGGCACTGGCATTGCAAACAGAACAATCCTCAGAATATTACCACACAGGCACATGCACATGAAATCTACTCTCCTTCCCTCTTATCATCACACCAAAGAGAGCTTTGTGCCACGCCACACTGAATGGCCAAGCTCCCACACTACAGTGCCTATGGAGAGTGAGAGGTGCTTGGCACCAGCGTAAGAGTATTGGGTTTCATAGAAGATCTGCTCGGCAGCAGCATAGCGTCAGATCTTCATGACCGCAGTGCTGCTTTAATCCTGGTGTCTCGGCCCACTGGCCCTCCATGACACAGGACCAGGGGTCATCAGTGGGACAGGAGAAGGGCTCAACACAGTGACAGAGGCAGAGGGTCAGTCAATCGGGAGCGAGAAACGTCTCCTGCACTGTGATATGGCCAAAGCCAGCCGCTGAGGACACAGTGATTTTTTTATTTTTTTTGGACAAAGAGGGCAAACCTTGAGGTTTGACAGCTTAAGGTTACTTTTGTTTCTCAGCAGGAGAAGAATTTGAGCAGAGACTCAGAACTCTGACCCTTGCAGCATGTAACCTCAGCCAGGCAAGCCAATGGAAGCTCACATCAATGAAGAGCTTCCAACTCGATGACGAGGGCTACAAATGAAAATGATCTTGTAATGGTTGTGGAGAGACAAGAGCTGGTCACGGTTGTAGGTTTGGTTTAATCTGGAGGAAACCACCGTTGGGAGTGGACAAGCCAACCCCCTGTGGATCTCCCTCATCCTTCCGGAACGAACCTTTGTGGTTGAAGATGCCCTCCATCTCCATGCTGCTGCGGGAGTGTGCGATGCAGAGCGCGGCGCAGGGCACCAGCCCCTCCTGAGCCGGCGAGCGGTCGGTGGTGCGCACCAGGCACCAGTCAGGCTTGTCATGGAGCCGCTCCAGCACCTCCACCGTCTGACCCCGCCGCACCGTCAGCTCATTGCTGTTACTGGCCATGAAGTCGTGAATGACCACGGTGAGCTCACACCCTCCCGAGAGCTGGGGAGGGAATCAAGAGCGGGAGAGGCTGATTATGGGGTGGACTGTTTTGCAGACTCCTACGCAAAAACACTTGCATTGAAAACTTCAGGACAAATTAAAAGTCTTCAGCTAATATTGAGTCGACTCAGAATGAAAAGATAATTAAAAAGCGTTTAATTTCAAACTTCTGAGAAGTTTTAAGTGAAGTTCTTGCGCACTGGGCCCAAGTGTGCAGTTGAGCAGTCAGTGAGCCCGGAGACGGCTCAGCCGAGACTCAGGCTCAGGGCTGTGAGTATCTTCAGCTGCCGGAGAGAGCGAGGACTCACCTTATCGCTGTCCAGGGTGTTCTGCGAGGTGCGGGAGGCCAGGGAGATTGTGTCGGGCTGACTGCTGCCATCTCCCTGGCTATCCAGGTCCTCTCCATCCCTGCGTAACCATGGAAACATGCAAACTCAGTCTGAAGGTAACCACTAGGTCAGCTCAGCAGTGGAACGAGTTCATTCGTTGTTGCACAATTTTGCACTCAAAGTGCTCCTTCAAAGACACAGAAGTTCATTCTGCATCTTTAAGGTGTAAAATGGGACAACTGACATATCTAGCAGCATTAAAATATACATCGACTAGTATAGAAACAGTGTGGCAATTAACATCCACAGAAGAACAATGGTCCGGAAATTGCCAAAATCCTGATTGTATTCAACTTCTAAATACTAGGACAAACTTTTTTTGGGGAAATAAAAAAGGACACCAGCACAAACTGAAGCACTTGAAATCTCAAAAAGAGGACAGCGGCGAATCAGAGCACCATTTTGGAGACACTATTTTGGTCTCAAAGGCTCTCAGGAACGGAGCACGGCATGAAGTTTTAAGAGGGCATGAGACCGGCGCACTTAATGGCGGGGTGGAGGGCGCCGCAATACCTCCTGCCCTTGTGTTTAGCCGTGGTGGCTTTGGGGATGTGGATGGGCTCCTTGAGCGCCCCCTTCAGGTGGATGGTGCGCTCCTGGATCACCTCACGGATGTGCTTGATCCAGTCCTGCTTGTTCTCAATGCTGGAGGCCTGTGGAGTGGCAGGACAGGGTTCCAGCAGTTAGTCCACACCCACCCACTTCCCTCCGCTCTTATTGGATGGGGTTCGGGTTACTGGCAGTACTCACCATCGCTCCATGTTTGCATCCCTGACTTGGCTTTGTTTAAAATATAGAATAGAGAATTTCACTATTTTTGATACGGGTTAAAAAAGGAACACATTCACGATGACAGAAGGCTCGGACGCACGGGACAACATTGACTGCTTCACCAAACCCAATTTGTGCTGTGCATTATAACTGGCAGAGGAAACTACTGCAACCTAGATATTCCCCAATAAATTTAGATCCCAGATTTCTTGTGAAATCTAGGATTGAGAGAGAAAAATCCTGTCTGTCTTCCTGTTCTGTGCATTATGCCTTCAGTATGCAACCCATCTTGCGACAATGACAGGTATAAATCAGATGGTTACATTTAAAATTTGTAGTTACTGGCACTTGTATTGACTAAATACAAGGTGCAAACAGATCAGGAGCTGTACATATTGCACCGCCTATTGAGAGGGCCTTAATCAACAGAACAACACAAGCCACACTGCATGCAAGTAGATTTTAGTGTTAGTTATAATTATCAAACATCCCTTTACAATGCACAAAGCAATCAGCGTGTTCCAAACCATTAGTTTAGTAGTAGGCATTTCACGTAATTCAGCTTATATCTGCTAACGTGCTTTTCTAACAACTGACATAACCAAAGGTCTTCAAGATGAAGCCACTGTATTTATCAAGCTGAGCTTTAGAGAGCAGAGAAAGGGAAACAAACTCTGAGGGCCTTTAATTTAAAGTGGAGGGTGAGGGATGTGTTAACAGAAAACTGTGGACTGATATCTTGTTGAGATTAAGCAAAAGGCTCCCTTCTACAGTTTCCTGGAGAAGTTCAATCAGCAAATGAGAGGCAACAGGAAATTCCAAAATAAACTGAAAAAATAATGTCAATTGTGTTAGAATAAGCATGTTATTAGCATTCAGAGATTCAAACAGTTTGCTTAACAGTCTTATCAGTAAAGTAAAGTAACAGTCTTATCTTCAGCACAGTGCAAACAAATAGATTTTCTTAAAACGGCAAAATGATAAGATAACGTAGCTAATTATGATTTAGTGCAACCTACATCTAGCCACTCTATAAAGCTGCACAACGTAAGCACGGCAAGGCACGTCACATTCATGCAGACAGCACAGAGCACAGGCCGGACTGGACGGCAGAGATTTGGTTACCTTCAGGACAATCTTGTTGTCAGAAGTGGGGGTGCGTCCTACCCAGAGAGCAAATTTGCAGGGGTCACCCTCCACATGCTCCGTAACCCCCAGTTCAGAGGTCTATACACACACACACACACACACACACACAGGTGGACAAGCAAAGGTATACATAGACACACACCAAAATACATGGAGACGTACACAACAACACACACAAACACACCGGAGAGAAAGCAACACTGAGGTGAGTGACTATATCCAAGCAGAAATACAGCAGCTGATGCACTGCCATCTATTACAATTACTGTGATTGTGATGTACTTACAAAGAGCTTGCTCTTGTAGATGTACTTGCTCCGGCCACTGGAGTCTTTGACCTCCTTGCTGAAGACCAGGGACATCTCAAAGAGGAACAGGTGGCGCTCACGCCCCTTGCGAATAAGAGTTTTTGGGTCCCACACCTGGAAGGACTCCTGGAGAATGAGTTCGCCCTGTGATTCAATGTTCTCGTCGAACCCTTTGGGGGGCGGAAACAGAGGGCAAGCATTACTACTGTGCTCATTTTTGTGCATGCATGTGCGTGTTCAAGTGTGTGCCAGTGTGTTCAGGTGCATTCACGTGTGTTTTCATGTGTGTGTGCATGTGGTCAGGTGCTTTGGCATGTGACTCACCTTCCAGCATGCTCAGGTGCATGGCGTCGTTGGCACGTTTGGGCACACTCAGCATAACCTCCAGGCCATCCTTGATCTCCCCTTTGCCCTCCTCGCAGCAGGTCAACAGCTCCTGGGGCCCAAAACACCAGCAGAGGGGCATCAGTGCTGCCATATTACCCGCCCTCCACACCCACTCTCATTTCATGGGTTTCAAGTGAACCGATGAATTCAGAGAAAATTCAAAAAAAGACTGCACTGAGGAGGGACAGCATTAGAGATTTAGGAATGTGGATTTAACAGTGTCCCGTTTCATCTGAAGAGCATCACTACGAAGCCAAAAAGCCAAAAACAGCAAGGTCTGCTCCCAGTTGAAGAGAGAGACCATTTTAACTGGCAGTAATTCCTACAGCACTTAATACTCATGCAAATACTTGCAAATTAAAGCAGATCGTCCACCCTCAGAGGACATGAAAATTCAGATATAATGAGTCAGGTGGGAATTCCAGCCATTTAAATTTGTGCCAGTGTTCAAACAGTTATGAATCTCACTGTCTGATGCTAATAGGACATTGAAATGCTGTTTTGGTGTTGATTTGAAATTGTATAGTAACGATGAGCCAAATGTGCACCTTCAGAAGAAGCTGGTACTTGGTTATTCTCTGTACTGGCTTGATCAGGTAGGACGAGATGGAGTTAGCCAGCCTGTGCCTTTGCTGGATTTCCTGTAATGCAGAAAAGGGGTTCAGTGATCTGACCATCAGGCGAAAGCCAATCATTGGTGAAAGTCATATGAGAAGATGTGTAGTATTGGCCCAACATCCTTAGTTCTGTTTCCTCTACAAATAACACCTATTGCGGACTGACAACATAATGCCGTCACTGTAGTAGTAAAACTGTTAACGGTTCAATAATTCACGCAATTCACTCCATGCACATAAACAGTTCTCACATCAAAGTAAGTCCCGGCATGTTCCAGTATGAGCTGCGTGGAATCCGGCTTGTTCTTGCAATAATTCACATACATCTGGAATTTGTCCGCCTGTGAAGCCATGAAAACAAAAGTTTCTTCAAAAGCATTTAACAAGGGCAAGGAATCGGACATTAACTTAACTTTCCTTTTAAGGAAAGGTGAACAGAAAACAGAACTTATGGTGTGATTCGAACTCAGTCTGTCCTGCATCAATTATATCTCAGAGGGCTGTTTTGGCATAGACGTGTGCCACTCACCCAGGTGACAAAGCAGTGGCCCACATCCTCGGGCAGCTGCTCATACTTCTCCAGCTCCTTCAGGAAGATGCTGTAAACAGAAGAGGGCACAAGTGAGCAAAAAAGACCTGTATGATGGCTTTATCAGAACAGTAAAACTAGGCTCTGCCCTGAACTAACACAGCCCAGATGACTCTGGAACTCAGACTCAGGCAAGCCTTGTCCAAATCAATCACAAGTGCAGGACCTGGCTGCTGGACTTTTCATTTCATTATCCCCTTTCACATGTAGAAAATTTTCAAAACTTCAGCAAATTCAAGACGTACAGTGCCTTGGATAAGTATTCACCTCCTTGGACTTCCCCCAACATGAAATTACAATGGATTTTAAATTTATAAATTGATCTACATAAAATAATGTTTTATTTCTATCAAATTGTAAAAAAAAAGCAGAATTAAATTGATTGAAATGCCATGTACAGCACTACAAAAGCGTGAAGAATGCGGACACAAGGCCCAGAATGAATTCAGGATGTCTCCCTGTGCCTTCTCAGTGAGGTTTTTTGGAAAACAAGCCATTTCAACAACCTACAAGCACAGCAGCGGGAAAGTACGCCTCTCAGAGCAAGGGCTTACTTGTGGTGGAACTCGTAGAGGTCCTGCATGTTGCCAAAGATGATGTGCTCTTTGTTGACTATGCCCGGCGGGATCTCCTCCACGCCACTGGTCATCTCCCACAGATACGTCTGCGTAAAGTGATAAAGACAAGCATGAATCAATCCTAGAGGCTTTACGCAAGACCCTGAAATGTATTCTACCGAATGAACTACCATAGGCGCTAATCTGATGAATGCCTGATAGCAGAACAAACTATCAATAATATTTACACAGCATTCAAAATGTTTTATGTCCACATATCCACTGTTTCCCTTGAATTAAACTAGATTTAGTCAGTAAGCATGGCTTACAGGATACCCCCCGCAACAACAAGTAGTCGGGCAGTACCACAGTCAGTAGACCTTCCAGCAAGAAAAAAATTTTTCAAAATCGGATGAGTAGGTTATGAGATCTAGGTCCGGACGCACAGACGCACGCACACACACATAGACACACACACGCACGCACACACGGAGGGACAAAGCAAATCCAGTATAATGAAATGAAGTCAGTGCAGAAGCAGCGAACAAGAATGTATTTGCACCATAACAAGATCAGAGCTCAATGAGCAATACAACACGCTCACAGCAAGAAACATACAACCTGCCATGCATAAATGATTGACTATAGCATTTCTGTGCTCAGTGTAAATACATAAGCGCAAATAAATAACTGGCTTCCTCAGAGTTCCTAAAAGGGTTTAAGATGTTTAGCATTCTCTCCACTTACATCCATACACTCCCGGAGGTCCCGAACATAGGCCTTCTCCGTTTGAATCAGCTCAGCCATTATGAACCTGGTAATGAAAAATTTGCACAGGCATTAGCAACATAGGCCTGTTAAAGTGAGAACGGCTCTCCCTCGCCAGTCGCAAACGAGACCATAAGAATACGAATGAGATGGCTGCTCTTTAAAATCCCCAAATGAGCTGTAATGGCCTTCCATCTCAGCTCTGACTACCTTACCGTTTTTTCACTGTGGGTTTGATAGAACCTGAGTGACAAACGGCCTTTCCCAGGTTTCATTAGCGGTAGATGGCATAATTCACCAACACAATGGCCTCATACATCCCATAAAGCCTGGGAAACTCCCATTTATAAAGCTTGATCGAAGGGGAAAAAAATCATCAATGTGCTTTATGACTCAGTATCACACACTTTTTGCATTATTCATAAACATCAAAGAGCGGATAGAAGCGGACCCTGGATCTAAATTGCCTCTGAAATAAGAATCCATAAGAGGCAGTGTGAAAGGCTGGGAAATGAGCGTTCAGACCAGCGCCTTCTCAAATAGCGGGCTGCTGAGGATGATGCAACTCAACGCCAGAAATACAGAATATTTCAGCATAACAGCTCAAATAACTCAACAAATTATTCTCCTTTGGTTTGCTTAATGTTTGCATGAGAGCCTCTACTGTTCAATATGATTAAACCGCGAGGTCCTGACATGCAGCCTGAAGACCATCTAGAAGTGAACTTCAAAATAGGATCTGAAGGAAGGTACCTGAGAATCATGAAAGCTACTTTCCCCAAAGACGGAGAGCCAGTCCATAATAAAGGTCCATTTTCAAAAAGTTAATCCCGCACCACAATTTTGAAACAACAGTCTTCACAACTGCAATGACCACAGCACCAAAAATGCGGTCTAAGTACGGGAAAAACAAAACTGAACGACGGACAACTGGAGATCAATGTGCAGAGTCGTCAGAATGACTGGACTGCATTGTGTTCCAACAGACGGCTGTGGTTTAGAGTAAAAGGGGTTGACAGGCGTTTTGCAAATGGCGAGGCCCGGGTGAGCAGGATAACGGCTGTACGTACTCCTTCCTGCGCGCTGACTTGCGCTTCTCTTCGTTGAGCTCGTGGGCCGCATCCCGCAGTTTGACCTCTGACCCCGGAGCGCTGGCTGGGATGATGTCCAGCTGTAGGTCTTTGCTCTGGAGAAGGAGAGCAGTGAGTGAGCACCCTAAAGCCCGCACCCAACCACAGCCATCATGCCGCCATTCAGGAACACACGCACAGACGCACATCAACCTAAAATGTTAAAGCTCTCATACAGACTCACAATCTCTCTCTCACTCACACACACACACACACACACACGTACCGCCTTATTGGAGTCAGAGGAAATGCCCAATGCTTTCTCCAGTGAGGTGCGGTACTTGTCCATGCGGAGAGAGAAGTCTCGGTAGCGCTTGTCCACAGCGGTGACCCATTTCTTTATCTCCACCGCATGGGCGTGCCCTTTGTCACAAAAGCCATCGGCCAGCTGGATCAACAGTTTAACCCGCTCTTTGGTTTGCTGTGGAAAGCATGAATAGAGAGGGATGGGGGGGGGGGGTTACAGTGCAGAATCTGGAATGCAACTGTGCGAGGGGGCAGGGGGGTTTCGGAAATGGACAGGAGGATGGACGGACGGACCGCACAATACAACCATCGCCATGTCACATAATCTCCTGCGGGAACCAACAGCGGGACGAAAGCAGAAGTGCAGCTCGGAGTGTAAGTGAATGCGCGGGCGAGCGGCCGACAGGCTGGGCTTTATTTAGCCTCACCGGCTCCCTCTCATTAGCCTGTCATGAAGGCCATTCAGCGCCACAGCACAGGAAAAACCCAGCAACTCTCCCTTTGTAACCCCAGCTTTCAAACTGCCCAAGCGCAGGCTTTGAGGGCCAGTTAGTGCATAATCACATGTGGCAAAACCTCTTTATTCAGCAAGATAAAATCTGAAAAACAAAATGGAATGTGACATTTCAATAGGGTCATAAACTTTTCTGTTCTGTAGTACTGAGGCTCCCGGTGAAAGAGAGCAGCCATTGTGACACCCCTGGATGTTAGTGGTGGGTCACTCCTCCTTGCGCCTCCTCACCTTGGCTGTGATGTGGAAGTCCTCGTGCTCCTTCAGCAGCTCCTGAGTGTGGTGGATGCTGGAGCCAGTGGAGGTGTGGGTGGACAGGTAGAACTCGCCGGTGTCGTGGATCCACTCCAGTGCCTGAGAGAACGCAGCAGAGAGAGCTTCAGAGGCAGAGGTGACTGTGACTGTGTGGGCATGTAGCTGTGTGGGAGAGTGACTGAGAGGGAATGTGACTGTGTGACAATGTGACAGAAAGAGAGAGTAGGACTGTGTGAGAATGAGACAGAATATAGTGCTTTAAAAAAAACTGTTTTTCCCAGTTTATTTCTTGCTTGTGTGTCATAATTTAAATATCTCAGATCACTGAACTCATTTTAATGCACAACATAATGTGAATTAACACAGATTTCAGCTTTTAAATGAACATTCAATTTTTTTTGAAGGAAAGGAGTTACTCAAAACATAAGAAACCCAAAAACTGGACAGCCAGTTCTGGTGAAGTTCACCACTGTTTAATGTTCTCTTAATAGGCAGACAATGGCTCTCACCATGGTTCCCTGGAATCCCAGAGCCTTGTAAATGGCTATTTAACCATTTTCAGACTGATAGCAGTCAACAAGTCTATTTTTAATCTGTTCGTGAAATTCTTTAGATTGCAGCATCATGTGCTGCTTTTTGCCTACTTCACATTGCCAGTCACGTTCTATTAAAGTGATGTTTAAATTCAATGCCAGCATATGGACCAAATAATCAATTCTTTTCATTGGTTGATTTCGTAAATTTGGGTGCAATTACATCTTCACTTGGGGCAATTTAGGGCTTTCTCTCAATAAATGATAGCATCATTTAACAAGAGTTTTCAGAAGACAACACAGCTCACCAGAAAATTTTAACCTTGCTTTTCGGGGACCCGTACGCCAAGGGTATGGCAATAGCTCTCTGAGGAAATTTGTCCCGGTGAGCTAAAAACTGCATTTTCTGTTTACTTGGGTCATTTTTGTCCATTATTAAAATAGGTGTTGTGATCGGAAACTTTTAAAAACAAAGATCCGAAAATTTCAGCTTGATAAACATGAAAAATTTAAAGAAATCAGGAAGGGGCAATAGTCTATCACAGCACTGTAGAACTGTGCAGTAATGTGACCGAGAGGGAACTGAGGGTGCGAAACTATGATTTTGAGAAAACTGAGGCAGTGATGATATCCAACTGTGAGGGAACTGAGGCTGTGAGAAACTGACTGAGGGAACGGAGGCTCTGAGGGGACATAACTGTGAGGTAACATGACTGTGAGGGAACTGAGGCTTTGAGAAAAAGACTGAGGGGAACTAAGGCTGTGAGAAACTGACTGTGAGGGATCTGTGGCTGTGAGGGAACCTGACTGTAAGGGAACTGTGGCTGTGAGGGAACTTGACTATAAGGGAACTGTGGCTGCGAGGGAACCTGACTGTAAGGGAACTGTGGCTGTGAGGGAACCTGACTGTATGGGAACTGTGGCTGTGAGGGAACTTGACTATAAGGGAACTGTGGCTGTGAGGGAACCTGACTGTAAGGGATCTGTGGCTGTGAGGGAACCTGACTGTAAGCGAACTGTGGCTGTGAGGGAACTTGACTATAAGGGAACTGTGGCTGTGAGGGAACTTGACTATAAGGGAACTGTGGCTGCGAGGGAACCTGACTGTAAGGGAACTGTGGCTGTGAGGGAACCTGACTGTATGGGAACTGAGGCTGTGAGGGAACCTGACAGTAAGGGAACATGACTGTGAGGGAACTGTGGCTGTGAGGAAAATGTGACACTGAGGAAACATGACAGTGAGGGAATGTTACTGAGACACTTTTGGCCGTTGAGGGACCGGTAGTGTGGCAGACTGTAGCAGTGGGTCACACACTTAAGCACAAACTGCAAGGGACTTTGAATAAGGGAACAGTGACTGACGGGGAGCACGATTGTAGGGGACTGTGACCGAGGGGGGAGTGAATAACACATTTTGCAGTTGCCAAGCCCCTTGGGAACAAAGGTGCGCTGCTTCTTGTTGGTGCTGTCAAGACTCGACAGTGAAACAGCGGATAAATAAATGGAGGTGCTCCCGGCAGCTGGGACTCACTCAGATGTTTTGTCCATATGGGCTCATTAAAGACTCATAATTGAACACTGTGACAAGATTTACACTTGCAAATGCTCAGCAATAATGTCTGCACAACTGACAATGACAAGCACCAAGTAGGTGTCCCACAGCGCTGAGCTTCATTTTATTGGTTGACGAAATTGAGGAACTCCCTGCAGATTCATGTACTCTACACAAGTGTCCACCAGAGGGCGTGAAGCACAGTCCCTTCACATCATCACGTTCAGAATTACTAGGGAGGGGTTTGCTAGTCAGTATTTCAGCTCTGAAAAGCCGCAGCTCAGTTGGTCTGAAATTGCTGCAGTCATCAACATTAATTAGAACCTGTAAGAGCGCAGCATGACTGGAGGGCAATTACACAGGCTATGTACAGCATCTCAGAGCCGTCTGCCCGACGTCCCTGCTCACCTCCTCACTTCTCCCTCAGGCACACCTGAGCGCTGCGACACGAGCGACTGCGCTAGCGAGATCTGTCCCTACGGACATGACAGATCACAACGGCAGCCTGCTTTTCACTTGCCATTAGACTCCTGTGCGGCTGGTGGTTGGCCCTGGAGATGACCCCAGATGTTCGGTGGCATTATGAGATGCCAGATACAACAGTGATGGTACACATGCTGGGGAAGAGCAGTTTCTAGCTTTTAAGACGCTCTAGGCACAATGAGGTTTGTGGGCCTCTTACCACTGAGAAACTAAGAACTTACAGAATGTCCCCGATGAGCTTCATAACATCTACCTGTTGTAGACGAATGAGATGAAAAGCTACACTTCATACAAAATCTGTGTGTGTCATCATGGCAAAATTGGGTCCTGAAGAAACGAATAATCGCGGGAACCACCACAGAAGCGGGTTTGAGTGCTCTGAGGTGTTTAAGTCTGCCTAACTTTTAAAAACCAGGATCTCATTCTGTTGGATTACTTCAACTCTTAAATCACTTTCTCACAGAAATGGCTATGCACGCCAAGAAAATACATCATCAGTGGGCGTGTAGTACTTACTGGATTAAATTTCACACAGTAAATTTCACCATGCAAATAAGCACAGGAAAAGATGAATGTTATGGAGAATTGATCAAATTTAAGACTGAGGAGAATCAGTCAGCTCAATGAAAATGTACACCTGCCCACCAAGGCTCACCATCTAGAATATAATGAAGAATTCAATGACATCAGAAATGATAGTGAAGCCCAACTGCATTGTGATGAAGTAAAAACGTATCAGGGAAAAAACTGCATATTACTGCATATTCAACAATCATGTAAAACCTACTTCCCTGTTAAGTTGACCTATTCAACTTATTCACTGTGTTCACTCTTTCTGTATTTGTTTGCTTTGCCTACAGTGCAATAAACGTAATGTAAACTTAGGAATCTTTGCCTCACTGAAAAACTATGGTGGCATAATGTTTTTTAAGAAGGTAAATAACTAAATAAATATCAAACATACCTAATTAATATAAATAGATTGTTAGAAATTTTAGAATTACAGTTGTACTCAGGGGAAAAAAACAAACGAACAAAAAAATAGACCAGCATACACAAGGCTCCCCAAGGGCCAAAACTGAGAACTACTCTCCCATGGAATCGCATAATCCACTTAAAGCAGGAAACGGCTCTGTACCGGGGAGAAGAGGGACTAGCTGTGTGTGGATGCTGGGGTGTGAGGGTACTGCGGAGGAGAAAGATTTGTTTTGAGTGTGTACTTGGCACAGAAATACGAAGAGAGCAGGAGAGGCAGCACTGACCTGCTTTGCACTGCGCTCAAACACCACATACTGCTGACACTGGTCCAGTCTCCTCTTCCGCATGGTCCAGAAATGCAGAACCCGATTCTCCCTCTGCAGGAGCTCATTTAGGATATCTGCACGCAGAAATAAACACACACACAACATGCACATTAGATTGAAACACAGGCACATGCGTATAGAGACACAAGTACACAGAGAAGCCAGATGGAGAATGTGGCCATTTGAAATGCAGCACTCATTCCTCTAATCCCACATTCCCGCATTTAGACAACACCAGGGAAATGGTGCTTCTGTCAATCAGAAATATCCATAAATGTAGGTGTGTATAATCCTTTGCTGGAACTCCAGAGCCAACCAGATTATGTCTAATCTATCCACCCACACACATGTACGCACACGCACTCACACACTGGGAATCTGTGGCGAGGTACACTCTCCGTGCATTGTTCATTCATTCCTGTCATGTTTAATGACACTTCAGCAGTTCCTTACGGCTATAACGTGTCACTCCTCCCAAAGCGAGTAAAGTAAACAAACACCATTCACTCACATTCATACCACAGGACAATCAACAGTCTCCAATTTGCCAGGCATGTTTGTCGCTGGAGAGAGGGAGAAAACCTTCTTGCACACAGAGATCATGCACACAGGAAGGCTCCAGGCCACGTTCAAACTCTCGACCTTCTCGCTGCGAAGCAACAGCGTTACCCACTGAGCCTGCAGTGATGCAGATGGGTGGAGGCGATTGAAACTGACAAAGGGAGAAGTCTAACTCACTTTTGACCTGCTGCTCCGGCGCTTTGACGTGGGACAGCATGCCCGGCATGTTCACGCTGTTCCTGTGCATGTACTTCAGAAAGACGTCTGCGTTACGCCTGGCCAATGTGCATGCCTGCGAGGGACAGCGCTCGGTGTTAGAACGTCTTTTTCGGCACTGCTTCACGCTTAATCGAAACAGACTAATGAAAGGGGCACTGAGACCTGCATAAGCTCTCAGCAGAGTCACTGTATACAGAGGACTCCTAGCTAATTGGATTGGGGAGTAGATGTGAATGCTGTATGTGTGTGAGCTGGCGCTCTATTACCTTGAGGAAGGCTTCTTTCTGTTCCAGGTGCTTGCTGATCATGGGCGTCACATGATCTGACTCACAATTGGGTCCCAGCTTGTCGGCCCCGCCGCACCAGTCCTCCTCGCGCTTGTACTCCTGCTCCAAGCTCTCCAGGACACTGCACACCTGGATAGTCCGATTACATGGTTAGGAACTACATTGCCAAAAATGCAACAGGGCCTACAACTCTACGGACAGGAGACTAGTCAGTTTCAAGCACACAAGCAGCAGGAAATTCTGAGACTAAAGGAAACCACCCACCACAAGGGACAATTAAAGGAAAAATACAGTCTAAAACACTTTGACATTGTAAAATTCACTTATCGGCGATGTGCACGACATCCCAAGACTTCTTAAAAATAATTACTGTTCACAACCTGTTTTCAATCAAACATATGAATTACCATTACAGAAACTATGAAAACTCTCAACATTATCAGGTGTGGCCAGTTTTCATTTTTAACGCATACCTGTCAACTCTTACTCATTCGATGTGAGTTTTAGTGGGATATTTACATTTCTCTGCTGTAGACAGCAATTATTCAATCAACGCATATGCAAGAGATTCTCGCGCAGAATTGAAGTCCGAGTGCACTGGAGGGTTTGGAAGCAATGGAATTACATAAAGACGTTTCAAATGATCTAATTTCATTTAAACAATCATGAAACACATGCACTGCTTCCAACCGCTGAATAAAGAAAAGCGTGAGAAGTCCAGAGTCGTAATTGGTATGCGTTATAAATGAAAACTGGCCACATCAGATAATGTTGAGAGTTATGGTAATGGCAATTTAAATGAATGATTAAAAACAGTTTGTGACCATTCATTAATTTTAAGGCATTGTTTGTTGCCAGTTCACGAGCCGCCACTGGCTGAAATAGATTTCAGTACATGACACGATGTCATGAAGTCACATTGCTGCGACAGACCCTCTAGAGGTAAATAGCAGAGAGGTCTTCAACTTGCTGTAGAATTAACTGTAAGATATTGGCTTCATCCCCAAAGGAACAACAACTCGGGGGTTCTGTCTTCAAATCACCGCAAATCAAATGGTTGCAATATACCTACTGAGAGGAATCAGTCATTTAGCAAGAGGACACATCAATTCTTGCCATGTTGTCAGCCTTATACAATGACAATTTAACACTCACTAGCTGGGTTTGCAAGAGAATAAACACACAAAAGCAGATCAGGCAGAAGCCTGACAAGAGAGCAAAGGACAAATTGGAAATACCAATAAAGTACAATATGTAACATATTGAAAAATAAACCCTGGAACGAACTGTGCATCAATCTTTGATGTTTCATAACAATGTAAAAGAGTCTTAGCCTGTATTTTTCCTTTTATAAAACACATGACTCCCACAGAGTATCCAACATGGGCAAATTCAACAGGCAAAGTGTTACATAATACTTCCGAAGAGATGACTGATATAGCTTAGAGCTGGTTTACGCTCAGCTCCACAATCCATTGTGATAAGCAAAATCAATACATTTCCAACAGAGGCACATAAATGCACTTAAAACTGTGAACATGTCACTTAAAGAGGGGCCAATGTGACGATACTGCATTATTCACAAGGCTCAAGTCCTTGACAAACGGAGCTGAGTGGTATGAATCATTGACGTGGCAGCACTTTCAAAACACTGAAAGTGACACTACAGGAATATAGCGATCTCCACACGAGCATGTGGGAGGCCAGCGAATACGTCCCACACAAGCACGGACATGTGCACATGGACACAAATGCGTGCACACGTACAGGCAGCCTCACACACACTCACATGCAGGCATTCCCTGACACCAGAGAGGGCAGCGAGGGCCGTATCTGTGCCTTGTTTTCACACCAACTTCTGGCCTTTAATTAATCAATTATCTAAATTAGCCGACTATTTATGAAATCTAACATTTCTGGAGCATTTCTTTCCAATTATCATGAATGACCAGTTCAAAGGCTGTTCTTGTCTCCCAACATAAAACATTTTCTTTTGATCGATTCTCTGCACAAATGTATATTTGTGCATGCTATCAGTTAACTCAATTAGTGAGGGAAATTGATTAATTTAAAAACCTGCAAACACACCGGCCGGCCGGGACCAGAATTGCCCACGCTTGCCATACACACACACCTGTTCGGAGGTCTTGTAGAAGGCCACTGAGGCGTTGACCAGTTTAAGACGGTCCTCCATCTTGAGCATAAGCTGCTGCCAGTGCGAGGCCACGTTCTCGGCACAGTCACGGATCATGTCCATGTCGTAGTGGTTGGCCTGGAGCAGGGCCTCAGCCTTCTGCTGCACCTGGAGGGCGCTCTGGTGCGTTTTCTGATGGAGCAGTGAGGGGAAAACACAAGTATTTCACACAAACCATCATCACAAACCATCTTCCACTTATTACCCAGTGAGTCAGGTTCATGGTATGGATGAGCAATAAGACAGTACTGCGATGCATCACTTCACTCAGCATAAATTAAAAAGTATTCCAATTAATGCCGATAAAGATCACAGGTTGGACAGACGAACATGCGGGACTTTATAATGCATTTCAAACGTGTGACTACAGATGTTTTGTTAGTAGGTTGCACGACTGAAATTCCCACGAAAACACAAGCCTCTGGATTAAATGAAGAGGCAGAAACAGTGTATCATAGAGCATATAAGCAATATAAGAACACATAATATGTGTTGATTTCTTCCCACAAAAGACTGATGACAAAGTTATGTAAACCCCTGTGACAAAGTAGCAGAAACTAAGAACAAATATGTCACGGTAGAAACCGGAGTAAAACTAAGGTGACCGTGAAACCAATAACTTGCTAATCCAATGAGATAGTTCAACTGACTGAAAGCTAGTGAGCTAAATATAACTCTGAAGAGATAAAATGCCTTGTAGATGGGATCAGAATCTTCAAGGAAAAGGAGTGTTTGATTTGATAAGTATGCCCAACGAGTATATGGGCAGCCCAGAAAGCAAGGGTTCTCTCATTTGCCTCTTTCTCTGGTTTCCTGCATCAGTCAACAGTGGTATTGGATAGGTACTCAGAAGTTTTGAAATTGTAGTTATTCTGCAGGCAATGTAATGATCATGCACCTGTGAAATTCTTATTTAATATTCCTCAGAATTGCACAAAGGGTCTTAAATTCTGAATAACAATAATCCAAACTACATCTAACCTTCCAAAAGGAAATCTTAGAAAACTTGAGCAAAATACTGCAAATAAAATGAGGAAAAAACAAACACAGAGAGAGGAAAAAAATAATGTGCAAAAAGGTTTTTTGTGAGCTATTCTTATCTGCACGTTGAATTTTTCACTTTATTTCCAGTTTCTCTACTACTACTTCATCAGTTGATTATTATTCATGAATTGCTTTGCTTCCTCTGTTATTCCCCATTTCAGTTCCATGCATCTTTGTTTTTATTGCCTTCCTGCACTAGCCCTCCCACTTTCTAGTTCTTCCCGCATCCGATTTCACCCCTTCTGATCGGTTTGCAATTTCAGTTCTCCATTTCCCCATTTAATTTGCAAGTCTGTTCCTGTTCTAGTGTAAGCTTCCGTCGCCCTTTGTGTTCTGTCATTATGGCAGCAAAGTGATGACTCCGCCTCCTCCCCAGTTTGGCCATCTCACCATTTAGCTTCAGACCCTCCACCTGTTAACTGACCCTGATTTGAATATTCATTACTGTGCTGCCAGTCTGCTGACTGTCACTGAACCAGACTGTATGGCCACTCTTACACTCCCATTAAAGCTTGAGAAATTGATCCCTAAGTTTTATTTATTTATTTATTGCAATTAAGTCCAGCCCTATATCACAGGCACATTAAAAGTGGACTGGGACAAGACTGAGCTCATTAAAATTACTCATCTTAATAGAATTTTGTCCAGGTGATAGGTTTTGAGCTGGTGAAATGAGTCTCAAAACCCAGTTTTAGTCATTTGGGTGCACGGTATGAGCTTCGTTCTGAAGACATCACACAAACTGCATTAATCACACTCAGGGTCTCTCTGCATAATTAGCCCATTCAGCTTTGTCCTCCATGCCAGAAAGTCCACTATAAATTAGATGCATGGTGATGCTGCATTTTACGCAAGCGATTTATGCACGTGTTCCTTAATGCAATAACTGAGATGTCAAAGAGAAATTGATTTCATGGTGAAATTAATATCACGGAGGTGAATGAGTTTATTGCCACTGGAACGGGGAGTTATACCAGAAGTGGACACGGGGCCAGTGAACCCAATCAGCAGGAGGCTGACGCTTAGCGTGCCAACTCGGGCTGACGCTAGCAGGGAGCCCCGGGGTCAACGGAGAAAAGTGGCTCAGCCCAGATTAAAGTGTGAACTCCCGGCTCGTCTGCCAGCCGATCGATCACTCCCTTGCTCACAGTTTTTTTAGCACTGGCAGCCGTTCAAGGGCGATGCCTGTGCTTCAAGAGAAGGAGCCCCATGCGCTCGATTCCAAAGGCTACCCGACACTCACAGGGACACACCAAACCAACAGCACAGGAAGTGCCAAATGGCCACTTTGGGTGCCTGACTCAAATAGCAGAGAATGACGGCACAAACCCTCTGGTCCTTGACGCAGAGGGCACCTTCTGTAAGAGTCAAGGGGTCATCTCCATGGCAACGAGATGACATCACCCCACAGTGCGTGTGGCGGTCTTTGCTGCTTTGTGTTTGGGGTGCATCTGAAGGTGAGGTTACCGTGGAAACAGGCTGACAGCTCGATGTACAGAGCATCACAACCAAGAGCAGCAGAGGAGGAGCTGGGGGGGGTAGGGGGGGTGGGGGTGGGCGGAGCTGAGAAAAAGGGGGTTAATGAGACTGGGATGGGGGAGATGAGAGGAGCAGGGGCGGCGCACCTCGATGGCGTGCTGGAACTGCTCATGCTCCCGCTGCAGCTGCTCCGCCTCCTGCAGAGAGCTGGCAGTGATCAGCCCGGCGTTCAGCATGGACTCTCCATTCCTGATCCAGCCCAGGACCTGCACATAGCACAGAGGGTTAGAGCTACAGCTGTACACACAGTTACACACACAGATGTACGTACACACCCCCCCACACACGAACATACACACACACACACAACCACACACGAGTGCACACACGTGTACAAAAACGTGCACAAATGCGCAAACACACGCGCACACAGACATAAACATACAGGCCCACACACGTACTCTCGTTGCATGCACACACGTTGCACAAACACAAAATACACTCACTGACGGGGTACTGCGTAAGTGAGGAGATGCAGCAGTGATTCAGCACTTCCCTACCACAAGGGCCTACATGGCAACCACAAACTCAAAACCCTGGCAACCGCTGCCTTTTTCATCTAAATAAATAAATAAATGTGATCCGATTAAGCACTGAGCCTCTGGCCTACTTTCCGCTCCCAGGTTTGAGTCCAGTCCCCAGAAGGATTACTCTACCTTTCTCATCGGGCTTCAGGTCGTGCTCACAAGAGATGAAAAAAAGACCAAAACTGATACTGCATTTCATTCCCCAGCATTCACTCTACTGCAGTATAACACTTGGGCTTATTACACTCATCTGAAACCATCGCTGAAACAGACCATCAGACACAGGAAAGTGACAAACACACATTGAGAAAGCATATTTACCACAAAAATATTACAGCTGTAATATAAACAGCAAACCATGCCAGTACGCTTGCCCTGCAGGATAGCCCTAAATGTTCCAAGACATCGGGCATAGATCTGGACAAGTACAGTGAGCACGACTGAAAAATCGCTAAAATGGAGGCACATACTCTGGGATCAATTCTGCCCTCATTACAGAAAAAAAGAAAAGAAAAATACAGCACAACATGAGCTGCGGCAGCGTTCAGAATGACCAGAGATAGGCCGAGTTAGGATGGGGGAGTGCTCGTCTCTCCAGTACCCTTACATTAGCGTAAGTAAGACATAAAGAAGTCCTTTATACTCTTAATTTGTGGTGACAGACGGGCCACGAGAAAAAGCCACACTGAGGGTAATCCATTTTAAGACCGCGATTAAGTCCTACCAAGTGACTCACAGTGTTCCTCAGCACATAAAAATAAACCTCAGACTGAAAAATGCCAAAGTACACTTCAAGAAACCAGGTCATTCTGTGCACATATGATCCTTCGTTGTTTCACTTGCTAATGGGCCATCTCCTCAGCTCAGGCGAAATGTGATTAAATAGGTTCCAGTTGAGAACAGCAGTGTTTAAAAAGAGTTCGTTAACACTGCCAGGTGTAATCATTTAACTACAATTTCTGTGAGCAAAAATAGGCCATAGGGTGAGAGAGGGCTCACAGAGTTTGATGCTTAACTGAACTGAGTGAAACATGGAGCTGTCCATGGGTGAGATTTTGGAAGGTTAAGGTTCTGGGATTTACTAGGTTCTGGGAGTTTGTTAATCTTGTTCTCCTATTTTGTGAAACAGCACTCTTGCGTTCCTGGGCAGAGGGCCGCATTACCTGTTTGACTTCAGCCTGCAGGTGGCGCAGCTGCACGCACTGCTCCAGGTGGCGGCGGTGATGCTCAGCCGCCACATCCAGCTCCTGCTGTTTCTCGTGCAGGAACTCCAGCAGATCCTGCACTCGCGTGGCCATGTCCACATCGCGGTCACAAAGCAGCTCCACACCTGAGCGGAGAGAGACCGGAGCAGGGCAGGGAGGAAGAGGGGAATAAGGACACATCAGACACGCAGGACACGGGCGCACAAGTATGGAGGAGCACAGGGGTCAGCTGCAGGCAGCAGACGCACCAAACACCAGAGGACTAGCCCACCAACCCTTCAGAGAGGAACACCAATCAGGACAGTAATGAGGAGGATGAATGTGTCTCTCTGCTGTTGCAGATTGTCTGAGAGGGTGTTAAAAAATCTATTTGCAAGTTTAGCACCTTGACTTGACAAGGACAGAAGGTTACTTCTCCTGCAGTGACAACTACGGTATGTCCCGCAACCGCGCCTCCTTATTAATGAGCAATGCTCTTCGAGACTTTTACTGGATCTGCGAGACAGAAGGCCGAGCTCTGCCCCTGCTCCTGTGGGCGGGTGAACCCCTGTGATCAGACAGAATGGCAGCACAGCACACTCTCCTTCTACAAGCAGTCAACACTGGCTGACAGGCTCACTCCCTGCGAGGACAGCCTCAGTGATAATGAGGGCTCTGTCTCTCCCGACTCGTGTCTCTGTCAGGATGAACTGCCTGTACCACCACTGAACGACAGCTGAGGAGCTGCAGTGGAGGAATGGGGAACAGAAAATGCTTTACATAACAACTAATTTTGGTATTTTCATGTGCATCAGGGACACTATATGGCTGACAGAACTGGTGCATACTAGCACTTGGGCCTGTGTTCAAGTGAATCATTCCTCCAACCAAACACAAATGGGTCAAGGAGAATTGAACAGTGTTCTGGGTGAAATTCAGAGGATTAAAAGCATATAGGTCAGAAAGCAATTCTTTGGTGTCTTCCGCTGATGAACTACCGGCTGATTTCACCGATTAGCTCCACTTACCGGACGCCTGAACCTCGTTGACGTACTGCAGCAGCTCCTGGCCCTGGTGGATGACGTCGAAGGTCAGGTTGTTCATGGTCAGAGCTTTGTCCGCGTGGTGCTGCAGTCTCTGCTCGGCCAGCGTCAGGTCCTCTGTGTCGAAGTCGTTCATCTGCTGGGACAGCTCTTCGTTCCATGACTCCAGGTCAGAGATGATCTGCGAGGGGTAGGGCCGAATGAGCACAGGGGGCGCAGTGAGGTTATGCCTCGGAGGGCAAATCCACAGATAGACACACACAGACACAACTGTAGGTGTTCATAAAGGCACAGTACAGACACACAAACGCACTGATAAATACACACCTGTGAACACACACACACAAACCTGCATTCTCGCAAACACGGAGACTCATTTCAACAAAAGGGAATAACAGGCCATTTCACGGGTAAATGTACAGATAGAGAAATGCATACAGAGAGGGACACACCCATGGCAAAGTGTGCGACTCAATAAATGTGAGTGTCACACATTTTTGAAAGATTTCAGTATTCTTCTCTCTGCTGCAGTCTACGTGATTCACACTTACAGAAGGCCTGGCTGTGGACTGCCCTTTAGAGACATTCAATGAGACCAGAAGCTTTGTGAAGCCGAAAGTGACAGCACTGCAGACAGTTATTAATGCAGCAGCCAACACCACGTTTCCACACATTTTTCATGGCGGAGAAAAATCAAAACCTCATCCAGCTCTTAGACACTTAACACCAGAGTCGAGTCCAAGCTATCCGTGGCACAGATAACGGTCTCATGCTGTGCCCACATTTTCTCCACAAATGAGGAGATGCATATCACAGATGCGAAAAACTGCCAAGACAAAATGGTGCAGATAATGCCGGCAGCAGCCACTGAACCTGAATTTAAATTAAAGAGGAAAATGTTTCAGGAAAAACTGTGGATTCTTCGGCAGTTCAAACGCAATCGTCTCACACAGCTAATGGTAGGGACATGATATTAAACACTGCCAGCCCAAAGCGGACAAAATGTACCCTCTTATTTGACCTTGACCTATTCCCATGATAATCTTGTAGGTGGGTAATGTGTTGGGACAGATTTCCCACAAACGTGTGGGAGGTTCTTTGTGGCAATAATTGGCAGTGGAGCGAAGTCCAGACCGCAGGGCCCTTTATGCTACGGCGCGCTTATTCCCACTTGTGCTTTTGAACGGCACTCATGCAGCACTTTGATCATAACCTGCTCACTGACATATCCAGGATATTTACCAGCCTTCTGATCCATAATTAATAACCATGATGTTTTGCCAACCAGTCCGCTGCTATGGCACCTTTAGCTGAATGTACAGACAGCGTGATGGGGAGTCACTACACTCTGCTCTCTTTATTCATAATTATAAGGCTATATCGCCTTGCTATTCACCCGCTGGTGCTAGAAACTGCGTAATTCGACACGTGAAGGTCCTCTGGAGTATGTCAAAACTGTGCACAGTTCTTGAGATATTGCGTTTGCCTTGTTCTCGGGACTGATGAAGCCAGTTCTGTCAGCGGTGCGGCACGGTACAGGACTACCCTGGGGGGCTGGTTGTGTCTCTGAGAGTACACACGTTCTTCTGTCCTCTCATTAACAACGAAGGAGGTTTATTGATTACATAAAGTAACAATGAGTAAACCTCAGGGGAGGGTTGAAGAACACAGCTCCTGGACATCAACCGTCCTGCAATTTTTCACCCAAACTACAGAGAAATGATCCTCATTCAATAACTCGAGATCTTGCTAAACTGCCATTTGGTACAATCAGATGTGCCAAGGTAGGACTCAAAGAAAAATCTGCCTCAGTGGATTTACACATTTCAAAAAAAAAAAAAAAAAACAATTCCAAGGCTGACAGGACAAAACCTGAAGTGGTTTTGTGAGAGAAGAACTTCATTTTACACAGACATATACACAAAGACTAGACATTTGGTGTGGGCTTGAGGTAATGCTAGGTTCCCACTATCACTATTCATGGCACGGTTGAAATCGTGGTCTCAATCATGGAGTAATCGTGGTGATCCTATCAGATCTGATCAGATCTTGAGGCCAGTTGTGGCAATCGAGTTGATCGTAGAAAAGTTTTGGACGGTTCAAAAATTTCCTGCGATCAACACGACTAATTGTCAATCGTGATCATCGCTTGACCTCGCATATCCAAACACAAAATTTTCAGCTGCTTTCACACCGGACTCGAAACAAATTGTTCGCACGACAGATTACATTCAAAGTCAATGCAAAGGCGCGTTTTGCGTGTACTTGCGCCTTTGCATTGACTTTGAATGTAATCCGTCTTGCGAAAAATTTGTTTCGAGTCCGGTGTGAGAGCTGCTTCAGAGAAGCTCCGCGATCAACCACGAATGGCCAATCGTGGCGTTTGTAATGGAGCGCACGACAGTGGGAACTCAGCGTAAAAAGTCAGGACAGGGACACTCACGTCGATGGCGTCCCTCTCAAAGATGCGCAGCTGGAGGAAGAGGTCCAGCTTGATCTTCCTCTCCTGAAAGAGCTCCTCCATCTGTGCCTGGGCCTCGTCCAGCTGCTGCAGCACGCTCTCGATGTGCGCGATGGAGCTGTTGTGAGGCGTCTTGTTGCTGGAGATGGCCGAGTCCCTGTGAGCGGGAAAAGAGGAGACAAACCAAGAGCTCAGCCTCAACCAAAACACTGGGTAACAGGTGAAATGGGGCCACAAGTTCAGCCCTGTTTACAAGACATGGACTCAACAGCCACAAACTATAGCAGACAGTCTCCAACCTACAAGCTGCTGTCAAAACCGAAGCGCTAGATAACAAAGCCAAAAAGAAAGAATTCAGTCTCTAACCCAGAACTATTGGTCCTCACTGCACATAACCAGCAAAGCCGACTACAGCATTTTTTTTTTTTTTTTAAAGATAATTTTTTGGGAATTTTTCCTTTATTTGACAGTTATACAGTGTTGAGAGGCAGGAAGGTTGGGGAGAAGAATGGGGGAAGACATGCAGCAAATGATCTGAGCCAGAATCGAACCCAGGTCGCGGCGGGAAGGACACAGCCTTTAAGGTACGCGCGCTTAGACCACTGAGCCACCGGGGCGCCCCCGACTATAGCATTTTAACAGCGTGACGACGCAATAGTTCGACCTTCGCCCAGGTTGCGCAGGGCAGACAGGCGATTCAGTAGGTCACGAATCTAGCACATCGTTAATTATCCAGAAGAATCAGAAGATCAGGGAAGACGGCCAACAAAAGTACCATTATGTAACCAGGGTAGCAGCAGAGTACTATAGAAGTTAGGGAGCCGAGCTCGCAGTCATGAGAGAGTAGGTTTGGTCCCCCGGTGGCGCACTGCTGGTGCACCCTTCAGCGAGAAAATGCAGAAAAACCCCCAGCTGTACAAATTAAGTAAAATAAAGCCTGCAGTTTCAAAGAAATGGCACGACAGCATTTGCTCAATTCCCAAAGTGCAAAATGCAACAATCTGATATGTACCAATTCATTACTGTTGGTTGGAACACCTCTGTAAAATGCTGGCTGGAAAGTGGTGCTGCATTCCCTCAGGGGGCATTTTAAGCAAACTTACACGGATGATAATCATTTCAGGACCGTGAAGCCTCATTTGTCATGTGCACATCAGGGTAGAGAAACACGTGACTGTGCATCCGTGAGTATCTCAGGATGAGATTAAAGGTGAAGACAGCTGGGCTCGTTTTCGACACCATGCGCTCCGGCACCATCCTCAAAATCAGCAACGAAGTTATGTAACCCGCAGCTTACATAATACTGCATCACTGAGCTGGTCTGCACCAGCCCCTGCCCTGCGCTGTACTTGCATCCAATCACCAGGAGAGCAGGCAGGCGGGAGCAGCGCGCACACTGCACATCCCCCGAGATGGAGCTGCGGAGCGGAGCTCGCGCTGAGCTGCTTTCAACCAGCTCGCTGTAGCCTGTCAGCGCTCAGCCTGCCTCCTGCTTTTCCCAGTCAATTCGCACATTTAGATCGACACTTGGAGCCGGCACTTAACTTGTGCATGTGAACAGGTACAATAACACACCGCTACAGTGAGAATGCCAAACAGCAGAAATGACAAACACTAAAGATGCTAAAGATGCCAAGTTGCTTCCTGCTGAAATGGCGACTACAATTTGGTTCCAGATACCTAGGAATAGGAACAGCCTGTTCGTCCTATACCTTCATTTCACCTTCTCCATTGTTCTCCCTTTGACTTCTATGAACAACATCTATAAAAATTGCTAATCTAAATAAATCATATTCCACAATAACGGCTAAATTCAGTAAAGGGATATAGACAACAATCCACTAATAACAACAGTTTAAATAGACCTCGACACATTTTTAAGGTATTTTGGCCGATAGGGCTATGTAAGGGCGTACAAATGCACCTAGCACAGGCAGTTATCAATTCTCTCAATTTAATCAGAATAAACACGTTATAATGCACAGGAAATAGGACAAAGCTAAAGAACAAGGTAGTAGGTCCAGTTTCATCTTGGGACGCCTCCACTGACCACTGATCAGGGATCTTAGATGGAAAGAATAGGAGCGATATGCTAAGGCTAGTAACTGTAAGCTAATGAAGCTAACCTGCGACAGAGCCTAGGCACACAAGGCAGACCGAGAAAGTGGGAGCATCCATGCACAGAGGGGTGGATAAAGGTCAGGCTTAGTGCCTAACTAACCAAAGGCAAGGCTTGGGGCCTAACAAACCAAAGGTCAGGCTTGGGGCCTAACAAACCAAAGGCGAGGCTTGGGGCCAAACTAACCAAAGACAAGGCTTGGGGCCTAACAAACCAAAGGTCAGGCTTGGGGCCCAACTAACCAAATGTGAGGCTTGGGGCCTAACTAACAAAAGGTCAGGCTTGGGGCCTAACAAACCAAAGGTAAGGCCTGGGGCCTAACAAACCAAAGGTAAGGCTTGGGGCCTAGCAAACCAAAGGTAAGGCTTGGGGCCTAACAAACCAAAGGTAAGGCTTGGGGCCTAACAAACCAAAGGTAAGGCTTGGGGCCTAACAAACCAAAGGTAAGGCTTGGGGCCTAACAAACCAAAGGTCAGGCTTGGGGCCTAACAAACCAAAGGCGAGGTTTGGGGCCAAGCTAACCAAAGGCAAGGCTTGGGGCCTAACAAATCAAAGGTGAGGCTTGGGGCCTAACAAACCAAAGGTCAGGCTTGGGGCCTAACAAACCAAAGGTAAGGCTTGGGCTTAACTAACCAAAGGTAAGGCCTGGGGCCTAACTAACCAAAGGTAAGGCTTGGGGCCTCACAACCAAAGGTCAGGCTTGGTGCCTAACGAATCGAAGGTCAGCCTTGGGGCCTAAAAAAACCAAAGGTAAGGCTTGGGGCCTCACAAACCAAAAGGTCAGGCTTTGGGCTTAAGAAACCAAAGGTCAGGCTTGGTGCCTAACAAACCGAAGGTCAGGCTTGCGGCCTAAAAAAACCAAAGGGAAGGCTTGGGGCCTAAAAAAACCAAAGGTCAGGCTTGGGGCCGAACAAACCGAAGGTAAGGCTTGGGGCCTAACTAACCAAAGGTCAGGATTGGGGCCTAACTAACCAAAGGTCAGGCTTAGTGCCTAACTGAGCAAAGGTCAGGCGTGGGCCCTAACCTCAGCTGCTGGATCAGGTCCTCTCCCTCCTTGATGACATTGACTGTAACCTGTAGGGTGGTCTGTTGTTGCTGGCCAAAGCGCTTGATCAGGTCCTGCACAGCCTCCACAGACTCTGCATACACATCGTCCAGAAGCTCCTTCTGCAGCTCCTCCAGCCAGGTCCACAGCTAGGGCGGGTCAAAGAGGGGAAAAGTAAGCGCCAGCCAATGAGGTAGCTGAGTGTGCATACTGAGGGAAAACCAGGTGTATATAGTTATATCCTATGACTGCAAGTTGTGTATCGTCACCCTGATGTTCCCCTTTAAGCATAACTGCATGAGATTTGTGAACTACTAGTATGCAAATGAAATGATATTTTAGAGGCGTTTCTGAAATGAGCTGGATTCAAAGTAAGAACAAACAAGTAGTTTACAGTGACAGTATTCTATATTACAAAACCTCCACTTAGGCAGTAAGCTTAGCAAAAAAATAAACAGAGAAAAACCACAAAAAGAAAAATTTTGCTGCTGAATAAAGCAGATGAAATACAACCAAAATAACCAGGTCCTGACACATGATGACAGAAGCGAGGTACTGCTGCATAGTGCTGGCTATACAGTGACTAATGCTTTCTCAAGCTGTGCTCGACATCTGCGATAATTGGACAAAAATAGTGCAGCTACAGTAATACCTTCATATGCAGCATGGAAATAATGATATACTGACACAGACCAGGGTATAAAACACGACGGCCAAACCACCATTCATAATCACAGACACTGTGCGATCCTATTTGAATTAATCACAGGTAAGGAGGCAGCAGTTAAAAAGGGTAACTATACAATGGATTTCGCAAACAGGAAATGTCCTTCAATTGATTGGATAAAATTACAGCTTGCAGCTAGCAGGAACTGAGCAGACAGCCACAGACTGCTATGACTACAAAGGCTTGTCAGGGCGCTGCAGCTGTTGCAGAGCGCAGCAAGGAGAAAATAATAACGCCGCACACCAAGGAGAATTAAATGGTTGAGAGGGGCTACAGCTTGCGACATGCGTACTCTTTCACAACATGATGTTTGCCGACGTTTAGGACTCCTTTCTGAAGGCAGACTCAGCCGAAAAAACGTAAAGCACGAAAGTGTGAGAAGGGGACATAAAGGCCGGGGCGGGCCTCAAGTAATTTATCATTTCCAGAGTCTCAAAACAACAAAGCTGGGTGCAACAGCCAACTCCGCAAAATGGCCAATTGTTCCAAACAGGATGTCACATTAGGGAACAGGAAACCAATAAATAAATGAATGCTCGCAACAAGAAGGCGCTTTCAAAGCAGAAATATCTAGGGTGTGGGATTTAAAAAAAGGCGTGAGGAAAAAGTTATTTTCATATCGAGCAGAAATATCTCCAAAAACGGTTTCCGCTGCAAAAAGAAAAAACACTACAGTGAATATGGCTTCCCCTGAGGTCTTAAGAGTTACATTAGAACATATTCATCCACAGCAAAAAAATTATCTGAGAGCCAATCCTCAGCAAGGGCGCGAGAATCTACACAGCAGTGTAGACAGGAGGGAGCAAGGATTTGCCCTCTCGACCCAAATCATCATGTGCCCCTGTTTTAGGAGCTTCCTGCCTGTGATCCCAAGACTCCCGCCCAACCACTGAAAGCCAGTTGAGAGGAGGTCCTAGAGTTTAATGGAAAGCTCTCAGCTCCCCTACCCTAACAGCACCGCAGGGAAACAAAAATGGTTGAGGGGGCTCGTCCGATATCATTCTCTGCGTCCTGACAATCTACCACAACTCCACCCACATCGTATCCCTTGTCAGGTCTCCAAAGCACAGTCAGGTTGCTGCGTGGACTCCTTTATGCCAGCAGGGAAAGCTCGGAGACTGAGGGAGGGAGGTGGGCGGGAGCTGCACATTTTCACAACGTGACGCCGTCCTCAGTGAATTCTGTGCCGCATGCTATCGATCAACAGGGAAGTGATCACGTGCAGAGAAGCAGAATATCACACCTTGATTTAAACACCGTTCACACTCGCAGGAACACTCCGCTGATCTACTCGAGTGGTGACTCACAGCAAAGCACGAGGGGGACAAACCCTCTCTTAGCCTGATCCAGTCAAACAAACTCATCTTAGTTTCCGCAGGATGGAAAAGTCAATTAGGCGAGATAATTGAGGATAATGGGCAAATGATATGGACCATTTGAGGCTGTATGCAAAAGCACAAGGGCCACCGCAGAACCTCAGACTTATGAAGGCTGATGCAGGCAGGGTCTACAGCTGGATAAGGCGGTGCCCGCCGAGACGCGACGTGGCTATCCGGCGTGGACGGAGCGGGACCTACCTCCTTGACATGCGTGTGGAAGGACACGGACATGTCCAGCAGCACTTTTCGCTGCTCCACGCGCCTGACGAAGTCCTGGATGCGGTCCTCCAGCTGGTGGGCGGCCTGGTAGATCTCCTCCGGGTCGCACTCGCCCGTCTGCGCCAGCTGCTCGGCCGCCTCCAGCAGCTTGTCTGCGTTGGTGTAGGTGTTCTGTGCGGGTGGGAGAGGGAGGAGAGATCACAGAAGGGCACTTCTGCATCTTTCTAACAGCCCATGCCCTCAAAAGCACTCAGTGAGGTAACAACTAGAAATCAACCACTGCTACATCGAGGCCCCGGTGTTCTGCAGTTCAGTAGCTTTCTCAGGCCATACACAGCCCTTGCTCTCGGAACCGAAGGGGCAGGCCAGCCAATCGAAATCAGGGAAGAAAGCTGCAGACCCAAGTTTCAGCCTGAGGAAAATATCCCATAGCAAGGCCGATCTGAATCACTTCATCTCATAACTGTACTGTATCTTCTATCTTCAGAAGAAAGGGACATCCATTCCCTCCGAGAGGCAGCATAAATGTGAAAAAGTTCTCACATTCCCTGAATCGGCCAGCGTGTCTCATTTTAACACATGCTCAACTCCTGTCGTGCACAGCAAGAGCTTTTCAGCTAGTTTTACCTTTCCAAATAAGAGTACACAGTAAAAACCTGCCTGCAATTTGAAATTAAAATTTGAACAGAATTATGCATTTTTCTAAGAAAATAAGAGATCGATAGAAAAGCGTGTACCGCATCAATCTCCTGCCCCAATGTTCATTGCCACTGCAGCTTGCTGCATCATTGTATATAAATTGAAAAATAATTATTTCATGGAAATGATTTAAATGTAGCAAGCAAAACAGCTTACCGTTTGCCTCAGTCGAACGCATCTTATCCAGGCTTTATGACTGCTCGTGATTTAAGTGTTGATACTCAATGACAATGAAAAATTGAACTTCCAACTCACTTGATAAGTGGGGATGGGATGATGGGATAATGTTATTTTGCCTCAACTATGTCTTTTGAAAACCATTATGCTGCACCCACAAATGAGTTGAAATAACACACAAGAAGTAAGGTCTCTACGCAGTCCTTTGCGACCCCTAAGGAACAAAGCGCAACTGTGTTTAAAAATGAACATTGTATTCTATCAGATTAAATAGCAATAGCTCTTAGCAGAGCCGTGATTAAGCTTTTACAGTGCAAGATGTGCAAAGAGAACATTTTTGGACACAGCACTTTTTTCCCCATTTAAGATTTTTTTCCCCCGGTGGTTGATGAACGAGAGAGAAAAAAAAAATAATGCTGTATTTTTAAAGGGATCTTGCAACATCTTAGCACCTGTAACATTTTGTGTTTATATTAATATACCATTAAATGGGAGATTTTGACAGGTAACTGACAACTCTGGAATTTATGGTGTATTCTTTTAATTCCCTAGGCTGCAATTCACTACAGCAGTCATGTTCATTTGCGTATGAATGGCTTTTGTTGCTAGAAGGTTAAAGGCAAATTTTTCAAAATCACTATACATAATGAAATAATAGCTGGTAGCTTCTTTAGACATACATGACAGCCTGGTAGCAGATCAGCCTTTTGGAGAGATTAATTCAGGATTTATTTCACCATTATAGACAGAACAATTCCTGTCTTTTTACAAAACCCAAAACCAGTGAAGTTGGCACGTTATGTAAATCGTAGATAAAAACAGAATACAATGATTTGCAAATCCTTTTCAACTTATATTCAATTGAATACACTGCAAAGACAAGATGTCTAAGGTTCAAACTGAGAAACTTTTTTTTTTTTGCCAATAATCATTAACTAAGAATTTAAAGGCAGCAACACATTGCAAAAAAGTTGGCACAGGGGCCTTTTTACCACTGTGTTACATCGCCTTTCCTTTTAACGACAGTCAGTAAACGTTTGGGAACTGAGGAGACCAATTTTTGAAGCTTTTCAGGCGGAACTCTTTCCCATTCTTGCTTGATGTACAGCTTAAGTTGTTCAACAGTCCGGGGTCACTGTTGTCGTATTTTACGCTTCATAATGCGCCACACATTTTCAATGGGAGACAGGTCTGGACTACAGGCAGGCTAGTCAAGTTCCCGCACTCTTTTACTAAGGAGCCATGCTGTTGTAACACGTGCAGAATGTGGCTTGGCATTGTCTTGCTGAAATAAGCAGGGGCGTCCATGAAAAAGACGTTGCTTGGATGGCAACATATGTTGCTCCAAAACCTGTGTGTATCTTTCAGCATTAATGTTGCCTTCTCATATGTGCAAGTTTCCCATGCCTTGGGCACTAATACACCCCCATACCATCACAGATGCTGGCTTTTGAACTTTGCACCTATAACAGTCTGGATGGTTCTTTTCCTCTTTGGTCCGGAGGACACGACGTCCACAGTTTCCAAAAACAATTTGAAATGTGGACTCGTCAGACCACAGATCACTTTTCCGCTTTGCATCAGTCCATCTTAGATGAGCTTGCCTTGGGCCCAGCGAAGCTGGCGGCGTTTCTGGGTGCTGTTGATAAATGGCTTTCGCTTTGCATTGTAGAGTTTTAACTTGCACTTGCAGATGTAGCGACGAACTGTAGTTATTGACAGTGGTTTTCTGAAGTGTTCCTGAGCCCATGTGGTGATGTCCTTTACACACTGATGTCGGTTTTTGATGCAGTACCGCCTGAGGGATCGAAGGTCACGGGCATTCAATGTTGGTTTTCGGCCTTGTCGCTTACGTGCAGTGATTTCTCCAGATTCTCTGAACCTCTTGACGAAATTACGGACCGTAGATGATGAAATCCCAAAATTTCTTGCAATAGCTCGTTGAGGAATGTTGTTTTTAAACCGTTCGACAATCAGCTCACGCATTTGTTCACTAAGTGGTGACCCTCGCCCCATCCTTGTTTGTGAATGACTGAGCATTTCTGGGAAGCTGCTTTTATACCCAATCATGGCACCCACCTGTTCCCAATTAGCCCGTTCACCAGTGGGATGTTCCAAATAAGTGTTTGATGAGCATTCCTCAACTCTCTCAGTCTTTTTTGCCACTTGTGCCAGCTTTTTTGAAACATGTTGCAGGCATCAAATTCCAAATGAGCTAATATTTACAAAAAAATTACAAAGTTTACCTGTTCGAACATTAAGTAACTTGTCTTTGCAATGTATTCAGTTGAATATAGGTTGAAAAGGATTTGCAAATCAATGTATTCTGTTTTTATTTACGATTCACACAACGTGCCTATTTCACTGGTTTTGGGTTTTGTAATAGTTATAGGGCACCACCTCCTTATGACTATCCAATCTACAGTTAAGAGTTTCAAGAGCAATTAAAATGATTTCACCATTTAGTCGCCGGTTTCTACGATTCTGTGCAAACAGGTTAATTAAGGTAATTAAGAAGAACAATGGGCTATGGTACAATACCCTTTTTTTATACGGGATACAGCCTGCATACTTGGCAGCACAGACAAAAACAAAAATAGCAAAATAACCGGAAAAAAAAATATATAAATGACTTTTTCTAGATAAACAGGAACAGGGAGTTTCCATCATTTCTCTTATTTTTATATAGGCTTACTGGTAAATATTCTCTGGTTTTTCCCATCATCTCACAAACTCTGATGGTAGGTGCTAAAGCTCTTCAGCAAATAAAAGAAACACTTATTTTCTGATGTTATTTAGTGGCAGAAGCTAATGGGTATCATTCCAACACTGTACTGACTCTGCCACTGTGCTCACAAAGTTTTTCAGAGATGACCAACAGCACTGAATGACCTAAGCTTGATAAGCTTGGTAACAAATTGCTTAAGTTTAGTCGCTCAGATTTACAGTTTAAATTTGACAGTGTCCAGCCATTTGGAAATAATGGTTGGTGGATGGATACCAATTAAAATCATACAGCGAGTGCCTGGGGGAGCTGGAGAGGCATTTTGACATCACAAGGTAGCATTTCAGTGAAGGACTTTTCATGCCAAGGACGGTGAAATATTGGTGCATAGGCGTAACCAACCATAGCCTGAGAATAACATTTGACAGCAACATTCATAGGCCTAACAGAAACTTCTTTATTTTCCAGCCCATTCAAACACAATTCAAGCAAGAAGGAAAAAATACTTTCAGTCCATAATTTAACTATTGAACAAATAGGAACATTCTGCGATAGGGTGCTATTCAGTTCCATTTAAAATACCATATCATTGGTGAACATTGGAAAAACTATTATGGCACACAGATATTCAAGCAAGTCATTTTCAACATCTCATTGACATTTTGCATCACTTATTCCCTGTTGACAGTCTTGATCTGGTCAAATCATTTGACATTCCTCTGAATGTTTCAGCCAAGACCGAAATACTTTTCAAGAACAAAAGCCCAAATCCTGCCAAAGCACATGATGACTAATATGGCCATTCAATTTGCTGATTAAAAACAAAAAAAAATGTTCCTGGGACTAAAGTGAAAAACTTTATCCTGTCAGCAAAGGAAAGAGGGGAGGGTGATGGGGAACCTCACCTGGGCCACCTCCTCAAAGTCCTCGTGCCGTTTTTGAAGGGCTCGAGCCCGATGCAGTGACTTGCCCACGCCGGTGTGTTTACTAAGAAAGGCCTCTCCATGGTTCTCTATCCAGTCCAGCACCTGCAGGATACACAGTGAGGGGAATGTTTAAGAGTTGGTTCGGGTAGATGGTTTTATGGCTAAAGCCAGTGTGGCAAAGTGGGCGGTGAAGTTAATGGGCTGGCAACTGGGCTAAATGGCTAAATGTGGAAATGCTAAATTGCTAGTATAGCTAAGGAGGCAGTAAAGCTAGCACATTATTATTCCAGTATAATAGCACTATCTTCCAATTTCTCCAGTCAGAAAAGAAGAAAGGATGTAAATATTATACTAGAATTGTTGCAGCTATGTAAAGGACAATGACTTTGGTGCAGGATACAAGTCTTGGAAGGCAGTGAAATTCAGTGCCCTGTAAAGCAACTGGAGTGAGTCCCAATGACCTCCAGCAACTAGTAACCCTGATTCATTCCCCTCGGGAGGCCTTCGGCATGGACGGAGGTTTGGTGTTTGGGGAGAGCTCCACTGCAACTGCTCCACCTCTAAAGGGCCAACAGTACAATCAACTCTTGACAACACCGTACTCAATACTACCACACACCTATCGTGGCACACTGGACAACTAGACAACAATGAACACAAATGCTACGCTTCTAGCAATGCCTCCTGGCACACAGTAAACATCAAATTCATTTCAGATTTAACTACTTCTCTGGAGCAGCAATCACAATCATGTTAAAAAAAAAAAAAAAAAAGGCCTTCCATCAGCACAGTGTGTGTAAAAAAAAAAGTTAAATGTTTCCAAAAAATGAAGTAAAAACACACACACGCAGAGCTGAAATGCATCCAATACATTTTTAAATGGCTGCCGCATTAGGGCAACTTCATTGATTGGGGTCTTTGATGGTTTTGCTTCAAGACGCAAATCAAAAAGCAAAGATGATTCAGGCAATGTTCAAAAGAGAACGATAATGGTTAGCGAGCCACAACAGCACATTAGCCGAGCATTTCTCCTTAATTGACAGGAGGCACTGCTCAGAACTGAACAGACTGGAGATTTAACCACATCGTGTGACACAAGAGGCAGATAAAGAAGAGATGATTCCAGAAGGGGCCTTCCATACGCTGGCTTTAGAGAGAAGAGAGGCCACGTTTCTGCATCCCGTCCTGCCTGCATCGCGTGATCCATTTATTCCTCGGCATAATCGCTGCAGCTAACTGACCGTGGGTACATTACGAGTGGGAGAAAAGCTTCCGGCACTGCACGGTGCCACACGGACACGCGATTAGAGCATTCCAGAGGGATGTGTGTGATAACAGGCTCAGCTTTGACCACAGCAGCCACATGTCTATGCAGATAAAAATGCATCTCCAAGCTAATGCTTTCCTCATTAAAATAAGTTCAATCCTTAAGCTGTAATCATTTGAGAATCTGAACCCCTTCCATCTTACAGCAAGCCGCAGAAAAGAGCTCAAACAGCACAGAGACCAGATCAAACGCACACTGCAGTGACGGCGCATGGTGCAGGGTACAGTGAAAAGAGCACTAACTCGACTCATGCTCACTCGACTCACGGTGAGCATGGGAGCACGTCCGCATCTACCACGTTGGCCGACGTCAACAACGGTAGCCCGATTCCAGGGAGAGGAGGAGGTACTTCATCACGGAACGGCACGTCAGCTGGACTCATTTAACGTACTTGACGAGCACGGCTTCCCTCAGCTCCGCACTTCAATTACCACATATTTCAATTTCAAGGCCAGCTCAATCCCCACGCGCAGCCCTCCGCCACTAATGGAAAAGCCCATACGCTATGGTTGTGAACGTGGTTGCCATGGCAACTGTTTCTGAGCTCAGAGGGAGAACCCTGCAACATAGAGCAACACCCCCACCCCTCCAACCCCCCGCAATCTTTTCCCTCCTCAAGGTATGAATTCGCTCACTATAGTCACATCAGAACACAAAGGGTTAAAAGCGAAAGTCCGCTGCTTTGATCAAAATTGCAGGAGAGAGAGAGGCCAGCGCGGTCACCACAAATTACACATTTCTATTTCTGCAACACATGTACAGGAAGATAATCCCGCAATTCCGATGTGTAGCCAAGATGTGGTGGCAGCAGCATTACCCACAATTACACCCGAAAGCAGTCTCGGCAACAATCAGGCTGTTCTGGTGGAGGGGCCAACACTGGCACCAACACTGGCAATCAGACAGAACACAAATAGAGAACCAAATTTGATTTAAATATTCCACAAGGAATATGTATGTATGAACACAAACTGGTAATGCAAGTGAATTATCGCATGCCCAGGTGAAACTGTTTTCCATGGGCTTCCCGGGTTTTTTGAAACCCTTTCCTTCGTTTTCTTCCTAGTGGTTTGAGAGCGGATTGCTTTCCGGCGTTTCCTCAGCTGGATGGAAATTCATCCACACAGGCGAATGGTGCAAGCAGCAATGCCAGTAACATACGCACTATGCAGCAAACCCAGACTGCGACTTTCCCTCCCCTCTTCCAACCTTCCTGCGATGCTTATACTCAGCGAGAGCACCCTGCATCGCCGCACAGATGCAACTAATAACAAGAAGAAACAGCAAAAATGATTAAAGCGTTGCGTTTCATTCCAAACTGCAAAAAAGTAGCCAGTTCACTCTGGTCAAAAATATCATCTGAGACAGTATTTTCTCAGGACCAGCACATCTTTTGGATCAAAGGATGAGGATGAACCAACAGTCCGCACAAGATGAAAAGGATAATAAAAAAAAAAAAAAAAACGAGGGTAGACTGGCTAATTGGGCTGCGATAACGATAATTACACTACGGCAACTATAAATCCAGCAAATAAATTTGACTGCATAACCCGCTGCTGGAGAGGGGGGCACGAGACTCTCCCTCCTACTCTGCGGTGTTTCCACCGCGCAATGCAGTTCGTAAGCCTCTCTGCAGTCACAATGCATGAGGCTTTAATACACAAGAATATCGCCCAACATGGATGTAAGTTCCCACAAATTAAGTAAAAATGTCACATTCAGCCTCAAATGAACGCTACATTTCAATATGCTGCAGAAGAGAGCTGAAAAGAAGACCTACCAGCCCAAAAACTCTCAGACTGCGTTGCACACCTTCCCCCTACATGCCTAAAGTAAAGAACACACCCATCTTTAAGCTACGAGGCGGCGGGCAGGAGCCTGACCTGCTGCACGTCCTGCTGGAAGACGCAGAGCTGCAGGCGCTGGTGCAGCCGGACCTTGCGGTGCTGCCAGATGTTTTCCAGCTGCCGCTGGTGGTGCAGCACCTCGTGTATGATGTCCAGGACGTGATGCACCGCCTTGGAGTAGTTAGCCGAAGCGGTGAGGGAGTCAGCGCTGCCAGGGGTGAGCGGCCGCTGGAGTTTGTCCAAAAGGGCCTTGCCATCCTGGCTCACCTGTGTGGCACCAGAACAGACATCACTGACCAGCACTCACTCATCAAACAAGGGGCAACACGCTGCTCTTGAGGGTAAACTGCAGTAACACGCTGCTCTTGAGAGTAAACTGCAGTAATGCGCTGCTCTTGAGAGTAAACTGCAGTAACACGCTGCTCTTGAGAGTAAACCGCAGTAACGCGCTGCTCTTCAGAGTAAACTGCAGTGACGCGCTCCTCTTCAGAGTAAACTGCAGTGACGCATTGCTCTTCAGAGTAAACTGCAGTGACGCGCTGCTCTTCAGAGTAAACTGCAGTGACGCGTTGCTCTTCAGAGTAAACCGCAGTAACGCGCTGCTCTTCAGAGTAAACTGCAGCGACGCGCTGCTCTTCAGAGTAAACTGCAGTAACACGCTGCTCTTCAGAGTAAACTGCAGTAACGCGCTGCTCTTCAGAGTAAACCACAGTAACGCGCTGCTCTTCAGAGTAAACTGCAGTAACGCGCTGCTCTTCAGAGTAAACTGCAGTAACGCGCTGCTCTTCAGAGTAAACCGCAGTAACGCGCTGCTCTTCAGAGTAAACTGCAGTAACGCGCTGCTCTTCAGAGTAAACCGCAGTAACGCGCTGCTCTTCAGAGTAAACCGCAGTAACGCGCTGCTCTTCAGAGTAAACTGCAGTAACGCGCTGCTCTTCAGGGTAAACGGCAAGAATTTGCGGCACTTCAGAGTAAACAGCAAGAATTTGCAGCACTTCAGAGTAAACTGCAGTAATGCACAGTGCGTCCGAGTAAATCACAATTTTGTATTTCTCTTCAGAGTGAACTTCAGTAATATAACCAACTTCTTGTTAGTGTGCTGAAGTATAATGTACCTCAGAGTATGCCGCAGTTATGTGCTCATACAGGCCCTGGTGATGGTGTATTGCATCCTCCAGGTCCTGCAGTTCAGAGGGCAGATCCACCTCTCCACAGGCCTTACACCATGAGTCCACGTTGTTCATATACTAAGAGAGAGCAAGAGAGAGAGAGAGGGCACATTAGCCAATAGTATGTAAAACTAAAGTGTTTTTATGCTTAAAAACTGATATCTTCCTCGTCAACAGCCCCCCCCCCCCCCCATTATTTACCTAGCTAGGTATGAATTTTTAGCCAGGTCTCAAGATTCAGTTATAGGTGACTTTAGCGACCAACAAAAGTCAATGGTAAAAAAGGTCTTTGCTTTGAACATATCGTCGTAGCTAACTGTACATTCTACTATGTTCAAAACAAAAAAAACAAAAAAAAAAAAAAAAACTTTTACAGAGACCCATTATAGAATGTTGCTAAACATTTGCTAAATGTTGCTAAAGGGTTTATGACAGAAACCATCTGCAGAGAAAAACTACTTGACACATATTTTCATTTTTTGTGAGATCCATATCCGACCCTGAAAAGGCACTAGTGCACCACAAGCACAATGTGTGTGTCAAGTTTTGTGGAACTGTAGTAAACGGTTCCAGAGTTATGCTCCGGAAATGAAAATTCCACACTGACGCCAACACCAACCTGGTTGCCGAGACCAAAAACGAGAGACTCCTCTCTCTTCGGGGGGGGGGGGGCATAATAATGTGTGTGCCATCGACGATTTAACTTATTCTTCAAAGTTTCAGCATTGTGATTTATATAAAATTACACCGATTTCCTGACAACAAAAGCACACTGCTGGCAAGTGGCAAAAGAATATTATAATATGAGAAGTAAACATGTCAGTTGCGGATGATTGCTCAGTGACTGTAACCATTTGATGAGCATTTTTAAAATCTTTCAGATGGGTAAGGCTGGCTGGCAGCAGAGCAGGCTCTATCCATACAGCCCCCTGCATCTCGCCGAACAGCACGTGTAGACATGTGACTCGAGCTTCACTCTGTAAATCCTATACACATGCTTCCCGGGGATTGACAAGAATAGGTGAAAAGATCACACATTAAGGACATCAAAAGCAAACAAAGAAAAACCACCCGCTAGCCTGAAGGTGAGAATATCGTACTTCAAACCCAAAGCTGAAAAAAAAAGCCTGCTACAATCTCATTTTTTATCAGAAGCCAACGCCAGCCTCACCACCCCACACCTCAACCCTAAGACACATTCTTGGAGGGCAGTATGTTTGAAGCAGTCAAAATCCTGTGAAAACAGTTTTTTTTTTTTTTCATAGAATTACCCTCAACCAACTGCAAGGCCCTCCAAGCCTAAACCAATGGTGACACCATAAATCTAAAACTGCATCAGTCGGCTCATTAACAGGCAAAACAAAAATTACATCGATGAATACATGCGAATATACAGGCAAACATAAGTGGATCAAAAATCATAAATACAGATCATATGTACGCGGACAGTGTTGCAATTCTTTAGCTTTTTTTTTTGGCTCCATAAGCCCATAAAACTTTAATAAGAAATGAGAATCATGAAATTAAATTGACAGCTCCACATTCAGGCTTTTCACAAAGGAGGATATACAGCCATATTTACACAACAACGCCCATCCAAACACTCATCGACTGGCATGCATGCGCTCATGCAGACTGGGCAAGGTCCGCCTGACCTGGTCACACTTCTGGTGGAAAGCAGCGGACATCTCCAGCAGAGTGCTCCGCTCGTCCAGAGCTGCAGCAAAGGCCTTCCACTCCTGCTCCAGCTGGCTGGAGATCTGCTTGATCTGCTGCGAGGCGTAATGCCCGGCCTCCAGCAGCCGGCTGCCCACGGACATGATGCGGTTGATGTTCACGTAGACATTCTGCAGAGAGTGAGCCACAGCACCACAGGTGAACACCAAACAGCACAGACCCAAAAAACATCTCAAGTGAACGGGACACATATAATGTGGAGACACAAATAAGTGGACACTAATGAAACCTCATTGACATAAATAGAAAACAGACCATTTTAAATCCTAAGTCTCTGACATTAAATTTTGAATGAATCGGTCAGCAGTTGTGGATAGGATGACTTTCAGCTTTCATTTGCTGGCATCTGCATACAAGTCTACTATGCAATTTAGAAACTGTTGCCCTTTTTGTACTCCAGTTAGGCCCAATGGAGCCTGACGTAACGAAGGGGTGTACAAGTAGATGTACACAAAGCGCATCAAAATCTGTGTTGTAAAATGGATTTGAATTGCAATACCCTCAAATGGAAAATGAACATCTCTCCCATCAGGCCATACTGACCAATTCATTCTAAATTCATTTAAAATGCCAGATATAAAAAAATACCCATTTTCTACGTATATCAATGAGGTTTCAGTGAAGTTTCCTTGCAGTTTTGGCCGTAGCCAGCACTCCAAATTATGAGTTTCAGTTTAAAATCATAAAACATCATCTGAATTACATCCATTATATGGGATACAAATACTTTTATCTGGCTCCATTAGTTCACCAATGCTGTAATGCACAATAATTTCAGTGTGTGTACAATCAAAAATTATACAAACAAAGTTCAAGAACTAAGCTTAATTTGTAAATTACGCGATTAAAAAGCGCAAAAGGCATCCAGAAAGTCCACCTGCCAAAAAGATGCGGGGTCTGGTCAGCCAAACCAACTGTCTCTGCATCTAATCAATCCAATTACCTCCCGAGACACATTTTAAATTGCGCGGAGTATTGAGTACTCCATCCAAATACTCATTTGCATTAATTATTTGAGTAAATAAACTCCAGACAGTTTTGCAAACCGCCCTTTCCATCAAAATTAATTGTAGGTTGTTATGTGTTAGTCCGTTCGCAGCTTTCTCACAACCAGATGGACTCCATTAGCCATGTCGTCACTTAGAAGCCCTGACTGTGGCATTCTAAGCAATTCTAGCAATCTGGTCAGATACAAACCATATTCACAGACACTGAGTCAGTTATTATTATTTGGTAGGTGTTTGTTTATTCCTTTAAAGCACGTTTGAAAACATCAGAAGTAGCATTTAATTCACTTGTCCCTGCCTCAGCCTGAGCTTCAGCCGGTTTCGCGTCATGTGACCGGTCGCACCAAAGGTATTTTTGAAACTTGTCGCCTTTCTGATTTGGCGAGGTGTTGAAAATAATTAAAAATGCTGTCCCCTCCTTCTCAGGAGTCGGTAAAGAACGAGTCCTTGTGAAACATGAGTGTTTGAGTCCACACGGTTAAGCTCACTGGAGATGCGGGAGGGCTGTGTGAACCAGGCATAGTGAGGGGTACACAGGTGTACAGATAAAGTAATCTGTCCACCAAGTCCAAACATTCATTTTAGATACGGATAACTGCACTGCTGCTAGGATGGGATCAGCACATAAATGCAATGCATCCCTAACAATGTAGCACAAACGCACTAAGGCATGCAACAACACACCCACATACTCGCATCCACTCCCGAGGGGGGGCTACACTCAGTGCATGGCATCAAAACAAACAGCCCTGCAAAAGTGACCTCATTTTGTCCCTGGAGTAAAGCAGTTTCACCAGTGGGAAAAGTGGCACACGTACACACACACACACACGTACGCACACACACACACACGTACGCACACACACACACACACACACGTACACACACACACACACACGTACACACACGTACACACACACACGTACACACACACGTACACACACACGTACACACACACCAAAACAAAGAAACACACATCTGCTTACAACCAGATGGATGCTCATACCAGTGCACACATATACATGCGTACACAAGTGCATCCACACCCACATAAACCACACACACCCATATTTTCTCCTGCCCTGGGAGTGATAAGGGTGGGGCAGGCAGCTGGAATGTGGGGTGGAATTCTGTTCATGTGTCACCATGTGTCACTTTCAGCCCTGCTGCCGCTGACAGCGCCAGGGGCAGGAAAAACACCTCCTCGTGAAGCGGGATGGCAGAGTCGCACACTGGGAGGGGAGGGGACTTTCCTTCACTCCACCTCCCGGACTCAGCTCGGTCACACGGTGCTTTATTTCAAGCCTCACCACATCCAGCGCACGGGGAGTTTTGTCTCTGACTTTACCTCCCCCCAGTTATCAACTTACATAACACGCAGTCTAGTGGGCGAGGAAATTTGCATAAAATACGCAAGATGTAAAAAAAAAAGTTCAACAACTGCTGATGTGGGTGATTCAAAGTTAAGGACAGAATGCAGAGGCAGTGCAGCAGAACGTGTTTAAATGTGACTCCAATCCCTCAGTATCAACAACCAGAGACCAAGTCAATAAGTGAGAACAGGTTTCCTCCCTACTGAAGAGCCTGCAGCCTAATTTTAACAGAAATAGCCAGACAGCTTTTAGACTTCAGACAGAATGTGAGAATTCCCCTTTCACGTTTGTGTTTCTAGAAGGGTCAGCAGAATACGGGATGCGTCTGTCAGCTAACCGTTCAGAATCATGGTCTCACTCATTAGCATCACAGGAATGTCCAGTTTACTCCTGCTCGGTGGGCAAAGAGCATTCTGGGTAATCTGAGGGATGTTTTGAGTCTGAGTGCACACCGATACTTGTCAAATGGATCCCTCTTTCCACCTCCCATAGTTAAGATGGGAGAAAGAGGCGAGTGACGGAAGGGAGGAGGCATCTTTTGAGTATTGGGACATGCTTCCTGCACTTTAGGGAGCTGCTCAAAGCAAAGAGCTTGGCAGACAACAAGAGAACATTGTCATCCCAAAAACCCATTACGATCAAGGGCCAAAACTCTGTATAAAAATATGCTTCGACATCCATTGTTGAACTCAATATAGAGTAGCATGAGTAGCTTATTATGCAGACAAAATTTCATGCATCTAGGTATAATGGTTCAGGAGAAATCTTGCCCCCATTGTGGCCCAGACAGAGGAATGGATGGATGGTCCCCCAATCCAATATCCCCAGTTACTCTTCACGGCGGGGAGTAATAAAGGCAATGGCTTGTCCTTTCCACTGAACACACACAGTCAGGTACAAATACAATCAACACACGCGCCCACAACACACTACCCAACGAGAGACCACACACATCCACCTATTCGTGCTGCCACACATGTATACAGAACCAGCACCTGTCACTGGGATATTCTCACCTCTTCAAATGTATGGAGGTCAGGAAACGGTCAATACTATGAATTTGAGGGTTTGAATTGGTTTGAGTTCAATGAACTCTTCCTTTGAAACCTTTCCTATAAAACGTTAAAAAAAAATTCTATTCCATGACACAGTATTATGACAAAATTTAGAAATTAGAAAGTGCAACATTACTCGTCAGCACCACTCAATAATGCTAACTCAAAACCCGAGCTCCGAGCCCCGAGCCCCGAGCTCTGTAAACAAGCGCAACCACAGTAATGGTGGCCAGAAACTCAGGGCATAACGGGAAACAGAAAATACTTTGCCCTTCAGAAATGGGAACTTCATTAATATGTAGACAGATCTATCAAACCACATGTAAGCAACAAAACACAAAGCAACACAGTCTGCTTACATTTTCAACATACTGGGAAAATGAACGGTTCTCAGAATTTACAATTCCACAGCATAGGGGCATCACAAATATTATAAAATAACTGTAATAAAAAAACCTTGAATAGTGAATAGGCAAATAAAGATTCTAGTCTAACACTCAATTACAGAGCAATCGGCGAGAGCTGATATGGAGGTATAAAGGAGTTATCTGGTATGTGGGAATTCAGCTTTGAAATAACATGTTATGACATTCCCTCCAAATAATCCCACTGACGTCCAAACTAAACAGTGAAGTAGCACTGCACTATACAGCCGAGTACATAGCCAAATATTCCCATGGACCGTCAGACACGTCTGCGCACCTCAGCTACAAAACATTAGTGTTTGCTCCTTCATATCAGACTCCCTCCAAGGACAGTTACAGGCCTCCCAGCTCTTGGAGAAAACCAAGCGAGTTTGGGGGACCGAGAATTCGTGCATGTTGCACGCACACAGGCACGTACGCACTCCCACCCAGTTAATATTAAAAGAAAAATGTCTGACATGTTTGATAGGCCTTGGGGGAGCTCAGCTGTCTGGAATGTCTAGTATGCATCTGTCAACAGACAAGAAGCCCCAGCAATGCCGCGAAGGAAATGTGCAGCCCGACCACTGCTTGTTTACCAGCCCCTCCCTCTCCCACCCACAGTGTCCCGCCAAAACAATTCACTGTCAGTGTAGTCTACCCTGGGCCCACCCCCAGGCTCACCGCTTCACCGCAATGAGGATAAACAGTGACTAGAACCTGCAAGAGGAGAGAGAGGGCCCCTTTATTACCACTGTCCCGAAACAGTCTCAAAACCTGCTTGCAATCCTCCCAAAGAACACATTGACGTTGACAGCCATTCAAATTATTTTGGTTAATCCAACTGTTAGGGGCTGACGGGATAGCTACCTCCTGACTGTTGGTGAGCGTCTCGTCACAAGATCGCATCGCATCTTAAATGCAAATAAAAATGGTCACTGTCCATCGGTACCATCATCCCAAAACAACCTAAATGACAATCATAAATCACAAAAAAATATATATTATTGTGGCCCTAGTGATGTTTGGACTTCGTTGATTTCGAGCCCTGCCATAAACATTGGTCAAGCCAGCACAGAGAGGTCAAATTTCAGCACACATTACTGAAAACACAAGATAACAAAATACAGGTTTAAAAAAGTTTTAACGGCCTGCCAATATTTCTGGGGTCTTTCAAGCCTTGTGTGACTTTGTTGTGACCTGTCTTGAGCTGAAGTGCCTTGAAAGAGTGATCTCATGCAATTCGCCAGCCAAGTAGATGCTTAGAGCCAGCAAAACGGACAAGGAGAGGATGACGCACTTTAATTTAAATGAGGCTGTTATGAGTGCTGGCTAACCTCCCCTTTGTCGATGCTTAATAAAAAAGTACGTCAAAACCTGTTAGGTTCAGGGAGGGAGTGAAATGAAATGAGCCAAATTTGTGCGATGGACAAACCCCTGCAAAAGGGAGGGGGCAGCTCACTGTTCTGCTATTTATGTCAGTGAGAGTCTGATGTCTGGCCCAGTTTCTCCTCCACTTGGTTAAAGCAGCATAAAGCATGAAATTAAATCCTGAGGAATCATGGGGAGGGCTGAGACGCGGACCGTGCGCTGCTCGCCAACACTCTATCCTGGATTCCACAGCATCCTCTGACCACCAACTCCACAGGCTCTGCTACAAAGATGACTTTTGCCATTTCCAGAGTTCTCTGTAGCCTAAACCCTTTTAATTAAGACTCAAAAATGTGCAATTTGCTTCAGAATCAAGAAAACTCACACCTCCCATACTGAAAATTAGATAAGAAATTTTATTCACATTTATTAATGCGAAAATCCAAAAGCCAGCCCCACTTTCCATTCCCAGTTGAAGATTTCATTTCCTTTTCACCCTTATCAGCCAGTGAGAGACGGTTAAGTCCAAGAAAAGCTAAATGAAGTGTGTGACAGTGAGTGATAGGAGCTGCATGAGCAGTCTGGCCAGGGTCTTACCATACAATTCATTGCGAAGTGATTGTGTTGGGTCTGGAGCTCCATGGCATGAGGATGGTTGGTTCCGATCTCCGTGTAACCGGCGAGGAACAGACCTTTGTTGTGCATGATCCAGTCAAACATCTGGGCGGAGGCAGAGAGAAGCACTCATGAGTGGGCTAGAAAGGTTAGTGCCGTGAGAGCTGAGTGTGTGTGTGTGTTCTGTGTGAGCGTTTTTGCGTGGGTGTGTGTGTGGGGGGGGTGAGGGGTGGGGGGGGGGGGTGGTTACGTTTTTGGGACCACACCGGGATAAACCCAAGTAAGGGCAGAATAACCCAACACTCCACACGTTCAGTCACGCAAGAAATACTGAAGTAGTGTCTGAGAGATACGTCATCAGTTTGGAGTTTTTTCAAATTCTTCAACAATGGCCTCTATGTGCCGGACTTTCATAAATCACAATTATTTGACAAAAACCACAGGTTATTATTTTGCATTCACTTCAGAATTTACAAACGGCAACCAGATCTGCCAGTTAACTCTGACACATGAAATTCTTTGTACTCCAGTTTAGCCATTATGTACCAGAACATGGTAACTAAAACCCAATATGACCAACAGTCAAAACTATAGCTCCCAAAGCCAGCAGGGTGAATAAACACAGGAAATGGAGCGCGGACGCGGCTGTACCTTCTCGGCGTCCTGCTCGAAGAGCCGCAGCTGAAAGCACTGGTCCAGCTGCAGCTTGCGCACGTGCCACATCTGGTGCAGGTGCTGCCTGGTTGAGTGCAGCTTGTCCAGGAGGCCCGACACCTTTGGCACCAGGCTCTGCGTGTCGGCGTTGGGCATGGACGCCGAGTTACGGTTGGAGTAGCCCTCGCTGCTTTGGATCCTCTGGAGCAACTTCTGGCCCTCAGCGTCGAGCTCCTCGATGGGCGCTTTGATCACCTTCTTCTTGAGGCCGGAGTGCTCCTCGATCATGCGCCGTGCCCCGTCTAAGTCTGTGGGGAAGTCCTTGCGCCCCAACATCTCTTGCATCTCCTCCAGGCGCGCCAGCATGTGCGATGCATTGCTGGTGAAGTCCTCGAAGGCCACGCGGATTTCGATCCACTCTTCGTGGTTGTAGTCCAAGCTGCCGTCAAAGTCTGGCGTCAGCTGGGATGGGTCCACAACTTTTGACAGACCCTCTAGTGACACCATGGTAGTCTGTTTTGGGAAGAGGCAGGAAACCCATGTTCAGAAAAAAGAGAACTGCTTCCCCCGTATTTTGTCAATTAGCAGAATTCTCCAGCAGGCTGAGGTCATTGATACGTAAAACGCATGGTAGGACTTACATTTTCAGACTACCATTTACCTCTGGATTTCGACAAGTGTGGGGATGTTGAAGGCAGGTGCGGAGTGGTGGACTAATCATATCACATAATAGCGCTAACTGTCTTTAATCCCCGATCTTACATGATAGGAGATGCATGATACACAACTGTGAGTAACCTTAAATGGGTGCCAAACAAGGACGCTCTATTGAGCAGATCAAATTTCATCTCCGCTGATGAAGACAACTCTGAGAGAACATTTCGTCATACAGCTGCCAGAAAAACTCAGGGAGGCATCACTGTTGGGCAACAAAATCAAACCAACTCCAGCTCAGTTAATCTGAGGCCGCATGTTCTGAATATTTCCTGTCCTTGAAAAACAGACAAGGAGATCAATTCATCAAGGGGCACCAGCTCATGTCGCTTAAGACGGTACGACAGATTTTTGTGATGACTCATCTTCCCACTTATAAACATTGAGAAAAGACGACTGCAAAAATATGACTGCAGGGAAAGGGGTGAGGAGTTCTATTAACCATAATTGGGAGCGTTCAGTAATATGCATATGGCTCTCGCAAATGATATAAATACAGCAAAAGATTAGTTTGATTTCATCCAAAATCATAGGTTTTTTTCCTCAGTTAAACAGAGTCCACCATGCCTCAAAACATCAAAATTCGTCAATTTAGATAGAAAAAAGTGGACTTTAGTGATTGAAGGCATGAGAACGTGAGCCAATTCATTCCTCTACGATTAGCATGAGTTACCCATTAGCATGAATGAAAACTAATGGGCTACCACTCATATCAGAGTTCTAAACTAACACCAAGCATCAATTCCCACAAAAGACCTACCATTTCACAAGAGACGTGTGAGTCCAGTATGACACAGTAGTTGTACACATACAGTGACAACCATAATACATACATTTTTTGTCATTTTGGTCCTGCTGGACGAGACAATAACTCCAAATCTGAATCCAACTGCGCATGCATTTTTCTGCTCTGCCAGGCCTGAACTGCAGCCATCTTCAGTCCCCGAAACAAGCAGGAATTGAAAATGGCTGAGGTACAGGACTGGCAGAACATCACCTGGGAAGATACCAAGCGTCTCGCAGAGTGTATGTGCCAGAGACTTCAAGCAGTCATGGTATGCATAGGATATGCATTATTATTATTAATATTATTATAAAGTATTGCCCCAGAACATACAACCAAATATTAAAAATTATTACTTTATTGAATCACATGTTAAACATACAAAATTCCTTTCATACCCTTGAAATGAGAGTGACCATGCACTACAGAAAATTTCATTTCTGAATGACTGAACCAATGTGTATGGGGGGGAAAAAGTAAAAAATAAAAAAATAAACTTCAAATTAAGCTGACAGTCTCCACTTCAAACTCAAATACCTCAGCACAAAAAAATAGGACCAAGGGTCGTGTAGCTTACCAGCAAGCAGTCTTACAGCGATGATACAAGTTATGAAAATTTCATGTGAAGCTTGACATTTGAATCAATGAAAATCAATGTCCAATGTCAAGGTCACTAAATAAAAGTTCACATACATTGAAAGACCTTCTGAATACAATCATAAGCTGTGAAGCAATTTCGGTGATACAAGTCATTATAGTATGACAATATGTATTCAACATGTCAATTCTGAACTTTAAAGGTCACAGAATGTCAATTTGTGGTCAGCAAATGGACTTCATATATGACTTTCTAAATGTCTCTTTACAAACCTTGGTTCACTCTGTGACCATTTTGGTGATACAAGTCATCGTAATTTCACTGTGGAGTTTGACCCTCAAAGATCACTGACAGTCAAGCTGAATGTCAACAAATGAAAGTTCATATGTGACTTTCTAGATGTCAGTAACACAAACTTGGGCTCCATCTGTGACCATTTTAGTGATACAAGTAATTGAATTTTCACTAGGTCACATTTGACCTTTGAAGGTCAATACGAAGGTCACCAAATGAAAGTTCATATATGACTTCCTATGTCTGTAATTCAACCCTAGACTCCATCTGTGACCTTCTCAGTGACAGAAGTCATTGAATTTTCTCTCGGTCAAGTTAGACCTCTGAAGGTCACCAAATGAAGGTTCATACATGACTTCCTATACTTCGCCAATATAAACCTACACTCAATCTGTAACAATTTTGCTCATACAAGTCATTGAAATTTAACTGTATAGTTTGACCGTTCAAGGTCACTGAAGGTCAAGTTCAAGGTCACCCAATGAAACTTCATACATGACTTCCTATATGGCCACAATACAAACCTAAGCTCCATCTGTAATAGTTTTGGTGATAGAAGTCATCAAAATTTCACTATGTGAAGTTTGCCCTTCGAAGGTCACTGAAGGTCAGGTTCAAGGCCACCAAATGAAAGTTCATGTATGACTTCCTATACATCTCCAATACAAACTGAAACTATCTGTAACCATTTTGCTGATACAAATCATTGAAATTTCACTATGAAGTTTGGGCATTCAAGGTCACTGAAGGTCAAGTTCAATGTCATCAAATGAAACTTCATACATGACTTCCTATATGCCCGCAATACAAACCAAAGCTCTATCTGTAATAGTTTTGATGGCAGAAGTCATTGTCAAAGTCAAAGGTCGTCGAAGGTCACGTTCAAGGCCACCAAATGAAAGTTCATACATGACTTCCTATGAGTGTTCAATGCACAAATGTTCCCAATCTTCAATATTTCCAAGCCTAAACACCTTTGAAAATTGTAACATTTTGCTTGACCACAAGTTTGACCTTTCAAGGTCATCTGAGGTCAACTTCAACACAGCCAAAATATAGGTCATTTATTACTTCCAATATGACAGTAATACAAACTTAATCTCTATCTGCAACCATTTAGCTTCAACAGGCAATTTGGCCCATTCTCCATAAGACCCAATGTTAAAGTATAGCACCCCCACTAGACCCACTTCTGTCGATTCAATCAAAATGGCACTTGGACTTTAAAGTGTATCAAGGTGAGTTAATTGCCAGATTTAGAAAAAATGTTACACAGCTTTTGAGAAATAATTTTTTGAAATTTCAAGTCATATCTTTTAACACTGTTAATAAATTCCCTGACCTTAAGTTTGACATTTCAAAGTCGCGTGAGGTGAACTTGTTAACATAGCCACTGTATAGGTCATATATGACTTCCTATATGTCGATAATACAAACTTAATCTGCATCCATTTGACCTCCACAGGCAATCTTGCATATTCATAAAGTACAGCGCCCCCAAGAGACCCACTTCCGATTCAATCAAAATGCCGTTCACACTGTACATTGATGGCACCAAGGTAAGTTGAGTGCCTGATTTAGAAAAAAAAAATTTATCAAGCAGTTTTTGAGAAATAATTTTTTTAAAATTTCTCAGTACCATCTTTAACACCAGAGTCAAAATTTCAAGGGCCCATAAAACGGAAAATAATAATTCAATCAAAAATCTGAGAAAAACATCTGAAGATATGGTCTACTGGTATGTTATTGCAAATTTACATGAAAATTCATCAGGCAAAAAAAAAAAAAAAAGATAAATGTTCCGGACGGACGATGGACACGGCACCACGACAATACCTTATCGGCCCATGGGACCGGTAAGCTAAAAATATGTCACTGTCCAATAAATCATGGTTCTCATTGTGTATTGTGTATTTGCATTAACTTAATATACTAGTTTCCTCCACACTTGGCCCTGGTAATGTACTCCACATCAGTGCCTTTGAATGTGTTCACTACAATAGACCTATTTACTGTTTGCAAACAAGACAGGTGGCGCACGCAGCTTGGCAACGGAAGTATGGCGGACCATAATGCATTGTCAAGCTCTGCGAGGGCATTAGCTATCAAAGATCGCAAATTCTACTAAAACAAATTGACTTTGTCAAATGGCTTTCAGATCCGTATGGTATCAGAGAGAGGGTAGATGACGTTAGTTTTTCGCCCAGTATTCCTTGGCCTGATATACTCATTTGATCGAAAAACCTAGTGCGTATACTAGGGAGGAACTACGAGCATACAAGTCACTGGATGCTTATGTCTACGTCAGGGGTGTCACACTGACCCGTAAACGGGCCAAGAGGCTGCAGGTCTTCAATCCTACCAAGCAGAAGCTCACCTGAAAGCACTGATTTAATCAACTGATCTAGGCCCGCACAACTGATTAGTCGTATCAGGTGCGCTTCTACATTGTTGGAGTGAAAACCTGCAGCCTCTTGGCCTGTTTACGGGTCAGTTTGACACCCCTGGTCTACGTTATCTGCAGAATACCACGACAGACTTTTGAGTCTTGAGTCTCGAAATCAGAGGTCCTTCCTTGTCAAAGACAAGGGCATAAAACCGCGGGGTATGATGCGTGGGTTATAATAATAATAATAATAATAATAAAAAAACCGAAAACTACGTCCTGACAGCTAATTGTACCTGCATTGCAGGGTCAGTATTATTTTGTATTGCTGGCTTGCTAGCTATAGCGAGTTTGACGACGTTGTTGTCAGGCAAAAATGAAATCTGCTTTGGTTTACCATTATTCTCACATATTTCATTTAATGTCTGTAACCGTGAGACAAGCTAATGTTAATTATCAAATTTTAGCTGCATTAAATTAGTGGTCTACATCTTACAAACAATTGCTAATATAAACAAGCCTTTACAGTGAAATCAATGAGGAAATAGATATCATACCGGATATAAAATGGGCACTGCAAACAAAAGCATTTTTGATTGTGTCCTCAGTCAACGCGTTTCATAGCTGGCAACCATAGACGCCGCTGATTGCTCTGATAAGCCTAGCACCCACTAGAGGCGTGAGACGGGCGTCAAAAAATTGGTTACATTAATTTAATGGAGCTAAGCCCACTAGCAGCGTGTGATGCGCATCAGATTTTTAATTTACTTTTTGCCACTACTCAATTTCTTGAGCATCAACTCAATAGGAACGCATTTGTCTTATAGGTTATTTAACCTTTTCGCCTTGTCATGGCTGGTGGCACAAATTTAGCGGAAACCTCACATGCAGTTGTCGAAACCGATATACCAGCTTTTTAACCAAGTCACAGTTTTGAGAGGAAATCTGTTATTTTGTGCGCATTTAACTTATCAAGCGATCTACAGTTACAGTACCTAACTCAAGGTACACTGTTAAGAATTTAACACTGCTAAGTTAGCTAGCTAATTAGCTGCTGGGTGAAGAAAAGTGAATCATAATCTTAATTTACTCGAAGGCTAAATTAAGGAGGAAAATTATGCCTGTATATAACATATAGTGCGCAGTAACCTGAACGTAGCACTCTTTCATTACTTAAAATAAGCTTTATCGGTAGGCGTTTTCAAAATTAAACGTTATCTTGTTGAACATTTTGAGAGTGACACCCATGGCTTCTCGGTCGTGTTGACGGCTGTCAATGTTGATGCGGCTGACGCCTTCAGTGGGCGTTTAAAAGCATCAAGGCAACGTTCGGAGTTTGACGTGACATTTCGCGGCCAGTGGGCGCTAACGGATGTGATCCTCCCGGAATCCTGTAAAACTTGAGTCCTCCAATGGAATATCGATTTTGACAGCTATTCACGCAACAACCAGACATTTCAGGGCTGGTAAAACATTTAGTTCAATATTTGCAGATTCATAACTTGTCACTGAATCGGGGAGACCGCTACTTCTGTTTCCAAGATGTGCATGCATCTTTTTGTTGACGTCGGCTGTAAATGGGTCCATAAGGGACATGACTTCTGAAGAAATTATTCTTACTGATTCAGCAATAGCCCAGCAGGCGACACCACACGCGTACACTCCTTACATAATGGGAGGACAACAGGCTGTTCAAACAAAAATCTCTGGAAAAAAAGGTTGAATCCTGGCAGCAATAAACCAGTCCTGCTTAAGGCAAACTAATAAAAAAAAAATAAAAAAAAATAGGTGAGCGATGCACGGAATACCCCTCAGCCCGATGTCAACGTTTTTGGAGACGCCCGGCCCGCCCAACCTCACGAAGGATAGTAATACCCTGTCAGCCTTGAGGGCTGAGGGTTAAAAATTGCGGGAAAACACAACATAATTTGGTACAACAGATCAAGAAATTTTTCGTGAAATCAACATACTAATTAGATGCCCAGGAATAGCTGTGTTTTAAAGTTTATAATATTACACTCAGCAACCAGAAGCCAATGCCCTTGCAGATACAGAATATATGGAAAAGAAAAATGGTCAAAAATATCTGCTTGAAGAAATTTTACAAGTTTCTATCCTGCTACAGTGGATACAGTGAGGTTTATCCGGCTACTAGCCTTGTTTCAAGACTTTACAACCTCACTGCAAACCTTGACATTTAATTGTTAAAAAGCATAGGTGTAAGCAGGATATAAAATTACATTTTTTGTCCACTGGCTAAATGGCTAGTGAATGTTTAAATCTTACCAGCCTCTCAAGAGATCACCATTGTATTCTTGGACGGCGAGTGAAACAAATCTACCAGCCACTTGCATATTTTGCCAGCATCTGGCAGGAGGCTTTTGCCAATTTAGAGCAATGGGTGCAAGTATCACATATTGTAGATTTCCAAATCATCCCATGTGTCAGTTTCAAATGCATGAAGTCTGAGATCTATTCAACTGTCATGGTCTCCATTAACATGTTATTCTTCAATCACACAGAAAACGAAAACATTACGCGAGTGATGTGCTTCTAACCTATCTGAGACGTCAGGGCACAGGGAAGTAAGAGGGGACTCGAGAGAGGACAACTCACCTCAAACTCAAACTTAGAGCTGCCGAAATTGGTCCTCTGCTTCTGCCAGAAGTTGTCTGGTTTAATGATGAGTGCCACGTGTATGCAGCAGGGGAAGGACTCCTGTAGGATTTTCAGCAAGGGCTTGATGGAGTCCCACTTGGAACCACGCATGTCCACAATGACGGTGAAGCCGTGCTTGCACACATCCTCGCTGGAGCGGGGAGATAAGCACGCATGTATCAGACTTTGGCACAGGTACGTCGTCTCTCTCCCCCACAAGCAATCACACTCCGCTCTACAAACATCTCAGAGCAGCAAGGTCTTAAATCTCACTTCTGAACAGTCAATACATCAGACTAAATATTTCAGCAACTTTTCCCTGTCAAACTGACAAAACAAATTGAGTTACTTAGAAAACGGTCCCCACTGCACATCAAAACTGTCCAGTTCTGCAGCTCCCTACATAAAATGTCTTTTCTGATAACCCTCAGAGATTTGAGGTATCCAGGCTGTGCCCGCTCACTCCAGCATCATACCCACAATGCCGTGGTGCTTTAGTGAAAGGCACTCTACTGGAACAGAAAAATCAGCTACGACTGCTGGATGTCTCGTCCTGTCACTGATAGCTACTCACCTCCCTGCCGTGTGACCCCAAGGGGACACTGACGAACAAACGCAGGCCGGGCACCTCCCAGAAGCCCAGGTGGTGCGGGAATCAAGAGTTCTCCTCAAACTGCGCCAAGCTCAGCCCTAGCAGCACGCTTGACTGTGTGTGACTGCTGCACTTTGTTTTGCAGTATGCCAGTACACTTGCTCTCTCTCCCCTCCCCTCCCCTCCCCTCCCTCTCACTCTCTCTCTCTCTCTCTCTCTCTCTCTCGCTCTCTCTCTCTCTAGCGTTGAGGATGCAGTGTGCGCACGCAAGCGCGTCCGTGTGTATGTGTCAGGGAAGGAATTAAACTGCTGCAGGTTTTTTGAGGCCAGCCCACATTGCTGCCTTCCTCTCAGGAGTCAGCGTGATACTGTGCAGCGTTAGCACAGAGCCACACAGAAGCCCACAGCAAAACCTAGCGCTGCACAACACACCAAGGCGCAAACCATCACAGTATTGCAGAGCAGCACAGGGGACTGCAGTACAGCATAAATCAGGACATGGCAAAATATAACAGGGTCCAATGGCAGCTGCTGCTGGTGGTGGGGGTGGGGGCTCCAGCACAAATGCTTCCATCCCCACCCCCGCCCACAGAAGGGCAGCAGCTGTGGGCTGCGTTTCACGCCCTCTCATAAGCGAGCTGCAGCAGGCTGTCAGCATCTCATCGCCAGCCGTCCATTTACAACACAGAGCAGACAAAAGAAGGGAGAAATGGTATACTCCAGTATACTCTTCAACACGGCAGACCTATGTCACAACAGCTCATGAGTCAGGTGGGGGCGCTGTAGAATTAGTACCTTGGTTTGGTTTGCGAGAACTTAAGCGGGACCTTGCGTAACGTACCTGGGGATTCCGGCCAGGTAGGCGATGAGCCGGCGAAGGTCTTCTTGGCGTATTCTGTCATGGTTGCTCCGTGACGGAAATGTGAGGACTGGCCCTCCGCGTCTGTCTCTGCCCCCTAGTGGACAGACAGGTCATGGGCGACAGTGTCATCACTCCGTACGAAAATCACTCCCAGTTCAATAGTTATTTTTCGGCTGTCATTTCCACCCAAAGCAGACCCTACACATTGCACCCAGTACACAAACTGCAACGAAGGACACTAATCAAAACCTCGGCTTGTTTCAAAAAATAGTAATTTTCTCATCTTTCTAGAAGGCTGCACAGGTTATATTCTCCTCAGTATCAAGAGCAATCGCCAACTGAGAAAAATACTCAATTCAGTCCCATTTTTTACAAATGGTACACAGCAACTGCTGCTGTGTTCCATGCTTTAAATACTGTGGTCACTCACTCAGCCATGGATATTTGGTCGGGACCACAGAGCAATAGAAAACACTAGAGCGGATACAAGACCGGTTTTGATGAGCTTCGCATCCGCCATCTAACCGAAGGATAGCATCTCATATGGAACTGTGAGGAACCGTAGACAAAGATAGTTTAGAGGAAGAATACAGAGGTTATGTTGATTATTTTTATTATACATTATATTTTTACCTTGAAAGAAATTAATACCGGCAATCATTATGGACCAAGATGAACATTTAAATATTAAAATAAAAAAACTGGCATAATGGAGAATAAAGAGCACTCTAGCCATTCATGTACAAATACATGTGTTTAAAAAATGAAAACTGCATTCCTTAGACATAAATATACAACTCCTCTATATTTACAGTCAACTTAAATCAATTTTTTTTCGAAATTTAACGATTAAGAATTTCTTGACAACAAACTACCTTAAATTAAATTAGAATTTATTAAATAACGGTTGTGATTGCAGGCTGATGTGTCACCAGTCCAGTGCTTTTCAATTCATTTTATCAAGTGGCCTGTACACATGCACAGCGTTTGATTGCGTAAATCCCCCGACAATTCCAAACACGGCGGATACATCTCACATTTTGCGGTTAGTTCAGCCAATGAACACATTATCCACTTCAGTGTTTTCTTTAGCTCTGTGGTCAGGACACTTAGTGGAACACATGCACATTATGTACTGTGGCCCATGATCATATATAAAGATGGACGTCCTGACAGCTCTCCTAAAAGGAAGCCAAAACATTCAAATCCCTGATGGCTGGCTGCAGAATGAACCTCACCTCCTCTATGCTGGCAGATAAGAAATGAACCGTGCAAAAATGTGCCACATAAATTTTTCCAAAAGATGATTTTCTTCATTGCTGGTAGTTCTGACCAATGCAGAAATATGATATGGAGTTAATTTTCTGACAAGCTTGGTTTTATTAAGTTGTTTGATGCTTTGAAAAGGAAGAAAAAAATTGTGACGGACACTGCTTGAAGTGACATAGTCATGGAGGCACCAGCTGACTTCTTTTCAGGAAATGTACAAAGGGTAGGACTAAACGTTACACATGCATAACTTGTGTACAGTGATCCGGGTACAATTAAAAATGATAGTGATTCTGAAAATCCAACTAAAGTTGACATCAAAATGCTCTTAGCACTGAACATATCGAGAAGTACTGTTCACAAGTGAGGCTAAATATTGGGTTAAAGCCACACTAAGCAATTTCTGCCCCATAAGCATCAACTCTGATTGTAAATACACAAAATCACCCCTCCCCCCCTCTACCACCCCGCAGAATTCGAAGCATCACAGGCTGTACTTGATGCGAGCTCCCGTCAAGCACCCGTAGAACGGTGTTCTGAATCATGGGTTTTGATGGGTTTTCAAGTTATAGTCCGGAAACAAAATGTTCACAGACAGATGGATTAACAACCGCACTCAGGACTACATCTCCCTGCATTGTATGCTGGGGGGATAACAATAGGCACTGTTCTGACACCTCTTAAATGCCAAATTTTCTTTATATTGATTTCCAGATCTTTATAGTGCAAATTTTTTTCCTTTTTCCTTTTCTTGAATTCTTTTATCTCCAGGACATACGATGTCAATCACATAACATCTACAATAAAATCTACAATTTTCCTTGGTGATTACGTTAATATCTAGTCGACTGTGTGGTTTTTTCTTGTCTGTTTGTATAAGAAGTCCCATTACAACATTGTATCTTGATTTTCAGAGACAGGTTTTGGATTATGCTCATACAAATTCATCCTCGTGCTCCAGAACATTCTTTCGAAATACTCTCCAGTAGAGAGTCCTAGCCACATTATCATGCCTCTTCTTGTACCCTTTCTGAACTAGTGCGGAACACTCACATAGAATGTGATTGAAACGCGTATTTTTGTCCACAAATGAGGCACTTGGGATTGGTTTTCGATTCATCAATTTGTCTTTTCCAAGTTAGTTCTGACAGATTGTGTTTGCGCAGAAAGCAATAATAATAGATTTTATTTATTTTTCGCCTTTCAGGACACTCAAGGACGCTGTACAACAAGATTAAAAGAAAGAGACAACAGTAAAACACACAATAAAACAGTTAAACTGAATATGCAAGTCGAAACACCACGTGGTCTTTAAGTGTGATTTGATAATATGGATAGAGGTACCGTTTCTAAGATTGGAAGGGAGGGAATTCCAGAGGCGAGGGGCAGGGCGGCTAAAGGCTCGGAAACCAAAGGTGGACAGACGGACAGAGGGAACAGTGAGATTGATCGAAGAAGAAGATCTGAGAGTGCGGGAGGGAGTGTTGATGTGAAGAAGATCAGAGATATATGAGGGAGTGAGATTGTGAATAGCTTTGAAGGTGAGAAGAAGAACTTTAAAGTCAGTGCGGTAGCGGACGAGGAGCCAATGGAGATGTTGTAGAACAGGGGTGATGTGATAAGTGGATGGAATTTTGAAAATGATGCAGGCAGCAGCATTCTAATCTACTTGAAGTTTATGGAGGGATTTATGTGGAAGACCAAGGAGAAGAGAATTACAATAATCAAGACGGGGGGGTGACAAGAGAATGGACAAGAATAGCGGCAGTAGTTGGTGTGAGGGATGGGCGGAGGCGATTAATGTTGCGTAGATGGAAGTTTGCTGTCCGGGTAACACGATTGATGTGAGCATGAAAAGAAAGCTGGGAATCGAGGATGACATCCCGACTCTTAACCTGAGGGAAAGGGGAAATCAAGGACCAATCGATCGGGACAGTAACGAGCCAGATTTTGATAGGATGGATTTGATGCCAATAAGTAAAATTTTGGTTTTATCACTTTTGAGTTTGAGAAAATTGATCGAGAACCAGGATTTGATTTGATTTGATTTGACCTCCCTGGAAAATGCCTCGCTTTACATCAACTTTTTCCAATGGTAGCATTTCCCGATGACAACAATGCATGCCATTTGTTATTAATCTCTTGATGTTACTTGAGATTGTGAAGATGGAAAGGCACTCCAGAATCCAGGAGTGAGGAACTACATCGCATGCTTTCTTCTGATTAATCAAAGACAAAAAAGTTCTTCTGATTCTGATTGACCATTTTATCAATGAAGAGCAAATCAAGAGTTCCTCGAGCTCTACAACTCCAATTCTGAAATAGTTGGGACAAAGTATATATTGTGAATAAAATCAAAATGCATCGACTTTCAAATAACACCAGCCAGTATTTTATTCACAATAAAACAGAGATAACCTAGCAAATGTTGAAACTGAGAAATTTTAACATTTTATCCACAAAATGAGCTCATTTCAAATTTGATGGCTGCTACAGGTCTCAAAAAAAGTTGGGGCAGAGGTCTATTTACGATGGTGTAGCGACTTTTTAACACAAAGTGGAGGTGTCTGGGCATTGAGGAGACAAGTTTCTTGAGTTTAGCCATTGGAATTTGATCCCACTCTTGTTGATACAGGCTTCCAGCTGCTGGAGAGTTTTGGGTCTCCTTTGACAGATTTTTCATTTAATTATGTGCCCAATTTTCTCAATCGGTGAAAGATCAGGACTGCAGGCAGGCCAGTTCAGCACATGGACTCTTCTACTACCAAGCCATGCTGTTGTAATAGCCGCAGTATGTGGTTTTATATTGTGCTGCTGAAATACACAAGGCCTTCCCTGGAATACATGTCGTCTGGAGAGGAGCATATGTTGCGCTAAAACCTTTTTATTCCTTTCAGCATTCACGTTGCTTTTAAAATCATGCAAGTGTCCCACACCATATGCACCAATGCATCCCCATACCATCAGAGATGCTGGCTTTTGAACTGATTGCTGATAACAGGAGGGGTGGTCTTTCTCCTCTTTAGCCTGGAGGAAACTACGCCCATGATTCCCAAAAAGAATGTCAAATTTGGACTCGTCTGACAACAGGACACTTTGCTGCTGTCCATTTTAAATAAGCCTTGGCCCACAGAACACGGTGGCGCTTCTGAATCATGCTCAACAATGGCTTCCATTTTGCATGATAGAGTTTTAGGGGGCATCTGTGGATGGCACGGTGGACTGTATTTACTAACAGTGGTTTGTTGAAGTATTACTGGGCCCATTTAGTAATGCCAATGATAGAATCATGCCGGTGAGTGATGCAGTGGCGCCTGTCCTACCAATTAGTTACACTCCATCTGCAGTGGGTAACTCCCATACCCAATGCTGCCTTCGTACTCTTTCATAATAATGGCCACAAGGTGGCAACCGCAAGTCGACGACGACTGAGGACCAATCAACGCCGAACTTACAAATGCGTCGCCAGCAGCAGACGGAATGGCGGAAACCACGTGTAAACAGTAAACAATCCGAGATGATCATGGCTGAAAATACTCCCAAAAAAAGGGTATACCGTTGTGCCGAAGGGCTTTCATGCTTGTGCGTGGTATGTCAGTGCGATATAAGATTAGGAACCACGTGGGTCGCCTGGAGCCAATGACAAACGATGCGTTAGATTCTGAGCTTAAAGCAGCATGAGTGCGCTGATTGGATGGTTGTGATCATGTGACCTAGTGGCCATTATTATGAAAGAGTACGAAGGCTTGCAGTGGGTTGCAGTGAGTTACCCACTGCAGACGGAGTGTACCAATTTGTATGAGCAACTGCTGATCAAAAAAAAGGTTTAAGTCATTAAGCTTTGAAGGGTTTTGCCCTTTTCTCGCAATCGTGGGCCCAGAATTACTCTTGAATAATTTATATATCTCCTCTATTTTTAACTCGGCAGTTGCTACGGGTACGGCAGTTTTCCAATGCATTTCAATGTAGAGAGGTACAGCAGTCCCAATTTCAAACCCTGCCCTTACCTAACCCTGACCCTAACCCTAACCCTAACCTAAACCCTGATCCCTAACGTATAACCCATCCCCTAACCATAATCCCTAATCCTTATCCTAATCCCTTAAAATCGACTGCCGTACCCAAAATATTGCCGTATCTCTAGACACAGCATTGTAACTTCGATTACGATGATAACAGGTGAAAGGAACAAAAAAAAAGTGCTGAATTACAGTTGGTAGCTGCAAAGTGTGGCAAATTGACGAAGTTATGGAGGTACTGAAATTCTCTTTGTTGTGTGTTGATAAAGCTTGGGAAGTGGCCTTCATAGGCAGTATTTAGTGCAACTGTCAGTGTGAGTGTTAGAATGATAGGATAGGAGAAAGTCCGAATTTCGTGGGTGGCAGAAGATGGACAAAATAGCAAAATATGATTTTTTTTTCCCAATGACCCAGCGTTTGATTGGACTGTCCTTTGCTTTACTTGCATTATAACAGGGCCCAAACGATGCCCCAGTGCAATACTGAGTCAATTTCCAAGACAGCAAACGGGTAGGGATGTAACGATTATCGGTATAACGGTATACCACGATGAAAATGTTGACGACAACAATTACCGCTTTCATTTCAAATAGAATTATTATCTCGCTGCATTACCGAGGTGTGGAAACCGCGTGTTTAATCCTTCCCAGCTTCATCCGAGTCTCCTGAAGTAGCCGCGCAGGTGCACTGTGTTGCCTACAACTTGGGTTTGAACTTTCTTTAATTTGGAAATGGAATCATGGCGGAAGGAGGAGATGACTGCGCTCAGGACATCCATCAGCCACCTAACAGGACTAGGTCTGAAGTATGGGCATATTTTGGGTATTATAGGAATGCTGGGGGACACTTCATTGAAGACAGTTATCCTGTCCAGAGAACATGCAGGAAGAAGTTTCTGCTTAAGGCAGCATTACGTCAAATCTCATGGCACATCTCCATGACCATCACCCACAGCTTTAAAGCCAATGCAAAGTTAACGTTAACATTTTAGCTGAAATACATGATGTGGGGACATCGGGCTGAGGTTGAATGCAATGATCCGTCTGTCTAACTTATTGACTTGTCAATAATTTAAACAGAACCTAAGTATTATAGAACCGAATATTCTAAGCTAAACCGCTAAACTTTAATTCACAGAGAGACGGTGAAATGGTGAAAACAAGGCATTATTTAGCACTAGTTGAAGGCATCAAAAATGTCAGAAACTTCATTTTTTGGAGAAATTTAATTGACAGTGACAACGTGTATATTACCATATATCATTAAATCAACGTTGGAATCAAAGAAAATACGAGCAAGCAGGTAGATCAGCTAAATCGCGGTAGCAGATTTGTTTACTATGACAACAGTTAACACTACGAATCAGCTATGTCAAACATTTGTTGAAATGAATGAAATGGCACCAGAAGCATTCTACCTAAAATCCACATTTTCGTTCAGTGCTGCAGTGTGGCGCTAGCTGCTGGACACTTTCTTAAACTTAGCTAGACGGATGCCCACTTGCGTTTATTAATCAGTAGTAGATTACAGTATTTTATTGCATTGCATGCATTTCTTGATTTCTAAAAGATTGCATAATTTGTATTCGGAGTGGCTAATCGCACAGCCGCAGTGTAAATAACCCATAGCTGCGTCCCTGTGTTGTTTTATTTGCACAGCTGCCCCTTATGAGCAGCTACTTAGCAGCTGTGCCAATAAGGATGGGCCATAACATTATTCTCACAGTAGCGTGTTGAGTTATATTTGCCCAAGGTCAGTAAATGGTTTAATTCTAGCGAAGCTGGATAACTTTTATTTACTAAGTCACACGGTCTGAACCAAGTGTCTTCAAAAACACGAAACATGATTATTTGCCCTGAAAGATAATGAATTACAAGCCAATCGTTTTCTTTTGATTTTGCGACAAAAACAGCTATGGGTGAAATCGTATGTACATTGATATGAATGGTAGCCCAATGATGATGAAGATGATGATGATGACGACGATGATGACATTATTATTATTGTAATTATTATTATTATAAATAGTACATGTGGCTAGATCAGTAGCATATCAGCAGCCCACCTATAAAAAAGGAAAAAAAAATCAATATCTGTTTGAGCTATTTCCTTTGACAATACCTTTTTCAGAAATTGTGACATTGTTGCATGAGGCAAAAGTGTGTGGTAATGTGCCCACATTTGGTCTTGGTGTAGAATCAGCTGTGTTGCCCGTTCACATTGGAGCAGCCAGGCTTTATCTAAAGTTTACAGTGATCAAGTCATGCAAGTGCCTGAGCAGGATCCCGATACGGCAGCTCAACACTGATGACTGTCTACTGCACAGACTCTGGCTCCAAATGACATTGAGATGGCCGTCTCCGTATCCAGAACATTTTGTCACCATTGTTGCGCAGTGGGAGGAAGTGGAGACGCGTCATCCACCTTTATATACAGTCGATGACCTGAACAATTTTGTTCTTCTTCATATCACCGAGTGGCCTGTAATCTCACTTCTGCTCTCCTGATACCACCTTCACACAGGAAAGTGGAGAATGCGCTCTTGTTCTTAACTGTTGGTTGGTTTCAGTCCTGATTAATAGCCGGAGTGTAAAAATTAACTAGATCCAGAGGTGCCTATAGCAAACTATTTCCATCAGTTCAGGTTTTCTGAGGCCTTTCTTCAAAGAAGAGAGAATATTTTGGATTATGAAAGTCTCTATTGACAGCACGTGCAGCTGGGCCAAGTAGTTTCCATTTTACAGAAATCGAGAGCCCGCTGGTTCCCCCAGACAGGAGGAGAACTTTTCAAACTTCATCTCTGGCTGAAAGTGGAAAAATTTCCTTACCCGAGGGACCCAATGTCCTCTCAGGCTTCGCGTGTGCCCCCTCACCTCCTCCCTCGCCTGCAGCATAAAGACATACAGGCCTGAAGGGGCCTCTTTGGCAGACTTCTGAGCGAACACAGAGAAAGAAGAACAGGCTGGTCCCATACTATCAGCACTGAGACACTCAATATCCTGCGGGATTCTGAAAGTGGGAAAGTGCTGAGCCTTGGTAATGGAGTCGGAGATTAATGGTCTTATCTGCAGGAAAAAAGGGGCAAAAAGAACAACACCTGACTCCTGATTATGCATTAGGCGCCAAAAAAAAAAAAAAAAAAAAAAAATTTCGCCAAGCTAGCTCGCACTCTCCACAGGCTCTGCTACTGCGGCTAAGCATTACAGGTGCTTTCTGGGTAATAACATGCTCGTGAATCACGGGCCGCAAATATGACAGCAGCCCGTCTCCATGGCAACATCATGCGAGGAGAGCCCACCGTTTTAATAGTTTCAGACGTCCCATGACCTTGAATGCGGTGCAGATCCTAAATGAAACCTTGTGTATGAAAACAATATGTGGAAAAATACTGCACCATCTCGTTTGCTGAAGTCATGATGTGTGTATATAACACTGCAGCATTGTGTATGGGGAAAATGGATGCAATCCTGTTTTCACAACTGAAGAAATCGACTGTTTTTCAACCCCAACTGTTAAAGGATTGGATCAACTCCCTGGATAGTACTTATTCTGGTCTTTAGGGCAGCTGACCTTTTGAAAGCAGTAGATTTTGCAAGTATATCTCAGGATGCACCATTTTTTGAGACAGGGTATGAGTACCAGCACCTTTTAATAGGTTACTTACCGATATTGAGTGCCGATATGAATAATTTTAATGAAACTGTGATTTTCAGAAATCACAACTGTGACAATGCTGGTTTTGGAGACCGTGTGTTCATTAAGTGCAAAATGTCACAACTCAAACAAAAAGTTCCAAAAGAGGAACATAAAATTGCCACAGAGCACTGTGACTGCCAGCCACTGCTCTCATCGGCAAACTTCTTGTTCTCCTCCTCATGTCCATTTCGGAAATGTTTTAGCAAGTCGCTAGTATAGAATCAACTCAGTTCCCACCTTCTCATGACACTTTGGCAGAGTATGACATACAAAACGCAAGACTTTTTTTCTTTGTTGTAAAAGAAAATGGAGGTTCCACTTGGAGAGAAATTGCTTGCTCGTGCACATAAATTACGGCACGTAACCTCTCTTCAGTCCAGACACACGCTCAGAGGGGAATATTCCCCGAGCGTTTAAAAAAAAAAAAAAAAAAAAAAACACGCTACACTCAAGTGCTCATTGCATGTTGAAAGCTTGTGTGCGCTAGTAAACAGGCAGCATGAGGGTCACATGAGAGGTAAGAGTATACCCAAGAGATGACCAAGGAGAGCCTGGCAGTCTCTTGTTCTAGTACTGGGGAGGTGGCGGCAACAAGGGCTGGCTTACCTGATAAGAAGGCCACTTTCTCCTTTAGGATAGGCAACACCTCCATCGCCTTCATCTCCTCATTCCTGCGAAACCCTGAAGAAACAGACAGACATTGCCTTCACTTTAATGCTCAGATGGACTGACTAAATGCCATAAACCGGCAAATTTTTCCCATTGTTCTTCGGAAATATTTTCAGGTTCCAAATAATATTTTACAAAGGAGCCATCTTGATCTGAGAAGCAAGAAAAAGTCCTTTCCATTGGCTTTGTCTCAGTCTAACTGCATTCTAGCAAGGTAATTATATAGCAGGAATTCAGTGCATTTATGCGCAGGGACAAGCGAAAAAAATGCATTTTCATCTTATTTTTTGAGCCATCTTTGGAGTAAGACTACCTTACTGCCAAAAAAAAAGTCACAATTGTTCAACAAAGGCTACACAAAGGTGAAATACAATGACCAAAGGTTACAGAGAAAACATTAAGCAGCTCAGTGAATCAACAAGAAAAGCTGCAGAGTAAAAGAAACCTGCCCAACTTGCATGAAGGGGCAGCCTAGTGCTCTTAAACCAAAACAGGCCACGTCTAATACACCAGGTTCAAAGAGTCTGGACTGTTCAGTTCATTTGCTGACTGAGACGAGCACAAGTGTTGAGAGGGAAAAACATGAGCTCGATCCAGCAGAAAACTACAGATCATCTACATTTCAGGAAGCGCTCACTCCAAGGCCCACATTCTGCTGAAGCTGCACAGCACCAAGGGGATAAGGGAAGGGAAAATCTTACTCATTTTTGCATTGAAAGCCTTTGGAGAAGCAAACTTGAGTCCTACTGTAGTCGCCATTAAAATCGGTTCACACACAGGAAGACAACTCGGGGCTTCATATATTGCTGAAAACCATAGAACGCTGTGAGTGTATGCTCTCTGAAAGTGCCTGTCATGATATAAGCATCTGACTCTGGCATCTCTGACAACTTAAGGCAGAATTCAAATAATTCCCTCAAGCCTGGAAGGGAATTTTGCACAAATTCATCCTCAGTCTTTACTGCAGTCACAAAATCCAGCACACCGCAGTACCCAGCACTCCTGCAGTGAAATAAAACCGTGATGTGCACATTAGCACGAGTGAGTGAGCGCTAATTCATCTTAAACTTATTTATGACTGCGCCGCATAACAGCAGCTCAGCTTCAATTTAAATGAAGGATTCTTGAGTGAACAAGGAAAAAACAACCAATGATATGCAAACGGAAGCTAAAGCGCAAATTTCAATTTTAATTTCTTTTTCAAATTTCACATGTCAATGTGACCGAGGGCTCCCTCGGCCAAGAGCTCTGGAACCAGGGGCGTTACGAAGGGGGGGCAGGGGGTGGGCAGTGCCCACCCTGAGAGAAGCTCTGGAACTGGAACTAATGACTAAGTTAACTAGCGAAATTGACATTTAAACCCAATATTAACCAGGCTGTGGAATGTTGTCAAAATATCAGGCCATTAAAAACACCATCTTAAATACCATCCTTTCTACAAAAATGTAAAAAACCTGTCAAAACTTATACCACTTATAGGTGGTTTTAGAGATTCAGGGTGTTTTAACATTAGGTACAAATGTTTTGTGCTGTGCCAGGGTTCATTGGTCTCCTTGCTGCTCTGCTTTCATATAAGTGATGTTGTTCTGTCCCCAAGCACACTTGTGCATGAACAGTCCGATACAATTGGTAGTGGTATGCACCTAGAACACTTACGCCATCAAGATTCCAGTGCAAAAGTATTCCACCTTCATAACATGCCTTCTTCTATTATATAGGACGTTTGCAGATGACATCACGTCACTATGGGAACTGCAGATGGGGGGGCAGGAAGTGATAGGGAAGCACTGTAAAAAAGCCAGTTTTGTGCAGTTCACAGCTGTACCAACCGATTAAATAAGGGAATAAAACAAGGGCTACTTTTGGGTCCTGAAAGTAGTGATGCAAAGGCGAGAAATTTAAAAATCTTATGAAGAAACGACAGCAGTTATGGATTAAAAACCTCCGTTTAAAGTCTGAAGGAGCAAAGTCAGACAACGCTCATGTATGCAGTGACCACTTCGTGAAAGGCGAGGCTACTATCATTTAGCTACTAAATATACAAATGGGACTAAAATCTGAAACAATACAGACCAACGATTCCCAACCAGCGTTCTTCACTTGCTACCCCACGTCTGGCTTTCGCGTGTCACCGGGATCATGTGACGACAAACAGGCTATAGAAGACTGCAAATTGCCCTCATCCATACGGTGAGACACAATATTTAATTTTCTGGTTTAATCTGAGATATCCTACCACGACCATGTTTGTCGAACAGTAAATACATACTCACATAGCAGTCCACAATCACATAGCAGTCCACTTCCTTGTTTTCGTACAGTCAGTGGCTTTCACACTTGTCACAAGTTTCCATGAACCGTACTCAAGAGCACTTCTTAATATGGACCCGAGCACTGTTTGCAAACTGGGCCTGCATACGGAGCGCTTGTGTTCACACTAATCAAATGAACCTGACTTTGGGGTCAAGTGCACTCTGATCCGGGCCCGGGTTCCCGATGTGAAAACACCCCAAGAGTCAGCCCGTATGAATACATATCTTCAAAAGCCCTGAGGGAACCAAAATTTGTTGTCAAAAACAAAGTGACAAAGATCCTTGGCAGACAGAATAACCACCTTCATGACTAGTTTAACACCTGTAACTCACTCATCACCAACACCGACTCTTCACACCCAGTTTAAAATTCTTCCCTCGGGCTGTTGTCATAAGATCAGTAAATAAACACACTGCAGAGCTTTTGTTTCTACTGCAGCGCATAGTTTGAGCTCAAAACTATCCCAAATTAATGGGAACGAAGAGATGTCTTCATGATCGCTTAGTCGAGCATAAATACGCCATTCGCAAGAAGAATCACCGGTATCCCACTGTCAGACATTTTATGTAGGCACATAATAGCAATGATTCCCCTCTTAACATCGAGGGCATTGAGCATGTTAGAGCGCCTGTCGGAGGCGGCAATAGATTTAAAAGGCTTTGTTAAAGGGAAGCCTTCTAGATACGCACATTTGATGCCCTTAATTATCCAGGTGTAAATGAGGATAATGATTTTCTGTCATTTTTATTAAGGATGCACAATATTTATCTAACCGATTAAATATCGGCTGATTTGGGGAGAAATTACATCATTTTTTAATCGATCCGATAAGTACATTTTATCCAATAAAAAGGTCCAATAAATTATAGAAATTGGGGAAATTGTTTGCAGGCCGAGTAGCCCCAAAACAGGCCATGACGCGCTGGTTACATCATCTATCGCGCCTTTCTAGCAAGACCCAGAGCAGTAGATAACTCAGAGTGGCGGCACTCATTGACTTTGTTGCTTGAATGGTTATGTGGTTTGTGGCGAAGCGCTATAGTTCCAAGCAAACGCCGCGCCATCTCCTATGATCTCCTATGGGACAGACTGCAGCGATTGCGTGACTGAATGTTAAATATTAAATAAAACCACACGCAATTGCCGCAAACGTATTTCTCTTAATGAATTAACATTATTAAAATATAGCGCTCAATGTACCCAAGATTCGACCGGTAAACAAAGATTCTCTTTTTTGGAGGAAATATAATACATCCCAATGTTACACATATTATGGTTCACTGGGCAGGAATTCAAACACTTCAAAGTTACGGATCAAATGCCAGCGCAGTACGCAACAGGAGGAAGGGAAATACCAGGCCAACCGAGAGGTCAGAGTCCAGCACAGCTTCAGAGCAATAACTGAACTTCAGCTTAAAAACGTGACAACATTGTTCCCCATAAACCCTAACTTCTGAGTGTATGACACCACAAACAATAAATGATTTGGCATTTATTGGCGCACCAAAGCAGGAGAGCTGCTTAGTATTTAAACTTTTTGTGAAGCCGTGAATTCAGAATAATGGACAGAAGTGTGTAAGTTCACAACAGACTACCTGGTTTTTCAGCACTCAGAAGGGCACACGCAGAAGAAAGGCCCCTCCCCCACTCCGACACAATGCAGACACTACAGTGCATGACAGGAAGTCTAAAATTGCAGAGATAAATTCCTTCTAGAACTCATTTGCACAAAAAAGTAAGCATGATCTCAAAACAATGCACTGAATCCCACTTGAAAACTGAACTGAAAATGTATGCCATGATGCCAGATTTTCCACTCCAGTCAGGTGCTCCTTAAAATCTTGAATGGATCCCTGACGATCCACTGCCTCAAACTGCGTCCTCAGCCATCACCCGCCAGGCAGGGCTCACTTCAGAGGGCTTTGGACAACTGACACACATTTCCATGTTCAGCACCCGGGGATAATGAAAACAAGAAGACACAGGTTCCCATACAGAACCAAAGTGTGCAATTTACTCCAGGGAGGGAAAATGAAATGTATTCATGTATCGTCTCTAGCTGCGTCTCAGGTGAAGAAAACTCACGAACACGCTCCCTGTAATATTGCAGCCCTCATCTCCTCTCACCACTCATGGTCCAGCACACACAAATTCCAACAACCGCAGAAAACATTGTAACCCAGTAAAATGTACTGGATCATCAAAAAAATAATAAAAACACAAGGTGGAAAACATTCTGAAAAGGGGATGAAACGTGAATGTGAGATATAATAAATTATCACAGTCGCACGAAATGTGTGGCAATGGAAATCCTGTTCATGCTGTGCTGTTCTATGGCCATTTAAATTTGAAAATGCAGCAATCAAACATGCAATCTTAATAAACAGCATTCATTCAACTTAGAGAGTAAACACATCCACCATTTGATTGCTAATCAAGCAAGTAAACTGGAACAGGTAATTTTCTTAGAGTAGCCTTAATCGAGATGGAAAGAATCAATTGGCAAAATTTCAAGTTAATATTGCTCACCTATCAGGCAATATGATGGAACTCAGTTGTTTCAGGAAAGTAATTAGTTGATTTATTAGCAGTAATTGATACAACCCAAAATAAAGCCCGAAATCAATCAGGTTCTTGATCTTGATAAGAACTAAAGGCATATGGGTTATTCCACGGAGGTGATGAAATGTTACAAGAAATTATATATGGCAAAATATGTTGAAAGGTATCCATGATTAACAGATGCCAATGTGCCAATAATTATAAAGTATCATCAAGTAGATATAAAATAATATTTAAAGAATTTACCATCCACAATTATTTGCAAGAAACCATGTCAAACGCATTTTTGTGGTGTTTGACCGGTGCTGAAGTGTGACATTTTAGCACTCATCAACAGAAATAGGCACAGTGTGAAAAAAATGGCCAAAATTATGTAAATACTTCGGCAATATCTGCAAAAAGGGTGCACCTACCGCTCAACAGAAGCTCGTGCCATTCTACGGTGAGTCTTTTAAGAGGCACTAATTAAAAATAGCCCTAGTGCTCGTAACTTTGTCGGTCAAAACCTGTTACGAGCGAACGGCACTCAAGCTCAGGATTGTAAACAAACAACGACCATTTTACAACGGCTATTTGATATTGATGCAATAACTCCCCAAAAATAATTATAGAAGGTTCAATCCATTGCTTCAGAAGAAGTAGGAGGCAATATTGACTAATATTTTTAAGTGTCGGTCAAATTATCGTTCAAGCGTCATGGAAAGTATAAGAAAAACGTTAGACTATTTTGTGACATCGATCACCCAAAACCTTCTCGGCTTCGGAACAACCACCATGCGGGAGCATTTGACCTTGAAGAGAACATGGCGGTGGCGGGAGAGCCAGGTGTGTGTTTTCTCGAAAAGGATGTCAAAATGTTATGAACTTCAACCCTCAAACAGTCAAGTTGCTAGCGATGATGAAAAGCGAATTGTATAGAATTGAATGGCATCTTATTTGATTCATTGAAGGATAATTGATTGTTGAATTTCGACCGTTTTCTATTGCTAGTGCACAGGCCGTGTTTGTGTCTCCTGACTGCACTGATCACTAGCTCGTAATTTTGACGAGTCGCCGCAGTGTCGGGGATGTGGTCATAGTTACGCTCATATTTTAATCCTTATCATTCAACTTGGATCAAGTTCCGATTACAAAGGTCCGCCTCTCGAACGTTTTCAAATGTATATTTAATATCATATTAGTCACTTTATTGATAAAAATGCCGATTGGGTGGTGCGCTGTGGATCATTACTGGTGCTTGTAACATGACATGGACACTGCCAAAGACTGCGGTGTCAAAATTACACACGCCTACATGCCTATGTTATCATTAACATACACTGACTTCTGCAGAGACATTGTGTTCAGAACTATGTGTTAACGTTTTCAATTATCATAGTTCTTATCCGTTATGTTTGGTATTTGGAATAAATGTTGAAACTAGCCAGGCTGAAGCTGGTCTGGGTAATGGCATCCATCACCAAAACAGAAAGATACCATAGGATGATTAATTACTCTCAACATGTCTTTTACAAGATTCTGCATAGTTAGATAGGCATTTTTGGTAGAATCTGTATAATGATAGCACCCTCAGTTGTATAAGTCATTCTTGGATGAATTTTAGATTTGTAATGATATAGAATGTTGAAGTTTATCTTTTAAATACTTCATTGTGTCAAAGTTACATGCGTTAAACCTGAATTAGAATTAAAGTATGAACAACGTTAATGTTCCCAAGGCTCTAAAACGTTGACTTTACATTGCTCGTCATGTAAAAACAACTAGATAAACATAGTTGGCCAAATAATTGAAATAGATGCTAAAATTGCCGAGTGATGGAACATGTCAACGTTTAAGCTTCAGGTTCATGGTTTAACTGTGAAGGGTATCATACCAAGTAACTATACTAATATTGAAAAATTTACTAGTCCTATTAAGTTCTGATATCAACTGAATTCATTCATTTATAGCTGTAAATATTTAGGTCCTTCACTTTCTTTGATGTCCTTTCAGTCAATGTTACACACATCTATATTTGCCCTAAGTAAATTTTTGACTTGATACCCTGCCATGCATTAATAATTTGGACATAAATTGGTTTGTGAACCCACTCTAACCCTAGCATTTGTGTGAAAAAGATCCCAAGGTTTTCATACAATAAACAGCTTTCCAAGGACACATCTAGAGTCAATGTTACAAGCGACCAATGGTCAAATAAAGCAAACTATGTATATTTTTATCTCGTGAACCACTAAATGTGACTGGTATACTTCAAAGAAATTGAACTACCATATTTTCAACAAAACTATTCAGGTTCTTAATTGTTTCTTGCATATCACAAATTGTGCATCACCTCAGTGGAATGACCCATATAAAATTTGAAAAAGATTTATAAAATAGTTCAGGGGTTATTCAGTTAACATAAAGAATCTGCGGTGGATGCGGAGCAATGATGAGTCCATAATATTGGCAAAACCATTTCCCTGAAATAATTACTTCAAACAGTCATGCTTTATCATGCCTACCGCCCACAATTCAGGTCTTTTAAGTCTTTTCCTTTCTTTAAAATAGTTGCATGGCGCAGTTTTGTCATAGTAAACACAGAAATGGATTGCAAAAGAAAAATAATTATTCAATAATTAGGAGGTTCTACATCTATGCCACTTATTTTGGCAGGGTTCTAGAACATTTATTCAGCATACCATCCAAACACCAAAATAAAATGTGCTGAGTAATCACTTTATGACGCAAAACTTTCTAAAACTGCTTGATTGCTTGAGCCAATCTCGCAGTTCTCCTCTGACCCCTCTCATTGACAAGACTTTCACCCACAAAACTGTCGCTCAGCTGATTCCCCCCCCAAGGGCAATTCTAGCATTACTCATGTTACATTTATTGCATTAGGATATAGTATAAAATAATTTCACAACATATTCAATGGACAGAACTTCAAAACTTATACATTGTGGCAGCCTGCAACCATAATCAACTTTACCAGACAAAACCTAGAATGAACCCCTCAGTGATTATGCTGGCAGACTGGGGCTATGTCTGAAATCAATCACTCATTCACTATTCCCTACTCACTATAAAGGGACTCACTGTGTAGGTAACTAAATAGTGAGGTCATTGGCAGAGGGAAGAAACGCTTTTGGACAGTACCTGGCTCGTTTTGTCGCAGCCGCTAATATCGTCATAGATGTTGCAAAATTAAATCGTACCTATTCATCTGCAGTTGAAGGATTTGGGCGTATTTCTGTAATAACAGAACGGAGTATATTTCCCACAGTGTTTGTTACCATTATTGTTTCATAAAATTTGCCATCAAATTTTAATATTGTCATTATTTTTTGTCCTCGAACTCATCATTATTCGTATTAATGGTACTTAAATGTCCATTTATATCCTGTGTTTAAAAAAAAAAAAAACATTTACGCAACTGAAGCAAATAAATGTCCTGTACCTGTTTTCAAACTCCGTTGACTAAACGCAGTTCTTTCGTAGCTTTTCAGTTTGTGTGCAGTGCATGATGGGATGTATAGCTGGGTTAGTGACCATCGGATGTTCACTACATGTAGCAGTGGATTGTGGGATGTAATGAGTTCACTATATAGGGGGTAAAAATTCTCTCTCACAATTCGGACAGCCCAACAAAATGGCGAACCCACTATATAGTGCACTATATAGTGAGTCGTGAATGATTTTGGACACAGCCTGGATTTATGAAGCATTACCCACATTACTCAAAAGTAACACTGCTTTTTTCCCCCATTTAAGTTTGGTCCAATCTTCTTGATCAGTGAGGTATTACAGAATAAATTGGATTAGAAATGTTTGAACCTTTATTACTGAAAATTCTAACACAACCAGGATTTGAACTTAATGCAACAGAAATTTTCTGCAATGGGCCCTTACAACAAAAAAGTCCTGTTACTCACGTGACGTTATTCACGTTACAAGTAGGTTTTAAGCATCTGGAGGCTCACCATTCTGCATTTTGTTGATCATTCACAATGTTTCAGCCATGTCAGCCATTGCTATTGAAGAGGCCTTCATGATTTTGAATCTGCGAGTCCATCCACTAAGTCATAAAACTGACAAAAATGAATCAATCAAAAATCTGAGAAAAACGTCGGGAGATATGGACTAGTAGTATGTTACTGCAAATTTACACAAAAATTCATCAGGCCAAAAAAAAAGTTAAAAAAATATTCTGCACGACAGACGACACACATAAGACAATAGCTTATCGGTCCACAGGGATGGTCAGCTAAAAACCAGCCCATTTGGCACTATCAATCATTCCACTGTCAAAATAACTCGACACAAATTTCATCTCCACTCTGATGCTTGAGCCGAACAACAGAACAAGTGGACGATCTCAACTTGCTTTTGTGCATTGAATTGTTCCCAAATGATTGGCCGATGAGATATTTGCTTTACTGAACAGGTGTATCAAATGTAGAGGCTAGACTGAATATAGCCACTCTGTAACTGGCATAACCCCTTTAATCAAAAGATGCAAAATGACCTACAACCTGAAGGAAGTCAGGCGGTAATCCGCCAAGTGCAAAGTAACATGTATCAATGTGCCTGGCTATTTCCATTTCAAAGAATTACAGAGCAAATGTGCAATGCAATTACAGCCTTTTGTAGGGGGAACAGACTAAGAGATTGAATTTCGTCCCCCAAATGAGCCGCGACTGACCACTGAACTATGCTCACATTAATCTAAGCAGACCAATACATTTCTCAAGGCACAAACTACCGTGTAAAATCTATAAAGAACATTTTGTCTTTTGTCAAGCTCAAATGCAGCTAGGCTTTCCAACTGGCGCAGAACAGAATGGCAGGTCCTGCAAATATGTGCTCTGGATCCTGGAAAGTTATTAAATTCATATACTACACATAGAGCATATAAAAAAATGGACGAAGCCACCATGACGTCACCCATTGGTTTCAGCATACCATCAAAGCAGCCTCAATTTTGGCAATTTGAATTGCGCCATGTTGTCATTTTGAAATTGGATGTGACTTCTATTGGACAAGAGCGCGTATTGAAGATCCTGGGAGGACCGGGGCTCTCGATCTGACCGTGTCGGACATGGACCAGGGGACAGCCACACCCCTAAAGCATATTCTAGCTTTATCATTATTCTAGTCTATTTGGGACCATAATTTACAAAAATGAACATCATCATATATCGAAGGAGACTTGAAACTTGCTATAGCTACCATAAAATAATGTGGAAAAATCATTATTTAAATGAAAAATCAGGTGGGAAAGTAGGGTCATTTTCTCATAGACTTCTATAGCATTGAACTTTCTGCAACCACCGACGTCGCCATCTACTGGCCATTAAATAGAACGCCATTTTACGGTACTTCCGCATGGGCTTCATTTTTCAGACCAGGATGCTGCCTCCATCTTTTTATACAGTCTATGATACTTCAGTACAATTATGTCATCAGCAGCTTCCATGTGGAAATGCCTGGGGCATGAAAAAAGCAGTGCAAATTGTGGATACAGGGTCTCGCGATGGTGGAGTCAAGAGATTTAGCCATGGGTGCTGTGTTGGTGTGTGAGCGACTGCAGTAAATGCAGTCTAAACCTCGCCCACTCGGTCAGGAGGATGTAATGACAGTTTGCAAGATCGAGTGCATGTGCATCACTGCAAGCCCTCCAAGGGGGGTTTCGGAGGAGGGGACTGGGCAAGCCGATAGCTGTGACACCAGGCAGAGAGTAACCAATCGGAGTTTAAACTTTGAATAACTGAGTTGCTAACAAAGGATAATGAACACTTTTCAGACTGGTACATTCTCTATATTAGGCAATTAGTAGAACCTTAGGAGCATAATTTAGCGAGAGCTTATTTTGCCTAATAGGCTAACCTAAGAGTCGCTGCTCATTAATACACAAGTGAGCTTTCAATGAACAAACAAAACTGTAAAATGTTAACAAACAAGGTTCTACTCAGTAGGTGTGCTTGTCTGGGCCAATTTTCTGCTTCAAAGGACTACTTTTGCCACAGTTTCTCCTCACAAGTATTTTCAGAGCTTTTGGTTTGGTTTGGTTTGGTTTATTTTATTTGTAAAAGGACAATACACATTAATTAACATTACTGTAAATGTGCCAGTTTTAGCCAGTTGGCTAATTCGCAACTGCAGTCCTTCGGCAAGATGTTAAAAAAAACCAAAAACCTAAAACAGTAATACTTTTTTTGACTTTTAACAAAGTCAAGTATCAAAGAACAAAAGAAGTATGGTTCCTTAAATCCTGGTTCTCAAAAACCAAGAACTGCTGGGTTTCCACCCTGCCTATACCAGAGTGTGCACTGTGAAGACAATCAATCCAGCCTTTAGCACTAATTGTTCCGTTAATTAAATGGGAGAAACATCAATCAGGGGGTGATTGGGATTCAAGAGCCAGGTTGGATGAATCCCTCTGTTCCATGTCTGAACCTGTAGCCCAGGGTTATGCGAGGGCCTTAAATGAGACTTTTGTACCTATTTTAAAGTCTGGAGGAATCCTTCACATCCATCAGAAGGACGCCCTCATGCTGAAACACTGTGACATGGAGTCTTCCATTAATTTGCCATGTCAACTCAGGGCAAAATATTGAATGAGACACTAAAAAAAATAAATACGACTGACCCGTGCCCTTTTCCGTTTTCTGTAACTGGCTAATGCACTGTCTGTACCCTTGCAATGTGGATAACTTCACATATTCTGGCCTTTATCCTGTCTTAAACAAGCCCTGAAATGCAAGACAGAAGACCCAGAGTACTGAACAAGCCTCAGGTACCCAACATTTCATAATTTTTCTTTTTCAAATCTGGCCTTGGATGTTTATTATATGTTTCTCACATTAGCGTTGCTTCAGATAAAAGGCACATTGAAGATACAAAATGCCAGTTTGAAAACCATGGTTTATTGATGATCGGGATGTATTTGAAAAAAAGTTGATATGGATGATACAGTGCTGACAAGAGTCCGAATCTGGACATGATCCAAGGTCCCTGGGTTTACCTGAAAATACCAGCTCAAGTGAGGCAGTCAGCAGAAGAATTGAGGCATGTTCTAACCGCATGTCTTGAACATCCAAACACGCAATAATCTAAAAACACAACTACATGGCTCGGCACCTAATTTTAAAGCACAGGGTAATCTCATCTACTATTGTTTTTTTTAACAGTACTACATACCAGCACTCAAGCACGGGGAAGGGATTGGGCCACAACACCTGGAAGAATTATGAGAGGGTCAAGCCATTATACTTTGAGTCAGCAAGCAAACAAACTCAACAAACTGACACTGTGCCTCGAGGCTGCCCCCACGCCGCCGCTACGTTCAGTTATAACTGGATTGGCCATGATCCATTCCGCACAAGCCAGCAACTGTATCAAAGCCAGCCTCTGTTTTTGGATAATCAATTCAGGCCATGAGGCGGTTCGTCGCGACCGATCCTTGGTTTAGCATTGTGTGAATATTTATGGTCATGCTAATGAGCGACTAAATCTCTCCAGCACCTGCCGAAGCTGAGGAGAGAGAAAAGTGCACTTTCTCCATTTTTCTCCCTGAAGGGACGCCAGGGGAGATTTCCATATCAAACCGCCTTTCCCTTCTCACATGCCCCTCTTCTTGATGCTCATGTTCTGTCGCAAATGAGATCTGAAGCAATCGTAGGTGGAAAATCATGCATTTACAGCGTCAAGAAAAGAACAACAACCTTTTGATAGATTACAGCAATTAAACTTCATGATCTAGAAGAGAAACACATCATCCAAAAAAAAAAAAAAAAAAAAAAACAACAGCATGGAATATACTAGGCTACTAAGTTAGATATGTAAGCTCAGGAAAATGAACAGCATAAGACTGCAAGCAAGAAAATGAGTGATAATATTAAAACTGGAGGAAAGCTGGAGGACCATTTGTGATCTTCAGACAAAGACAGCTGATCACAAACCCTCCATTCACACTACTGGGGATTTAAGGGTCATAAACAGTTCAAATGAAGAAATACCCACATTACAGCCTTGGGAGGAACTTGCAACTCTATTAGCATTCATTTGAAGTGGTTAAAAACCGCTAGCCCAGCCAGTCTGCCAAGAGCTCTTCAAGTGGGTTTACAGGAAGTTTTTGAAGAAAACAGTTTGGGGTTTGACCTGAGGACAAATGCACTTCTTAAAAGTTGAGCTGCTTATTTGCTGGGGTCATGACAGTTGGGGTGAACAAAAGAGACTTTGAGGAGGGGGAGACAGCAAAGAGAAAGGAAACAAAAACTTGAGTGGTCAAAAAGGGAGGGGTTGTGGAGACTCACAGAGGGAGACTGAGGGGGCTCGCTGCTCAGAGACTCAACCCATGGCGGCTCGCTACCAAGTTTTTTGATTTCACCATAATTTTGCTGGTCTAAGCACTAGTTAATCCTGACTTCCCATCAAAACACATTAAGTAATTTTGGGTAAATCTCCTCCCACTGTTTCAGTTTTAGGCAAAGCCATTTTCAGGCATGGGTAGGCCGGGGGGGTTACAGCTCATGCTCGAAGGAGAGGCAACATGCTGTTAGAGGGCCCCGCGCCTCATTGCCTGTGAGAGAGGCACAGGACAAGCTGACTGCGTTTGAGGCGAGTGGATTGCAGCCGCTCAGAAAGGCTGGGGGGGGGGTTCAGAGCACAGCAGAGCAGAAACTAGGACAACGGGATTCCAGAGGAATTCAACAGGAAGAGGAATGCAGCGACATCTTTCAGCAGCCAATTACAGTTCTGTTTTCAACTCAAGTAAACAGATCTTTACATAAACACCTACACATGGATCCTGCTTAGAAACTGGGTGACAAGCAGGACCAAAAATGTGAGGCCATGGCCCAATTTCCTATTTTCTTCTCAAATTAAGCATTGACAACTTATAAAAAAGCCAGCAGATGCGACACTCCTCTCAATTTGAGAAGAGTGAAAATGCAATTGAGAAAAAGCAATATACAGTAGGGGTATTTTTTGATTTACAGAAAGCATTTGACACCACAGATCACACCTTATTATTAAACAAATTACAGAAGTATAGCATCAGGCGACTGGCACATGATTGGATAACCAGCTATCTACAAAACAGGTATCAGTATGTCCATATTAATAAGACAAATTCTGAATTCTTGAAGATCACATGTGGGGTGCCTCAGGGTTCAGTCCTTGGTCAATTTCCGGTTTCTTTTATACATTAACGACATATGTTTGGTTTCTTAGTTGCTAAATTGTATTTTATTTGCTGATGACATGACTGTTTTCTGTCAAGGGGATCATTTGGGACAGCTTCTGGACATGGTGGAGAAGGAACTACAGAAATTCAAACAATGGCTTGATTCAAAGTGTAAAGAAATCATTATGTCTCTGTTAAAGGGGTAAACATCTGTCCCGAAAACATTAAGTTATGCTGCACTTTAAAAGATCTTATAAAAACTATATAATTTCTGGTTACAGTATAGAAAATTAAGTGTACTGATTTTATACCATTACATTGAACTGTGCGCTATTCTTTATTTTGTTGTGATGAGAAATTTAAGTTTACTGATTAATTTCAAATGTCCGTGCTTTGATCTTTTGTATTTGTAGTGACGTGCATAATTTTCTAAGGTAAAAGGGGTAGGTGTATATAAGCTTTTGCTTCAACCTTCGCCCTTTTGGCTACATAGGCTAACTGAGAAATCAGTTTTTTTTTTGTACCGAAATAAACTCATTCATTCAATTTGCCCACCCCCCTAGAAAAATGAAGACTGCCTATGCTCAGGGTAGTAACTAACAGTCAAATGGTAAGAGTCCACGACCAATCTTATCCAGATCTACCCGCTCCATGAAAGCCTATGTTAAGCATATATTGAGGAGTACGGATTTAGGACATATCAACTAAACAAGTAGATCAGAAGGATCTAATAGCTGCGACCTCGCCTAGCATCCGTCACGAGGCCTAGTGTCCATGACTGGTGGTTTCTTGTACAAGTGCGATGTCGAAATTGGCAAATGACCTTGAAAATCAATAGGGGACCCTTCCTCTGTACCAAGAAGCTTGTTCTAAGATGTAATAGCCATCCATCAAGTTAAAGAGGAGTTACGGTGCGAAAATCTGTGAAATCGGGGAAAAATCGACACTTTTTTGACAGGTGTGACCTTGGGATTTGACAGATGACCTTGAAAATCAATAGGGAAGCCCTCCTCTATACTAAGAAGCTTGTTGTAAGATTTTATAGCCATTCATTGAGTTAACTTTGAGTTACGGAGCTAAAACCATCATATCGGGCAAAATTGACACTTTTTTTACCTTTGTGACCTTAGGATTTGACGGATGACCTTGAAAAACAATAGGGAACACCTCCTGTATGCCCAGAAGCTATTTCCAAAATTTCATAGCGATCCATGAATTCTAACTGGAGTTACAGCGCGAAAACCTGCAAACAAGGTCGTGACCTCTGTGAACTTGACCTTTGACCTTGACCTTGTGCATGGACATCACTTTGGTGAAGGTCAATAACCTTTGAAAATTTCACGATGATACGACGACAGGAACATGGTGAAAAAGGTGTCACAGACGGACGGACGGACAGACAGACAGACAGACAGAAGCGTTCATGAGCTGCTTGGTCGCAGCTAAAAACCCAGCAAGGCAATGGAAAGTGACAGGATGCTTTTTTTCCTAGAGGCTATTGTGAGGTGTTCGCAAGGAGATGAAAGTGCACAAGTGTCAAGATGAGAAATCCTCGCAGGTGGAGACCGCTGAAAGATCCATGGAGCAGGAACAGCTGCTGCAAAATCCGCTCTCTCAGCCAGCCCTCTTCCCCAACATTAGAGGGAGCTGTGACGTGTCACATGCACTCTACAAGCCTGCTAATGCAGAGGCCCCAGCTCAAAATGGAGCAAACCTCCCCTCATCCCACCAAACTGCCCTCCGGAGGAAGAGCTGGACAAAAGCCAGCAACCCGTCCTTCACCTGCCCCTCACGCTGCATCAGCTGACACTGCCACCCCTTCAGTCTACAGCTCCAGAAAGAAAGAAATCAGGGAAACACCGAGCCAATATCAGTTAGGGCATTTGCCTGCTCAGCTGTGACATGGGTCACGGCAATATAAGCCTGGCTACCAAGGTTAAGGAACAAAAGCAGCCGAAAGTTCCCTGGAACACACTCCTATTTGGCTAAAGTGTTATGGCTCGCAAGTAGCAGTAATTCTGGTAATAATCGGGGTCCAAAACCACTTTGTTCCTATCAAGGCCTGCTGAGCAGGATGCCACCATCACAAGGCGTTTTGACAGAGGATGCAGCACATCTCTTGCAGGTGAATTATCACATTTCTAAAACAGAAACAAGAGGCAGCCTCAGCTGGGGCTCTGAACATGAACTCCACAGACCCGTCAGGCAGCCCTTTCACAGCGTTCCATGAGCTGAAGGGAAACTAAAACTCTAATCACCAGATTTCAGAGAAGTTTGCAACTGATCACAACAGATTTGCTACAAATTTGCAAACCATGATGTTCTTGTATCAAGTATGCAAAATTTAAGAACTATATCTTCATTAATGTTTCAGATATTGAGACTTCAAAAAAGGGGGTGTGGGCCCCTAATTTTGTGTAAAAACTAGTGTTACTTTATGACATCTCAACTTCAAGAAGTCATAACTTTCGAACTATCAATGATAGATACATGGTTAATTCATGTCTGCTTGTGTGTACTCACCATTTTACATAGGAGCTGCTTGGTGAAAAATGGCTAATGCAATGGCAGATCTGCTAAAAAATTTTAATTTTCAAAATCATTTGGAGGAGCCCAAACAAATTCTATAATCTGGGAAAAAGAGAAGTACATTTCATCTTGTCTTTTTAGAAAACTGCCAAATAGTCACGACTGTTGAAACTCCAAAGACTTCCATTGATTTTGTGAGCACCCCCTGTAGTAATACAGGACTCTCAGTTCACCAGGAAGCCCTCAAAGACCATCTACAGCAATGCAAAGATGCCCTTTCCTCAGCCCGATCTACCTGCTACTCTCAACTGATTCACTCTGTCTCTGGAAACCGAAAAACACTTTTCATCACAATCAACCAACTCCTCAGCCCCCTGGACAGTATAATCGACATTTCCATTTGACAAATGCACCACATTCTCATTTTTCCAAACTAAAATTGACAATATCTACAGTGACTTAGCCATCACTGCATCTGCTCCCCCTCTACCCACCTGCCCCCCCTTCTCCTCCCAACCATTGTCACAGTTCTCCCCAGTTTCCCCTACAGACCTCTCCACTGGAATGGAAAATGCCACCTGCACCCTGAACCCCTTCCCCTCATATTTTGTCAAGGCCTGCTTTACGACTCTCTCCCCACTGATCACCGCTACAATAAATTCTTCCCTATGCACTGGTGTTGTCCCACCATCTCTCAAAATTGTTGAAGTCGCACCCCATTCTAAAAAACACCTGGACTCAATCCTGACACTCCAAATAACTTTCCAACCTACCCTTTCTGCTCCAAGTACTGGAACGTGCTGTAGCCTCCCAAATGAAAGACCGCCTCTCAGCCAATAACATGTTTGAAACATGTCAATCCGCTTTTCAACCAGACCATAGTACCGAGACTGCCCTCCTTAGAATTACCAATGACCTCCTCCTCTCCTCAGACGCTGGAAACCAAAACATCCCCATCCTTCTCAACCTCCACACCACCTTTGACACCAATAATCACTCCATCCTTCTTGCTTGACTGCGAACCATCTTTAACATCCCGAGCACTGCCCTCAACTGGTTCAAATCATATCTCTGACACACTTCAGTTCATCTCCATCAATGACTGCAAATCCCCCACTGCTCCCCTGTCCCAAGGTGTGTCCCAAGGTTCAGTCCTCGGCCCACTCCTTTTCATCCTCCACCTGTTTTCCCTTGAAGACAAAATTCGCCGTCATGGCCTCCAGTTTCACTGCTTTGCCGATGATATCCAGCTTCTCAGCTCCACTGCCACCCACTGCACCTTGACAAACTGCATTGCTGAAATAAACAAATTTCCTCAAACAGTGACAAATCTGAAATTATCACTGGACCAAAAGCACTCACTAAATCCATCCATAACTTCACCCTCAACATAGACAGCTCTACAGTATCCGCCTCCCCAAGCATCAGTAATATTGGCATCATTTTCAGCCAAACCCTCTCCTTTGACCAGTACATCAGAGTGATCACCAAAACAGCCTTCTTTCACCTCAAGAATATCGCCAGCCTTCGTCCATCCCTCTCCACCACAGCAGCAGAGACGCTCATCCATGCCTTCATCACCTCCCGTTTAGACTATTGCAACAGTCTACTCTGTGGCTCATCATCAAAATCTCTTAAAAAGCTCCAGTACATCCAGAACTCTGCTGCTTGGCTACTCACCCACTCCTGCAACCGCGACCACATCACCCCCATCCACAACAAGCTCCATTGGCTCCCCATCCCCCAGAGAATTCACTTCAAAATCCTACTCATGACATACAAAGGCCCCATCCTACCTGTCTGAGCTTCTCTATCGACACACTCCCAATACTCCCACCCATGCACTCCACTCTGCTGATGCTAACCTCCTGTACCCCCCCTCCCATCCTGACAAAGCACAAATCTAGGGAGGGCAGGGCCTTGTCCGTCACTGCTCCCCTTCTGTGGAATTCACTCCCAAAAGCCATTCAAGACTCTCCCTAACTCCCCATTAAATTAAAAATAAATAAAATAAAAATCGCTCAAGACTCATTTGTTTACCATTGCCTTTACTCGCTGTCAGCTTCTCATCCTCAACTGTGGTTTTTTTTTTTTTTTTTTTTGACTCTGTCAAGCGTCTTTGAGCGTCCAGAAAAGCATGATACAAATATAATGCATTACTATTATTATTAATACATGAACCTTTCTACCTGCAAGTTCCACCCCTCATATCCCTCTTCGCTGCTCCTGTTAATTGCTACCCATTGATGCAATGTGTAAGGGACCAGTAGCTCTGCTCACCGGTAAATGACAGCATGGCCAATAATCAGAGAAGGGATGACTACGCAAAGAGGGGAGAGAATGACAGTAGCTCGACCTGGAGATCATGGGTTTTCACATTATATATATATATATATATATATATATATATATATATATATATATATATATATATATATATATATATATATATATATATAAAGGCTATAACTTGAGTGGGGAGCAGCATTATATGGGACTTGTAAAATCCCAACTAAAATCTACTAGTCAACAAGAGGCACTGCTCGTTTCATTTTTGATGAGATGCAAAGCCTTGTGATCTCGGGTGGTATTACAGATCTAAAAAGAGTGGCTCTTGACTTTTTCGAACAATCTGTCAACACTCGTGGTGAGTCCTCTTCAAAAATTAATATTTCAAGAGAAGGTTTCGCACATGAAAGACAATACACAGCCCCTGCTAACCACTGTATGCTCACTCAGTAAACTGTTGTGTAAAGCTAAGGGTACTGAGAGAAAAAGGGGGTCAGGACTGACTTGAGGTCAGCATAGGTTGAGGTCACAATCACAGCAATATATTCTTGTAATTTTTTATTATTATTATTACTATTAAGGCCACACAAATTAATAAAGACATAGCAGGGTTGAGTTTAAATCTTGCAGGTAATTTTCTGTAAATCTACCTCAAAAACGAAAGTCAAAATAAAGATGATCCCTGTTGGTTGTTCCAATACTACATTATAAAAGCTATGGTAGATTTCCTAACTCACATTACGCTCTGATTTGGCAATATAAAACATCAATGACCCAATATTTGCAGCAATCAACCCTTAAAATGATCAAGTGCACAGCCCCAAGTGCACCATGCTCAAAAGTAAATCAGACTTACATTGATTTAAGTTGTGCTTTAGTAATCACAGGCTGCATGTAGCAGGAGAAACAGACAGATAAAATAATATGCAGCCAGAAGAAAGAAATAGGATAGGTTTCGAACCAGTGACCTCACATATGAGAGTATAACGTGGCGTAACAAACAGAGGAGTTCTCATTTTAAAAAATAAATAAATAAAAATAGCATAGAGAATCTTGACAGCATGGCCAGCCAATAAACTACGATTTTACATGAAAAGGGAAATAAGAAAGTATAGATAATATGGGATATTTACAAAAAGTAGCTACCTTAGAAACTATGGCGCCATGCATGTTTGCCAACTTTGCTGGATATCTCATAAGACGATTGTAATGTGGATGGAATAAGAAGAGCAAGTCCCTCGCTTTGCAAAAATATAACACAAGATGGATATTGGCAATAAAAACATGCTATTTAGTAAAATCTGAGGATGGTTGAGCGTGTTACAACTGCTGGAAAAGCGATCGCGCGAATTCAACATACAAAAAGCTGACAGTCCCTGCTTGACCAAAATAATGAGGGTAACAAGTGTAAGGGTATAAGATTTGGGGCAGGGCACCTCACTAACCATTCTGAACAACGCGCAAGATAACATAAGCGGCAAAGCAAATGCATTGTGGCAAAATCAGTTCGCCATTTAGCAAAATTCTCTAACAGGTCTCTTTAGTTCACCAAGTAGATATAACAAACGTTAAAATAAATGATAGCCGAAAGTCATAGTCAGTGTTAGAAAAAAGGAAAAAAATTAGGTTGTTTCCTCGGTTGTCCGGTGGACAATCAAATCAAATGCTTTTAGAGAAATAATTACCCACGCCCGACGAAGCATAAGAGTTATGGAAAATGAGGTCCAGAAGTGCACCTGCAAATACAGCTTACTACCAAAGATGTCAATATAAACAAGCCAATTCAAATCTTACAGATTACCACTTTAAGCTCCATCTGCAACCATTTGGCCTTCACAGGCCATTTATTCTCCATAAGACCCAATGCTAAAAGTGCAACGCATCCACTAGACCTACTTCATGGGTGGCAATAAGAGGTATTGCATCGTAAAATGCAATCCGTTTTTTTTTTGTTAAATGCGCCAATCTGCTACGAACTTTTGAAATTCCAATTGCATATTTTGTGATACAGTTTTCAGATAATGTGAATGAAAGGTTTATTCCAGTTTTGAACAAAAATGGGCTCCAACAGACTCATAATATCGTCCTGATCGGCCTCCGCAACCGCACCGTGGATAACCCAACACTAACTCTGAAATCATGGTGGCGAGTGGAATAACCCCATTTTCTTACTTCCGCGCCAGTCCCGACCACAGAGCTAAAGAAAACACAATTGTATAACATCATTGGCTGAACCAACCGCAAAACGTGAAATGCGTCCGTCATCTTGAGGAAGGAATCGGCGGGGGAACTGCGCTATCAAGTGATGTACACGTGAATATGCGACCAGATAAAATGAGATGAAAATCACTGGACAGGTGACACACATCAGCCCACAAGCACGACAGTTATTGAATAAATTATTATTTGGTGTTTGTTGCTGAGAAATTCTTAGCAGTTAGTTAAAATAAAAAAAAATAATAATTATATTCACTGTAAATATATATGAAAGAGTGGTTTATGTCCAAGGAATGCTGTTTTCATATTTTGAAGACATATGTACTTTGAATACTTATAGTGCTCTTTATTCTAGATTCTGGCCATTTTTATTCTAATATTCTTTCTTAGGCCATGTCGATTATTGTTAGTCCTGCTAGCTAAGTGTTCTAAAAGTTGGAAAATAAAAAGTGAAAATGCATATACAGTCGTTTTTGTCATGTTTTATTTTTGCAACACAACTCTGAAAATAGCTATACAATGCTACAGACCTCTAGAGACTGCATAGCATTTTTGCTACGCAGTTATTACTCAGGCCAGTAAAAGGTCACGAGTCCAAGTTTCTGCTCCCCCCCCCCCCCCCGGGTCACTATTGTCCTGCTCATGTGCGCGCCCGGTTTTGCAATTGGCTCAGGCCTAGACCCGGCCCCGAGTACAGGCTCTGAGGAGCCTCTTCTTTTTTGCTTACTTCCAGCTCTTTACTCCATCATACTGAATCAAAATGGTACTTGCATTGTACATTAATCGTTCCAAGGTGAGCCGATTGCCTGATTTAGAAAAAAATTTATCAGACCATTTTGAGAAATAAATATTTTTTATTTCTATTTTTAAGTCCTATCTTATAACATTGGGGCCAAAATTTCAAAGGCTCATAAAATGGACAAAAACAATTCCATTAAAAATCAGAGAAAAAAGCCTGTAGATACGGTTTAGTTGTAATTTATGACAAATTAACAGGAAAATTCATCAGGCCAAAAAAGAAAAAATAATGTTCTGGACGATGGACGACGGACAATAAACCACAACAATAGGGCCGGTAAGCTAAAAGAAAAAAAAAATGATGCGTATTTGAGAGTAGCAGAAACCGTGAGGGTATCGTGAGGGTGGGTGAAAATGCTTGTTTTTTTTATAGAAAAGGCTATGGCAACCACTTGCCTGTAATGCACAGCTTCAGAAAAATTAAGTGGATTCAGCATTCTGTCTCAACTATGGTCCCAACAGTCAACCAAAACCCCTTTGCCTTGACGCCTCCATGTTCAGACTTCATGAGAAAAAATCAGGCCAAATAAGAAGGCAATAGCGTCACAGACTGCCTTCAGCTTGAACATCATCTCCACAGGATTTTGTGAAAGACATCATCAGCTGGTGGCAGCAGGGAGTAATGAAATACGCACACGCGGCGCACAACAAATAATCTACCAACTACTCCATCTGTTAGCAGGACAGGCACGGATAATCATCCTCAGAGTGCCAGGTCAATGCGAATGCAATGCTGAAAGTACTCTGCCCCCAAATCTCACTTTTAATGCAAATAAATCTATGCACCAGCATATCGGTGTGATGAGGGCCTGTACCCATGATTGGCTCTGTAAATCTACATGGGTAGGCAACAGGGTAGGCAACATATGCAGAAAAATAAAATCAATGATTGCATGAAACAGGAGTCTCAGACCATGCTTCTCGTATACCTGGTCTTGGTTCTGGTCTCAGATTGATTGACGAAGGAGCAGCCAGTAATCAAGTCCCACAGCCTTGCCTCAGCAGAGAGGGGAGTGGCATATAATAGGCCCATAAAGACATTAAAAAAAAGCATAAAGATGAAGGATAAAAAGTCAGAAGTGCTTTCATCTGATGAGGGGATCCTAAAAATCTCATCATTCAGCAAAATCACTCCTCAACTTTGGCATGTGTTCCCAATCTGGCACTGATAATCCCTCTTCAGCAATTTGTCCTCCTGCATGCCAACGCATACCCATCATTCATCGCTAAATGGGCATCTCATAGGAGAGCGATTGATCCAGTGATGAACACGGTACGGCTAGTTCCTGGAAGGCAGTGATCAGGCCTTCATAGGCGGAAAAAAAGAACCAGGGAAAGTGAAACCCAGATCTTTTACCACGATAAAACGACTGGTCAAGAGTCCCTCCCCCATCCAAATTTCCAGTCACATTCAGGTAGAAACTTGCCGCATCTTCCATGGCTAGTAGCTGCAATACTAGACATTTTATTCCTTCACATCTTCCCCTCCTGCCTCAGCTGGGTCTAAATATAGTGGCTCCCTGTGGGCCCAGTCTGTACTACTTCTTCAGTTTTGGGAACCTGCACATGTGATGGCAGAAGGTGCTAGAAAGAGGGCAGCTCCCTGACAGGGGCCATGAGCAATGAGCTGCTATTATGAGCAGATTTCAGAGGGCGCCCTTCAACACGGGCCACCAGTCGCCACCACCTCGCCCATCACACAGGTTTCATCCGGGTGGACAACCATCGTGCACACAGTGTTTATGGACTGGGACACAAACCTGTTAACAGCTTTTAAAATGTAGCTCGCATATGAGGTCGGCTCGGTTTCACAGACCAAACTGTTCAGTAAAACCAGCAGAGTAAAATTAGTTTGAGTACTACTGTTAAATTAAACAGGCTACTAATAAGCCTCCTTGTCAAGGGGTGACAATAAATAAATCCACATCACAATGTCTTGTCTCCTGAGATGGCATAATGTATACACGACCAGTTAAAACCAGGCAATCAGAGTGTGTTTAAATGTGTATCTTTCTAAGAGTACATACGCACAAAAGATAGACAGGATTATTTTTCACACACACCACCTTTAAATGTTCATCGTCATAAGGGGGTAAAACTATCAACCAAACATCATCCATCTGCTCCATCAAGGTTCTGAGATTTTTGAAGTACAGCAGGTGGTGCTACATCCGGCTCATTCTTTTCCCATCTATTTTAGCTCCACTGAATATTACAGACACCAATCACGGCGTTAATGGGTTTTCCCCTCTACTTCCTGCAAAAGCCTGCTGACTTATTGGCAATAACCTTTTCATTTTAAATTCACAGTTCGGCTTCAAGGGTAGCCTAAATGGCCGCTCGGAGTCGTGCCAATGTTAGTTTCGCTTCAAGGATGCACATACGCAAACATGACCAAACTAGCACTTGCATGCACATGCGCACACGCACGCACACATACACATCCACACAAACCAAAGAACACTGCCCTCGCGTACGCCTCTGTATTAATCCTGCTGCCTCATCTCAATCCATTCTTCTCTCCACAAGCATTTCTCATGCTCATTGTGGGCTCTCCGTTGACAACGGGCTATGAAATAAGACCGCTGCACGCCCACATATCTCTAAGTGCACTCTCCACCCTCCCAGAACACTCTGCCCACCCTGTGCCAAGCGACTAACACCAACTGAGGACTATAGCGATAGGTACAGGAAAAGTGACTGCTCCTGAAAGTTGTGTGGTGGACGGCTGAAGGCATTAAAATGCGCCGCAGCACTGCGAGAGATGATCTCATTCGCTACAGCCTCTGTCACGACGCAGGTTCCCCCCCAACCCCACCCCACTTCCCGCCCCCACTGCCGCCCACTCCCCACTCCCACTCCTGACAAATGGCCTTCGTTTCCTTTAACCCTTTGCCTGGTTCTGATGTACAGGATTGAAATGTACCCATCTGCTTTCATCCAGGAAACAGCACAGATGACAATCCTGGGAAACATACAAAGCCACATTCAAGATACAGGATAATGAAAATCCAAAAGTAATGTTGGCTCAACGTCTTCCACATAGACAGTTCTTTATCTTCACAGTAAATGACAGCAAGGGGGGAAAAAAGAACCATTTGCAACAGATGACGGGGATGGGCTAACCTGATAAATATGCAATATAGGTCCAACATATTAAACTTTGTAATAACATTTTCTACTCAGGGAATGAATTAGCACCAGCAGATACTGTAGCGGCAGAGTCAAACAACAGCCAGAAGTTTATAACTTTGCGACTGAAAACAAACAGGGCAAAAAAACGTCACCGTTTTATCTACACAAGCAAAAGCAAGAGAATGAATTGCATTTAGCCTCGCTTTTAAACCCCACAAACACACTTCCATTTCAAAGGAAGCTTCCTGATGATGTTAGCTCAAAATCTATTGAAAACCAAGCTCCGTTCAAGAAAACTATGAGCCCGAGTGCCACACTAAAGCAATCATGGTACCTGGCAGCTGGATGAGAGTGGACCCCGCTTGAGCAAACTGCCAGCTGTGGAGGTCCATGACCACGGTCATCATGTCCTGCTCCACGCCACAGTAGCTGAAATCTCTGGATCTCCGAGACAGACCTCCGACTTTCACAACGCTACCGAGGGAATACCGGCCAGGCTGATCCCTGCCCCCCGATCTCACCCTCCTGAAACCCACCACCATAAAAAGGGGGCCTCGGGTGCCAGGCAACCGCCCCCGCCTCCTCGGCCACCTCTCAAAGGCAGGGCAGGCTAGACTTTTTGAGATTCTGTACAGACGTTTCTTCCTCCCTTTTCTGAGATTTAGGGTTGTCGTCGCGACTGCGCTGAGGTACAGGAGTTGGCCGGACCTCCAAGACAACAGTTGTTCTGAATGGATTTAGGGAGGACTAAGCTTTCTGATGACTGCTTTTAATCCTGGTCTAATTCCTGGACCCCCATATGTCCCCCATGGAGACTGTAAGCCAGTTCCAGTCACCTTGGATACCCAGAGCACTGTGCAACCCACTCCACAATATACACTTCTGTTGTGCAGATCAGGGGTGCCAAAGGAAAGAGTGCTGACATCGACTCGGCGCATGCTCAAACGACAAAAAAGCACAGAGCATTACGTGCCTGCAAAGAGGGATTATGAAGGACACAACTCAGTAAGGTGGGGATTAACCTGGAATTCCAATAGCCCCATAACCTGCTTCGCCAAATGGGCAAAAGCAAGGGTATTTAAGGACAGTGAAAAGATCAATATATCAGACATTGAAGGATCCTGCCAAAATTTAGGTCACAGTGAGGTTCAAGCGGGGTCACCAGCATGGAATTAAAGGTATAATTATAAAGGGCACATACATCATTGATGACAGCAACATTTTGACATAACATTATGGCTTATCTAAAGACGCCAATACAAACTTATCCAACAATTTGCTCCAATTCCTTCACAGTAGGTGAAAGAAAAACCTCAGAACATAGTTGCCGAGAAATCTGGAATAAATGCGAACAGATGAACACAGTGGGCCATTTTGATATAGGAAAATAATGCAACATCAGGAAATGCCTACAACTGCATCCAAAACAGCCAAGGTATACAATTACACCCTACAAAGTTAAACAATGATGACAATTTAGGATAACAATGAAGATATGTCAAGGATTTCTCTCTGCTAAGCAAGAAAGGAAAAGTAAAACAAAATGGTCCACTATGCCAGATTAGCCCACTGTATTTACACCGATATACAGGAGACAAGTCGATGAAGATGCACAACAACTTGAATAACAGAAATTTTAAAGTTTTTATGAAAAACGCACATAAAGAAGTTTCAATCTTATAAGGGCTGTACTTAAAATTGTAGTTTTGTTGCATGACATTAAGCAATTGGTTTACCACTGAAAAGGCTTACGCAACCCAAGTATCATAATGGGGAACATTTGTTATCACAATTATAACTGTGGTCTTTCGAATTGACAATGATCTCGAATGGAGATGAATCTTTCATTTATTCTGCTGCACACACCTTGTATTTAGTATTGATTATGTAACCTGGTTCTTCAGATTGCCAAGGGCAACAAGTTCAACACCTCTGCTTCTATTTATTCAAACAAATACCAGAAATGAGTCTGGAAGACATTGTGAAAAATGCATCTCAAGTTGACAATAACTTTGCAGCAGGATAAAATGAGAAATCAGCCTCAGTGAAACCGTTCCAAACCTGTAGCCGGTGCAGATTGGGATTGTTGACCATTACCTCTTTTCTGGTAGTGCCATTCCTCCACCAAGCGGGGCTGGCGGTCACGCATAAGCCCCACATATAGAAAGCGGAAAAGCACTGTAAATCTCGCCATGACTGCCTCCTTTTCCTAAAGAGACACTGAAGACCACAAACATCAAAATGAAGGCAGCTGCGTAAACCGTGATGGAGGCCACAGGACTAAACTCACATAATTCCAGGCAGCCCAGGGTGCCACAGTGCTCTGAAAGCCAGGCCCGGAGAGGATTGTGGGCTGAGAGCGAGCAGGAAGGGGACCATTGCCTGACAGTGAGAAAGGGGGGGGGGGGTATTTAAGGGTATTCTGGCACACTCGTCCCTGTGTTCGAGATGGGTGGAGATAGTGGGGTCAAAGGAGGGTAAAGGAGGGTGTGTTGCCCACAGCTGCCAGGATACAGCAGCAGTAGCAGCTGTGCCCGCCTGGTATTGGCCCCCTGGGCACCTCGCCCAGCCCCGCCCTTCCCCGAATACCCACGGACACGGTCAGAGAGCCCAAGCCAGGTGATCCGATTCATACCGTGCTCTTTAACACCTAATTATATCCCTCTATCCCTTTGTTATATGAGAAGGCGGATTTAACTTGCCCTTTTGACTGAATTGACCACAGCCTCTCGAGGAACCCAATAATAAACCAGGGCCATTTATTACGCTACGCTTCGAACTTTGCCTGTGCCAAGATGAGGCCATTTATTGACTACTACACACACTGACAATGGTTAGCCTGGCAGAACATAATAACTAACAAAGAAGCCAGTCATTCTCACTCAATTGGCTTCTTGCATCAGATTCTGTAAGATACTTCTCCACTTGTCAAGTAAAAACAAAGCCAATTTGAGAGAACAAAAAACAAAGAAAACTGCTCATTCATGCTTGAGGCCATAGAGCACAACGGTGCATTTGAGTAAAATGGCATGGATATTAACGGCAGTATTTTCAGTGAAAAAAATTTTGAGATGAGACAGTGATGAGTGAAAAGGGAGATGATAGGACGTGGTACGTCCGACTCCCATAGTAATGGGTCAATGAACACTAAAATCTTCTCACTTCAAGGCCTTTGCGACATTGCTAGCAGTGTCTCTCAAACCACAATTTGAGTTTTATTCATTGTCACTCCAACTCTCAACAAAAACGGAATTGAGGCACACAGCCTCTATTCAAAGGCTGGCAATATTTAACTGGGCTGATTCATTGCACCATCTTGGCAACACAAGGCCTGGCTTCTCAACCTAGTCTGCTCTTGAGACACATGCAGTCCAACAAGCACAAAAATAACACTAACATCCACAGCAGTCAAAAATAGAGGCATCTGTATCAGAGAATGTATTGGTTGTGCTGCCCCAAAAGCACATAAAAACAGCAGGGAAAATGGTGATTGGCAGGGCCCTGGGAAAGTTTAGGCTTGCATGCATTATATTCACAGTAGAGTGGCCGCCTCCATACACAGTGTTCGGGCAGCACTATTGAGCAGAATAAGAGATACCAGAGTCAGTCCACTCCACACAATGCTTCTCCTCATAGACACTTACATCGGGAACCAAGCACTGCGTCAAACTACTAAGTTCTGTCTTTTATTTTCAAAGCTCTGGATTTACGCCAATGTGGGTCAAAAAGGGCAGTGGATACTAAAATTAAAAATACACTGGCTTATTTAGGTTATTCATCATCGTATAATAGCCTAAACCCCACACAACTGAATTAGCACAATAGTCTTTCAATCCCTTTCAAAAAGGAGACAGAACATCTCTTTTAAGAAATCAGCTGAGATTTTTTGGCTTGTGGCATAGATGCACAATAACTGGCTCTCTCATCTCACAGAGCTCCGTCATTGTTTACTGTGAAGCTGACAGAGAGAATGAAGTTACTTCTCTACAGACTCAGGGCCCATAGGGCAAATGTGAGTGGAGTGTAATTACACAAGCCTGGCTAACTCTGTAACCCTCATTAATTGTGTGCATGCTTAAGCACTTCTGCATGCATGGGTAACTGTGTAATTTCTTTTTATTACGCAGAAACCAACTCATCAATATCTCTGCTCTTGATGACTGACTTTTTTTTATTAGTTAAAATGACAAAACCCATTGTCCTCTCACGTTGTATGATGCGAAGAGATAGGGTTAGGACACAAGACAGAAGGACCTTTGGATGATGTTGGGGATACCCAACTCACTGATGCAATCAACTAAGAGCATGAAACTGGTTCAGGACCCACCCCACCTCGATCATCCGTGCAGGTAGTTCAGTCATTCCAGCTCAGCCGTGATCAACTCCAAGTTGGACTGAAGGAGCGAGCGATTAAGCAAAAATATCTGCACCTGAAATCATTTTAAATTCATGACATGTGACGCGCCATTATTAAAGTCACAAGTCTATTGCAGCGCTGCCCATGATTTATAAACGGAAGAGGGCAGGAAGTGCGCCGCTCGAACAGAGCGCTGGAATCAAGAGGCGGCGTTGCACCAGAATCTGTGACTCAGCAAAGAGCTCACAGCAGATGTAATACCACAGCTTGTACTGGGCTATGATAAGGAAACCCAAATAGGTGCATAATGATCATTCAGTTGAATAAAGTATGAGTAACGCAATAGCATTGGCTAGTTACCCATCCTATGAGTAAACTGAATTAACCAACTGAATACTCGTGACCCATGGTGCTTGCAAGCAAACTTTAGCTAGGAATCAATTTACCACCAGTGGAGCTCCTAATTCAGTGCAACACTAAAACAAACAAAAACAAGAGAATCAAGATAACCTAATCACGTAGATACATAGGTTTAACCAGAAAACAATTTCAAATCAAATATCAAACTCTACCAAAGACTTTCTATGCATGCTAATCTCACTGGCCAGCAGCCAGAGGCAATGACAAATATCACTGTGGCATTGGACAGACTGTTGGACACATGCGTTATCTCTGATTTTTTTTCTTACTGTCCAACCAACAAATCAGAATTGTGGATGCACTTATGAGGCTCAGAACATACCAGATGGGTCAACTAAATGAACTTGATTGCTGGAATCAAAATGCGCATGTATGTGTGCGTGTCTGTGAGTATACACACACACACACACACACACACATATGTATATATTTACATATGGTTTGGGGAGAGAGAGAGAGACAGAGACAGACACAGAAGAGCATGCACTTGCTCATGTGCAGTTTGTATTTACATGAGCTGGGTGATAGTAGCTGAATGATAGGAATGAGCAGTTGTCAGTGAGGAACAGGTGGTAGGGGAGGTGTGGCCAGTAGACCACCTCATGCTTGCTTGGCATATCCCACAAAAGCCCCAGGCTCAGTGCAAGACGACATGGCTCCGCCTCTGCCCAATTCTCACAAACCGCAGGCCAGCACTGCTGCCCGAATGTCAACCAAATTTTGAGCTGTAATCAATTTGTAATATGATCAACTACCTCCAAGTTTAAAATACATTGGTTTCACTGAGGTATGAACAAAGTGTCATTTTATTTAATGTTCAGTGCATTTACCCAAAGCCAAAACTGTAATTTCGTACTTTACCCTTCAGTACTTTGTAGTACTTTCAGAACGTTATTTCCATGAAAATGAGAATCGCTCTTACTGACAATCACATTCCAGTTAAGTTCAACAAAAATGAGAGTGAGCATCTAATGATAAAATCAAGGGTATGTAGGTTTTCAGAACAAATCACATAATTATCCACTCTGCTACAGCTGATTCCCAATTGGATTGGGCAGTGCTTCTATTTTTCCTACATTTGCTGCTCCACTTCGAGAAATGTGCTGCTAGACAATCTGAAAACTGTTGTCCCACATGCACCAACTATTCAGTCACAGTCTTGCTCCATGTCAAAGTGTGTACTGAGAGCAACAAACATTTCAGAAATGGTTTGTTCAGTACTGTAGGGGGATCTGGGTAGTTCAGCGAGCTTGCATTCTTGCATACTACAGGGGGTCACCAAGCTGTCACGGAATTACAGTCCCATTACATTTTGGGTTGTAACTCTAGAACTAAATAAGATAAAATCAAGTATGATATGTCATATTGACGGTACTTACTTGTTCTTTAATATTATTAAGTGAAAAAATATTTTTTGAGAAATTTTCATAGAAGAAACAAGCAAGAACTACTCCGTCACGGAATTACACAAAATTGATGTGGTTTTTTTTTAATGTTGTGTTTAACTATCCAGAAATGATGTTCCTATCATAGTCAAGTTATGAAACTTCAATATGTTCATATTTAATGTGTTTTTTGTTATTACTGTCAGTTATAGAAACAAATATTGACTTTAACCCTGCTTTATGGGCAAGAAATTTCAAAAAGTCAATGTCACGGAATTACAAGAGGAAAATTGTCACGGAATGACAACAATAGACAACAATTAGATTCAATGTATTTATTTCAATATATTATACATATGTACATAATTATTTACATTTTTACAGTTTAGCAATATATTACAATGAGTTTTCCACTTATAATGACCAATCATAATACATACTTCAATTTTTTTTTTTAATCTCCATGTCAACATTGGCTTGGCGGCCCCCTACAGTAAACTGTTTGCCAAAACCGGATCCAGAAGAGAATCACAACAATATTGCTTGAATTACATTCCATTCCCAGTCAGACTTAAAACACAGCAAAGAGTAGCTGGGTAAAGTTTCCAGGCATAGACGTTGGAACTATATTGAGTGGGGGGGGGGCAGGATTTTTGATGGGGGTCTGTGCTCATATATGTACGCAGTGTTTTCTGAACAAGGATTAGATTTTAAGCAGGATACTTTGATTACCACACAGTTATTAAAGGCTGTATCGGCGATATGACATCACTATTGTTGACAGTTGAAACATTCTCAAAACACAACAGAGCCGCTCGCCCCTCCCCTTCAGAAGTTTGGAAAGTAACGCGCTTTTCTTAAAGCGAAACTTCTGAGAAACTTATGAGCTCAGCTAACTTATCGCAATCGATTCGCTCGCAGCAGCACCTTAAGCCGCTTTCACACTGGACGCGAAACAAATTTTTCACACGACAGATTACATTCAACATCAATGCAAAGACGTGAATACATGCGTGAAAACGTGTGTATTCACGTCTTTGCAATGACCTTGAATGTAATCTGTCGCACGAAAAATTTGTTTCGCGTCCGGTGTGAAAGCAGCTTAAGAATGGCTCACTCAGCTGGGTAAATGGCCCTGTACATCTCGATGTGATAAACGCCCGGTAGCAACAATGACGACCATTGCCAGATGATAATTTTACACCATTAGTGCTAGCTACAACAAGGCATCTGACAATTATCTTAGCTCAGCATTACAAAATGAGTATTAACAACCTCATACAGATCACCACTTTTAGCTAAACTAATCACGCGGTTAAACATTCATCGAAGAATTTCAATTCTGAGTACGAGAGAAAAAAAATGTTATTTCACAAACACAAACTCTGATTTTATCAGACAGAAATGGCTAACTCATTAGCTCCCCCCCCCCCATTCCAACGTCTATGTCTCCAGGAGGTAGAGGTCACTGGTTTCAAATCTCGCCAAAGCATCACAAAATCAGCATGCTGCCCGTCTAATGACAGTGAAATGTTAACAGTTGTAACAAGAGCCATCTGGCAATGGCGGATCCCCCAGGCTGTAGGTAGAACTAACTAGACCATAAGGAGAAGCTCCATACCAAATTTGGTGTTTGTAAGTGGTATAGTTTTCGAGTTCTGGTCCGGAAACTATTTTATTACAGACGGACGAACAGACGGACGAACAGACGGACACACTGATCGCTATATCCCCCCGCATTATATGCCAGGGGGATAAAAACAATTCAGGGATCACAAAAAGGGAGACATGCAGAGGACAACCCAAATGCACGATTAAAATAAACATGACACCATCACCCAGAGGAACCATGAAACGCAAATTGGTTTCCAACTGTTTTTTTTTTCCCCTTTTTGTCCTGTAACCGATATACCCAAGACATTCAATTTTATCAAAGGCAAATTTTTTAGTAAGACAGGTTAAAGAATGAAAAAAGATGAATGACTACAGTCTCATGTTTTATAGTCGCCACGATCGTGGCAGTTAGTTGCTGACAAAATTGGAGGATGAAAGAGCCAATTACATGGTCACAATTTCACTGTACCATTGCAATCATCTGACCAGCCAATGCCACTGGCAAGCAGCAGAATGAAGTGGTCCACAGAAAGAAAAGTTCAACTAAGAACCAGTCCAAGGAACACCTGCTGGCATAAAGGATTTCAGCCACTGTACAATTCATGCTCAACGAGCAGAAGATATACAGCAATCCCACACCAGCCTCAGTTAGAAGGAAAAAAGTTCCTTTAAAACAACACACAGAATGTCCATTTAGGTCACTTAATGGCGATAACTCGAGTCAGTCATGTAAGGCATAATTGCCTCCGCGAAGTGCATTGAAACCGTGGAATGCTCACCTTCGAGTTGATTATCCCGCTTATACCATGGTCATTTGCCAGCAATATCAAATCGCAGCATTAATCTGAAACGGAGATTATGCATAACCCAACATTATGCGCGATCATGCAGACTGTAGCTAACTTGCTACCCACAATTACAATGAACTTATGACGGTTTCGGTAGAGTCAGCGAGCTGAAATCAGTCTGCTGGCATATCACGTAGCTAGCGACTGTCAGCAGTCACTGATACATGAAGTGGACACGTTAGCCTCATTTGTAACCGTACTCAATTACAATCTTTTAATGGATAAAGGCTGATTATTTCACTGCTATAATATTTACGGTCATTATGGCTTGAGTACGAGTCAGCGAGGTGAAATCAGTCTGCTGGCATAGCACGTAGCTAGCGAACTGTCAGCAGTCGCTGATACATGAAGTGGACAAGTCAGCTTCATTTGTAACCGTACACAGTTACAATCGTTTAATGGATAAAGCCTGATTACTTTGCTGCTACAATATTTATGGTCATAATCGCTTGAGTACCTATTGTTAACCGCCCCGCAGGACGCAACTTATATGACGCTGCTAAATTTACTGGAGATAAATGGCCAGCTAGGTTTCTGTTGTACCCAGTCAAATATCAGCTCTAACATTGCTATGGTTATAAGTTGGCTAGTGGATGAATTTCGAATGGTGAAACGACCGTAGCCAAACTACCTGTGCGGTTCCACGGTTTTAATGCATACCTGCCAGCCAATCAGAAAAAAGTATTCACCCAGACCATGGTATAAGGGTTACTAACCAACTCTTAGCCCCATTACCGTCCAATTTTGAAGCACAACTTTGCATGATCAACTTCCTTAACGAATGACACAACACAAAATTGCAATAAAGCACTGCCAACCTTGTAGCATTATATTATCTTCAAAAGCATTTTTTCATTTGTTTGCGAATGATACAAACAAAAAAAGCCAAGAATTGTTGGAATCGCGACAATAACCTGAGAATGAGCACACAAGCGCAAGTTGGACAATATGGGCCAGATTTCATACCAAATTGAAACATTTATTCTCATACCATTTCATCAACCTCATTGTTTAGTTCAATAAAACCGAAAAGTCAAGGTAAAATACACTGCCTGGCCAAAAAAAGTCACCACCTGGATTGACCTAACTAAATAGGTTAGAGCAGTGGTTCTCAAACTCGTTCCTGGCGCCCCACTGTGTATGCTGGTTTTTGTTACAACCACAACTGCAATCACAGACTTTTAACAAGGTGTCGATTTGTCTTAATTAGCTGCATTCCATGTTTAGAGCAGATACTTACCACCTTTAGCTGCATTTTTATGGACGTATCCACTGTGCCATGAAGAATAAAAACCGTCAAGGATGTCGCACTTATTTTCCCATATTGTGCGGATTTGCAGGTAAAAAACATTTATAAACAAATCAAACTAGACTGAGAAAATCAGTAAGCTCCAAAGTGGGTTGCTGAACACAGGTGTTTTGAATTCTTTCAAAATAATTTTCCTGAAATTAATAAAATGAACAAACAGGTGTGACTTTACTATTTGCTAAATACATTGCTGGTTTTTGTAACCATGTATTGACAGTTTTACCAATGAGGAACCTATTGATTGCTTACGTTAATTGAGGGTTCGGTCAAATTGTTTCCCTCTGCAGTTAATTCATTCTGGTTTCCAACATCTCATTGTGGATATGAAATTTTAATTCATGGCATGTGTAGATTTGTCAAATGTGGCTTTGAAGAGGACAAATAACTGCTTTAAACATGAATGCACCTAATTAAGGCAAATCAACAGCTTGTTCAAGTCCTAAGATTGCAGCTGTGGTCGGAACAAAAACAAGCATACACAGGGGGGCACCAGGCCAGAGTTTAAGAACCACTGGGTTAGAACCTTCCACTGGAACATTACTGCACAATTAATATGTTTAATATGTATGATTAATATGTTTCAGCAGACAACATGTTACTTTACCCCAACTGATGCAGTGAGTAGCTTCTTATTTCTTAAACATGTTGGATGACATATCCTCTGGTCATGGAAAAGATGTTACTCTGTTTCAGAAAGGTCAAATTATTGGCCTCCTTGAAACAAAGAAAGCTACTAAGGAGATTACTGAAACATAAAATTGGGTTAAGAGCTGTCCAATACATTATTAAAAGTTGGAAAGATAGTAATTGAACCACTAGAAATGTGGGCAGAAAAAAAAATCTTGAATGATTATGATATGGAGATCACTTCAACATTTGGTGAAATATCGAAAAAAAAACCGCAGAACTCACTGCTGTGTTTAATACCGAAAGAAAGAGCATCTCCACAAGTACAATATGAAGAAAACTCAAGGGATTGAGACAAAACAGCTGTGTAGCCTTGAGAAAATCACTCATCTGTGTGGAAAAAAGGCTTCAACTTGCTAAGGAGAATAAGGATTGGACTCTGGGGCAATGGATAAACGTCAATTGGTGTGATAAATCCAGACTTACTCAGTTCCAGAGCGATGGGGAAAAAGAGGCGGATGAAGTGATGCGTCCATCTTGCCTAATGCCCCTCATACAACCCTGTCGGGGGCAGAGGTATGATCTTCCTTCCCTCATGGCATGTGCATATTCCAAGATGACTGTACCAGGAATCATCAGGCTAAAATTGTGTTACTATGATTCAGGGGCCATGAGAAATCATTTTCATGCCTGGACTGGCCACCACAGAGTCCAGCCGTTAACCCCATTGAAAATCTTCGGGATGTGCTGGAGAAGACTTCACGCAGCGTCTCGGCTCTCCCGTTGTCAATACAAGACATTGGCGAAAAATTAATGCTAGTCTGGACAGGAATAAATGCTGTGACACTGCATGAGCTTATCGAAACAAAGGCACAGTGAATGTGTGCCATAAACAAAGTTAAAGGCGGCCCAACAAAACATTAAAACCATCCTCCTCTACCCAGTGCATTTTTAAAAAAGTGCCACAAGAAACAGACTATCTGCCATAGTCCGAATAAAGAAATGGGGTAAAATAAGCAGTGTACCTCGCTCCATTGAAATGGGTAGAGATGTCTTGTCGGCCCGCCACCCCCTCCCACTTCCAGCAGTCATACTTGGTTTCCCAGCTCCAGCTCTGATGGCTCTGTAATGGAGCTCGTTGCCAGCTCTCACAGCAGTAAAATCCCACCTCTGAACTAACGGAGCCTTCCTTCCAGCCTGGGGCCAGCCCAATGGGAGGAGGAGAGGACAAGATCTCACGGATCCTGTATGGATCAATGCTTCCCATGTCCCAGTCCATCCAGAGATGCTGGTGCGAGGTAATCAAATGAAAAACCAGAACGGCTGGTCCACAAGAAAACGGTGTCCTGGGAGTCCAAAGGATTCTATTCTAAAAGCATCCCATACACAACAGTTTAAGAAGTCGCACTTTCTGAAAATCATTTCATCAATTCTATTCGGACTCCAAACATTCACAAATTCTACGTGCAATCCACTGCCGTGAGTGGCTCAGTGACACTGGATCTCAAGTAATGATGCTCAGTCAATGCTGCCAACGATGCTGCTAGGAAAACAAGCATGCCTGAACAGAGCAAAATGACTAAAGACAGAGTGGCTGTTCTTTCAAGCAAGAATTTGACAGCCAGTTGAACAAAAGGCGAGCCAGAGGACGGCTGGCTTTCCCCCACAACCCCTGCCTTACAGAGAGGACTTCTCTCGTGTAATGAGCGCCGGAGGATATCCCCAACACCTGCGCAGTGCTAATGCCCATCTACCTCTCATCACACCCAAACCTTGGCTGCTTTACTTCCATCAGAGCTTCCCAAACCAAAATTGCAGGCTTAATTCAAGATTCCCAGGACTAACAGAGAACCAGACAGAATTCCCAAGAATGAATCATAATCCCCCTCTCTGCACCACTGAGTCGTCCCACAGAGCCACAAGGAGCAGCGAAGAACAGTCTGCAGGCTTCCGTCACAGCTAATGACTGCACTGAGAAGTGTAAATTCCGTCAACACTCGCATCCTTTTATAGAAACTGCCAGCACAATCTATGAACAATGCTTATCAAAATCTATTTTGAGAATTAGCATCTTATTCCTCACTGGCTTTCCATCATTATCATTACCTCTGGTTTTTTAACCAGACTATCTCTGAGGGATACAGACCTTAAAAAAAAAAAAAAAAGAGCCTTTTCAACCAGTCTCTGTAAGTGCAACTAGACTCACTATTCATCAGGAGGCCTTTGAAGAGACTCCAACATGCATGACCCAGGACTAATTTTTCAGACCGGGTAAGTGAAGTCCATCTGTTTGCCATCTCCCAGTCAGAACACTGTAAAAGCGTAAGATTAGCCAAACACAATTTTTGCTGTTAAGTGAAAAAATTGAAAACAGAGTGTCCATTAAAATGACAGGCAGAAGAGACAAAGCGGACCCTTTGATTGAGGGCTTAGGAATCTCAGAGGCTAAAATGTGATACCATACCAAGGACCAGAGACCTCCTTAATCCGAGGCCTGTATTTCTCAAAGGACCATAAACCAAAGAGTCCAGAACCTTAGACATTCAAAAGGGTTCTGCTTTGTGCACATGGCCTTGCAGTGTGAAGCAGAGTATTGGATACATTGTGCAGCTCTGGAGGCAGGTGAGAGTAAATTCAGAGAAAAATGAAGACACTGCAGCCAAGCATCCTCATCTTGACAATGATGGAGTGTCTGTCACCATAAAGCTGCCAAAGTTGAGCAATAGACTGCATTTTGCTTCAGCATCGTCCCTCATGGCCCGTTCCAAGTAGTTAAAAGTAATTATTTAGCATACAAAGTGCTCGCTCTTGGCCATGTGCAACTTCCAAATGTCCCCATCACGACAACAAAACAGCCTCTGCAGCAATGGCACAACCTTTCTCAGACTCCCGTCCTTAACAGTAAGACATGTGGTTGGCTGGGATGCCAGAGGAACACTTCCTTATCAGGAGAGCAGGGGCAGTGGAGGCCAGCGGCGGCACTCACAATGCCCATCTCCCCGTGCAGCTAGTGTGCACTGGCACCAGTGCCAAGGAGGCCACACTTGCTCCAGAGAAAAACTACCTGTCCTTGTAGGTGGGTTACTTTGGCTCCAGCAGAATGGGATTAATTCTGGAAGCTTCCCACACCCACACTGCTTTCTGAGATAGTGCAGCCACGATTTTCATAATGCTCTCTCTCCTCAAGAGAACATGGCCGAATGCATAAAGGAGCTAATTCACCACATTAAGTTTACAGCATTAATGTACGATGACTACACAAGCAGTGGTAAAGAGGAGATCAGCAATTAGCTCACATTTTTCGTTTATTTTTTTTACATTTTTCGGGAAAAATGTCTCTAGAAAATATTGTTCAATTCCAGATTTGGAGATCAGATATTCTAGAACGTGGTTTCCTACAGTGCCAACATTCACTCAGGCATTCCTCATAAAATATCGCTGCATTTGGCTCAACGCAGCGTGGACACAACCAGCCGGCAGGGTGGGCCGCAAGTCGCCGGGGGTCCCATCTGTCAACCTCTCAGAATCGCTTTCTCACAGCAGGGGACAGATGCTGTAACAGATTCAATTGTTGTGATGACCGTTTGAATGAGGGATCACAGAGACACCAGGGCAGGGAAGAGCAGAAACCAACAGACACCGCAGACATGACAGGCCAGAGCAGTGTGGCTCAAGCCTCAACAGCTCCTCAGCGGCTCCTTAATTTTTGCCGGATCAGGGTTGCCTGACAGCCAACCAAACCATCACAGTAGATTAAAATGCTCACTGCTCGCAAAACGGGCTAGCGTGCCAATTCAACGGATATCATGTAGCGGGTATGGACACGATGAGAGTGGACACAGGCATGGGAAGCCAAAGTGACAATCCGCTCTAATGAACTGTAAGGAAAAACCAACAATACCACAGGCAGACCACCTGAACGATGTGTGTTTGTATACTCAGGAAATTCTGCAAATTAAAAAATAAAAAAAATCATCAGGACTGAAATAAAAAAAAAAAAAAAACATGCAAGCCCCAGTTCCCCAGCACTCAGTACAACCACAAGAGCTCCTTTGACTGACACTTCAAATTGCTTCAAATTGCAGGTCACCAAACAGAAATCCATCGGTGGATTCCGCAGGGGTCACCAACAGAAATCCATCGGTGGATTCCGCAGGAGACATCAAATGAATAAAACTCAATCTAGCAGATTATAGCAGAGGGCTCTCACAGGGCTTTGATTCAACTACATTAATTATTTTTGTAGCCTGTGTTGGCCAAAATAGCTTCCCCATTGTGAATTATACCTCTTTCAATGCAAATACACCACGAAGAACAGCACGTTTCCCCTTTTTTAGATTGTTAATCTGTATTTTTGTAAAGGGAGAACTGAAATGAGAGACAAAAAGCATAGGAATACCTAATGCTAGAAGCAAGCGTGACTGCTTGCTATAGGGCAGGATCTGAGAATGAAAGCAACCATCATAAAGGAATAATGTAGGGTGACGTCTACTTTCCCTAAAATAAAATTTGATCGGAAATCAGAAGCTTCTGACCAACTCTAAAATGCATTCATGGGTCCAGAGATTACTGTTCTGATTTCTCCCAAGCAAATCATGTCGAGGAAGTGCGAAAGATGCGCCACAAACAGTTTACTCATGTGTGCCCAGCCGTTTTATCTTCCTTGTTGGCTGTTCAATGTCACCAGTTGAGACTAATTCCTAAACTTTCCCAGCAGTCAGTCAGCGAGATTCATTTCATTACAATGAGACATCTCCACCACGCTAATGAGTCACACACTGTTCTGAGAAAACTTCTGAGGAGCTTTATAGCTCTGACTTATGCAGCATTAATTAACAAATATCTGCACCATTGAAGTGAAAATTACAGCCAGTCACTTGACTAACCGAGAGTGCATTTGCTATATTTATGTTACTGCGAAGGTCACCAAGACCAGGCTTCTGAGTCAGAGCGAATCACCACATCACATGTTCCTGAATCCAGCCAGTGAGTTGCTCACTGGACATGCAGGAAAACACCCCTAAGCCACAACAATCGATAAGCTTGACTGCACAGGATAATCAATGAGAAATGGAAAATGGAGGAAATGGAGCCTATGGGAACGTTGTCCTTTTAAAAGCTTTCATTACATGCCCATCCCAACCTTAGAGGTCATTTTTAAGCCTCATTCAATAAAGGGCTCAGACATGTGGCATTGGTGTTGACGTGATTTGTTTGCATCAACAAATGATGAGAAGATACCATCACTCAATACAACAGCACTCTGCCCATGCACAACTAAATATTTCATCAAATTACTTCATTATCACCCCTACTCTGCTGGTCAGTTAAACAGCGAATGCAGAAGCAAGGCCTAAAAGCATGAACATAGCATGTTGGCTTATTTAGGAAAATGACAAAACAGAGCCCTCTGTATGGAATAACCAATTAATAATAATTGAAATCACTTAAAAAATGATTTCAGGTGTATTCTGAAAAATTCAGATGATGCAGAACATGAACAGCCAGCACCCAGCTGCGATCTCCAGGATTATAGGCTTACTACAGGATCCAAGTGGAAATACTGCTGGGGAAATTGTAGAAGGTATTCCTCATAAGTCAGAAAGAGGGAAAAAAACAGAAAGAGAGAAGAATCCAACTGCCACTGGAGCGGGGGTGGAGGGATCAAATTTAGGCCAGGAGAAAGCTTTTGGTGGGACAACAATGCCCCTCCACCGAAGAACAACATCCCCTGGGACAGATTACCCCTCATCCCTGCACATACAGTTATCTTCTCCCCAGCTTTACAGTCAAAACCTTCACTGGGTCATTAATAATTGAGCAATTTGTTGTTTAGATTAGCCAGCAGAGCAAAAGACCACAAAATACACGCTCATGGTAGTAGGGACACTAATAATGAACCAGCAAAAATTTCTGTTATAAGGCATTATTTTTACATTGTGGGCCTGCCCATAAAATAGAGCATGACATTTGAAGGTTGTACAATCATTTTGAGCATTGTGTGTCATATCTATTGTACATTTAGATTAGACTATAAATCAATAAACACACAGTCTCTCCAATAAAAATTGTGTGTGCGTGTATTCATGCACATGTTTGCACGTGCAACATGTGTACAGCGTGCACGCAGTAGGAGTGTGGAACAAGAGAGATGAGGGGACGGAGACACTAGAACCATTACTTCACAATTTCATCTCACGATGGAGACAAACCTCAACTGGCTACATGCATAGCTCAATTGGCAATTATTAAAATCACAACAACAGCAACAGCAGATTGTGTACTTGAGATTTACATTAGACAGTGTGATTAAAACACAGCCCCAAATAAACCCTGCAGCTGTTGCAAGAAACCCTGAAAAAAAGCAAAATTTAACTCAATTATACTTCTACATTCAAAATCTATTACTTCAACAATTCTGTGTCAGAACAAAATAATCTGAGTAGTCACAAGCTTATTAGAACATTCTAGTGTTGAGCAATATTTAGCCAGATATCATATGCTCAAATAATTAGTTAAAAAAAAGATGTAAGAAGTGAAATCTTCACATACGAGAAAAAAAAAGAAAATTACCTTTTTCGTGGAAAAGGCTTGTATACAGCAGCTCAAATGGCTGCTGATCTCCCAGCAACCATACCTTCTCTGCTTCTCCCAGTGACGGAGACAGTGCGCTCTCTTAATTGTGCCCATGTGTCTTAATTCACAACAGACCTGGAAGTCATTTATAAGCAAAAAGGAAAGCAGGAGCTGCTGTGAAGCCCACATTAATCCATGGGCTGCAGGGAGGGTAGTATAGAGTACATCAGGTTTAGAGTCAATGAAAAAGCATGGCTAAAGGAAGGACACCTCCCTCCCGTTCATGTTTGAAAGAAAACCCAATGCCGGCAGTTAGGCCGTCCCTGCTTTTTGAATTCCAGAGTTGCCGTTTATATGCCTAGCAAACCGCTGGCAGTTAAGTGTTCAAAATTGGATTAGGAAACAAACCGCGCAGCAGGTTTATCAACAAGCGGGTGAGGAGCAGCACTGTGCACTGCAGTGTTTTTGAACCACGCACAAGAACAGTTATGTGCCATAAAAGGGTTCTCGAAGCGGCTAGCAGCAGCGCAGCCCAGCAGTACTAACGGCACCTGTATCTACCCTCCTTCTGTCATTTCTGGAGTCTCATAGTCTTTTAAGAGTGTATTTCAACCCTTAACAGTTTCATAAAGCCTGTTTTTGGAATGTTTTCACTCCTAGAAAATGAAATTCCAGAAACAGAACAGCCTCAGAATGGTATCTGGAGGAGAAGTAGTTAGCCAGGCAGCAGCCTGAGCTGCTGACAGACTTCCAGAGAGAAAGCACATCAGCCAATGAAAACTTCATATGTTGGCGATTCTGTGGGAAGAGGGAGGTCAAAAACCAGGGGCACTGGACTCCAGCATAGTTCAGCTGCTCCAAGCCGAATTACATGCATCTTGCAGGGCATCTAGGTTTACAGTCCCGAGTGACCGACAGCCCTTTGTTCTGCGACCATGGCCGTGGCACCCTCAAGTCAACAGCTATCTTGTTTGGTCAGTGGGTCGCTGTGACTAGCCGATAGCATTTCGGCCCTCCGCCCTAATCTCCCATTTTACTGGAGTAGAGGACAGTTCTGGGGGGGGGGGACTATTTTTGAGAACCGAGCAGTGGGCCACCCCACATCTCCACCCAAATCCTACTTATTTATCCTGTAGTTAAGGCCAAATCTGTCACTCTCTTCATCTCCAATTCTCTTTACTTCTTTCTCGCCAACTCTCTCCCCCTCCAAATGTGCTTTTCTTGCATTTGGAGGGCAGGATCTTTGTCCTTGTGCTACAATGCATCAGTGTTGCCGCCACAATGCAAAGCTATATCGAGCGACTCTCCTGTCTGGTCACGATAACCGCCCCCTCCCCCAGGCACACACTGTGATAACCGAAAACAACAGCCCACTTCATTATGAAAATACAGAAGTGCTCCACAAAACAACCCCAGCCCAGAAATGGAAGTGAAATCCACCTGGCTTTCAGTCCTCAGTAAGGCTGAGCACTTAAAAAGCGTTACCTCAGAATCATTGTCCAGTATTTAGATCCTTAGAACCACAGTTTCCTCCTGAAATTTCAAAAACTGACTTTTGGCAAAGGGCTCCGCATGTTTCCTGGAAGCACTTAAGAGGCAGAATGGAGACTGACAGCAGCATTCGCAGCACAGTGTGCAACCTTAGCAGGCCACTGGTGAATCATCAGCCAATGATCAATGAGACAGGTGGGCACCATGGTAACACAAAGCTGGAGTCACATGACTAGCTCCCCAACCCCCATCAGCCTTCAGCACAAGCATATCCCATTTCCAGTGCTAATAAACTCCATTCACACCAGTAAGGTTCCATAATGCTTCTCATGTAATCATTCAAACCAATTATTCATTCAGGAATTTCGTAAAAAACCAGGCAAGCAAAAAACACACAAATTTGCAATGCAATGTCAAGCCTCAGAGAAAATTCACAAAGAACGCTACCTGCACCAACTCAAAAATGCAAACAGCAGCTGCAGGGCCATTGCCTTTTGAAGCCCTGCAAAAAAAGGCAGAGGCAGCGACAGACAGGACCTCCCGCTCTCTCCTTTTGATGTCTTCAGCTGGTAGGAAAGTTGATTCACTCCTCTCAGCCCATCAGAGCAACCCGAGGTGGTGGTGGCGCGTTTCTTTTGGCAGAACTGTGCAAGTAATTTTGACGATAGCTTAATGACAGTCAAGAGAGAAGCCAGGTGAAGAAGTGGCTCAGGGATGGCCCACCCTCACCCTCACCCTCACCCTCAGGAATGGGCCCACCCTCACACTCCACATCCTCCCATGACCGTAACATTGCAGAAGCCTATCGCAGAGTTCTTCCATGAATCCTAACGGCTCGCCTTAAGCTCTTGGGCAGCAGGGTGGCAAACCTGATTAGATACTTTATTCACTTTGAGTGGGAACCGCAAAAACAAAGGAATAAAGGCTGCCTTTGAGAAGCACTAACTCCCTTATAAATGCAAGCGGTCTCAGTCTCAGCCTATATGATCACCTCATGTTTTTCCACAAATACTGCTTCTGCCCATTAAGAGTGTGTTAAACATGAATACACCCATGAAAGGAAATTTATCTGAAATAGTGAGACCTGAGACTGATTCAAAATGAAACAACAATAAGTCATAAGCCCAGTAAAATAATGGTTTAATGTCACTAAAAAGTTTCCCCAGACTCAGAATTATAGTTGCCCCCAAGAGCACTTGTCATCCTTTCCCTAGAGTATAAACTCCCACATCCAGCAAGAAACCAACAGCCCATTAGTTCAGATATTATCCCAACTGACACCTTTTACTACTTGCTACCGGAATATTGGTTTCTTTCACTACTCAAAAAAAAAAAAAAAAAAACCAATATGGAACAGTTCTTATCCCTTTTGCCACTGGGTGATAAAATAAACCCATGTAGCCTATATAACATTCACTCTATTTACATGAGATGTTGCTAATAAAAATATATACTTGTGGCAAAGAATATGGGATCTACATCTCAAAAAAGCTATAAATCAAGCATATAAAATAATTCCCTCAGAGACAGGCATATTATAGGCACCCATTCACAAAAAACTTAGAGGACGCAGTGGAAAACGTAAATAAATGCGGAATGCAATATTTTGCAAAAAATTTCAACCCTATATTTAATTGAAAATAGTGCAAGGACAACATATTAAAAGTTGAAACAGAAATTTAATTGGTTTATTCTCTGAAACTGGGTCAATATTACAAGCTTCACTTTGCGGACTCTAATTTCGTAGACCAGGCTCAGGCGCGGCGAACGGGGGGTGCGCCGCGCCAACGAGGTCTGTCCAGGCATATGTTGCAATTTCGTGCCCGGCGTAGCCTGGCGCAAGTACTCCTCTGTCCTGCCTCTGTCCCTCCTTCCAGCGCAAGTTGGCAAAGAAGGCGACACAGCCGAGTCAAATCTTGCTCATTGGGAAGAGAAACGATGGATAGCGTGTTCCTATTATTACAAACTGTTGCTGCTTAAAATTTTGGGACATGCATGGACAACAATGCAAGATACGTTACACATTTATTTTCAATATGTGATCTTAACTCAGTACGAGATCATAGCAATCAGGCTGTATTCCTTTCCCCCACTAAAGACGATAAAACCTAAGTGACAATAATAGTAGCCTAGTATTAAGCCGCTTGCACACTGGACGCGAAACAAATTTTTCGCTCGACAGATTGCGTTGAACGCAGTGTCTTGTGTCCGAAAGTCTGACAGGGTTTTAATATATCTCCGTGTCCGACACTCTATTATTGTTTTTAATATCTTCAAATCTACCGACTCTTTTAGATATTAAACGTGAATGTTTTGATAAGAGGGCTCAGTTCTTCAAGATGAGTACCGAGAAATTTCAATTAATGTTTCTGTTTAAGCTCTGCTCAATAAAGTGAGTCGACACTGGCGCAAGACAATGTACAATGCCTCCGTGTCTGACAGCCAAAAAAAAAGAAAGAAAAAAAAGAGGATGATTAGAACAGATTGATAATGAAATAAAGAATAAAAATAAGCATTTTAACAGAACATCCGATGAACACTGCGATTTATCTATTTGCGGGTCATCTTTTTGGAGTTGGTGATATATTTGATTCTTTATTTCGTTATAAATGTGTTCTCATATCAATACTTTTACTTTTTGCTGGCTGCTGGACATGGAGTATTTTGCATTTCGCATCGGACAGTCTTGATCCTGCATGCGATAATTTATTCACACTGTCAATGGTCATGGAATTGATTTGCTCACTGACTACAAGTACTATTTTATCTCTGGTGTGGAAATAAAGCGTGAATCGTTCGATCCATCTGACTAATTTTCAAAAGAAAAACCGAATAAAGACTGATGACTATCTTCAACGGAAGAAAACAGATGAATAGGCTAAAAAGACCAAGAAAAGTCGATAGCTATCAATTTGCATTCTGTGAAGGTTGAACACAAACATAGCCAAGTTTGCACGTCTAATAATTCCTGGAATACTCGGAAAAATTCGAACTTTTATGACTTTCGGACACGGAGCTATATTAATACCTTGTTCGACTATCGCGTCTTTGCATCGACTTTGTCTGTTATCAGTCGTGCTAAAAAATTTGTTTCGTGTCCAGTGTGCAAGCGGCTTCACTGAGCACAGAACGCAAGCATGCTCGCTCTCTCTATCTATCTGTCTATCTATCTGTCTCTCTATCTGTCTATATATATATATATATATATATATATATATATATATAATTATTTATTGCATTAAAATGTGCCTGTTAAAATGTGCCTGACATTCTGGAAACCTGCCTGTGAGATTTCGGTAACGTGTGGGCACTGCGCGCAGTCAGCCAAATTACCACTGCACAGAAATGAAAGCAGGTTGGAGCTGGCGAGTTTCCCGCGCAACTCCAGCGGAGACTTTTTCTACGAAACTGTCACTGCGTCTTGATGAATATGTGACACCTCCCCCTACTACGCCGCCACGCCCATCTCGGCGCAAGTTCGTCAACCAAAGGCAGCGCACACGAAATTACCACTGCGCGGGCTGTGCCGGATGAAATTACCACTGCGTGAGCTGCACCACGCTACGCCACCTGCGCTGCGCCAAGATATTAGAGCCCTGCAAGTTCATTTTCCAGTAAATGTTATTGAATTTAAACCAATATCCTTGCCTAAAATACCCCACATGGACATGTTCGACAGTACAGAAAAAAGTATAACAATGCACTCAAAGAAAAAAATATTGGATTTTTTTTTCGAAAACTGATAGAAAATGGCGGACGAAAATTGGGACGTTTTATTATAATTTATTCTACCCGACGCAGCTCTTGAAAATATGTCTCCCAACACATGTAGTTGAGCTTAAAATAAAGAACTGATACCAAAATTTATATCAAACGTTGATTTAGTTCTCTCTTCTTTGCTTGCAGAGCTCTTGAAAATCCGGCTTCAGTTTACCGTTCCGTGCGTAACCAGTCGTGTCTACTGCAGTTACGTCCGGATCACAGAACATTTTTACCGTCAACAGGTAGTTTTGCATTAGTAGCATGCTTTCTATCAATGAAACACGACACGATCCCCACACTACACATCCTTTTCCCTTCACTTTTGGTGATTTTCATTGTCCATACTTAAAGATATTCTCCTATGGCAATAAACTACGGCTAACCACCAAGACACAATCAGTGTACAACTTATGACATCAGGTGGCTGAGCAGACCAAGCGCAAATGTTCTCGACTGAGGCAAAGGGGGCGTTCCCTTGAGTGGATAACTTGGCAGATAAAATGTAGGTTTTTTTTAAACATTGCATAAAGTACGTGATATTAAAACCATCACTAATTGTTTAAGATAGGTACTTTGTAGCATTTTATCACATAGAAAACAGCTGAATTTCATGTCTTAAGCTCTTTAATACAGCTCTGTTGATATCTGTGTAAAAGTGGAACATTAGGTGAATTATGCCAATGTTTTCCTCACGTCTGGCCGATGAGAATGCACTTCAGTGCAGTGGACATGGCTGTGTATTGGGTTTGTGTTATGTACGGATAGCACTTTGTCACATACCACTTGTTGTTCACATTCTTTTTTTGGTTACATCATTTTTTTCATTGTTTTTATAGTTCACTTCCTAAAATTAATTAACAAAATTAATTCATCATTTGAAATATCAAAACAGATTCCTCAATGTTGTTCCGTACGTAACAGAAGTACAGAGAGTACACAATGCTACTTGGTGTCCAAGTTACGCACTAAACATCTCCAAATACTAGCAGGCTGTGTGAAGATGAAGCTCCTTTTTTTTTTTTTTACTGCTGAACAAGATAAGACCATTTGAGGGAGACAAATGGGACAGAGTAAAATGGCATTAGACAGATTTTACATTGATTTTACAGATTTTACATAACAGTGTGCTGTTATGTGCATGAAATAGTTCTCATACTGTCTATATAGCAGTTTCAGAGAATGACCCAATTGTAAATAAAAAAAATTTAAAAAAAATACCTAATTTTTCATTTGGGCTGAAAATCGAACTTGGTCAGGACCTTAAGACACTATATACCAGGGGTGTCGAACTGACCTGTAAACGAGCCAAGAGGCTGCAGGTTTTCACTCCAACAATGCAGAAGCGCACCTGATACAACTAATCAGTTGTGCAGGCATACATCAGTTGATTAAATCAGTGCTTTCAGGTGAGCTTCTACTTGGTAGGATTGAAGACCTGCAGCCTCTTGGCCCGTTTACGGGTCAGTTTGACACCCCTGCTATATACAGATATGAAATATGAAAAGGATCGATGAAAAACTGAATACGCTGGAGCGCAGACAAGTCAAAAGCTAAAGCACGCATGCACAGATGCACAACATACCACCACTAAAGATACCGAGCATAGCATAAGCCCATTGGGCCTTTTGGCCAAGCGGGCAAAAAACTGGAGCATCTTAACTCGTAGAATAACAGAGCTAGAGCTGTTTGAAGTTTTGCAGAAAAGGCCCCCTGAGAATTGTAGCATGCCCAAAATTGAACTGGGCCTAGATCTTGGGCCCATATATATGCATATAAAATACGAAATGGATCAGTTGAAAACTGAAGGAACTACTGCACTGAAAGAAAATCTGTGCATTTTACAACCTTTGAACTACATAACCTTAAAATTTAGGTCAAATCAAAAACCCATTATATACATATGATGAACAGCACAACCGACAGTAAAAATTTGAGTGCCTTAGTTCGTAGAATAAGGGAGTTAGAGTCGTTTGAATTTTTGCAGGAAAAGCTGCCTGGTGGCCAAAACAAGAATCGCAGCAGGACCAAAATCTAACTCAGGCTAGATCTTGGGCCCATATACATGCATATAAAATATGAAAAGGATCCATGGAAAATTGAAAGCTGTATCGTGCTGAAACAACGTAACGCATGCACGCACACACGCTCGCACAACAGACCACCACTAATGACCCTCAGTACAGCATAAGCCCCTTGGGTCTGTCAGCCGTGCGGGCTAAAAAGTGAGGAAGGGAGCAACAAAAGGCTGGAAAAGTTGTATGATGCTTAAAAAAATAAATAAATAAATAAAATAGGACCAAGGGTCCCGTAGCTTACTGGTAAGCAGTCTCATTGTGATGACACAAGTTTTGAAAATTTCATGTGAAATTTAACATTTGCATCAATGAAAATCAATGTCAAGGCCACTAAAAAGTTCACATACATTTATAGGATCTCCTGTAACACAAACACAATCTTAAGCTCTGAAGCAGTTTTGGTGATACAAGTAATTCGAAATTCAATCAATTGTGGAAAATAAAAGTCATAGAATTTCAAGTTGTCGTCAGCAAATGGACTTTCTAAATGCCTCTAAACAAACCTTGGCTAAGTCTGCGACCATTTTGGTGATACAAGTCATTGTAATTTCACTGTCAAGTTTGACCCTCAAAGGTCAATGACAGTCAAGTTGAATGTCACCAAATGAAAGTTCAAACGTGACTTACTATACGTCTCCAATACACACCTACACTCAATCTGTTACGATTTTGCTGATACAAGTTAATCAAATTTCACTGTATAGTTTGGCCATTGAAGGTCACTGAAGGTCAAGGTCAAGGTCACCAACTGAAACTTCATACATGACTTCTTATATGCCCACAATACAAACCTAACCTCTATCTGTAACAGTTTGGGTGATACAAGTCATTGAAATTTAATAACTATGTGAAGTTTGACCTTCGAAGGTCACAAAATTTCAAGTTCAAGGCCACCAAATGAAAGTTCATGTATGGCTTCCTATAAATTTCCAATACAAACCAACACTATCTGTAATGATTTTGCTGAAATAAGTCATTAAAATTTCACCGCGAAGTTTGGTCATTCAAGGTCATTGAAGTTCAAGTTCAATGTCACCAAATGGAACTTTATATATGACCTTCTTTATGCCCATAATACAAGCCCAAAAACTATCTGTAATAGTTTTGGTGATAGAAGTTATTCAAGCCTATATTTAAGCCTAGAAACCTTTGAAAATTGTTAACATTTTGCTTGACCTCAAGTTTAACCTGTCAAGGTCATCTGAGGTCAACTTTAACAGAGCCAAAATATAGCTCTTAAATAAAACTTCTTATGTAACTTCTTATATGTCAATAATATGAACTTAATCTCGATCTGCAACCATTTAGCTTCCACAGGCGATTTGACCCATTCTCCAAAAGTGTTAAAGTACAGCGCCCCCAGTAGACCCACTTCCGTCAATTCAATTAAAATGGCACTCGCACTGTACATAAAGTGGATTAAGGTGAGTTGATTGCCAGATTTAGAAAAAAAATTATCGTACATTTTTTGAGAAATAATTCTTTGAAATTTCAGGTCATATCTTTAAACATTGTGAATATTTCCCTGACCTCGTGTTTGACCTTTCAATGACATCTGTGGTCAAATGTAATATTGCCAAAATATGGGCCATATATGACTTCCTATATGTCGATGATACAAATTTAATCTCTATCTACAACCATTTGGCCTTCACAGGCCATCTTGCATCTTCCAATGTCTGGAGATGGTCTGGTAGTATGTTATCGCAAATTTATACAAGAATTCATCAGGCCAAAAAAAGAAAAAATGTAAGCCCATAGGGCATGTAAGCTAAAAAGACGGATGGAAATTTGGTTTTAAAAGGCGCATCAACACAATAAGACGTATCCATTCATTAAAATTTGAGCTGAAAAATGCTGCACAATTCAGGAGTTCCGGCCCAAAGCAGAAGTATGACGGATGGACAGACTGACAGACACGCAGAGGGACAAAATTCATTCCTACATCCCCATCATGGTGGGGGATCGAAATATATTTGGCTTATTCAAGAGTCATTTTTATTGACTGATTGCATGAAATAAAGACAAAATCAAGTAGAATTTTAAAATGGATGCTGCCCAAATAACCACATAGTATACAATAACAACAACTTCACTCCACCAATTCAGAGCAAAGGAATGCAGAGGACAGCTCTCCCAGAAAGCCTTCTGGTGGCAGTGAAAAAAAAAATTCTTGTAAGGCTGTAATTGTATTGCCATGTTGTGATGCTAGTACAAGCAAAGAACTGCAGAGGTTTCAGCAAGTAAAAGCATTAACAACCCTTTCATTCCAGCAAACCCACCTCATTGTGTCACCATAGAAACATGCAAACTGAAAAAAACAATGAGAGTACAGCCAAAATAACCCACGTTCACCGCTAATCACAGGAGGGAAAAAAGGGCAGGGGGGAGGGTGGCGGTTTCTTGTCGTGAGAATACGTACCTCCTAATTGGCTGGGCACATCAACTTTCTGTTCACATTTTGGAAGAGAACAATCTGCAAAACAAAAAGATATAAAATGGTCATCAAATATGATAAACAAAAGTAACTTTTTAGCAGCCAAGGATGTCCGAACTTAAATGGAGCGCAATTTCGCCTTAACCCTCACGGAAGCTGGAGAGAAATATAATTCCTTACTGCCAATGATCACTATGTCATAATTAAAAAAAAAAAACAACATTTTCATCAAGTTCATGCACAATCTGTTTGCAATTAAGGTTTAAATTAATTACAAATGCCCATCCAGTCATCCAATCCTACTCATTGTATTTATTGCAGAATGCAATGCATAAACCCCAATTGCAATGAAGTTTGGACATTGTGTAAAACGAAATAAAAACAGAATACAATGATTTGCATATCCTTTTCGTCCTATTCAACTGAGTAAACTACAAAGACAAGATATTTAATGTTCGGACTGATAAACTTTGTTTTTTGTTTTTGAAATTAGGGATAGACCGATATGGATATTTTTAGGGCTGATGCCGATACCGAATTTTTTCTATCACCCTTAGCCAATGACCAATTATGGACTGCCGATTTTCTTGGGCCGATACTGCTTTTGCTCCCTCAATTTACATCAAAAAAATGACACAATGATAACAAATATCACAGGTCTCAAGTTAGACAAACATTCATAGAAAAGTTTCAACCAGCCATCGATGTGATGGCTGCTCCACCCAGTGAGACGCGCAGATAGGATACTGAAGATATGAGCGAAGAAACGGAGACGGAGATTTTAGGGCTGCGTAAGCGCCGAGCCGCGAGGCAGCATATTTTGATTAGTCGCAACTATTAACAGAACACCGGACCTACTCATTTACGCACATTTGTCACAGTATTTTCTGTGTTTCGTGCTTTCTCCATGTTTGGAAGGCCTTTCACGTTTAACGTGTTTGGACTTAGTAGATAACGCTCTGTTACCAGCGAGATTTGGGCCATTATCTTTACAATGAACACGGTGCACTTCACCTTCTTATAACCTCAGCCATTCATAATTTCGATGCAACTCTTTGCGAAAATAATCAACTGATTTCGCCGCCTGTTCATCAGAATCACCGTCACGATTCTCAGTTTCAGTAACTTTTGATACAATCTCGACTTTTTTTTTACATTAACGGTACCAAAAAAAGAAGTCTTCCATTGCTCTTCGTTTCATTTTCCGTCAAAATCTTATGCATAGCTACAATAGTAACTCTCAGTCCCGCGAAATGGAGTGATTGACGGAAAATATTGACCATTCTAGAATCAGTACTGAGGTTTAGGACGTCAACCTCCCCTTTGACGGGTCAGAATGGTTACTGTGAGCTCGTGGGAACACACTGGGTGTGCTCCATTCTTACAACGGTACGCACAGGGTGCCATGATTAGGTATAAAAAGAGCATCCCCAAAAAGCTCAGTCGTGCAAGGATGGAGCGAGGTTCACCACTTTGGGAACAACCGTAAACAACAGTTTAAGAACAACATTTCTCAACGTACAATTGCAAGGAATTTAGGGATTTCATCATCTACAGTCCATAATATCATCAAAAGATTCAGAGAATCCGGAGAAATCTGAACATGTAAGCAGCAAGACCAAAATAATGCGTTGCTGAACAAAATTTCCTGCCTCAAGGTCACAGCGCTAAGGTGGAAGGTGAAATCCAGCAAAAATATCAAGAAAAAAAGTGACGTTTCACATCTGTGTCACAGTGAGTTTCCATACGAAATTTGGTGAAGCTGCGATCAGTAGTTGCCAAGTACTGACCCCTAAAAGATCTCCTGCCACAAGGTCACAGCGCTAAGGTCAAAGGTCAAATCCAGCAAAAATCCTGACGATGTACATCCATGGGTCATAGTGAGTTGCCATACCAAATTTGGTGAAGCTGCGATACTTAGTTGCCGAGTACTGACCCACAAAAGATTTCCAGGGTCAAGGTCACAGCACTAAGGTCAAAGGTCAAATCCAGCAAAAGAAAACTGACATTGGACATCTTGGGGTAACAGTGACTTACCATACCAAATTTGGTGAAGCTGCGATAATTAGTTGCCGAGTACTGACCAGGAAAATATTTCCATAGTCAAGGTCACAGCGCTAGGGTCAAAGTTCAAATCCAGCAAAAAATCTGACGTTGCACATCTATAGGTCATAGTGAGTTAAAATACCAAATTTGGTGAAGCTGTGATCATTAGTTGCAGAGTACTGGCCCGGACAAAGTCATGGACGGACAACAGACAGATGACAGACAGACACGCATATGATGACAATACCCTTCCGGCCGAAGTCAGCAGAGGGGTAAAAACCAACATTGAATGCTCGTGACCATCAGTCCCTAAGGCAGCGCTGCATTAAAAACAAACATCATTTTGTAAAGGATATTACGATGTGAAACACTTTGGAAAACCACTGTCCGTTAACAAAGTTCATCGCTAAATCTACAGTGCAAGTTAAAGCTCTACCATGCAAAGCGAAAGCCATACATCAACACCACCCGCTGTCAGCTTCTCTGGACCCAAGCTCATCTAAGATGGACTGACTGAAAGTGGAGAAGTGTGCTGTGGTCTGATGGGTCCACATTGCAAACTGTTTTTGGAAATCATGGACATTGTGTCCTTTGGGCCAAAGAGGAAAAGGACCATCCAGAAGTCGGAGGGTTACGGCAGGCAATAATCGCAATGACCTGTACGCCACACAGGATGACACAAGTTTTATGCATTCATTCATCTTCTATACCCGCTTATTCCTCACTAGGGTCACGGGGCGAGCTGGAGCCTATCCTAGCTGACTACGGGCAAAAGCAGGGACCCACCTTGGACAGGTTGTTTTTATGCATTTCAAAATTTAATTAATAAGAATCTTCATACTCCAAACTCTCTGTCTTTGAGCAGAGGTGCATCTATTTCCAGGGAGAATTTGCCATCTGATTATTAATTGATGTGTTAATTAGTAGTGAGACCTTGTCCCGTACACCATGCATTTGACGCCACACTGCCATTTCCTTCCTTTTGATAGGGTTTTAAAGTCAAATGGACGGGAATAATTTCAAGTAAAAAAAAAAAAAGTCACTTTGTTAATTGACCAATTACTCTAAAACAATAGGGGGCACTAGAAACTGTTGGGAAATTCCAGAAGGAATTCACATTCCTCGAGCAAAAAGGAGGTGGCTTCACACTGAAGTAAGTCCTTGTTTTATCCAGACTGACAGATGCCAACAGAAGGCAAGTTCTGTAATTCAAAGTGGGTAAAGCCTTTCAAGTGAAACATCCAAGAATGGACAATATCCCCTCTGGTGGAAACCGTAGAGATCCAGTGTGTTGGTCCAGTGTACATTCCCAGTGTAACCAGTGTTTCCAGTGAACCCCATTTAGTTCATTGCCGTTTTCTAGTTTAAAGCCAATTAATATGTCTTTAAGCACAGACATTTTAAAATAACTGCCACCAACAAGGAAAATGCTGAAAACAACCAGAACAAGCAGATGACAATACTGAAGCTATTAAGCTATAGGGCGTTTCAGAAAGTTTGTAAGCAATAGGTGCCAAGATACTTCCAGGTGGCAGAACCTGAGCAGCTTCCCACTGACCTGAAGAGATCCAGCCGGGAAAGTCTACCTTAAATTAATAAGTTTGGGGTTTACGACTTGATATTTTGTAAAGAAATGTTGACTGTTAAATCTGAAAACATAGGTTTTGTAACCAGAAAATACATCTGTGGTGATATACGATGTATCGACCAGCCTCCCACCTGTGTTAGTAACCAACTACCGACAAAGTACTGTTATGAGCCGAGCTTGCAATGCCTATCGGCGGTAAGTGTGGCCTGCTTTTGCCCTATGGCTTTTGCAGCTAATGTGACAGCAGAGCCCCTGGTGACAGCATTTTCTGGTGACAGTGAGCAACAACAGCATCTGCCGTGGAAAAAGCACATAACCGTTTAATTTTAACAATATTAAAATGGTGTTGAGAAAGGTGAAAAAATATATTCTCGCGCTGAACTGTTAAGCAGACAAGAACGCAACTGTCTCAAACTGCAGATTCAACTTACTGTATCCTCGCGTTCTTGGAAGTTTCTGATCCCATTTTCAACTTCTCAAGTTTGAACTCTCAAATATGGGAGTCCGTGAGAAATGGCAGGGCTTATGCTAGCTAGCGTTTGTTAGCTCCATGAAGCTAGACCATGCACCAGAATGAATTATCTAAATCGGTTAAGAACTGTCAACGTTGAAGTGAATTTTTAATCCAAAAAAAAAAAGGAAGTGACAAAAATAGCAGCATCAGTTTACGAGTTAGATAGCCTACAAGTCAGTATAGCCTGGGGCTGTGTACGGCAAATAAGTTCATGTACCGCAGCACCAGGCCAAGGTTGTCAATGCGGCTAAATGATTTAAAATCATGCAGAGGAGTGACACATCCTGCAAAATTCAATGCAGTTATCAAGGAGGACCTACCCAGCCAGCCAAATACCATAATTAAAATAACTGCTCACAGTGTGACTCGCCATTAATGAACTCTGATGAGCACCATGGCTAACGTTACTTCCAAAGAGAGTATACGATGACAGTGGAAGGGGAGAACAAAGCCCAGGAGGGGACATGGTTGGGGTCAGCTGCATTTACCAATATCAGTGGACTACCAGTGAATCTTAATCGTCTCAGATGAAAGTTAGTGAAAGTACCCGCTGCAAAATGTTTATCACAGAGAAGAGTATTGGAGGTGATCCTCAGCTCTCCGTCAACATGGCCGTTTACAAAAGTCATCCATCTGTTCTTCATTTTTTGCCAATTTAAATAAGATTTTATTTATTTGACAGATTTTTTCTTTTTTTTTAACTTATCGCATTCAGAAAAGATAGAATTTTGGGCCAAAGCAGGCAGAATAGCTGATTTGTTTCCAAGAAATCAGAACACTGGTGATTCAACTAGCTAGCCAAACAATGGACATGCGGTCATTAACCATGCCTGAGCTGGAAGCCACTGATGCAATGTGATCATCATTTTTTATATACTGCTAAGGGCAGGGTATTTTAAGGAGGGCTTCTGTGTGTCGTCAGGCCCTGTTTTAACGCCACCCAAAAAAATAAATTAATAAATCAGGAAAATAAAACTGGTGAAAAACTGTTTGACGATCCAACGCCACAACTGAGCACTAGTTTAGTTTGTCTTTTCACGTTATCAGAATCTACATAATTTGTTACATGTTCATTGTGTTTAGAAGCAAATCTCAAATTTCACTTTACTCGGACTTCAATTAAAAACATGTTGTGAATTTTAGACATATCTTTTTTCAGTAAATATTTTCTTCTGGATTTTGGACTTTAGGCTGCAACACTCCGGAGTAACTGGATATGTTTACATCACAAGAGCCTGAAAAAAAATCCAACACAGCTACCAATGGAATCTGATTACATGAAAAGTGTAATACTACTAATATTAGTCTACAGGGGCACAAGAATGCTGGGTTTGAACAGAAATACTGAATTTTAATTGAACCAATACACGCAAAACTAGAACAGCTGTGTCCATAGGACACTGATGACCCCACATCTGGAAAACTGGAGAAAGATTAATCTAAATTCAAACAGCTGAAAAATCATCAAAACTTGAAGAATTCTGAAATGAAGGAGATGCACAACTCTTGGGTCACGACAAAAAACAAGTATAAGCTCAGTTTTAAGAGGAAGATAGACTAAACCTCCGGTAACAGCAAAGGAAGAGGGAAACTCAAAACTTACCTTAATTCAAACATCTGAAAAAAAAAAAAATCATCAAAATTTCAAAAATTCAGTAACAAGGAATGAGATGCAGACCTTCAGTGTCTCTACAAAGCACATGCTTAAATTCGGGGAATTCTATTGATTGGTTTTTGAGAATAAGTGCATAAATGATATCTCCCATCAACATGATCAACCCAACCCAATATGTCCCCAGCCATTTATGGCGGGAGCATGAAAAGGTTGCAGCACTCCAGTGTTGACGTAGAACTTTATCGTCAAAGCCATGAATGAAGCTGAAAACTATTTAGTGCAGCCCCAATTTCAGAAAAAAAAACTTACAACATAAATAACAGTATAACCAAACACAACGTTATAATAATATATTTCGAAAAAAGGGCAAGATTATTCAATCAATAGTTGTAATTTGTAACTCAATATGCAAAGAGAATGTTAAATCGTTTCTCAAAGAACACACCTAGGGCAAATGAACAACAAGCTCCAACCAGCAGGAAACAAAGCAGCTCACATGCAGTACAGACAGGAACATTGCTATTTTGGGATGCAGGCCATTAGATTTTTTCCGCCCTTCTTTCTGATCCATTAAACACCAAATTAAATGTTGCAGCTTCCAAACAGCAAGCATCTGCCTTCTGCACCCGTTTCTAAATCAATGCCCCAACTGAAGAGCTCAAAATTACAAGCAAAACTACAATGATTTTCGTAGCTTAATTTGCAAGGTTAAATTGTGGCTAAATTCACAACCTTTCTCTCTCATTATTGGCTTCAAAAATAATCAGCAAACCCTGCCTCTATTCTCCATCTCAACAGCCCACTCAGTGAACCACAGAAATTTAGAAGGACACAACTATGATAAAAAGCACACCAGCACATTCATGATGTGCTGAAATACAGAAAGAAAAATAAAACAATTCAATGAACACCTGTTCAAAATGATAAATCTCCTAATGTTAGAAGCACATTCCATACTCAGAATTCAACACAAAAAAGGACACCGTAAAACACATCGTAAAACTGCTTTAGCCTCAGAAGCAAACAGAAAGAGACACATCAGGAAAACTGAGCTTACATTGTAGCAGAAGCCGATCTGAAATCCATGTCGAAAGACAGCCACACTTCTGACAGAATCACCATATTGTAACCCAAAATCAGCGAATCCCACGGCAGAACTCCGCGTGTTTGCATCTTGCCCTTCTTCCTTCATGGGCTTGGGAAAAAAAGACATGCTTTGCCACGCTAAACGGAACGTGAATAATTGTAGGTTCAGATGACCTTCCAATGACGCGTTGTCACCTCCCCCTTTGTGCTGAATGACAGAGCCTGAGTCAAGTCTCAACAGAGGAAATGAAGAAATCGCCCTCCCCCAAACCCCCTGCCCCAGCCCAACACCCCCACCCACCCGCCAAACCACCCCTACAGCCCCGAGCCAATAGCCCATAAAGGAAAACATCCTATTCCTTTGTACCAGACAACGCTGGTCATGTGCAAACAGCAGTGATTCAAGCAACCGTCTCACAGAAGCAGGCAGCTTCCCCTGGAATAAAGACCTTTAACAACATTCGAGGAAATTAAAACAAGACTGCTCCACACAACTTGGATTGATGATTTCATTTCACACATTCCAATGCCATACATGTTTGCATTACTACTGCAAACAGATGAACTGTACTCTCAGGAACACCGGCATTATTGCCTCAAAAGTACCGCTTGAAAATTTGGATGACTTTACCCGAAAGTAACTTTGAAAAGAAAAGTTGTGTTCTCAAATAGTTTCAAGAAACCCTGCATTTGTTTTCATTTCACAGCTCCGGAGTTTCTGCAAAAGTTTTCTTAAGTTAAAGTAAAGGGATGAGATTTCAAGATAAAAAAAAGCTTTACATTCTTACAAACCCAAGGCAGAAAACGTCCCTTTAAACTGCTCTGTTTCTGAATTTGTTTTCCATTACTTTTCATCACCAACAGGCAGGTGAATTGACATTACTGGACTTTCAAATGAAAAAATCAGTTTGGCCCTTCTCCCTAATCAAGAAGGGGGCCAATCTAAAGTCTAGGACAACCCTCACCGTGACTTTTGACGCATTTTCTAGCTGTTCAAAGGTTCGGCTGATCTGGATACAGGCCATTTCATTTGCCTGCAGAAAGCACTCAAAAATTCATGCAAGAAAGTGTGTGCCAAAAGCATGCCCAATTGTCAACAAAACCCAATACTGTCCACTAACATTCCAACCATCGGCCCTATTTTAAGGATCTAAGCCCTCAGCCTGAAACGTGTGGCGAAAGTACTTTAGGGTGAGTCCAAATCCGTTTTTTCCTATTAAACAGCGGGTTATGTGGGCGCATAGTAAGGCACTCAGTGCAAAGGGGTTAGATTTAATCTCCTTATTAATCATAGGGGAGGGGCGTTTTGGGTGAAACATGGACTAAACCAATCAAAATGTCATCTCCAATCCCATTTAAAAGCCAGGGGGACTTGTAACTTGGCGAACAGTAATTACACAAGCGGATTCTCTGCGCAAAAAAAAAAAAAAAAAAAAAAAAAAACTTCACAGCATCAGAATGAGAGCTACTCATGCACTTAGTGACAGCGTGCAAGCAAACCAAAGTTAGGAGGCCTGCTCTGATCAAAGTGATCTCCAAAAATATCATAAAAATATTTTTAAAAATATTGCACAAAATTATTTTCATGATATCCAGATGTTACCAATTATCACAATAAATCCACAGGGCCGCAGTTGAACTTCACAATAAATTACGACCAGTGCAAAAAAAAAAAAAAAAAAAGGAATAAATTCAGGATTGCTGATGAAAATAAATTAATAAATAAATTCCCCTGCAGGGAACGAGCAAGAAAGAATAGAAAAACAGCGAGCAAGAAAGAATCTAATCTAAAGCTATTTTGATTACACATCGTTAACCACTAGAATAATATCCAACAGGAGTGAAAAGAACTTGTTTTGTCTTGCTGGTCTTACAATTGAAGGATATATGGTAGAAATTTTGATTAATTATAGATAGTGGCGACAATGTCATCCATTGCCTTTTCTGTTGCCTAAATGTCTTTTTTGGGGGCTACTTCATTTGTCAGCGAAACTGTACATTTTAAATCCATTTCCAAATGGAATGCAGGATTTTGCATTTGGTAATGGAAACGCGACAGCAGGATCTGTATTAATGGACCAGGTCGGATTCAAAATCATTTTTTCAGGTAATTGCAGATAACTGGTCTTCCCATGCAGGACTTATCCAGAGTTCTGAGCATTTTCAGCACTTCAAACATTTGTTCAGTCACAGTTTGCGTTTCGTGTGATAGAATGAAAAATCCATGCACTATTCAGACATTATTTGCATTTGATATTTTGGCCAAACTTTGCCACCCTCCCAGGGAGGGTCCTGTGGACGACGGCATGAATTAAAGTTTGCCAGTATAAAATAGTTGTGGCTTTATCTCGTAAAATCTGCAAATACCCATGTGCATAACCTCACATGACGAAACGGAAATTACCAGATGGAACAGATTTCCGAAAATAGCCGGAATCACAACACACTCTGATGTGGGAGAGCGATCATACTCACCTTCTGGATCTTTTTTAAATATCTTGACAACAATCATTCACATTGTACTTTTCTTTATTGTTTATAATCGTTTGCCTGTGTGGGTGCAACAGTTCGTCCATGCATAGAATGTAACAAGCAGATGTTGCACGCGTTATGCACTCGCCGACAAAAGTGCAAAACACAATCATAATAAAGCGCCCTCAAAATTGCATCGATACAAACCCAGTTCTTGTTGGTCAATGGTGCAAGAGCCTTATGTGACCTAAAGATAGCAACAGGCCACCATTGCACCCGTCCACACCTCAATTTATGACCAACAAGCCCATGGGAGCTCAATCAGGCACAAATCAATTGGCTATTAATGCAATCCACAACACCCATCAGACCCAAAAGTTCAGTCCGCATACACCCTTGCTATGCAAGATGCTTCTCTAGACTACGACAAAAAAAACAACTCACAGAAACAAAGATTAAAAAGTCAGTGCATGCTACGAGACGGGCACGATCGCGCCGGCGCCCGTAAACGCCCGTCAAGTCCTCCTCATGGGCGCGATTTAACATGCCCGTCAGTCACTTCAGGGGTGCGCCACTATTTAATGCAAGAGTTAGCCCATTTGACCTACCCTGGTAGATCATGACGATGACATTGTCATAATCAAAACTAGTCATAGCAACATTCTCTCAGATCAAGGCAACCAGTGCCAGCTGTGAGGAAGCATACTCATATTCACTTCGGCATATCCGACCCATCACAGCTGTAACTAGCGATCGTACCTCGGTAAAAATATCAGAGAGAAAAAAAAAATTCTATGTCTAAATGATTCAGGTTTTGTTCTAGCCTGTGTGTACATGCAATGCTACATTTCATCAAAAATCAATTTGTGTTTGCGCATTATACTTTTCCTTTACCTGTGCATATATTGTTTTGGGGAGTTTTCTTTAATTCAGTAGAATTTTTATATTAATGCTGTTTGATGTATGCTTTTGACATTCTCATCTATGATATTCTCCTCAGTATTGAACAATGCTGTGGAGAGGTGAGATGAAACAAGTGCTCTTTTCAATAGTTTTGTAAAATGCAGTAAAATGCTAAACAGAGGTGAAGATACTTTTTTGTAGAAGACATTTGGATATAATGGCTTCGATGGTTACTTTGGTGTTTATACATTTTTATTTTATTGTGTGGCCCACTCATGGGTTATTCTTCAAGTGTAAGTTAACAATTATAAAATAAAGCATTTTGTTGAGTTTGAGCTTTCTATCATTTTATGAAATAATGTTTGAATATGCCTTTGATGCCATTAAATCCTGTACGTCCACATAAATGCCATATTTTCAAAAATAACAGGCATCTAATCTCTCAAAAACTGTCAATTTGATGTTGGTGGATGGCGTCATTTTTTGGTATGAAATGTTAAAAATACCACAACTTTTTTTTTCCCCTCCCGTTTTCAAGCCTTAATATTTTCTAGATTATTTATAAGAGAGGGGAAGAATTAGAATAAATAAAAAATACACAACATGGGAAGCTGCAGTACCACATGCCTGTCTTTGAAATACAGCTTTTCACAGTCCTTCAAATATGCTACTGCAGAGTTTAATTTCCGAGCAACTTTAAGCACCCAGAAATATGATGAACTAAAGGGACACCTTTATAAGTCAATATTCCTCAAGTGAGAGCAGCAGATTTTCACCCCTGAAAATTTGAAGGACTTAGCTGAAATACTTTTCTAAATATAGCCATGTGAAAGTGGCTCCTCAGAAATCGCTGTTCAAAAAGGGCCAAAACTTAGTTGCAAAAATATTTTTTTATGACAAAACTATTAGAAGTTCAGAGCTAAAATTACAGATTTATCCTATTAGGAGGTGTATGCACCCGCTGGAGTTTTTCAGCCAAATCTGAGATGATCAAGTGGGAGGTTTCTCTGAAATTCGGACATTTGACATGGAATGACCCAGATGTGTTAGTGCCCATGGGATGGATAACTTGCACATCTGTGAAGGCATCATTAATGCTGAAAGGTAAGCACAGATTTTGGAGCAACCTATGCCATCTTTTTCAGGGATGTCCCCGCTTATTTCAGCGAGACAATCCCACGCCTCTTTCTGCACGTTACAACAGCATGGCTTCATAGTAAAAGAGTGCAGGTAATTGACTGGTCCGCCTGCAGTCCAGACGCATTGAAAATTAGTGGCGCATTATGAAGCGCAAAATACGACAATGGAGACGCATGCAACATTTCGTAATATATAGCTTTTTAGCCAAAGCTCCAAACAGGCTTACAATGGAAGTGAAACTGGCGTAACGTTGCCATGCAAAGAAATAACTTTTTTTTTTCCATCATTAACAAGGCTCAAAGTGGCTCCAACCTTCATCGGTAGAATTCCGACGGCCCTGACATTTAAAACGAGGCACTGAGACCTTCTGTAAATGCACAGGTAGTTTATTAAAAACTACTACTTATGCAAATAGTGCCATGCTCCAATTTCCAGTCGCCTCCATCCTGAAAGTTACGATAAGTCGATTGACGAGCACGAACGAATAGAAAGAATAGGGGAACAGATTGCAATCTATTCGTTCTTGCTTGTCAATAACTACTGTTGTAAGCCTGCTGGGAGCTTTGGCTAAAAAGCTGTATATTTCGAAATGTTGCGTGCGTACAGAGGTGGGGTATTCGACAAAGGTCACTACTCGTTATCATGTTTCAATACACCCCAAGCCAATTTCACACCGGAATTCTCCTTTAAGCAACGTCCCAACTTCATTGGAATTGGGGTTTGTATTTGGCCCCTTCTGAACCCAGGTCAGATCCCAGTTATGATCCTCTGCTTGCTGTGGAGACTTGTCCAACAGAGTGCTTCTAGTTCAGTGTTTCCCACAGATCAAGGATCTATTTGTGGTGGTGTGGTCCGGGGAAGGGGGCAATGTCAAAACCCACATTTTGAATGGAACTGCAAAACTATAATGTAACACTATATACACACACGAATATGCAAAGCTGCAGTTGTAAACTCTATATACATACATATATAAATGCCATACAAATGTACTTGAATAGAAATATTTACAGAATAGAACAATAGATTAATTATGTAAAAGTATTGATGAAATTAGCCTGCATTCAGTAAATTTTTACTGAAGATCTATTGTACATATATAGATATACATTTTAATAAAAAGATTTAAATAATAGCCTACTTTCAATCTGCTAGTTTTCATAGATTCATAGATATACATAGTAAGGGCCTTAGTGCCCTCATTAATTCACCGGTGAGTTTAGGCCAAACATGCAATAAACCAATCACAAAATCAGCTCTCATCACGTGTAAGGGTTAGGTGCGCCAGCAGCGCAGGCAGTGGCAGCATGACGGCAGATTAAACAGGAGGAAACAAGAGAAAAGATTTTCAATGCGACGACACAGATATCCTGGTTCCAGAAGTGAACGCGTGAGAGCGCGCAATATATGGAGACAAGTCTCCTCCTTCATGTGTAAATACTTTATTTGACATGAACACCTGCAAAAACCATCACAACAAATGAACCGCAAATGTCATGCAGATATGTTTTACACTGAAGCACCCGCTATAAAACAATCAGAAAGAGTTTCTGAAGTTTGAAGTGCGCAAAATTACGCATGGATATATCCAAGACCACTGTTTTTGTTCAGACCACTTTTGGGCTTATTTGACCACTTTGTACCGGCACGTCTTACCTTCGTCGTTCGAGCCACGCCTCTTCCACCTCAACTTTTTCTTCTGCGTCTTAATTTATAGGCGGCGTTACAATGCATACCGCCACCCAATGCGCCAGAATTGTAACGACACGCGACATTCACAAAGCAAACAGTTCAGAGGCGAGGTCGAGTCAAAAGCCGAAAAATGTATTTGTGGCAGCCAAAATTTATTCATGGCGGGCCGCCAGGAATAAATGAACGTGTGGGAAACACTGTAGTTATATCTCTTTAGCAAACACAAGTAGCTAATTACCTCCACCTTTTGTTTTTGCTGGCACTGATTTGTCTGTTTGACTATGTACAAGATAAAGTAATGAACAGATATCTCTGAAATTGCGTGGGTGGGTTGCCATTAGGGAACCCTAATTGGGATGGACCCTACTGATTTTGACCGTGATCGGCAACAATCTTGAAATCCTATGACAAGCAATAAACTTCTCTCCCAGAGATGTCACATTAATTTTGTGAGTTCATTGGTCTTGAATCCAGGATGGAACCAAACAGTTTGGAATCCGCTGCATCAAACAATATAGGCGCCTTCAGAGCCATCTTGAAATCCCATGTTGCAGATACCTTAAATTTCTTATGAGCCATGTTCACTCGACAAGATTTTGACTGTGCTGCCTTGGCAAAGGTTTGCACTCCCAGAGTGCCTCTAGTTAGCATTCTAATTGCCAGGAATTACCATTGTAGATGGTTTTGAAAATGTGGTTTAAAGACTTCAAAGCGAAGGCATTTTTTTGGAGTTCTCGTGAAATTTTGCCCTCCATGATATACAAGCATTTTATTACCTAACCAACGAAGTTGGAGGACGTCATGTGATCATTACCATTTTTCTGTTGGTTGGTTTGCTGGTTTATTTGTAAGCAGGATTACGCAAAAAGTTATGGATGGATTTTCCTCAAATTTGGTGGAATGATTTAAGTATTGCTCAAGGAAGTAGTATTTTGATTTTGGGAGGTCAAGGTAAAAGGTCAGGGGCATGCAAAAGGTCAAAAACTCATTAAAACTATATCTGCGCAAAGACTACAGGACTGTATAAACACAGGGGTTGCCAGCCAATACCGGCAAAAATCACATTGAGTACATTGGCGGAGGTACTTGCACTCTCTGAGCACAGCGCCAGGTTTATTTTTCCATCTTTTCGCCACATAAAATTACAGCAACTGCTTAAAGTCGCATTGCGAAGTCTCAGAAGTAGTATTCAAACACATAGTAATGCAATTCCAGAAAATAGATTCTAAATGCACATTTTATACACATTCATAAATTTGTAATCATGACTAGATTACAAAATAGATTCCATTTCCCAAAACAAAGACCAAGTACCTCGCATCAAGAAGAATTTCACAAAAGTGCCCATCCAAAGCACTGAAGCACAAGGTTTCTTTTACATTAAAATATGTCGCATAACCACTACGCCGCACGGCGTTCTTACAAGCCAAATGGAAGACAGGTGAAAGGTAACAGGGATGTAGGTTCCACATTGCAGCTTTGGAAAAATACCCCACAGAAAGGGAGCTGACATCAAGATCCTGTCATTAACTTTCCATTGAAAACCAAGGTTAAAAAAAACCTTCTTAAAGCCTGAAATTATACCATCACACAATAGAATGACAACCACTATTAATAAATAGTTATTCTAAATGATTATTATGCATAACCACAGAATACATGTATGGAGGTGGTCATTTGCTCCCGTTTCCTGACCAATAACCGACACGTCCAAGCATCAAGGCTTCACCCACACTACAGAGCAGGAAGTCACAGTGAGCCAAGTGGCAAATCACAAATTATGGTTGTTCCCAGGGCAGACATCAAAATTAATCAGAGTGAGTAGATAATAGATTGCAGTTGAGGTTTGGAGTTGCTGCAAGAAGGTGGTTTGCTCTTATTTTTGGTTATTTGCCAAAGGGCATGTTGTTTTCAAAACACTGAAGCCATATTGCAGCATTTGAAAAATGGGTGAAGATGAGAGCTGGCAGTTTTAATGATAGGCTTCAAACTGAAATCTGAAAATGCTATATCGAGGGTAAAAATCTATTTTATAATTTTCACGACATGCAAAGTGCTGCATTCAAATATTTCTGCTCGGTGCACTTCACATACTGTATTTAAATTGCCCCAAGCATACTCCCAACTGTCCGTGTCATGCAATTTCTCTTTGGGTAATTTCATTGAAAAACAGTCAAAGAATTAGTGGTCACAAATTGGTTGAATTGAGAAATACATGGTACCATTATAATAGCCATTAGCCTAGCAGTACTGATATCATTTGAAATCTTTCTTCCTTTTCTCCTGTGTTTTCTGATGAGGAGTGGGTGGTACAAACGGTGCATCCACGATCAGCTTTAGTTTTTGGCACACACTTCAATAAAATAAACAATAGCTGAACAAATGAAATTGCGGTGGAAAACACCCAAGCCCGTTCTTCTTGATTTTAGCAACAGAGGTGGGGGGGAGAACAGGTCTTCATCGATCAGAGGCTGTGGCAAACAGATCAAGTCCAGTGGGACCCAAACTAGGCTGCAAAGCCTATGCACACATGAAACGGTGCCCAGATTCAACAGAACAGGCTGGCAACTTTCGGCACTCAGATAAACCATAGTCCCGCAACTCTAGGCTCAGAGGCCATCTAGGGCACACTGACATGAGCAGAGCTGCAGAAATGCCTGTTGCAGAACAAGAAAGTGACAAGCTCGTGCATGGACAGCATTTCTCAGTGATTCTGCACCAATTAAAAGTCATGCCGGAGAAGTTACAAGAAAGTGGGCCCTTTAAGGGGCTGAGCAAAGATCTGAGCCACATCCAGCCTTTTTTTTTTTTTTTACTAAGCCAGCTAGTGAGCAACATTATCAATATCATGTAGGAAGTGCATCATTCATTTAGAAACATTTTTACACCCCTTTTCAGAGTTTTATCTCTTTTACCCATATTTTCTTTTCTAAATTTATTCCATGCTTAATTCTCAGATTCAGAGAAAGGTTAAATTAAAGATGGTTTTCTTATGAAAACAGAAGGACTGAAACCACATTACCTCCTATTCCCATACCATGTTCCTAAAAGTGTCCACATTTCACTAAAACCTCATTGAAATACATAGACAGTAGACATCTTCTATGTGGGACATTTAAATTGAATTTGGAATTTACTGGTCATTATGATTGGGCTGCTGCCAGAAAGTCGACGACTCAAACCATTTGTTGGTTGAGCCGTCCTTATAGGCTCCTTTAAAACAAACTGGAGTTGTGAGGAGGGGGAGGGGGCACATCCAAAAAGGGCAACAAATTTCCAAATCATGGAGCAGAACTGCATGAAATTACCTTACTAAAAAGCCAGAAAGTCACATCAATTTAGAGACCAATTAATTCCAAATTCAATAAAAAAAAATGTGAGTCTTTGATATATGTCAATGAGGTTTTAGTAAAATATCCACACACTTTTGGCAATTTAGGAAATAAAAACAAATTGAGCAGTCTTCCACACAGATGTCTCATTCACTAAAAACAAATGTGACTAAGTAATGGTGTGCTTTACCATCCATAAAAATCAATCATTCTTGCTCCAATTGTGCATGGACCGTGATTTCAGTAAAGTACTGCAACAAATCTTCAACCACTTTCTGCTTTGTGCATAATATTTGCTGAAAACAATGGTCACCAACCAAAAGTTAGGATAGAACCAGGGGGGGGGGAGAACAGACATGTATATACATGCATGGATACATGAGGACACAGTAAAAATTCATACAAATAAGATCAAAGCGCATCTTGTTCCCCGCCACGCTCTCTGCATGCACTACATTCTCTCATCAGTTTGTTTATGCTCTTTAAAAAGACTCCTGAAAATACCAAAGGGAACAAGCTCTGATGACCCAGTTTCTTTTGCATTCCGTTTGTGCATGACGAATCAGTCAAATGCATCAAATCTGAATCCTGTTCAAAATTCCACTCACATTATTCCAATGCAAAGAAAAAGGCTCGTGTTCTGAGACCATGTCAAAGGGGAGCGCAAGCATATGTGTGGGTGTATCCATGTCTTGTATATACCCTGCCAATGAGATAAGATGCGACTAGAGGGGCCAGTAAAATGTCCAAACTCGTCCAATACCCTTCCTCCAACAACCGCGCGCATGGATATTAGAAACACAGACCAGAAAAATACATCCGGACAAATCAAAGGACACAGACACGTCATTGGAATTACGACTAAGAGTATGAAATGTTTTTTGCGGTAAGGTGTGCAAGAACCCACATGGCCTGATGATCCACCAGGCCAGGATGAACATGCAGGCATGGCAAGCAACACCATGCTCAGGAATCTTTCCAGGTGAGACGCCGCAGGGTCCAGGCCTGGAGTCACCCCTCAGTGCTCAGAATCTCCAGGTGACACAAGCCCCAGCCCCATGCAGAGTATCAGAACACTGGTGGGGAAAAAAGGCCCCAAGCCAGTAAGCAGAAAGAGTGGCATCAGTTTGATGGAGATGCAGAGTGGGTTCTGGAAGTAATCACCAGGGGTGAAGATGATGGACAACTCCAAATAATGACAGCAATCATCACCTGCCTAGCAGCCGAGAGGTTTGGTTTGGAGGTGAAGAAAGCAGCGAAGATCCCCTATACAATGAACAACAGAGCAATCAAGATCCACTAGCTCAGGCAGGTACTGAAGAACCTAAACAGTCCAAAAAAAAAGAGGCAAGTGAGGACGAGAGGAGAGTTCTCACAGGGCTATGCACCATTTTCCTGGCCATCACCCAGGGGAAAACCACAATATCCCCTTCAGCGTGTGAGAAGAACCTCTGGGACCTGTTCGATGACCGGCTCTCCTCTACTGCGAACATCACAGCGGTGACCGGAGCAAACTGGTTTTTGCTCTACAACACTGAGCATCTTCAAGCGCAGCCAGAAAACTCACCTCTTCAGGCTCCACCTTTCCACTACTTAGCTGCCCTCAGTATAACTCTCCTCATGTTGTGTGCCACGATGCTGGAGTCTTGTTTTGTTAACTGTGCTGCTGGTCTTTGTTAACTTTGCTGGTTTCTTTTGGTTGGCTACGGTTCATTCTAGTCCGACAATTTTCACTTTGTGTTTCTTTTGTCACTTGATTTAACTGTTCTCCTTGGAGCTCAGCACTTTTGCACCAAACTGCTGCACTTTGTACGTCCCTCTGGAGAAGAACGTCAGCTAAGTAGACATATTGTAATGTAAAAGATACAGATGACCTGAAAGAGGATTGAATGCCATCGCAGGAGGAGCGGGCTAGGAAGTAAATTCATTTGGAGTCACAAAACAGCTGCCTGAACAGAAGCGCAGTGGCCAACTCACCTGCTCAAAAGTGGAGATCGACAACCACCATAGCAGGAGATACAGCGATACAACAGAGCCCAGGAGTCATCGCACTACAGAGTTTTAATCAGTCCCCAACACCAACTTTTAGATGAGAAGCCGCCCAGTTGGAGGGAGGTCCAGGAGGTGGTAAAAGACGCAAGAGCTAGCTCAGCCCCAGGACTACACAGAAATAAGGATCGGCCGATATATTAGGCCGATATTTGCATTTTTTACTTGAATCGGCATCGGCCGATTCGAGCGTGAGTTCGCCAATATATTTTTCCGCGGTATGATTTTCAGACAGGCATCCAGGGGCAGCTTTGTGTTGCTGGAAGACCCTGCAGCTCATGCAGACGCATTACCCCTCCCCCACTGGAAGAGTGGTGAACACAGTGGCTGCTTCAGAACAAGGTGTTTTAAAATTTCAATTAGCCTGTCACTGTTAAACTTAGTTGAAATATTGCCACCCACTTTGAAATAGGAAACATGAATGCCAAGTAATTGCCATGTAGTACACATGCTTGGAAACATAGTTAAGTTTGTGGGGCAGAAAAACGGGAATGCTGCTGAATGCTTCGTCTTTGAAAGTGCTTACCATTGTATTTAGGGAGCTGTTGACGTCGTTGTAGGCTAATATGTACAGATATAACGAAGACCGGTTTAAGGATTAAGTAATGTCAGCACTGTCAATTCAGCACCATGGTGTTTGTAGGAGTTTAATTCAGCGAACACCGGGGTGAGGTTAAACGCGTTTCGTGTCGTGTGTGTATGTGCAGGGCTCGAAATTGCGGCCAAAATTAACACTGTGCGACCTTCGAATTAAAATAGTCGCACCTGTGCAACCGCTTTTTCCCCCTATTAATCGCCTCTTTTCGGGTACATTTGGTAGTCGGAAGGCATGCCAGCCGCTGCTGCAGCTTAAATAGAGATGGGCGTATGTCTCGGAGCAGTGCATGAATCTACTGGACATACCGCAGCCGTGCGCACCCAGTGTGTTCCCTCGAGCTGACAGGGACCATTCTGACCAATCTAAGGGGAGGTTGACGACCTAAACCTCAGTACTGATTATACACTCGAAAAAATATAAACGCAACACTTTTGTTTTTACTCCCATTTGTCATGAGATGGACTCAAAGATCTAAAATTCATTCCAGATACACAATATTACCATTTCTCTCAAACAATTTTCACAAATCTGTCTAAATGTGTGACTGTGAGCACTTTTGCTTTGCTGAGAGAATCCATCCCACCTCACAGGAGTGCCACATCAAGATTCTCATCAGACACAATGATTAGTGCACAGGTGTACCTTTGACTGTCCACAATAAAAGGCCACCCTGAAATGTGCAGTTTTGTCTCACAGCAAAATGCCACAGATGGCGCAAGCATTGAGGGAGCGTGCAATTGGCATGCTGACAGCAGGAATGTCAACCAGATCTGTTGCTCGGGCATTGAATGTTCATTTCTCCACCATAAGCCGTCTCCAAAGGCATTTCAGAGAATATGGCAGTACATCCAACCGGCCTCACAACCGCAGACCACGTGTAACCACACCAGCCCAGGACATCCACATCCAGCAGGTTCACCTCCAAGATAGTCTGAGACCAGCTACTCAGACAGCTGCTGAAACAATTGGTTTGCATAACCAAAGAATTTCTGCACAAACTGTCAGAAACCGTCTCAGGGAAGCTCAACTGCAAGCTCGACGTCCTCATCGAGGTCTTAACCTGACTCCAGATTGTCGCCGTAACAGACTTGAGTGGGCAAATGCTCACATTCGATGGCATCTGGCACGTTGGAGAGGTGTTCTCTTCACGGATGAATCTCGCTTTACATTGTTCAGGGCAGATGGCAGACAGCGTGTGTGGCGTCGTGTGGGTGAGCGCTTTGCTGATGTCAATGTTGTGGATCGAGTGGCCCATGGTGGTGGTGGGGTTATGGTATGGGCAGGCATCTGTTATGGACGAAGAACACAGGTGCATTTCATTAATGGCATTTTGAATGCACAGAGATACCGTGATGAGATCCTGAGGCCCATTGTTGTGCCATACATCCATGAACATCACCTCATGTTTCAGCAAGATAATGCACGGCCCCATGTTGCAAGGATCTGTACACAATTCTTGGAAGCTGAAAATGTCCCAGTTCTTGCCTGGCCAGCATACTCACCGGACATGTCACCCATTGAGCATGTTTGGGATGTGCTTGACCGGCGTATACGACAGCGCGTACCAGTTCCCACTAATATCCAGCAACTGCGCACAGAACATTGAAGAGGAGTGGACCAACATTCCACAGGCCACAATTGACAATCTGATAAACTCTATGCGAAGATGTGTTGCACTGCATGAGGCAAGTGGTGGTCACACCAGATACTGACTGGTTCTGAGTCCCCAGACCCCCAATAAAGCAAAAACTGCACATTTCAGGGTGGCCTTTTATTGTGGACAGTCTAAAGTACACCTGTGCACTAATTATGGTGTCTGATGAGCATCTTGATGTGGCACACCTGTGAGGTGGGATGGATTGTCTCAGCAAAGCAAAAGTGCTCACTATCACACATTTAGACAGATTTGTGAACAATGTTTGAGAGAAATGGTAATATTGTGTATCTGGAATGAATTTTAGATCTTTGAGTCCATCTCATGACAAATGGGAGCAAAAACAAAAGTGTTGCATTTATATTTTTGTTGATTGTAGAATGGTTAATATTAGCCGTCAAACAATCCATTTCGCGGGAATGAGAGTTACTATTGTACCTATGCACAAGATTTGAACGGAAAATGAAACGAAGAGCAATGGAAGACTTTTTTTGGTACCGTTAACGTTAAAAAAGTCGAGTCGGTATCAAAAGTTACTGAAACTGAAAATCATGACGGTGATTCGGATGAGGCGGCGGCGAAATCAGTTGATCATTTTCGCAGAGTTGCATCGAAATGTTGAATGGCTTAGGTTATTAGAAGGTGAAGAGCACCGTGTTCATTGTAAAGATAATGGCCCGAATCTTGCTGTTAACAGCGCATTATCTACGGAGTCCAAACACTTTAAACGTGAACATCCTTCCAAACATGGAGAAAGAACGAAACACAGAAAATACTGTGACAAATGTGCGTAAATGAGTAGATTCGTATTTCTGTTGATAGTTGCAACTTATCAAAATATGCTGCCTCGCGGCTAGGCGTTTTGCGCAGCCCTAAAATCCCCGTCTCGATTTCTTCGCTCATATCTTCAGTATCCTATCTGCAAAAAATCATTAACATTTTTCACAGCGCGTCTTTAGACCAGTAAACATTTATATATTTGCAAGTACACGCAACGTTTTCCTGAAAATGCAAAAATTAGAGGACAATTGCATGTGCAGTGGCGTCTCTGGAAGTGATAATTGGTGGAGCCCGGACCATGCCTTTGCATCAGGGATTGTTCCTGGCTTGTACTCAGTTGTTTTCCGTTATTTACACGTTTTCCAATTTTGGCAATCGAAGTTGCGGTTTCTCTCTCCGTGAGATCCATTGACAACCAAATATTGGAATAAATTCAGATCAAAGAATTTGTTTAGGCCACTCAAAAATTGTTCAACGCTTTATGAATGACAAACTGCTCTCAAACGTCTGCGCTACCTTTTCCACACATCAAGTGATTTAACTGGCGCTTCATGATTGTTTTGTTTAAATAAAATATAAGACCATTTGAAACGTCTGTGTGCAATTCTGAATAACGCTAATTTAAATGCACAAAATTACGCTTCCAAATTAATAATTGTCACCGTATCGAAATGTACCGTACCGTACGGGCGTGTTCTCGGAGTGAATCTATTGCTCAGTCCCTCAAGGAAGTTGTATGTCGCAAGTGCAACTATTAAAGCAAATTCAACCAATCCACACTAATTTCTCAGGGACAAAAAAATAAATTGCCAAGACATTGCAACTTTCATTGCCACTTATTGAAAAAGTTACCGCAAATAATAATAATAATAAAAAAAACAATAAAAAAGCCAGGAAAATTCTGGAAGGATTGATTGTCAATTCGAATGATTGCGTGCAAGTCAGGGTTAGTAATTAAGGGGAGCTCTGGGCCGCGCCAATCTTTAGTCCTAGAGACGCGCCTGGGTGTGTGGCATAGGCAGTCTTAAAACAAACATATCCAACTCATTATAAAGTCTGCTTAATAAGCCAACAAATAGCAAAGTTACCGCTGTGGACTGATTCGTATTGCAATATTGAGGCAAAAAAGGACTTTACGACTATACGTCAGATCTGCATTTAACCTTAACACAATTGAAGATTTGATTCGCATCAGTGTGGAGGGTCCTCTTGACATATTTGATGCCTCACTCGCAGTGAGGAGATGTATAGAAGGGCAGAGCAAGGAGACCCAATTTTAAATCCTGGCCTCCATATATGGAATGAAGCCAATGTAGTGGAAACCTTTGTTAATCAAACCTTTGTTAATCAAACTCAAGACTCTCATATTGTTTAATAATTGTCATTTGTTGGAGACAGTTGTATTGTTAATGTGGAGTGTTATATTGTAGTTTCTTTAAACATTAAAAAATATATATATTGGTGCTTCTTTGATTTCGGTGTCAGTGTCTGCTCAGCTGGTGTGTGTGTGTGTGTGTGTCTCACTGGGGAGGAGCAGCCATCACATTGATGGCTGGTTGAATCTTTTCAATAAATGTTTTTCTAACTTGAGACCTCTGATATTTTTTATCATTGTGTCATTTTTTTAATGTAAATTCAGGGAGCAAAAGCAGTATCGGCCACAAATATCGGCCCATGAAAATCAGCAGTCCATCATCGGTCATCGGCTAAGGGTGATTGGGGGGGGGGGGGGGGGATCGGTATCGGCCCTAAAAAATCCTTCCCTACACAGAACACCTGACAAGGTATACAAGAACAACAAGGTTACTCTGTAGGCTCTGGAAAATCCTAAAGGTCATCTGGTGGAGGTGAAAGGTTGCTCATCAGTGGAAATGTATTGAGGGGTGTGGAGTCCAAAGGAGGATAAGTCAATAAAGATCAATCACTTCAAGACGATCTCATTGCTCAGTGTCGAAGGTAAAATATTCATCAGAACTGTAGCAAGCCAGCTGACAGACTACCTCCAACGGCATAGCAACATTAACACCTCAGTCCCGACAGGAGGGATCCCCAAGGTGCTAGGGTGCCTGGAGCACACTGGTGTGGTCACCTGGCTGATTAGGGAAACCCAGGAGAACAGAGGGGACCCTCTTTCTTCTGAGGCTGACCTTCCAACTGCCTATGACTCCATACCCCATATGTTCATTGGAGAAACACTGGACCAACACCTCATCCAAGTTCAGGAACCTTATTCTGGATTACTCAAGTAGATTCAGCCTGAGCGTCACTTAAGGAATCACTGCAGAGTGCCACAGGCTTGAGAAGGGAATCATCACTGGATGTACCAATTCAGTGATTCTCTTCGCATTTACAATGAACACCAATGAAGTCTGCCGAGGTGGAGAGCAGAGGTCCACTAACCAAGTCAGGCATCTGGCAATCCCTCCCCCCTCCATCTGCACCTTCATCGATGACCCGACAGTGACAACATCATCTGTCTAAGAGAGTCAGTGGATCCAGAAGGGTTTGGAGGAGCTAATCACCTGGGCTTGGATGAGCTTCAAGCTAGCCAAGTCCGCTGGTGCAGAACACAGGGTGGACCAACAAGAAAATCCGCTTTGTATTAGCAGCTCTTAAAGTAGCCAGTCAATGACCTAGGCAAGGTGTTCAATTGCAGCCTGAGAGAAACAGCTTCCATCCAGACAACCTAACAAGAGTTGATAGCCTGGATGGCTGCAGTGGAAAAGTCAGGCCTACCACACAAATTCAAGGCCTGGAAAAATCAGCATGGCATCCTTTCATGTATCCTCTGGTCTTAGCTTGTTCACAAGGTCCTGATCTTAGCAGTTGAGAGCTTTGAGAGTAAGGTCAGCAGTCACCTATGGAAGTGGATTTGTTTGCTTTGAAGCCTGAGCAGAAAGCCTGAGCTGCATCCTGTACAGCCACAGCAATGAGCTGGGGCTTCCCATCAGCGGCCTGAATGAGGAATTCAAGGTAACCCATGCAAAGGAGGCGCTGCAATACCGGGACTGCAGCGCCCCATAAGTCTCCCAAGCCGACGTCAAGGCATGGACAGGAAAGAAATGGAGTTCCACAGAAGCAGTGGAGATTGTCAAGTCTCAGGTGAGGGACAGAATGCTGGTAAGCACAGTGGCTCATTGAAGAGCTTGTCTAGGTAGCACCTAAACACCACACAATGACAAGGCCCAAGGGCAGGGAAAAAAGGAGGCTGACCACCCAGGAGGAAGTAGGTGTAGCAGTGAAGGAGTGAGCAACCGGTCACGATGGTTGGGACGAGACAGCAAGGAGCCCGGACAAGATGGGAGCAAGCTCATGAGCAGAGGGTCTCATGGGCTGAGCCTTCAAAAGCTGAGCACCTCTTAATTAAGTTCCTGACACAGGCAGTTCACTATTATCAAGCCTGTCCAACAAATTCTGCTAGGCGAAGGCTAACTCACCACCATATCCTCTGAGGCAGAAGACAGGATCCCTTGAGCACATCCTCAGCTGCTGTCCGAAAGCCCTGGGTAAGGTCGCGATTGTAGGCATCATGATCAAGTCTTCAGGTCGTGGCAGTGCCTCCACCCCTGGACTAAGTCCATTATTTTTAATGGAGCTGGAGAGAGAACACAACTTACTGCCCAGGCCTCCAACACTGGCTCGCTCTATACCTCTCAAGATAGGCGAGCTGACAGTTGACCAGGGGAGGCATCTGAAGTTCCCATAGTCCACTGTGGCAACATCACTGAGGCCAGACTTGATGCTGGTTTCCAAAAGCTCCAAGCAGGTCATCCTCTTGGAAATCACAGTTACTTGGGAGGACCGCATTCAGGAGGCCAACGAGTAGAGGACGGCAAAGTAGATTGAGTTGGTAGAGCAGTGCCATAGCAATGGGTGTCAAGTGAGGTCCGAGCGGACTGAAGTGGGGTGTAGTGTTCACAGGCCAATCCCTCTGCATGACGTTATGTTTACTGGGCATCACGGGGGCCAGTAGGCAAAGTACCATCAAGAATGCCACAGAGGCAGCTGAAAAAGCCTCTACATGGCTACGGATCAAGAGAGGCAATCCACTGCTACATAGACACAAGCCGGAACTTGATCAAATCAGGTTGGGTCACCTGGGCGAGGGTGTTGTCCATAACATAACATGAATGGCAAGCAGGCCGTTCAGCCCAACTAGGCTCGCCAGTTTCTTTATACTACTGTGAATATATCACTTCAGATACTCAATGACTCAATGGTATCTTGCTTTAAGTCAGGCCTGCTCTTGAAAACTCTCAAGATCTCTGCCTCAACAATATGGTCAGGCAAGCTATTCCACATCGAAATTTGTCTTTGGATGAAGAAATATTTCCGAATATCAGTGCTAAATTTTCCTTAGGTCAGCTTTCATTTGTGACCCTGAGTTCTACGAACAACACTTGGTTGAAGGAATCCTACAATATTAACTTTGTTAATCCCTTTAACATATTTAAAGACCTCAGTCAGATTACTCCTAAGCCTCCTTTTCCTAAGACAAAAGAGATTAAGGATCTTCAGCCTCTTCCTATCGCTTTCATCTTTTATTCCAGGAATTAGCTTTGTGGCTCATCTCTGAACTTTCTCCAGAGCCTCCATGTCTTTCTTAAAGTATGGTCCCCAAAACTCTAGATGTGTCTGATGCAGAAAGACCCGAAATCTCATGACCCAAGGTCACTGATGATTTGAAAGATTTGTCTAATTAATCAGTAATAAAACTTCATTCACACAAAAAATTTTTTTGTGACCAAATGTTTTTATTTTCAAATATTTCAAAAGACAAAATTATAACCATAGTACAACCGTACCATGTACATGAGGGATGTGAAAAAATAAGTACATGTATTTATACTGTAATATAACAAATCAAAAGAATACAACAAAATTAAAACAAATGGATTCCCCATAAAAGGAAACCTTAAATAAACAAAACAAGAGCCATCAGAAGATGGCATATCCCCCCAGCCCCCGCAAAATCAGGGAGGCCTCAGGTACCTTGTACTAATAAATATCTTCTCAAAGTTTCATGGAAATACTTTCAAGTTCTGCTACGAGAATGTAACTTTCCAAATCTTTCTGAGCCTGTTCCATTTGTTTTCATGAAGCAGAAAATCCCAAATAGCAAAAGACTTCCTTTTTAATTTACAGGTATGTTGAAAGTTTTGTTACTGAGTTATGCCTCAGAAATGAGCTACACCCTAACCAGAAACTGAGTGTAATTTGTGGCTATAGAAACACACAAAAAATCAAAATCTCAGCAATTCCTAAATAGGAAAAGGCGCATCTACAGGGTACATTAGATCAACATGCCCATTTCATAGAGAAAAATTGAACAATTATCATGTATTGCTCTGGAACCAGTGACACTTGCTTCAACTTTCTGCCATGAGAAAAAAAAAAACAAAAAAATAAAAATTTCTTAAATTCTAAATAACAAAAGGCACAACTACATTGTATCTCAAATCTACACACCAAATTTGGTGAAGAAATATTAAAAGGTTATTGAGTTACACTCCGGAAACGAACCATACCCTCCCCAGAGACTACAGTAAGTCCAACTTGTTGCCTTGGAAACACAAAAAATGAAAATTTTAGAAATTCCTAAATACCGAAAGGCACATCTCCATGATATATGAGATCTATACACCAAATTTCGTAAAGAAATATTAAACGATTATTGAGTTATGCTCCAGAAACGAGCCTTACCCTTCCCAGAGACTAAGTCCAACTTGTTGCCTTGAAAACACAAAAAATGAAAATTTTAGAAATTCCTAAATACCGAAAGGCACATCTCCATGATATATGAGATCTATACACCACATTTCGTAAAGAAATATTAAACGGTTATTGAGTTATGCTCCAGAAACGAGCCATACCCTTCCCAGAGACTAAGTCCAACTTGTTGCCTTGAAAACACAAAAAATGAAAATTTTAGAAATTCCTAAATAACAAAAGGCACATCTACATGATATATCAGATCTACACATCAAATTTCGTGAAGAAATATTGAACGGTTTTTGAGTTCTGCCCCGGAAACGAAATGATTACGGACGGAAGGACGGACGGAGGGACAGACATGGCTATCGCTATATCTCCCCGCATGATATGCCGGGGGGATAATAAAAGACCCACATGAGAAGAAGAGGAGGGAAAATAAAAAAAAAAAAAAAAATAATAAAAAAAAAAAAAACTCTCCCCGTCCCCCCATAAAACCCCTCCGAAAAAACATCAAGACCACCACTCCGCAAAATAAAAAGGGCTAGATCAGTCCTTTTAATGATTCAACTGCCAACACCCACAGCACAATGTTGGACTCTTTAACTCCATTTACACAAGCAGTAGACATTTCCAGGTGGATGACATCTAGAAATGGGAGAATCCAATAGCCCAGAGTAAGTTTGTAAGGGTTTTTCCACCTCGAAGCAACCAGCTTCTTGAGGTCAGTAAGGCCAGCAAAAATAACAATTTTTTGTTGTTTGGTTGTCAGAAGCTGAGACAGGTCATTAAGTAGCAAAACTGTTGCAGACACAGGTAAAATATGAGAAAAAATAACCAAAAGTTGAAGGGCCACCATGCTCCAGATCCGGGCGATGGGCGGGCAGTCCCAGAACATGTGGAAGAATGTACACTTGGGGCCTCCGGTACTTAGAGTACCTCTCGGGTCGGGCAGAGGGCCCATTTACATAATTATAATCAACTTCCAACTCTACTCTTTGTATCTGAGCATTTATATCTGCGCTTCAAAGCGTACCAAAAGTGCACTTTAATATGGAATTATAATTGACATTTAGCAATTTAGCCAATTGTTTTACAATTTTGTTTTGTTTTTAATTGATGCTTTGTACAGCAATGTTCAGTTTAGAAAATGTGCTATATAAAAAGAGGTTTGGTATAAAATTAACATTTTCCATGGTAAAAATGTTTTTTGGCGCACCAGAAATGGCAAATTCCTTAGAGAAAGCTGTGCTGCCAAAGTGAGCAGCCATACTCTGCCGTGACGTCAACTCATTGATTGGGTCAGTCGGCTAGTCACTCAGTCCAATTATTTGAGTGCGTGGCTCAGTTCTTTAAACAGCAAATTTTCCAGAAGCTATGGAATTTCCAGGGCAATATAGGCACATTTTCTGAACCAGAATTGGATTGTTCTGGGAAAAGTGCCAGTCATGAATCCCATTTATCGGATAGCTTAGTCACTGGAACAACAAATGCCCATTAAACTGGAGAGAAGGCCTTAAGCAAAATGCTCAGTGCGGTGCTGCCATGAGAATTGTGTGCCTCAAAAGTCCTACAAAGAGCGCTATTTCAGCAAAGAGGACGAACTTGCAGTATATGTTATATATTATGTTATATGGTTGACGCAGGGGAATACTCTTTAAACCGCATGATCTAGCGGTTTATGAAAGGCCCAGGTCAGCTGTCGAATGGGTAAGTGCTGACAAAATTTTAAAAAGTTTATATTGTTTCTTTACCCTTTCTGACCTGGGGTGGACTGTCAGGTGTTTGCGAATGACAGACCTTAAGGTTATCAGCTACATTTGAAGAGGAGAAAAGCCAGCTATATTTTTTGACGACGCAACAAAGTGATATTTGCGATCCAAAAGTTCACAACAAAATACCAAAACTTTCTTCTTTCTCGGCCAATTCTCATGATCTTGGTGTCAACTACAAGGATTTTTCCAGTTTTAATAGGTCATAAATTCATTAAAATTTGTTGCATTTCAATTTTTTTGTCACATAGTTAACCATGTTCAACCATCACCAATATCATCTAACGCTTTATGTAAACACATGGCAACTCCTTCACTCGAACATATTTATTAAGAGGTGTTAGTCAAAATTGGGGATTCTTTGTCCTTATACAATGGTCAGGGCGAATACTCTTTTCTTTGTTATGGATTAAAACCGGAACTGCACAGGTAGCTCGGCTACAGTAGTTTCACCGTTCAAATTTTATCCACGAGCCAACCTGTATCCTCAGCAATGTTAGAGCACGGGCATTTGGCTGAGTATAACAGAAACCTAGCTGCTCATTTATCCCCATTAAATTTGGCGGCGTCATATAAGTTGCGTCCTGCGGGGCGGTTAACAATAGGTACTGCAGCAATTATGACTGTGAATATTATAGCAGCAAAGGCTATGATACTTATTGGAGCCACTGTAAATCCTAATTTTTTGAAGATTGGTATGAGAGGAATATATGGTCTATAGTTGACTTGATGGACATGAATGGCAATTTCTTAACTTATGAACAATTCTGTATGAAATATACAGTGGCTCCAATAAGTATTTGTACACTACTGTACTTCATGGAGCCAGTTACCTATGGCCTGGGCACAAACATGGCTTCCAGTTGCTTCCTCCACTTTGGTGGCAAGACTGGAGGCTGAGGACTGTCTCTCCCTCTGTACCAGCAGGGAGATGTACCGGTCAGTGCGCTGGCTGGTCTTCCTGGGACGTCCTTTCCTGGCTTTATTGGCTGTGCGTTCAGACTGTTTGTACTTCCTTGATGATGTACTGCACGGTCGTGTGGCGTAACGATAGCCGAGTTCCAATTTTTCTGGTGCTTTGGCCTTCTTTATGTAGCTGAATGATTTGCTCCCGCATTCGACGGGGTATCGCGCCTGTCTTAGCCATATATCACAGGAATACATTATGGGCATGGTCAGGCCATTTACATAGGCCAGTCTGTGTACAGAGGGAGTGTCTAGTATGGTCACGCTTGACCAAATCAGACCAAGTGAGTCAACCATGTCCTGTAAACATCTTGAGTCAATTTTAGGTGAGTATTATAAGTTTTGTGACTCACTAATGGAACTGTACAGATACTTATTGGGTCAGATAATCGCCTTTCTGACAAAATATGCCATTTTGACATTAAATATTTGTTTAAAACACATTGATTATCAAATATTTTAATCACTTTTACACACAATAGCAAGCATTTAGCCTAATATACGAAAGCTGTTATGTAGTCGAATTTTCAAGTAGTGTACAAATACTTATTGGAGCCACTGTATACTAGGTTGCACCTAGTCTTGTTTTCCCACATTGTTTTAAACTCTGAAATTTTAAACTCTGTTCAGAGCCTTCTCCTTATGCAGCCGTGGAAGATACTGCCGTTTCACTTGACAAGTTGAGGTATGAAAGCACAACAGGCAGATTTTATTGAACCAAAGCATGACACATAGGCCATCTTTTATTTCATAAACCTGGTAGGTCTCATTAAGATTTTGAATCTCTTTAGCAAAAATAATGTTTTATCGTGGACTGTAACGATCTATAATCTAAAATTCTTATGGACAGATAGTATCTCTCAAAAACAAAACCCAATTCCAATGAAGTTTGGACATTGTGGAAAAGATTAATTAAAACAGAATACAATGATTTGAAAATCCTTTTCCACCCATATTCAATTGAGTACACTGCAAAGACAAGATATTTAAAGGGGAACTCGGGGCTAAATCATAATGCTGTTTTATACAATCATAATTAGTAAATAAATATTGTAAAATACAAAAAATGTGGAATTTTTGTTTTCAAAGACGAGATAAATGAGGTTTATTCCCCCCAAGTAGTTGTCGTCTGCTTCAAGGGTCGCGTGATAATGATTCAACGTCGCCCAAAAATGAAGAACTGTCGCCCTTCGCCCAGAGGCATGCGCAGTTATTGTGTTGGGTAGTGTGATTGTCCCAGTCCATTATTTTATGATAAAAGATCATTCAATATGGCCCATTAGCTAGTTGCATGAGATGGTGTTAAGTACTTTCTAAAATCCGCAGGGTTGCTTCAACATTAACGGTTTGCTTCTGTCACTTATCAGTCTATATCAGATGCTGAGCAGATGACAAGTATATCATCCCAGATATGTGATTTTAGCAGTCGATTTTAGCATCATTGAGGCTGCTGAAATTCTGAAATTTCCGGATTTTGCCAACATATGACATCACAGAGGAGTCGAACCATGGATCTGGCTCCAAATTCGTAATCCAACCCAAAATTCTTAAGTATCCAGAGTTAGCTTTTTACCCGTTCAAGAACTACAAAATTACCACACCTTAAAACCTAACAAACACTGGGAATTTACACTTTATCTTCCTGCCCTACTTTCAAACAGCTAAATCACAACAACTACTTGACTTCAGAAGATGTATGTTGGATTCGGTTGGGTTCATATGTCCAGTTCAAAGAGAATGACTCATACAGTTTACCTCCGAGGTCTGTTCAGCAGTGCATGAAGAACAGTCAGTGAGGCTCGATGACAATGGACCTTTCCAACCTGTCAATCAAGTGTTGAATAACTACCAATCAGATTGCCTCATCCATTTTAAGTTCTACCTGCTCCCACAGCACCACAATATTGTCCCACATGACATGCAATCATTAGCCATGTATAATGGGCAAGTTGTCTGAATTTTTCAAAAATAGTTATTCGATGTGCTCGAGGAACATGTAATACAGATGAGACACCCAGCCCGGCTATAGAGAGCTCAATTAATCCTTTTCCAAAGCCTAAATGCAGATGGAAAAGTGTTTGCAATGGACTAAGGCATGTGAAAAGCCTCACACGCAACAAAATTTGAACAACACTCAAAGGTAAGCATGTGAATTCTCTTTGCCATTTTGCCTTCATGAGTTAGTTACCAAAAATCTATGCATGTGTTTTTGCTGAAAAGACAGAATTACATCAATGGCATCATTGGCATCATTTTTGGTTCTCCGTTTCGGCCCAAAATTTGAAACGCTTGGCCAAAACACCAAAAGAAATTATTACACCAATTTTTAGTACCATTGCATTCATAGTTATGACTGTACTTACCTAACAAAAGTCAAGGCATTGCAATTGCATAAATTAATATTAATGCTCCAAAGAATAAATCAATTACAAAATTGTGAAATTTTTTTAGTACTGACATTCCAACAAAGCACAATATAAAATAAAATAAACAAGTGCACCGCCTATCGGCAAATGTCGTATTGCTGCTTAATACTAGTCCCCTACCGGTGTATGCATATTATATTTCCTAAAAAGTAGGTCAAAGTGATCTGACACACCCTCTCCCCAAGATGCATCCACACACCAACTTTAATGTTCCTAGGTCATACGGTATTGAAGTTATTGAGCGGACACGAATGCGGACGGACGGACTGACGGACGAACGGAGTGCATTCCTATAGTTCCCTCTGTTTTCGGTAGGGGACTAAACTGTTTTACTTGGCCCCACTCATGAATAACCTACAGGCCTATAATTGACTGGCCTATTTCAGGCTGCTGAAAAATTGTAAAATTAAATATGTAAAGAGACAACACAGCAGCCCACTGATTGGTCAGAGAGAATCGTCTCTGCAAAAGACAAATAGCTTCCGCATTATTGCAAGGAATCTGGCTTCACTTGCCATCATTGAAACCTTCTTTTACAATCTATGATTGAAACAGTTCTTCAAATTGTGTTTTTGAAACGTGTGTTGTTTTAGGCAGCTTGATAAATATACTGTGCGTTGCCTTACCTTTCAAACAAGGTTGCGTTTGTTGATCGAAGCTGCTGCATTTATGAGATGTGTTTCTTTGCCTGTGACCCTGTTCGTAGCGAAATCAGAAGCAACAGTGTTCCCAATTCCCCTTGAGAAAGTTATTAATGCTGCCCCTATTTTACGAAAATAATGCGGAAAATAACTTTACAGGTGCTGATGAAAATTTTGTTCGAAGGAAAGGTATCTCAGTTGAGATCATCGTAAAAGCGATTAATTCTAATACTCTGCCATCTACTGCGATTTGCACATTTGCTACGCGTTTTGCCTTCAATTTCAAAGTGAAATGTTTATGAAGCCTGAATGTCAAGCTAATAAACAATAATTGTATTGGCATGTGTCATTTGATTCTTTGTTATGAAGTAAAAAGGTAAATTAACATCCTCTGTGTGTGGCGATTCTATATTTTTTTCCCCTAGGGGTCGTAGATAGACTACATTATGGAATACTGATGGTACGCAAATGCCTTGAGAATATATTGCCGTTTTCTATGAATACTCTATGAATGCCTTTTACGGAAATCATTGGTTTGCCTTTTTAGGTGGTATATTATTTTATGTGCAACCAAATCGGACACAACACAAGCTGCTACCCTATGCATCAGGGCAATGTCAAACGGATATTACAATTAGGCACTCACAGACTTTAGTGCCATAACGTGGTAACCGTAGTGCATGTCCGCTGATGTAAATACATAAATATTTAACAAAATCGACGGACAAAAAGTCTGGAAAGGCGCATGCTGGACGCAGGTTTTGCTTACGTCATCACAACATCCTGTTTCTGCCATATTGTTTCAGTGTTCAAAGTCTTTCGGCCAAAAGATGTATTTTTGCATCAAAAATGCATTTTTTTTTGGCATTTTCGGTGGCCGAAAATTTGGTGCATCCCTAGTATATGCGTTAACATAGTATTGTTTTTCCCTAGTGGACTTCTGGACACAATACCAAATGTAGCTACAAACCAGTCGCTATTCCACTTAGAACACGATTCCTTCATGCCACCCATCACAGTCTTTCACAAAACTAGATGATATAAAACATGTAGCCAGATGGTGAAGGATTTAGTAAAGGCATACAGTAATCTGCTTAGAAACTTTAAAGAGAGAAAAGCAGGCTAGCTACAATCAGATTCAGAATGTCAGTCCCTTCGCCGAAATAAGTAAAGTTAGCTCATCATCTAAATTGTTTTGGAGGAAAATGCCAACATAACAAACGTTAATAACTCCATTAAGTCTTATGTAGCTAGTTTAAGGGTTAGCTACATTGCAGGATATGATTTCTTACAAACTCTAGCTAGCATATTGCCTGACTTGTGGCCAACTGACCTTAGACAGCATACTGGAACCAGGGTTATTATTAGCTCAGTGATGGCAACAAACATATGAAAACAACTTACCCCGCTTTTCTTGTGCAGTATGATTCCTGTATTTTGCCTGGTTTGATTTCAAAGTGCAGTTTATTTGGTGGTCGGCTTTTCTGCAAAGATAGCCAGCACTTTTGCGGCTACACTTGCATTTCCAACCATTCCGTAAAAGAATTTGATGTCATGAATACATCCTTGCATGAAATAGTTAAAGGTGCCCTATGTAATGGACAGCCACAAATTAAATTCACACTCTACACACTCCAAAGAAAAAATGGGCAGTTTACCTGCAGAAAGCGAGTCGGTCTACCCTAGCGTAACAATTGAGAAATGGCACAGTCTCTCCTCCCATCAAGCCTACTGTCCATGATTCGCCCCCACCTTTCCAACAACCCCATAGCACACTATCTACAATCCAAAGAGGGTCGCTCTGGCTCCAAAACTCTGAGATATAAACACATAAACGAATGAAACGTCAGTTGATGTCAAGTGATTCTGTACTATGACATCTTCAAGCCACTCCCCTTCACCAAATCCAGTAAAAAAGTCCAAATTACGTGTCATTGTTCATTTGAGATAAATTAATTCACTAGATAACATTAGCTGCTGTTGAGCAAGTTAATGTCAACGTAACGTTAGCTAATGTTAGCACTAATGCTGAACCAACATTTGCGTGAATAAATCTATCTAGTGCCGGACTTTACCATAACCAGTCTCGGATCCCAAGATCAGCAGGCCAGTCGATTGCCACTGTCCATCACTTTACCGTACGTAGTCAAAACAGTTATAGCAGAGTTCAAAATTATGAAGTAATCTTAGGTGCACATGTACAAGTAAAACTAGGGACAGGATCATTTTAGAACATTACGTATGCCGCCTGATGATAATTTCACAGTATGCAACCAGTTTGCCTAATGTGCAGTCTTAATTAGCAAGACCTCTTCTAGCAATCAAGTATCATTAGTCACAATTAAACATTCTGTAATGTTTCATTACATTATGCAAAGTTTTCTGTCATGTTTTGTGCGTTCATTTAGGGCTCATTATCATCAAAGCCATTTCAAGCTTCTCAGCTAATGTACCTTCCACACGATTGACATCAGGTTCAAGGACGCCCTCAAGACGTGCGATTTATTCGTGCTATGCAGTTTGGCTGGCTGTTATGTTGCCCGTATACCGCCACCCATGGCAGAAACTGGTATTATGACACAGGACGGTGCACAGCTAGTGATTTAGCATGCTAATTCAGGTTGACATCTCTGCTCCACTATACCTCGTCATATTTTTTTATGACATCATTGCCCTTATTTCTCTCATTCTTTTGTTGTGTCTTGCTAATTTTTTTGATATTTTGACCTCAATTCTTAGACAGAGCACCTTCAAGGCCTCTCTGGAAGACTTTGCCAGACAAGTTGGACGCATTCGATGCAAAATAAACTACAACATTTTCAGGATTACGTGTCAGAGTGGTGCTCAAAGTTCTACTGAGCTGTTTGTCAACGTCAAACTGAGCAGCATAGTTGAAGGCCTTCGCAACAGTCACTAAGGGGGGCAGAGGTGGTCGGAAAGGTCCATTGAATCGGTGAATTTAATAAGGGCACAACTCCATATTGAAACTATGTAGAGTAGGGCTGGGACGATTCTGAATCGATTCTTTTTTAAGGTGTACTACAGGGGTCGACATTCACGCTGGTCCTTTGGCCCGGGTCTAGTAAAATTTTGTCAGGACCAGTGAAACTCAAAATCTCACTATCCCGACGGACCAGTAGATTTTCCATTGTTATCAGCTAGTTATCGCTTACACATTAACTTTTATGTGTTCTCATTTCATAAACATGATAGGCCAACATTAGAAAATAAATATAAACTCAATAAATAAGTCTTCAAATACATCTTCTTTTCAAAAACTGCCGGGTTCAAAGCTCTTAACATCGCTGTGAGTCTTTAGTCAGTGTTACAAGTCTTTGTAAACCGTTAGTTGCCGTCTGCATTTCAAATGTCAAAATCATGCATCGTTTTTTCCCCTCAACTGGCTCCACCGCCAGGTAAAAAAACCAAATCTGATCAACTAGAGCAACAGCGAAGCTACGATGCTTCAAAACGTAAACGTTTGTTTCCAGAAAAATGGCTAACTGAATTCAGTTGGTTAGAATACCACGAAACCAACGGTACTGGCAAAATGTTTTGCAAGTTGTGCAGAGTTTCTGAAATAGCAGGTTTGTTTGTTACTGGGTGTAGTATCATGAAAATTGATGCGATTAAGTCTCATCAAAGTTCAAATGGCCATCGTAAACTGGCAGATAAAGCGAAAGCGAAACTAGCCAAACCCGAAACGACTCAAGCAGAGAAAACGTTGATCGCTATGAACCAACAAGTTTGGAATCGTCTTACTCATCTATTTCGCACTGCTCATGCCATTGCAAAGAACGGACGACCTTACAGGTAAGCACAAGCTTAAAATTATTTCAAATTCATAACTTGCAAAATTAGTTAACTTCTTATAACAGCTGATAACGTGAACTCCAAATGTAGGACAAAAGTCGGTGTTGTCCGGTTTTCGATCATAGCTTTTTGTTTGTATGTCACTTCCAAATTTCACTTCATAAATACAATGTATTTTTGTGTTTTAATACAACTCAAAACACAACACATTACTTTTGTTTTACTGTTTAAATCTTGTAAATAAAGATTATCTTTTGTTTCTTGCAGGGAAACATTAACTCAAATTGTCTGTGAACCAAACTACATTATAATTTATAGCATATAGGCCTACCATCATCAGCTGATCATGTAATTTCATGTTTTGATTGGTGATGTTGATGCTGATGGTGTGGCTGTGGATGTGGATGAGGGCTTTGATGATGAGACACTATTCGGATGATGAGACCGAAGAAGATCTCACCATTTTGGAGAAGAGGGCTTTTGCAATATTCTCCAATGACTTGCTCTCATATTCTCAATGAAATGAATGCATTTAGTTTCTCACCCAAGTGGCTTTTGATATCAAGTTTATCCTCACAACATGCCTGAGGGGCATTTTAGAAGTCGATATAACAATTTTCTTATGGTTTTCAACCTCTTTATTCTGGAATTGATGTTTCAATCTTTGTGAAACATATTTGTATATCACCACAAGTTGATAAAAATTGAGCTTTGGGGATGTGAAGATATATTTTGCATCTGAAGCCACTTGGGCGAGATTCTCTATATAAAGAATTGTTTTGAAAAACTAAGTTCACATGAATGAAAATCATGTTTGAGATATTTCAAGGGCATTTTAAAAGAGGTTGTATTAATTTACGATTACACATTTTATAGATTCATCTTCTTGGGCATTTACTCATTACTCTTTAGTTTGTCATCTGAAGGAGAAGAGACCATCTCCGAAGTGTAATGAATAAAGAATCACCAAGATATATAAATAAAGTGTGTAATTGCTGTTTGATAGAGTTTTGTGATTCCAACATCCTGATGATGTCTAGCAATTTGATGCTGTTAACTTGATGATATCAAGCATTGGTCACTGTTCTGTGATTGTGATTGCATTCTGTTGCCATGTTTGTTTGGCAATATCTGAATAAAATTTTCTGCTATGTTTATAATTTATATTCTTAATTGTCCATTGTTAATATCCGAAATCAGTAGGCATGATCTTGTAATGGGACTGTGACTTGCCATTTACAGTGATGGTGAACCTTTGAGTAATATAAAATAAAATGTTTTTATTGCAATATATGTTTCATTTATGTCTCTGCTAACTACATCTGGCATGAAACAATTTCTCCCTTTTTTATGCAACTTGTGATTTTCATTCAATTATTAAGTGACTTAAATACTGTGAACATTCAGGAAAATGCCGTTTTAGGGGGGTTAATATCTTAAAATTATCCGGAGGGGGGGGGGGCCAAAATTTCGGTCAAGTCACTTTGTGACTTGCAGGTTGGGACCATTAAAATCTGGTCAGGACTAGTGGATCTTCAAATTATACTGGTCCATGTGACCAGTACTAAATTTGAGGGAATGTCAACCCCTGTACTACCACTACCTGCTGCCATGGGGCGAACATCCAAGCTTTCCCTTTTCCTTTATTAACCCAACGCAGGTTGAACAAAAGCACCAAACATCAAAGGGCATGTGAAATGCTTCCGGGAAAAAAACTTGACCCTGACATCAGTATTTTTCGGCGACATGCTGCATGGAGCCAAATAAAGGACTACAGAATAGTCTCCTATTAACCAATTAGGCTACTCAAAGAAAAGTAACCTGTTCCAGTTTACTTGCTTGATCAGCAATCAAATGGTTGATGCGTTTACTCTCCAAGTTGAATGAGTCGAGCTGTTTATTAAGACAGCGTGTTTGATTGCTGCATCTTTAAATTTAAATGGCCATAGAACAGCACAGCACGAACACGATTTCCATTGCCACGCATTTTGTGCGACTGTGATAATTTATTATATGTCACATTCATGTTTCATCAGCTTTTCAAAATGTTTTCCACCTTGTGTATTTTTTATAGGCTTAAAACCCAGGGCGATCTTATAACAAATCTGTTTTAAATTAATCTTTAATAATGTCCTAAAATGCTGAGAGATGCAATTCAGAGGAAGATTTTTTTTTTTTTAATTATTGGCATTCTTTCACTCTAACGCCGTAGCCCAGTTAGGTTTGTTTGCTTTTCACCATCACATCTTAATCGTTATAGGCTACTGAAATTGCTTGATTGTCATTTAGGACAAGTACACGGGTGCAGATTCGCAAAATCTAAACTCAGGCTTCTTCCCGACGGCATTTGAAATCGTGCCGCTTCAGGTGTGTCTGTTTCAAGAAATTACATGCGACCCCATGGCAGCAAGTAGTCTTATCTCACTTAAAAAAAATCCTCGTTCAACATCACAATATGCCCAACTCTGCATTTCATCTCTCATTGTAGTATTTTTAGGAGATCCATCATGATAAAATAAAAATAAAGTGATTTGTTTTCAGATCGCCCTGGATTTCAAACGTTTAAAAAACACACAAGGTGGAAAACATTCTGAAAAGGGGATGAAACGTGAATGTGAGATATAATAAATTATCACAGTCGCACGAAATGCGTGGCAATGGAAATCGTGTTCATGTTGTGCTGTTCTATGGCCATTTAAATTTCATAATGCAGCAATCAAACATGCAATCTTAATAAACAGCTCTGCTCATTCAACTTGGAGAGTAAACGCATCCACCATTTGATTGCTCATTAAGCAAGTAAACTGGAACAGGTTACTTTTCTTAGAGTAGCCTAATTGGTTAATAGGGTCGATTCTGTAGTCCTTTACTTGGCTCCGTGCCGAAAAAAACTGATGTCAGAGAAGTTTTTTTCCAGAAGCATTTCACATGCCCTTTGATGTTTGGCACTTTCGTTCAACCTGCATCGGGTTTTATAAAGGAAAAGGGAAAGCTGGAATGTTCGCCTCATGGCAGCAGGTTGTGGTACTACGCCTTAAAAAAGAATAAATTCAGAATCATCCCAGCCCTAATGTAGAGTTGGGTCCTCATTAAATTCACCAATTCAATTCCCAGTGCATTCTTTTTTTCCGTCTGAACCTTGCAACACCGTAACATCCAAAGTGAAGCTCAGTGCACCGCAAGGTTCACAAGAACACAAGGAACGTTTTAGCAGCCCAATGGTCGATCCAGAACTTCCAATATTTGTAAACATGCTTTTTCAGCTTTTTACTCATTGTGTTCCTATGAGCAGAAGGAATTAATCTGAATACAAAAAATAGAGCACAGTTTCTGAAAGCAGAGTTCACATCTTACATGGCATTGCTGAACTTTCATTCTTCTCGTCACATGTCCCTCTCCAGAACACCAAACCACACACACTAGTCATAGGCCAACTGCCCTTTTAACAGCACTGTTCAGCCTGGTGAGTTATACAGCTGACTGTGGGGACAGCTGACCCATGAGTGGCTCCATTCATTAATTCATTCACTCATATGGCATAGCCAGTCTCATGACTCCATACCTCAGGCTGGCTACTCTGTTCACAAAATCAATTTCATCTCCCATCTGATTCATTTAGCAAACCTAAAAATAGAAGGTGCCTTTTTTTGTCGTTTTGAAACCTTTGCTCCCACTACTTTTTTTCCCCAATCGTGCAGATGGTGACGTTGTTTGACGTACTAGGGAAGACCTACACAAAGCCATTTAAATTGTAACCGTCTTTGGAGCCAAGATACAAAATATAGCAATTTCGTAAGTCCGTTACCGCGAGACCAGCCCCTTTTGACAATGCAAAAGCAGCCATTGTTATTACATTTTTCTATAATTTTCTCATGCATTTGTTCGCAAATTGGCGATTCTTAGCCCATCTTTTCTCCTGAAAATAAGTGCAACATTACAGGCTGTGCTTTTCCCCAAACAAATTGTATAATAGTCAGAAACAAAATTCTCCATGTAAAAATATAAATTTTAAGTGTATATTAAGAGCTGGCAGGGCAAAAAGGGAGCATTCCCCGAAGTCTCATCACACCGCGTCAGAAAAGCCCGAGTGAAATCATTACGAGAGAACAGAAATGGGGGCGCTGTACAGAAATGTATTTAACATTTAGCAATGACAATGGTCTATAATCTAATAAATACCTTTTGTCATCAACATGACAAACCGTATATGCCATATTTCTATCACGTGATGGTTTACAAAATTTTGCCAGACCATTTTGCAATATTCATTAAACAGCGAGCTAGTTACAAGGCTAACGTTAGCTACATGGTTAACTTATCCGGACTAACAAGCTAGTGCCGGCTGCATGTTTTGTTTGCATCCACCAGATATGTCTAGCAAAGTCAGCAAAAATGCTTTCTTGCCAGCTAAACTTATGTTGCGTTCGAGTTGTACTGGGGAAGTCATGATTTCCGAGCTCCCAGTCGGAAATTTCAATTTGAACGGACCCTGAAGATTTCAAATTCGAAAAGTCAAAGTTTCTTCACCGATCCAGAGTTCCGACTTCCGAGTTCAAGATGACTGCACCATAAATCAACAGTAAGCAAAAACTGATGATTAACCGTTTATTCCCAATTCTGTGTTATTTATGTTTAATTAAATCAGAGGCACACACAGTACTGGGTAGAGTTTATCGGTGTTTGCATGCAAAAAATACTGAGTAATGCATTGTTATGAAGCTAATAAAGGCCATACTGGCCAGAGGACACCCCACTGACCGCAAGTCAGTTTTCCTACTTACTTCATAGAAAGCAGTCAGCGTTAGTATGACACTCCCAGCCCCGATTTCCAACCACCAAGCCAAATCGAACACAAGATCAAGATTTGCAACTAGTGCCAATTTAGTGAAATAGCAAAGTATTTTTCTCTAGTGATAGCGTTAAAATTTGTTTGCAAACGAATTAGCTAATCAGCCTCATCAAAGCGTAACTGATCTCAATACTCCACTAATTCATAACTACTTGCAAATCCACTACCAGTTAAGTAGTGAAATAACTGATTTACCATTTTATTGATTAATATGCAATGAAAATTGCTAGCTGGCAAGGCATGCGAACTAGCTAGCTAGCCTAACGTGCCAGATAGTTTGGTTTCTTTAGTCAAACTGCACCAAACAGCTATAACTGTTAGCTAGCTAGGCTAGCAAATTAGCTAGCTAAGCAAGCAAACAAACATTAGCTAGCTAGCTAGGTAGAAAGCCTTTTTGTCGACTTAGCTTGTTAAGTCTGGTGCATGCTAGCTAGCCAACTTAAGGGCAAAGTAATAACTATTCACTGTTATCCATTGATTTTTATGCATCACACGATGAACTAGTAGTTGGCAATGCTAGCAGCAGCTCTGAACTGCTCTGAACATGTTCTCCATTACATCACATAAATTGTATGGTGGATAAATTCCTGAAGCCATCGTCAAGTGGAAAATTTGCGACAGAAAGCCGATTACGCTGGACCAACTGAGGCAGAACATCGCCACTGCCTTGGAAGCTGCGAGTGCGGAAACTTGCAACAAGCTGGTCAAATCGATACCGCAGAGACTTCAGGCAGTCAAACAAGCCAAGGGGGCAGCCACAAAATACTGAGAAAGTGATGATTCTAATTATAGTAAAAATTATTCTAATTCAGTGAAACGGTTTCTCAATTATTCTAATTCAATAAAACAACAGTGTCACAGTTAAATGGCCTAAATGGGCCATTTGGAAAGGTCAGCTGAGCAAATTTTTTACAGGTAGCAAGTTCTGTGATTACTCTAACAAGTAGGACAGGCGCGGTGAACACCTGATTTGCTTTCTGCACAAAAAATGCATCAAGAAAATTTAACGATTGCGCCATTTCAAATTATTCTAATTCGTTGACCAGCACCTGTAGTCTGAGTATGAGAAGGCATGTCTCCACCTTTGTAGTCCGAACATGCATCGGCCGTAAAGGGTGAGGAATTTTTGCAGACTGTGTTATTTTGAGGGTATGGCCCAAATGCCAAATTAAGTATTTTCCAACATGCCCCAGCATGATTTTTCTATACTGTAAAGTACCAGTAATTTATTTGTTCCAAAATGGTCCATTTTGCCAGAGCCTCAAATATTTCACCCTTTACAATCAATGCATGCGTTAAGACAGCGAATATACAAGTGAATCAATATTCTGCATAAAAAACGTTTATTTTGAATAAATGCAAACTCGAAACACAAAAATAAATAACATTGAAAACAGCATTATCATCATGACTACAGTCATATGTATGCGACTGCAGTATGCATTATACAATTAAGTACATTTCTTTTTTGTTTTAGAAGCGGAGTTCAAATTTGAAAACTTTTTGTCACGAGAACATCATGTTGGACTCTGATAAAAAGAAATTTCCACATTCCAGGATTTTTTTTCCACTTATATACACAACACCAAATACCTTGGCAGAGCAGTTGATTACGGTAAAGACATATAATGCACCCCCATGGAAATTTGCAACCAGTGAGGGCTGAAGTTTCCCTTATTTCCTTCCTCTCTGAAAAGGTTTCTAAAAAAGCATAACCTCAAAGAAGGACTAGCTACAAAAACATATTTTCATGATTCCGGCAAAGACAAATTTGTGTGACAAGTAAAAATTCAGATACTACCTGAGCCTTGGCACTCAGCCACCACACCCAACAGGTTTCAAAATGGCCTCCTTTTGTGTTGTTGTTGTTTTAGGGCAGGATTTACATCTGGTGGAAAACTGTAGAACTAAAATAGCTGACTTGATTGCGTTAAAGACAGGGAAAATGAAACTTAAAGGACACCTGCTTTTGGTCGAGGGGGAAGGGTTTCTTCCTGAACCAATAGCTTTTCTAATGTAACTTGAAATACGAAAGAAGACTTGTTCCTGGTGGCAAGTCTGAGTCAGTGAAAATGGTTTGATTTTCAACTTAATTTTCTGTTGGCTCAATTTTGAATGATTATGGAATTGAACATTTGCGTCATACTCTGACCTTGGATGTCAACGTCATTGGAATGTGCGTCCCTTTAAAAGTTGCCCCTAATTGCGAATATCATGCCCAATATTTCTAGCCCACAAATGAATAGGAAAACTAAGTTCCATCGTCAAAAAAAATTGGTTGACCGTCTTTACCATAATTGTGCCCTTTTCTGTAGAAACACCCATATCTGCAAATAAAATAAAGTTGACTGGACAAAACATTAAATGGCATGTCTTCATATTGTCTGCGATGAAATAGAAGTCAAAGTAAATGTAAAATTCATCACTTTCCGCTTATGTGCATTTTCAATCTCATCCCAACTTCTACCGATTGGGGGGGGATGTCATTGACCAATTCGAACAGTGAAACATCATATGTTTCTTGTAAATATTCTTGTAAATATAACTAAATGCTCCTGGAGGTCATCAAAATTATACTTTCCATTCAATTCTACTTCGAAGATATTCAAACTTCCCACTCATTGACCTTCGGGAGAGATCTGCGTGTGACGTACGGTCAGCTGAAAACGAAAGCGTAACCTTCAACAGCAAGCAAATTGTATGGTCGTTTATAGTCTCTGGAGAGTACCGCTCTGGCAACAAAGCGTTTAACTATGGTTTATAGCTCTGCTGTGGGATTTTAAAAAAAGACAAAAGGTCTGGAAAAATTTTTTAATGTTTCCAACAGACAAAAAGAGACGTAAAGTATGGATACAGCATGTAAGAAGTCAAGACTTGGAGGCCATTTTAACCAGAACACTGTGTTCAGATCACTTTGTACCATTAGCCTAAGCTTGCCATCTTGAAGAAACCAAGTCGTTAGAAATAAAATCAGACAGCCTGATTCAGAGTTGAAATGCAGTGCCTGCAACAACTGTCCTACTGCATTTGTTTTCAAGGTGTTTTTTTTTTTTTTTTTTTTTTTATACAGTTGTCAAACCAGCTGATTCACTTCATCATAGACCAGACTTGCGCCTGGGTAATTCCATGAAAATAGGGAAAAGACCTTCAAAGGTTTTCTCACAAATTCCTATGGAAATATGTGTTTTTATACAGTGGAACATGATATTTTAAGGAACAAGAATACTGAATTCAATTTTGCCAGCCAATTTTTTGTCAGAATCCTGCTTGTTACATCTTCAAATTTAAAATGACAAAATTAATTAATTTTGGACTTCAAACACTACCTGGCCACTGCATCATGTTTTCAGGTGCATTCTTGACAACTGTGTTGATTTTATATTTTGAAACCTTGGTGATGTATATTTTCATGACTGAAAATCCCCATCTGTACCAGATTTTTCAGGATTCTGTGTTAAAGTTGGGTGGTGTTACGCGAGTCACAAAAACATTTTTTCTTACCTCACAATAACCCATGGCAGGCTGTAATTAGGGTCCGAGCCTCCAGGCCTGCAGGGCCTTGGAGAGGACCCTATTGTTTTTCTCGGATTTCTTGTTTCTTTATTAGGGTCCGAGCCTCGAGGCCTGCAAGGCCTCAGAGAGGACCCTATTGTTCCTGCTATGTTTCTTATTATTAGGGTCCGAGCCTCCAGGCCTGCAGGGCCTTGGAGAGGACCCTATTGTTCTTCTCGTGTTTCTTATTATTATTATTCTTATTATTATTCTTTGTTTCTTCTTACGCCTCTTTGCGCTCAAATTTGACCCCCTAAACATGCTCAAAAACTCACCAAAATCGGCATGCTCGTCAGGTCTGGCGAAAAATTTGATAAAATGAAAAAATTCTCCCCATAGGTCACAAAATGGCTCTCTAGCGCCACCAAGGCACTTTTTACTGGCCTTTAGAGGGCCACCACGCCCGGTAGGAAAGTCATAGAGACATGCAACCAACACTATTTTGTTCAACTCATCAAGGCCTAAAAATGAACAATCGACACCTATTACCTAAATCAAACAGGAAGTCCGCAATTTGCATATCAAAATTTGCATTTTTCCCTAAATTTGGCCAAAATTTGCCCTCGAACAAACGCGAACTCCTCTCGGGGCGTTCATCGTATCAACCCCAAAAGCTAATAGATGACAAAGCACACTCTTCCGATGAAAACTACTGTACAACTTTTTCAAAAGTCCTACGGTTTGGATTTTATGAGGCGTCAAAGTTGGGGTCCCTAGCCACTTTGACTGCCTTTTCCCGATGCATACGCAATTTCCAACATTATTTTAACCGCTTTAACATGGTCAAAAACGAACAAAATTTAGCAGTAAATTCTTACAGGCAACAAACATATTTCTTATCCCAAAATTCTTCACCAAAGGCACAAAATGGCTCTCTAGCGCCACCTAAATCCTCCAAAATGGCACTTTTGCTTACACCACGGCCTGACGCAATGTTAAAAAATTCTGAAAAAAATCACACATCATTGCTGTACCATGACAGATATTCTCACTTGATTTCGTGAAAATCCAATGAACACTTTCTGAAAAAAAAAATGTTATGTTCATAATATGCTGTACAGTATCACATAATTTCTTACTGTGAACAAACCGTTTATTGTATCAAAATGTCCTTTGGTAGACTTCATAAGCTCCATGTGTTGTGACAAACTGCCAAGCATGGAACAATTTCTATGAATATTTCTGGAGATATTAATATGTTATGAATATTCATATTTTGAAAAATATAGAGTGACGCACTTCTGAATTCACCATAAGTTGCAGCGTATGAAACTTTTGTCTGTGTTCAGGGAACATGCTCCCAAAATCTCAGCTTTCTAGGATTTACGTAGAAGAAGCATTTATTTATTTCTTGATTTTTATTGATTTCCATGTATTTCTGTGTGCTACTACACAATTGTCCACCGGGTGGCAGTTGGAGCCCACGGATCATCTCCCTTCACTAAGTTCATGCTTGGGGGAAGATTTCACAATACACAGCAGTGATTACATGTGCTTCAGATACTTTGATTAGGTCCCATGGCTCATAGCTCCATTTTCCAAAAGAAAAATCTCTTTCAGTAAAGGGGTTTGCACTCAACTCAACATAAAAGGTTGCAGTGTATGAAACTTTTGTCGGTATTCAGTGAACATGCGCTAGTGAAGTTAATTACCCCTCGTTGCCTTTTGGAGCTCTGAAAACAGACAAAGCGACTGGTCCAATGTTTTATATTTTATGCGGGTAAGAAGTATTTTCGTTCAATGTCAATTACAAGTAGCTAGCTAGCTTCTTAGCCAGCTTTCAATTTCATTTACCACTAACCCAGATAGCAAGCTCCTCCACTCCGGATCTGCTGGAGCCGGGGCAGATCCGGAGCGGAGGAGCTTGCTACCTGGGAAGTCAATGCAGTCCCAGCGAAGCCAAGGTAGCTCGCTGGTGACCGATATCAGTCGCTTGCGTTCGCTTTCAGTTAGCGGTCCGTTCTGACAACTTTGCGTTTCTACGTTAACTAACGCATGAAACGGTACAGTTCTTCAATAAATATTACCACAAAAGGCAGCTGCACATCTCGGCATTTTCTCGCTTGTATGGAGTTCTTTGAATTTGGCTTCATAGGAAACCATTCATTTTCATGAAGCAGATGGGTGTATCAATATGGCGGCCGGGTGCTTCACTTTGGATAATGTTAATATGAAGACATAAGCAATGTAGTGTTCTAAATATATATATTTAAGGGAAAACTCAGTCGATCATAGATTTCGAACAGAGTGACGTAATGGGATGCGTTTCAAGGCGGAGGTGCAAAACATATTATGTTAATATATTATTCAAAACAAAAATGTCTTGCAGTGAAGGGGTTTGCACTCAACTCAAAATTAAAGATTTCCCACTATCTCGTACTGTTCAACGAATCACAATGCTCGACATCGCTCCAACGCGTCTCGCCCCCCTTTCGACATGCTCGGGTGGGCGTCTCGCCCCCGTTTCGACGTGCGCGGGTGGGCGAGGACCCGTCCCAACGCTGCTTGCAGCTTTAATTAGGGTCCGAGCCTCGAGGCCTGAAAGGCCTCAGAGAGGACCCTATTGTTCCTGGTCAGTTTCTTATTATTAGGGTCCGAGCCTCGAGGCCTGAAAGGCCTCAGAGAGGACCCTATTGTATTTCTTGTGTTTCTTATTATTCTTTGTTTCTTTGTTTCTTCTTACGCCTCTTTGCGCTCAAATTTGACCCCCTAAACATGCTCAAAAACTCACCAAAATCGGCATGCTCGTCAGGTCTGGCGAAAAATTTGATAAAATGAAAAAATTATCCCTATAGGTCACAAAATGGCTCTCTAGCGCCACCAAGGCACTTTTTACTGGCCTTTAGAGGGCCACCACGCCCGGTAGGAAAGTCATAGAGAGATGCAACCAACACTATATTGTTCATCTCATCAAGGCCTAAAAATGAACAATCGACACCTATTACCGAAATCGAACAGGAAGTCCGCAATTTGCATATCAAAATTTGCATTTTCCCCTAAATTTGGCCAAAATTACCCCTCAAACAAACGCGAACTCCTCCTAGGGCGTTCAACGTATCGACCCCAAATGTTAATAGATGACAAAGCACACTCTTCCGATGAAAACTACTGTACAACTTTTTCAAAAGTCCTACGGTTTGGATTTTATGAGGCGTCAAAGATGGGGTCCGCAGCCACTTTCACTGCCTTTTCTCGATGCGTACGCAATTTCTAACATTATTTTCACCCCCTAAACATGCTCTAAAACAAACAAAATTTTGCAGTTAATTTTTCGACGCTTCAATCATATTTCTTACCTCAAAATTTTCCACCAAAGGCACAAAACGGCTCTCTAGCGCCACCTAAATCCTCCAAAATGCCACTTTTGCTTACACCACGGCCTGTCGCAATGTTTGAAAATTCTCAAAAAAATCACACATCATTGCTGTACCATAACAAACATTGTCACTTCATTTCGTGAAAATCCATGTAAGAATTCATGAGAAAAAAAATATTACATTCATAATACACTGTACAGTAATACATTTTTTCTTCATGTGGACAAACCGTTAATCAGATCAAAATGATCTTTGGTATACTTTATAATCTCTATTTGGAGAAACAATGTGCCAAGCATGGTACCATTTGAATGAATATTTGTTGAGATATTAACAAGTTATGAATATTCATATTTTGAGAAATATAGAGTGACGCACTTCTGAATTCACCATAAGTTGCAGCGTATGAAACTTTTGTCTGTGTTCAGGGAACATGCTCCCAAAATTTCAGCTTTCTAGGATTTACGTAGAAGAAGCATTTATCAATTTCTTGATTATTATTGATTTACATGTATTTCTGTGTGCTACTACACAATTGTCCACCGGGTGGCAGTTGGAGCCCACGGATCATCTCCCTTCACTAAGTTCATGCATTGGGGAAGATTTCACAAAACACACCAGTGATTAAATGTGCTTCAGATTCTTTGACCAGGTTCCTTGGCTCATAGCTCCATTATTCAAAACAAAAATCTCTTGCAGTGAAGGGGTTTGCACTCAACTCAACATAAAAGATTTCCCACTATCTCGTACTGTCCAACGAATCACAATGCTCGACATCGCTCCAACGCGTCCCGCCCCCATTTCGACATGCACGGGTGGGCGTCTCGCCCCCGTTTCGACATGCGCGGGTGGGCGAGGACCCGTCCCAACGCTGCTTGCAGCTTTAATTATTATTATTCTTATTATTATTCTTTGTTTCTTTGTTTTTTCTAACGCCTCTTTGAGCTTGAATTTGACCCCCTAAACATGCTCAAAAACTCACCAAAATCGGCACGCTCGTCCGGTCTGGCGAAAAATTTGATAAAATGAAGAAATTATCCCCATCGGTCCCAAAATGGCTCTCTAGCGCCACCAAGGCACTTTTTACTGGCCTTTAGAGGGCCACCACGCCCAGTAGGAAAGTCATAGAGAGATGCAACCAACACTATATTGTTCATCTCATCAAGGCCTAAAAATGAACAATCGACACCTATTACCGAAATCGAACAGGAAGTCCGCAATTTGCATATCAAAATTTGCATTTTCCCCTAAATTTGGCCAAAATTTGCCCTCGAACAAACGCGAACTCCTCCTAGGGCGTTCATCGTATCGACCCCAAATGTTAATAGATGACAAAGCACACTCTTCCGATAAAAACTACTGTACAACTTTTTCAAAAGTCCTACGGTTTGGATTTTATGAGGCGTCAAAGATGGGGTCCGCAGCCACTTTGACTGCCTTTTTCCGATGCATACGCAATTTCCAACATTATTTTAACCGCTTAAACATGGTCAAAAACGAACAAAATTTTGCAGTAAATTCTTACAGGCAACAAACATATCTCTCATCCCAAAATTCTTCACCTAAGGCACAAAATGGCTCTCTAGCGCCACCTAAATCCTCCAAAATAGCACTTTTGCTTACACCACGGCCTGACGCAATGTTAAAAAATTCTGAAAAAAATCACACATCATTGCTGTACCATGATAGATATTTTCACTTAATTTCGTTAAAATCCAATGAATACTTTTTGAAATAAAAAATGTTATGTTCATAATATGCTGCACAGTATCACATTATTTCTTACTGTGAACAAACCGTTTATAGTATAAAAATATCCTTTGGTAAACTTCATAAGCTCCATGTGTACAGACAAACTGCAGAGCATGGAACAATTTCTATGAATATATCTGGAGATATTAATATGTTATGAATATTCATATTTTGAAAAATATAGAGTGACGCACTTCTGAATTCACCATAAGTTGCAGCGTATGAAACTTTTGTCTGTGTTCAGGGAACATGCTCCCAAAATCTCAGCTTTCTAGGATTTACCTAGAAGAAGCATTTATGAATTTCTTGATTTCTATTGATTTCCATGTATTTCTGTGTGCTACTACACAATTGTCCACCGGGTGGCAGTTGGAGCCCACGGATCATCTCCCTTCACTAAGTTCATGCATGGGGGAAGATTTCACAATACACACCAGTGATTAAATGTGCTTCAGATACTTTGACCAGGTTCCATGGCTCATAGCTCCATTATTCAAAACAAAAATCTCTTGCAGTCAAGGGGTTTGCACTCAACTCAACATAAAACATTTCCCACTATCACGTACTGTCCAACGAATCACAATGCTCGACATCGCTCGAACGCGTCTCGCCCCCCTTTCGACATGCACGGGTGGGCGTCTCGCCCCCGTTTCGACATGCGCGGGTGGGCGAGGACCCGTCCCAACGCTGCTTGCAGCTTTAATTATTAGGGTCCGAGCCTCGAGGCCTGCAAGGCCTCAGAGAGGACCCTATTGTTCCTGCTATGTTTCTTATTATTATTATTATTCTTATTATTATTCTTTGTTTCTTTGTTTTTTCTAACGCCTCTTTGAGCTTGAATTTGACCCCCTAAACATGCTCAAAAACTCACCAAAATCGGCACGCTCGTCCGGTCTGGCGAAAAATTTGATAAAATGAAAAAATTCTCCCCATAGGTCACAAAATGGCTCTCTAGCGCCACCAAGGCACTTTTTACTGGCCTTTACAGGGCCACCACGCCTGGTAGGAAAGTCATAGAGAGATGCAACCAACACTATATTGTTCATCTCATCAAGGCCTAAAAATGAACAATCGACACCTATTACCTAAATCAAACAGGAAGTCCGCAATTTGCATATCAAAATTTGCATTTCACCCTCAATTTGGCCAAAATTTGCCCTCGAACAAACGCGAACTCCTCCTAGGGCGTTCATCGTATCGACCCCAAATGCTAATACATGACACAGCACACTCTTCCGATGAAAACTACTGTACAACTTTTTCAAAAGTCCTACGGTTTGGATTTTATGAGGCGTCAAAGATGGGGTCCGCAGCCACTTCGACTGCCTTTTCCCGATGCATACGCAATTTCCAACATTAATTCAACCCCTTAAGCATGGTCAAAAACGAACAAAATTTTGCAGTAAATTCTTACAGGCAACAAACATATCTCTTATCCCAAAATTCTTCACCAAAGGCACAAAATGGCTCTCTAGCGCCACCTAAATCCTCCAAAATGGCACTTTTGCTTACACCACGCCCTGACGCAATGTTTAAAAATTCTGAAAAAAATCACACATCATTGCTGTACCATGACAAATATTCTCACTTGATTTCGTGAAAATCCAATGAAGACTTCTTGAAATAAAAAATGTTTTGTTCATAATATGCTGTACAGTATCACATAATTTCTTACTGTGAACAAACAATTTATTCTATCAAAATGTCCTTTGGTAGACTTCATAAGCTCCATGTGTACAGACTAACTGCCAAGCATGGAACAATTTCTATGAATATTTCTGGAGATATTAATATGTTATGAATATTCATATTTTGAAAAATATAGAGTGACGCACTTCTGAATTCACCATAAGTTGCAGCGTATGAAACTTTTGTCTGTGTTCAGGGAACATGCTCCCAAAATATCAGCTCTCTCGGACTTACGTTGAAGAAGCATTTAAGAATTTCTTGATTATCATTGATTTCTATGTTTTTTCTATGTCCTACTACACAAGTGTCCACCGGGTGGCAGTTGGAGCCCACGGATCATCTCCCTTCACTAAGTTCATGCATAGGGGAAGATTACACAATACACAGCAGTGATTAAATGTGCTTCAGATACTTTGACCAGGTTCCATGGGTCATAGCTCCAATATTCACAACAAAAATCTCTTGCTGTTAAGGGGTTTGCACTCAACTGAACATGAAACATTTCCCACTATCTCGTACTGTCCAACGAATCACAATGCTCGACATCGCTCGAACGCGTCTCACCCCCTTTCGACATGCACGGGTGGGCGTCTCGCCCCCGTTTCGACATGCGTGGGTGGGCGAGGACCCGTCCCAACGCTGCTTGCAGCTTTAATTAGGGTCCGAGCCTCCAGGCCTGCAGGGCCTTGGAGAGGACCCTATTGTTTTTCTCGTGTTTCTTATTATTATTCTTTATTTCTTCTTACGCCTCTTTGCGCTCAAATTTGACCCCCTAAACATGCTCAAAAACTCACCAAAATCGGCACGCTCGTCATGTCTGGCGAAAAATTTGATAAAATGAAGAAATTCTCCCCATAGGTCACAAAATGGCTCTCTAGCGCCACCAAGGCACTTTTTACTGGCCTTTAGAGGGCCACCACGCCCGGTAGGAAAGTCATAGAGAGATGCAACCAACACTATATTGTTCATCTCATCAAGGCCTAAAAATGAACAATCGACACTTATTACCTAAATCAAACAGGAAGTCCGCAATTTGCATATCAAAATTTGCATTTTCCCCTAAATTTGGCCAAAATTTGCCCTCGAACAAACGCGAACTCCTCCTAGGGCGTTCATCGTATCGACCCCAAATGCTAATAGATGACACAGCAGACTCTTCCGATGAAAACTACTGTACAACTTTTTCAAAAGTCCTACCGTTTCGATTTTATGAGGCGTCAAAGTTGGGGTCCGCAGCCACTTTGACTGCCTTTTTTCGATGCGTGTGCAATTTCCAACCTAAATCTGACCCCTTAAACATGCTCAAAAACAAACCACATTTTGCAGATAATTCATTGTGCCTTCAAAGATATTTACTCTTTCAAAACTCTCCACCCAAGACACAAAATGGCTCTCTAGCGCCACCTAAATCCTCAAAAATAGCACTTTTGCTTACACCACGGCCTGTCGCAATGTCTAAAAATTCTGAAAAAAATCACACATCATTGCTGTAGTATGCCCTAAAATTTCACTTGATTTCGTGAAAATCCAATGAAGACTTTTTGAAATAAAAAATGTTATATTCATAATATGCTGCACAGTATCACATTATTTCTTACTGTGGACAAATCGTTTATCGTATCAAAATGTCCTTTGGTTTAATTCATAAGCTCCATGTGTACAAACAAACTACCGAGCATGGTTCAATTTCAATGAAGATTTCTTGAGATATGAATATGTTATGAATATTCATATTTTGAAAAATATAGAGTGACGCACTTCTGAATTCACCATAAGTTGCAGCGTATGAAACTTTTGTCTGTGTTCAAGGAACATGCTCCCAAAATTTCTGCTTTCTAGGATTTACGTAGAAGAAGCATTTATTAATTTCTTGATTTTTATTGATTTCCATGTATTTCTCTGTGCTACTACACAATTGTCCACCGGGTGGCAGTTGGAGCCCACGGATCATCTCCCTTCACTAAGTTCATGCATGGGAGAAGATTACACAATATACAGCAGTGATTTCATGTGCTTCAGATACTTTGACCAGGTTCCATGGCTCATAGCTCCAATATTCAAAACAAAAATCTCTTTCAGTAAAGGGGTTTCCACTCAAATCAACATAAAACATTTCCCACTATCTCGTACTGTCCAACAAATGACAATGCTCGACATCGCTCGAACGCGTCTCGCCCCCCTTTCGACATGCACGGGTGGGCGTCTCGCCCCCGTTTCGACATGCACCGGTGGGCGAGGACCCGCCCCAACGCTGCTTGCAGCTTTAATTAGGGTCCGAGCCTCGAGGCCTGAAAGGCCTCAGAGAGGACCCTATTGTTCCTGGTCAGTTTCTTATTATTATTCTTTGTTTTTTCTTACGCCTCTTTGAGCTTGAATTTGACCCCCTAAACATGCTCAAAAACTCACCAAAATCGGCACGCTCGTCAGGTCTGGCGAAAAATTTGATAAAATGAAAAAACTCTCCCCATAGGTCACAAAATGGCTCTCTAGCGCCACCAAGGCACTTTTTACTGGCCTTTAGAGGGCCACCACGCCCGGTAGGAAAGTCATAGAGAGATGCAACCAACACTATATTGTTCATCTCATCAAGGACTAAAAATGAACAATCGACACCTATTACCCAAATCGAACAGGAAGTCCGCAATTTGCATATCAAAATATGCATTTTCCCCTAAATTTGGCCAAAATTTGCCCTCGAACAAACGCGAACTCCTCTCGGGGCGTTCATTGTATCAACCCCAAATGCTAATAGATGACACAGCACACTCTTCCGATGAAAACTACTGTACAACTTTTTCAAAAGTCCTACCGTTTCGATTTTTCGAGGCGTCAAAGATGGGGTCCGCAGCCACTTTGACTGCCTTTTTTCGATGCGTGTGCAATTTTCAACCTAAATCTGACCCCTTTAACATGCTCAAAAACAACGCAAATTTTGCAAATAATTCATTGTTGCTTCTAAGATATTTACTCTTTGAAAACTCTCCACCCAAGACACAAAATGGCTCTCTAGCGCCACCTAAACACACCAACATGGGACTTTTGCTTTCACCACGGCCTGTTGCAATGTTTCAAAATTCTGAAAAAATTCACACATCATTGCTGTATTATGCCCTAAAATCTCACTTGATTTTGTGAAAATCCAATGAACACTTTGTGAAATAAAAAATGTTATGTTCATAATATGCTGTACAGAATTACATTATTTCTTACTGTGGACAAACCGTTTATTGTATCAAAATGTCCTTTGGTAGACTTCATAAGCACCATGTGTACAAACAAACTGCCAAGCATGGTACAATTTCAATGAATGTTTTTTGAGATATGAATATGTCATGAATATTCATATTTTGAAAAATATAGAGTGACGCACTTCTGAATTCACCATAAGTTGCAGGGTATCAAACTTTTGTCTGTGCTCAGGGAACATGCTCCCAAAATATCAGCTCTCTAGAATTTACGTAGAAGAAGCATTTATTAATTTCTTGATTATTATTGATTTTCCATGTTTTTCTATGTGCTGCTACACATTCTGTCCACCGGGTGGCAATAGGATGACACGGCTCATCTCCCTTCACTAAGTTCATGCATGGGGGAAGATTTCACAATACACACCAGTGATTAAATGTGCTTCAGATACTTTGACCAGGTTCCATGGCTCATAGCTCCAATATTCAAGACAAAAATCTCTTGCAGTAAAGGGGTTTGCACTCAACTCAACATGACAGATTTCCCACTATCTCGTACTGTCCAACGAATGACCATGCTCGACATCGCTCGAACGCGTCTCGCCCCCCTTTCGACATGCACGGGTGGGCGTCTCGCCCCCGTTTCGACATGCGCGGGTGGGCGAGGACCCGCCCCAACGCTGCTTGCAGCTTTAATTATTATTCTTTTTTCCGACGCCTCTTTGAGCTTAAATTTGACCCCCTAAACATGCTCCAAAACTCACCAAAATTGGCGTGCACCTTAGGTCTGGCGAAAAATTTTATAAAATGAAAAAAATATCCCTATCAGTGAAAAAATGGCTCTCTAGCGCCACCAACAAACTTTTTATCGGCACTTAGAGGGCCACCACGACCGGTAGGAAAGTCATAGAGAGATGGAACCAACACTATATTGTTCATCTCATCAAGACCTAAAAATGCCAAGGGGACACCCTTGACCTAAATCGAACAGGGAGTCCGCAATTTGCATATCAAAATGTCCATTTTCCCCTAAATTTGGCCCAAATTTGCCCTCGAACAAACGCGAACTCCTCTCGGGGCGTTCATTGTATCAACCCCAAAAGCTAATAGATGACAAAGCACACTCTTCCAATGAAAACTACTGTACAACTTTATCAAAAGTCCTACGGTTCACATTTTACGAGGCGTCAAAGATGGGGTCCGCAGCCACTTTGACTGCCTTTTTCCGATGCATAAGCAAGTTCCAACATTATTTTTACCCCTTAAACATACTCAAAAACAAATGAAATTTTGCAGTTAATTTTTAGAGGCTACAAACATATTTCTTATCTCAGAATTCTCCACCAAAGGCACAAAATGGCTCTCTAGCGCCACCTAAGTCCTCCAAAATGGCACTTTTGCTTTCACCACGGCCTGACGCAATGTCATAAAATTCTGAAAAAATTCACACATCATTGCTGTACAATGCCCTGTACTGTGACATGATTTCGTGAAAATCCATTGAAGATTCTTTGAGAAAAAAAATATTATGTACATAATACACTGTACAGTAATACATTTTCTCTTGCTGTGGACAAACCGTTGATCGGATCACAATGATCTTTGGTATACTTTATAATCTTCATTTGCAGAAACTATGTGCCAAGTATGGTACAATTTGAATGAATTTCTCTTGAGATATTAACATGTTATGAATATTCATATTTGCAAAAATATAGAGTGACGCACTTCTGAATTCACCATAAGTTGCAGCGTATGAAACATTTGTCTGTTTTCAGGGAACATGCTCCCAAAATTTCTGCTTTCTAGGATTTACGTAGAAGAAGCATTTATTAATTTCTTGATTTCTATTGATTTCCATGTATTTCTGTGTGCTACCACACAATTGTCCACCGGGTGGCAGTTGGAGCCCACGGATCATCTCCCTTCACTAAGTTCATGCATGGGGGAAGATTTCACAAAACACAGCACTGATTAAATGTGCTTCAGATACTTTCACCAGGTTCCATGGCTCATAGCTCCATTATTCAAAACAAAAATCTCTTGCAGTGAAGGGGTTTGCACTCAACTCAACATAAAAGATTTCCCACTATCTCGCACTGTCCAACGAATGACAATACTCGACATCGCTCGAACGCGTCTCGCCCCCCTTTCGACATGCACGGATGGGCGTCTCGCCCCCGTTTCCACATGCAGGTGTGGGCGTCTCGCCCCCGTTTCGACATGCGCCGGTGGGCGAGGACCCGCCCCAACGCTGCTTGCAGCTTTAATTGTAAATTCTAATTTTCCTATTGTTGCCCATAGCCAACAAAACTATGACCAATATGCATAACTAATCCTCATATGCAGCTGTGCAGGACATTAAAAGTTGGCAACACGAGTCACGCGTAACACGAGTCCCATAAAAAGGGTACGGTCACCCGAGTCACAATATTTTTGGCATCATTCGGCTAACTTGCACTGCAGTCAAGCTATCACTTTCGCGTTTGAAATAGCAACGGTTTGTATTGATCATGAGATGGGCTATGGGAAACTTTCTACAGTTGAAAGTGTAGCACGGGAGTGACAGGGAAAAACAAGGAATAAATGCCATATCTTGGTTTTCTCCCACTGTCAAATGAGTGGCTAGCTAATGTTAGCTTGCTAGCTAACAAACTGATATTACATAATGGCTATGGAATGGTACTGCGTGTGCACCAGCTAAGTGGTGTTAACTCAGTTATAAGAGTTGCACTAAACTGGCATGCTACAGTGCAAAGCCATACCAATTTACCCAACATTACACTTGGCATTTATTATGGTTGAACATAAACAGCAAGACTTAACACGGAACGATTTTTTTTTTTCCCCCCTCGCTCTCAGACAAAGAACTTACTGCAAAAGTGATATGTACGTCAGGTAATATCAAAAATGTCATAAGTTTGGCTAAAGGAAAAGTGCTATAGTTACAAAATGAAGAAAAATCTGGAACAAATGCCAAATCACAGTTCTCTTCTACAGGTAAGGCATTGCAAACCAGTTTTGCAACTAAAGCCTCGCTTTGGACAATAATGAATAATAACATGACCTGAATATTAAGAGTGGTCAATAGCCCAGAAGCTGAATGCATGAAACAGATGATAAAGACTGAACCGCTTAAATGAGCTCACGTGACGCTCCACCTAGCGGGGAATGATATTGGGTTCTCTGACTATTAGGATCACCGAGACAGCAGTAAATGGCTACCGTTAATCATATACCATCATGCTTCGCACTGATACTTGTATGAAATTGCTTGCAGTAGTTATCTTCACAACTTCTGCTCTAATTTCATTTTTTAACAAAAATCATTGTTTTTGACCTTTGATGAGCTTGGCGGTTTCAACAAGATTCTGATTGGTGCTTGAATATGCCGTCTTCATATCACTCCTCTAGACAACATGATTAGGTCACTTAAAGCAAGTGGTACATTCCATGGTATTTGCGACATGGCTCCAGAACTTTTTTTTTTTTTTTTAATTTTCATGAGATACCTGGTGGATACGTCAGTTGACATCCAAAAAAGTTACTGAAAAATGGCTAAAAGGATCATTGCACTCATGGCAATTATGTACCACTGTCGATATCCTGGCTGTGACTGGCATCTACATATGGAATTTTGTTTAAATTTAGTTTTCCAGTTAGTCATGCCAGGAATTGGACTTAGATGTGTGCATTTACGTTGTATAACAATTTTGTACATGCTTATAGATATGAGGCTGTAAGTCTTGATATTCGAAATTAAAATGACATTGCTTGTTAAGATATGTAGCAGACTCTCTCACAAAGCAATTCTATCCATAATATTGGTCAATACAAGTTTTAGTGCAAACTAATTGATATTTATATAGAGTGACAAGTGTTCTGTCTGTAACATTTTGCCCTGTCCTATCCGTAATGCACATCAACACCCCTGTCCAATTCATCTGCTCAGATATTTTTTGATGATTCCTGGATAATATTCCTTTGATATAAGGGTACATCACTGGATGGCTGAATGCGAAGGATATCACCTAAATGAAGAGAACTTTTGTTGCGACCGCTTTACCAAAAAGAAAAAAACATATCACAATCTGCCCTCTCCGTAACAGTTTTTCTGTAATGTAATTAAGTGCATTAATCACCGTCGATGACATGCATTTTTATATCACCTGAAGTACCCCAAGAGTACTTAAAATTCAGCCATTCAAACTATTCGGTCACTTCTCTAAATGTCCCGTCCGCAACAACATGAATAACTCGAAATGCCCACTGTTCGGACAAGACTAGTAAAGATATGGGCGGTTGACTGTGCATAAATGTGCGCGCGTTACAAAATCACGTCCATTATGCAAAAGGTGTTAGAAATAGTCACATTTATATATATAACGTCAATGTTGGGCCTTGTAGCACTCCAGGGATACATGGGGATAATATAAGTCAAGAGAACTCCAATGGCATTACTTTACTGAGAATGTCTTATTCAGACACTGTGATTCGTGTTCATTGCTCTTTTGAGCCGGGCAGCCTCGTGGCTCCGCGTGGGGGGGTTCCTGGGACAGCATGTCGGCTTAACAGCATCAATTGATTTCTGAACACACCGACCTGACTAAGTAACAATGTAGCCTGCGATTCAATGAAAACCAGCGTAGTCTATGGCGAAGTCAATAATTAGACAGAATCAACTGCACACCAAGAGAATTAAATGGTCTGTACGACGCAACAGTCAAACATTAAGACTAAATCTCAAGAGCGCAGAATTAAAGAAATTATTCAGATAGGACTATCTGCTTTTTTTTCACCCAAATCAAACCAAGGAAGCGTTAAGTTAACTTAACGTTCGGTTTCACAAGTGAAAACATTACCCTCAGCCAGGCAAGATGCCAGTACAAGTGTGCGTTTCCACATCACGCTCTTTGGAGGAAAAAAAAATTACTACCAAGTATCCAAGTTAGCCAACCTATCTGGAGCGCGTTTCCCAAAAGCATAGTTGGTAACTAAGTTAGCAACTTACATAGTTCGTCCATTCACAGTCAATGAGCCCAACTACGTAAGTTAGCATCTGTGATTTTGGGAAACGCACCCCTGGCAAGCCCAACCGTTCGATGTCTCACCAAGTCGGCCAATAACGCGTCAAAAGCCCAGCAAGTCAACTGCTCGACTAGTGAACTCGCAACCTTGCTTTAGGATGGCTTTCCACTCGGGGTCCATCCGCTACCTAACATGTTCTGCAGCATGTATACACATAGCCAAACACGTTACCGCGTCTACGCCTGTGATTACGACCAAGCCAATTAATGCCACGGGGTTAAGTGAACAACAGCAAATGCGGAGCTTCGAAATGCTTCTGCCAACTCATTGACGTTACGTTATCTAACTAGCTAGCCATGTAGCTACCCAGCAATAATGCAGCTAACATGCTAAGACAGACAGATCTGACACAATTATCCAAATTGTGAGTTACGTCATGACGTTAGCTAGTCATTTCCATTAGCATTTAAATGTAGCCAAGTTACTAACAACAAACGTTACCTGGCTTACTTTCCCTTTTCTGCGCAGAGCATTTACCTTGCCATAACTCTAGCAGGCCAGCTAACGTTACCAGTTAACATCAGCTGGCCAATGTTGCTGTTCACAATCCAGATTGCAAACAGCCGTTCTCAGCTAGCTGGCCAAGTTTGCTCAGCCAGAGAAAATAACCGATATTGCCATTTGTTTGCTAGTTCATAGGCGGACTAGCTAGTACATAGTTATCCGTTCTCAAATCCTCAGAAAATGCGAACAAACGTTTACTAATCTGACTCATCTAACGCTAGTAACTCAACGAGCCAGCTAGCAAGAAACCAATACAATGCATTGTTTATTATTGCAAACGTATGACAAACCAGCGCAAGCAGGGCCCGGTTGGTCAAAGCTCCGTAAATGTCACGGCTGGTTTGCGACAATCATCTGACATTGTGCCCACACTCGAAGATGCTCGCTAATGCTCTTAAATACTTTAATCAGTAGAAACATCTGTGTATTCATTCAAAAATATAGACGCTGAGATTTAGAATGAACCACCAGTTAAAGTTAGCGAAGCTTTGAACAGCCGGGCCCAGAACGAATGGAACAACAAAACGGAGTCAGCAAGCTAGCTAGCGTTAACTACCAAATGTTAAAAACGGATGGCCAGGTAAGCCGTCGATACATTAGCGGACTTGTATGAAATCTCTCGTGCACCAGCTACAGCCACAATTTGAATAATTTCTTGATTTTGCCAACTTTAGCAACAATTTGAATAGCTGGTGAACTGGTATCGTTATTCGCCGCTAAATCCCGCTTTTCGATACGACGGACTAGCTAAATTAGTTGAATGACGAACGTTAGCTGCATTACCACGCGTCTGTAAACAGGGCTGAAGTAGGTTTGCTTATTTCAGTGTCCAGGCTAGCAATGATAGGTAGCTAACGAAGCATACGCAAGCTAGCTAGCTCGCTCCTAACTTAGCAAATCGCAACAGCGCCCAGTTAGCTTGCGAGGTAAATGAAGCGATGGTTCCCATACAGTTAGCCAGCTAGCTATCCATTCAGCACGCGCTGCATTCCATTTAGAATTTCCTCACAGGTGACCGATTACCTCATCCATGGGTTATAAATTTTCATGATACGAACAATTGATGTTTCAGATGATAAGAAACACATTGCTTATGTTGGATATGAAATAACTGCAGAGCATTTAGCCCATGAAAAAGATTTACGTCCCCCACCCACTCAATGTATGCAGATTGCAGCGAGACTGCCAGGGAACAATGTCCCCTTAGCAGTAGCTTTTTCCACACTGATGACAGCGGCACCGTACCAAGGCTCAGCTCGTCCCCGTTCTCCCTTACCCGATTTGAAGAACGCCGCTATGTCGGCCGCGTCCTTTACCGTCTCCTCTGCTCCTTCACCAGAGCTCATGGCTGGCAATCAAGTTGCAATCGAGAATCCCAGTTAACAGTTTTTTTTCCCCTTCTATTGTGCTAGGAACTCGAAGTAAATTATTCCCCTTGGCAGTATCGCGTCTACTGTGACTCACGTACATAGACAGGATCACACCTCGATGCTAGAACAGCGATAAACCTCCATCTTGGATAGTACAAATTAACAGCGCCGGCCGGCGGCTCTCCCGAGTGGAGCCGAAAAGGGAAGTCGGTAGAAAAAAAGGGGAGGGGGTGATTGGGGGTCTCCTGGCTGGAACCTCCGGAAACAGGGAAGCTGTGGAATCTGACGACTGTAAATTTTTAATGAGGGTATGAAACTGATGGGGGATGCTCACAGCGAAGATGAAGATCCACAAACCTTCCATTTTGATGCCAACATGTGTCTGTCATGTTGGGGATCGCTCATGTGATGAATTTGCTTGTCTCTTTCCTTAAATCACGACGACGGCTTTTTCTGTTAGGTCAATCGGTGATCAAATCCTTTCAAAAGATTTACAATCACAGTTTTTACACAACTTTATTGCATATTACAATATACGTGGCTGGCTGAAATTTTTCCCAATTCTGCTGGAATAACACAGAGATTCAAAAGTATAAACACTGTTTAGTAACAAAGTTGTTTTGACAAGCTTATCCAATTATTTCAATCAGATGGGACCCATAATATCACGTACAACCTCATTTTCAGAAAATATGGGACGATGTGTAAAACACCTGCTCATTTTGAATTTGTTGCATCAACACATTCCCAAAAAGTTTGGACTGGGGTCACAAAGGACCGAAAAAGTTGAATGATGGGGAAAAAAATATATATTTATTCCTGGTGGAACATCTCTCTGCAAATAAGGTTCATTTTCAACAGGTGTTATTGCAATTTACAACACAACAGCAACTGCAAGGGATGACAGACACAATTTAAAACTTAAACACATTTAATTAAACAGACAATAACAACTAACAAATCTACTATCTACAACTAAGACCAAGATTGATTTACAAGAAAAACCGAAATATTTACAGTCCCTTGTTTTGGTGGGGTGGCTTGGTGATGTCCTGGGTGAGGAAAATGCTCAAACACAGGCAAAAATCCACAAAAGAAACTTCACAGGTCTTGAACAGAAATGACAGGTCTGGTCACATGTATTCTTCTCCTTGCAATTTCTCCTACTACTTTACTGTCTCAATTCTTTTCCTTATATACTCTTTTGCAGACCCCACCCACATTTAGACCTCTTTTTATTTATTTTCGGGGACTTGCCTCAGACATGTCCAGGACATGTCTAAACCTAGCTCCAGTCTGGGCTTAATAAAAGAAAGGTAAATACTGCCATCTAGTGGCCTCTATTCACATCACACCTCCATTCCAAAAGGGAAAAATTTTGACTCATAAAGGCAAAATTTTTCTTTTCAATACAAAATGGTTAAGTGGACACTTGTCTATATATACATATCATACAATATTCAAATAAACACGTGATATATATACATATTCAAACACGGGATAAGCAATCAGCAATTACATTGTCCGTACCCTTTACATGCTTAATTTCCAAGTCAAACTCCTGTAAAATCAAACTCCAATTCAACAATCTCCGATTCTTGTTTTTCATCTTACTCAAAAACATTAACGATTGTGGTCTGTGTACACAACCATTGGCTTTTGCCCTGTACAAACATAAACATCAAAGTGTTGTAATGATAGAACCAGAGCCAACAGCTCCTTCTCTATTGTGGAATAGTTCCTTTGGTGGCGATTGAACTTCCTGGAGAAGTATGCCACGGGATGCTCAATGTCATCAGAGTCACTTCTCTGTAGGAGCACAGATCCACAAGCTTGGTCGCTAGCATCGACCGGCGCAAAGCTTTTTTGTTGTCAGGAACTGGAAAGTCCATGATGGCTTGGACTTAAGCATTTATGGGTGCCACCTTACCCTGGCCTATGACGTAGCCAAGATAGGTGACAGTAGCACAACCAAAGTCACTCTTGTTCAGGTTAACAGTCAGGTTAGCCTGGGTCAGGCGCTGGAACAACGTCTCTACATCTTTTAGATGTTCTTCCCAGGAGTCACTCCATGTGATCAGGTCATCGATGTATGCACCCGTGTGGAGCAATCTGGCGATTGTTCCAAATCACCCTTTGTAACGTGGCTGGGGCATTTTTCATTCCAAAGGGTAGGACTTCATACTGGTACAACCCAGATGGTGTGGCAAAAGCAGAGATGCTCTTGGCCCTCTCAGTTAAAGGCACACACCAATAACCCTTCAATAAATCAATCTTGGTCAGAAACTTTGCTTGCCCTACTCTATCAATACAATCATCAATCCTAGGTATTGGAAACACATCAGTTCTAGTTACAGCATTGACTTTGCGATAATCTTACAGAATCTAGTACCTCCATCAGGTTTTGGAACTAGCACACAGGGTGAACTGCAATCTGAGTTGGAGGGTCTGATAATATGTTCTAACATGTACTCAACCTCTTTCTCAGCAATCTTTCTCTTTTCAGGATTCATCCGGTACAGAAGCTGTTTTATTGGTTTGGCATCACCAACATCTACATCATGACAGGCTATAGAAACTCTTTTTTGGAACATCAGGAAACAGATCCTCATATTTCTTGATCAACCTCTCAAACTGATCTCTTTGTGAGGGTTCTAAGTGCTGGAGTTTTACATCAAGATTTTGCAACACTTCAGAATTTGACAATTTACATGAAAGAACTTCAGCTTTAATTCTAGGTTCATCATCTTGAAACTCCCCCTCATCTTCACAAATCTCGGCCATAGGAGAATCTGAAGTGACAGCTGCAACCCTAGCATTTCTGTCATGATAAGGCTTCAGCATGTTAATGTGACACAATTGTTTTGGTTTTCTCCTATCTGGAGTCTTCACAATGTAATTGAGATCATTGAGTTTTGTCAGAATTTCATAAGGACCATGAAATCTAGCCTGCAATGGATTGGACTGCAAGTGAAACAACACAAGGACCTTGTCTCCTGGTTTAAACTCACGGCTTCTAGCCTTATGATCATACCAAGTTTTCATTTTTCCCTGACTTGATTTCAAGTTCTCTTTGGCTAGGTCACATGCTGCACGCAATCTTTCCTTGAACTTGCTAACATTGTCTAACAGACTGATGTGCGGCTCTTCCTCTTGCCATTGTTCACTCAATAATAGCAAAGGTCCTCTCACTTCATGACCAAACACTAGCTCAAATGGACTGAATCCAGTAGACTCCTGCACTGCCTCTCTAGCTGCAAACAACAGCAGATGAACACCTTCATCCCAGTCTTTCTCATGGTCATAACAATAAGACCTCATCATTGTCTTGAGAGTGGAATGAAACCGCTCTAAGGCACCCTGACTTTCTGGATGATAGGCACTAGAAAGAATCTGCTTTGCACCTAGTTCATACACAACCTGCTGAAACAAACCAGATGTGAAATTGCTACCTTGGTCTGACTGAATTTCCTTGGGAAGGCCAAACAACGTGAAGAACTTTATCAAAGCCTTTGAGATGGCAGTAGCCTTGATGTTACGTAGATGTATGGCTTCGGGGAATCTGGTAGATGCACACATGATTGTCAACAAGTACTGATTTCCAGATCTAGTCTTGGGTAATGGACCAACGCAATCAACAATGACCCTAGAGAATGGCTCCCCAAATGCTGGGATAGGCTGCAATGGAGCTACAGGTGGGTCTAACTGGTGTTTTCCAACTACTTGACAAGTGTGACAGGTTTTGCAAAAGTTGGAAACGTCTTTCCGAAGCCCAGGCCAAAAGAAGTGTTTCATGATCTTATCAACAGTCTTATGAACACCAAGATGACCTCCTAAAGGTAAACTATGAGCCATTGTTAAGATCTCATTCCTGTAGACCTTCGGAACAACAATTTGCCTGACCACTGCCCAATCTGCATTAGCAGGGATATCAGGAGGGCGCCACTTCCGCATCAACACTCCATCCTTGAGATAATACCCAACTGGAACTGCGTCTATTTCATTATCAGGAAGGGCTCTCCTCTTTAGTATACAAATTTCAGGATCATTAGTTTGCTCCTAAATCAACCGCTTTCTGGACAGAGACAAGTCTCCAGACACATCAGAATCACCAAACCCATCTGGCTGGCTGAACAATGAACTGATAAAAGTGTCTGATAAGTTCTCAAAAGGAGAAACCATAGTAGGCCAATCAGAGTCATGAGGCGAACCACCTGAATCTTGACTATTCAATGTGCTGGACGGCACCACAACATCTTCTTCTTTAGCCTTCTTGGCCATAGCCTGAGTCACTGCGCAAGAAGGATACAGAGGTGGGTCCTCATCCCCATCTTCAGTGCTCGGCTGTGAAGTAAGATGTACAGGGGGAACTACTTTGCCCCCAGCCAGATCATTGCCTAGCAACAGACAAACACCCTTTATAGGTAGACTTGACATAAGTCCCACCTTTACCTGTCCTGTAACTAAATCTGACTTCAAGAATATAGATCGCAGGGGTACAGATACAGTCCTCCCTTCAATACCTTGTACAAGTATGAAATCCCTTGAAGCGGTCTCATCACGTAACTCCAAGGAGTCCATCAACAAAAGTGACTGAGAAGCTCCGGTATCCCTTAGGATATATATGGGGACAGGAGTAGTATGCTCATTCAGAGCCACAAATCCCTTTGACACAAATGGAAGAAATTCTTCCCTCACAAAGTCAGCAGTATCAGGCTTTTTAGCCCCACAAGAAGCAGGCAATTTAGTAGATCGGTCATCTAGTACAGGGGTTTCTAACCGTGTTTTCACAAAGGCATTTGGTTTGGTGTCCTTTTCTTTTTCTTTCTTAGCTTTAAGGAACCAACAGTTAGTTGTAACATGACCAGATTTCTTGCAATAACAGCAAACTAGACCACTTTTGTCACTGTCAGCTTTCACACTTTGATCAGACCTGTTACTGGATTTCTGTGCACCATCACCAGATTTGTCTTTGTCTTTGGGTGAGGAATCTTGGGTATCACCGTAACCCTTTTTCTGAAATTGGGACCATCTTTTATTACTGCTAGACTGAAATTTGGACTTATGTGTGAGAACATATTGATCTGCAAATTTGGCAGCTGATTGCAAATTCAGTGCTTGCTTCTCATTAAGGTAGGTCTTAACATCATCCTTAACACAGTTCTTGAATTCTTCAACTAACACCATCTCTTTTAGTGAGTTGAAATCATCCTTGACCTCCATAGAAGTACACCAGCGCTCAAAGCAAACCTTCTTCTCATGAGCAAATTCCACATAAGTCTGATTTTCAGATTTCTTCAGACCTCTGAATTTCTGTCGGTAAGCCTCTGGAACCAACTCATAAGCTCTCAAAATAACCTTTTTGACAACCTCATAATCAGAGGAATCATCTGCAGACAAAGCCGAATAGGCTTGTTGAGCTTTACCCTTGAGGACAGTTTGCAACAGCAGAGGCCAGTGTTCTTTTGGCCACTGACAACTTTTCGCTACTTTTTCAAAACACTGGAAATAGATGTCTACGTCCTTTTCCGAAAATGGAGGCACCAGTTTTACCTCATGGCTAGCCTGAAATTTATTTTCAGTTTCAATTTTAATTTTTAGTTGCTCCATTTGGAGTCTTTCTTCTCTATCGAATTTCTCTAATTCAAAATCTCTCTGTCTTGCAAATTTTTCTAACTCAAATTCTCTTTGTTTTTCTTTTTCCTCCCTTTCTTTTTTCTCTTCTCTTGCTAATTTTTCTAACTCAAACTGCCTTTGTTTTTCTTTTTCTTCCCTTTCAAATTCTCTTTGTTTTTCTTTTTCCTCCCTTTCAATCTCTAGCATTTTTAATTTAAGTTCCATTTCTATATTTGGATTTTCCACTGGAAACTGTTCCAGATCTCCTGGTGCAAACACATTTTCATCATTGTAATATTCAACTATCTCTCTAGCCTGTCTTGCTTTTCGCATGGCTGGTTTTACCTCTGTCAGCTCTAAATGTCTGCAGATTTCTCGCAGTTCTGTCTTTTTAAAAGACTTCAAAACCTCAACGGTTGGTGATGCCAAGAAATCATCCATTGCTGTTGATCTGTCAATATATATACATTTATATAGGAAAATGAAAAAAAAAACTATTTTTCAATTTGAAATGTTAGATTTTCAAAAAATGACTCTCACAATGTTCTAACCCGGACGAGCCCCCAATTTGTTATGGCCCCAATTTGTTATTACAATTTACAACACAACAGTAACAGCAAGGGATGACAGACACAATTTAAAACTTAAACACATTTAATTAAACAGACAATGACAACTAACTAATCTACTATCTACAACTAAGACCAAGATTGATTTTCAAGAAAAACCGAAATATTTACAGTCCCTTGTTTTGGTGGGGTGGCTTGGTGATGTCCTGGGTGAGGAAAATGCTCAAACACAGGCAAAAATCCACAAAAGAAACTTCACAGGTCTTGAACAGAAATGACAGGTCTGGTCACATGTATCCTACTCCTTGCAATTTCTCCTACTACTTTACTGTCTCAATTCTTTTCCTTCTATACTCTTTTGCAGACCCCACCCACATTTAGACCTTTTTTTTTTTTTTTTCGGGGACTTGCCTCAGACATGTCCGGGACATGTCTAAACCTAGCTCCAGTCTGGGCTTAATAAAAGAAAGGTAAATACTGCCATCTAGTGGCCTCTATTCACATCACACAGGTCAGTAACATGAGTGGGTTTAAGAAGTCTTTCAAACATAAAGATGGCAATGGCTTCACCACTCAGGGAAAGACTGCATTGGCAAATTGTTCAACAATTTAAACTTATGTTTTACAATGTAAAATTGCGATGATTTTGGGGATTTCATCCTTTGGAGTACATCAAAAGATTCAGAGCATCCAGAGAAATCCCTATACCCAGGGGACAGACCAAAAACCAATTTTGAATGGCCATGATCTTAAGGTCCTCAGGCAGCACTGCCTTAAAAACAGATGGGATTCTTAGGAGGGGATCACAGCATTGGCTCAGTAACACTTTTGTAAACCATTGTTAGCGAACACCATGTGTGGTCGTATCCACAAATGCAAGTTAAAACTCTGCCATGCAAATATTAAACCAAGATCCAGAAATGCTACAGCCTTCACTGGGCCCAAGCTCATTTAAAATCAGGGGTGGGTAACGAGGGTCGAATCTGTCCCTGATTTTCACAACAAATTCTGCCCGTTAATTAGTTGATTACCTTAATTAGCCAAACTATTCATGGAATCTGACAATTATGGTGCATTTCTTTAAATTATCATGAGTGAACATCAAAGACTGTTCTTGTGTCCCTAGATAAAACATTTGTCTTTGATCAACCTTTTGCACAAATCTATATTTGTGTATGCAACCAATTAACTAAATTAGTCAGGGTAATTGATAGGAATAAAAACCTGCATACACACCGGCCCTCCAGGACCGGAATTGCCCACCCCTGTTTAAAATGGAGTGAGGCAATGTAGGAAACTGTCCTGGGGTCTGACCAATCAACAATGTGAAATTGTTCTTGGGAAATTACGGACTCCGCGTTCTCTGGGCTAAGGAAGAGAGGGACCATCCAGCTTGTTATCAGTGCACAGTTCATTAGCCAGCATCCAGTATAGCAGTGGTTCTCAAACACAGTTCTGGCGCCCCACTCTGTATGCTGGTTTTTGTTCCAACCATTATTGCAATTCTAGAATTTAAAAAACTGTTACTTTGTCTTAATTAGCTGCATTCCATGTTTAGTCAATTTGGATGGACATATCCATTCTGCCATGAAGAATAAAACCCCTTGAACATATTGTGCTTAATTTTCAATATTGTTAGGATTTTCTGGTGAAAACATTTTTAAACGATCAAATTAGACTCTGAGAAAATCAGTAAGCTCCAAATTAGGTTTCTGAACACAGGTGTTTTGAGTTTTTTCCCTAAAAACTTGCCTGAACCAAATTAAATCAACACAAAACACAAAACACAACAGGTGTGACTCCATTGTTTGCCAAGTAAATTGTTGGGTTATACCTCCATGTGTCAAGAGTTACACCAATGAGGAAACTTTTGATTATTTATGTTGATTAAATGTTTGATTAATTGTTTCCCTTTGCTGATATTTACAATGTATGTGGATATTAGCATAAATGAACCTACTTTTGTAATTAAAACAAATCCACAGCTTGTTAAAATCTTAAGATTGCAATTGTGGCTGGAACAAAAACCAGCATACACAGTGGGCTGCCAGGACCGAGTTTGAGAACCACTGCATTATAGTATGGGGATGCTTTATTGCACATGGTTAACACATGGGTAACTTACACATCTATGAAGACACCATTAATGCTTAACAATATATACAGGTTTGGGAGTTCTACTGCCATCCAGACATCTTTTACAGGAAGTCCATGCTTATTCCAGCAAAGCAATGACAAACAGAATAATTTGCTTGAATAACAAAAACATGGCTCCGCAGTAAAAGAGGCTGGGTGCTGATCTGTCATCCACTGAAAACATTTAGCATATTATGAAAATATGACAAAGGAGTCTGCGAAGTGTTTATCAGCTGAAAGCTATAGCAAGCAAGAATAGGAAAACATTTTGCTTTCAAAACTATAGCAGTTGGTCACCTCGGTCCCCAACTACTTTCAGAGTATTGTAAAAACAAAAGGTGATGCAACACAGTGGTATATATTGCCCCTGTCATTAAATTCAAAATGAGCAAATATTTTTCAAAAAACAATTAAATTTCTCACTTTCAACACTTGATATGTTGTCTTTGAACTGTTTTCAATTAAATATAGGGTTTAAATTATTAGCAAATCATTGGATTCTGTTTTTATTTACAGTTTACACACCTTCTCAACCTCTCTGGAAATGGAGTTGTAGAAAAGCATGGGAATCAATTGTAGCCCCAATATCTGGAATGGTTTTATAACAAATCTTTCACAAAGAATCCATACGATGTTATGGAGAGCAATATAAAGTCCTGTTACACATACTTATATGCTAATTGTGACAGTGATATTTCTGAAATCACTCAGTGATATTAGATACAAATTATAGTACAGACCACATAAATGAACATAAGTCCATTATCTATAATGCTGCCTTTTCACCAAGGTCGAGGAGTGTCTGGATTCTACCCCAGCAGACAATGGGCAAAAGGCATTGACACACCCACCAATCCATCAGCTCAGCAATCCATCAGCGCACACATCAGTGATACACCGTTCACTCACACACTAATACTTATGGGCAATTTGGAGTCTTCAGTTAGCCTGGCATGCATGTTTTGGGGCTGTGGAAAGAAATCAGGGTACCAGGAGGAAATACATGCGGATGCGGGGAGAACATGCTGACTTCACACAGAAAGGCCCAGGCTGGATTCAAACCCTCATAAAAATAAACATTTTATGGTAAAGTGATAAAAATTTAAATAAATAAAGATGTAATCCCTTTTTAATGAAATCATTCCATCACCAAAACATAGTTTTCTAAAATGGTTTTTGGCAGCCCTGAGGAGGTGCAGGATGGGCGTTCCTTTTCCTAATATATAAAACTAGAGGCACTCGTAGAGTGCAAACCTCCGCCAAGGCAACACAATCCAAATCTTCATGAGTGGGAGCAAAGTTGAGGTATCGCGTGTCATACGATTTCAAGATGGCTGTCGTGGTGGCCATATTGTTTCACTGATCACGGCGAAAATCAATAGGTTCCTTCCTTGATATAATATTAACGCACAGACAAAATTTCAGACAAATCTGTGCATTTCTTTTTGAGTTGTGTTGTTCACAAACAAACAGACAGACAGACAGGAGCGAAAACATAACCTCCACTCCAACTTCGTTGGCGGAGGTAATTAAACCTCTATAATGAAAAAATTATGATGAAAAAAATTAAGTGGTGCCAGGCACAACAACCCCACCCCTTGCCCATACTTCGACCAACTTTTCCTAAATTCAATAGGCATCTAATCTGGGTCAGTAGCAATGCCTAAATCCAATTTGGGGTGAATCTGGCCATTGGTTTTGCTGATAAAGTGTTCACAAACCAACAAACAAACAAACCGAACCAAAAACAAAACCCTCGCCCTCCCCCTTCGGGCAGGGCGGGGTAATAATAAACTATGCCCATTGATAAAAAAACTAGTATTATTGGAAAAACTAATAGTAATAATAATAATTATTGTTGTTGTTGTTATTATTATTACACACTGTACATATGTAAAACAATGCAGGATACTTATTGCCACTTCAAAGTGAAGTCAGGATTGGAGACACAATGTTGAAGTTAGAAAATAACAGACATGAGATTGCACAGTAAATCATTCAAGGAAAACCAAAACAATGATAGAAATATTTTGAGCGTAATCACATGCATGTGTGTGTATGTTGATGTGTGTGAGAGTGTGTGCATTTAGATTGTAAATAACTGGGAAGAGTCTCACTAATAGGGGAAGACCTGCATTAGTGTGTGTCTTGTGACTGTGGATTCGGGCACTCGAACCCTTTGACATTACCTTACTGAGCTGTCTGGGTCAATTTGAATGATCTTGATTCTTTAATTTACCCAGTGACTGGCAAACTGGGTACAGTGAGGCACGAGAGAGATACCCCCAGACTTTTGGTCAATCTTCCCAATGATGGAATAAAGACAATGCTGCCACGTAGCAAGAGTACAGGTGCACATGCCTGCTCACAACAATTTAAGGGTGTGTTTCTATTCATCTTCATCAAGTTCTCACCACATTAGCCATCTAATGGTGATGTTTATCTACTGACTTTGGGTGACTTTTGCCTTGCCATCTTTTGGCAAACCAGAGTTTAAGAATAGACCAAGAAAATTGTCATTGCATTCTGCTTTGGTGACAAAAATGTTGATTTTAGCTTTTTTTGGCCTGAAATTACATTTAAGCACGCCAAAAACCTAATTTTGTATTTTGTCACCAAATCTGGAGGCATAATACACTTTGATAACAATTATACATCAAAAACATTAATAATTTGTATTTTGGCTTTGAAATTAGGATGGTGCATTTTCAATGCTGGCCAGTACAGAAGGTAAAAAAAAATGTTTTTTCTGTGATAGACCCAGGTTCAAACCCTGAGTCAGCGTGTACACATTTTAAGCAGTAGAGGTGTTATTCTTGTAAAAATAATTGCTGGGGTGTTTGTTCTTTTTACTTTTTACCCATCATTATATTTAAATTTTGGTTTATTTGCTTATTTTTTTGTCTAGTTTTTTTTTTTTTTTTTTTAATAAATCTGCTCCAGAGGAGTCAAACTTCATTTCCTTCATATGTGTTTTCTTTGAAAGGGAAAATGTAAAAAAAAAATTTTATTTAAAAATGTAAATTTTAAAACAAAGAAGGTTGTATTTGGATGGAATGTATGTCTGTAGTGACATATGATTTAATTTAAATGACTTTTACAGTTTGGTCCCTGAGAAATCTGAAATGGCACACAGTGGCCAAAAAGGTGCTTAATCTGCCAATATGGAGAAGCCACCTATGCATTCCTCTCAAATTTTCCTCAGATTTACTTGATTGGAATAAATTATGGCACAGATAAAGACGAGATTCTGTGCTGTATTTTTTTAGAGGTTTCAGACTGCAACTAAAAATTATTTCAAAAGGGATAAAAGTAAATCCCTTTTTTGTTTAGCAAAAATGAGATCTTTTATTTATGTTGTGTTCCATCTTCACTAACTCTGGCTCACTTGACATGTATACTCATTCTTATACCATGAGAGAAATCCCCAAGGTTTTACCTTTGACTTCTTTGTCTGCAATTTACTGGATTATAACTGATTTTTTGCTTATTATTTGGGCATTGTTTTGTCATGATATACTGCCACCTGCAGGACGAAACCACAATATGCAATCTACAGTGTATACATATTTTGAGGTCTGTAAGCACAGCATTGTACTTTTTACTGAGTATTTACTACACGGCATTGTCAAATGCTAGATCCTGATTGGTCAATTACAACATTCTAAGGTCTTTACAGCAGACCGTTGCAATGGATACTTAGGAGTTTGTTGCTTGCAGTTATAGTTCCAACCATAGAAATGAGTGGACTATTTTTTCAAGGGGCGGACTATTTTTCATTCCAAAGTTGCATAAGCCACACGCCTGTGCTGTTCTGTGCCTTTTATCTAAGGCTTCTATTTACTGTTCCACGTATATTATTATTCATCTAAGCCATTGAATATAGTGCCGCATGTTCCCAGCACTTTACCATTATTGGAACCTCCCTTCCTATTTTTGTTTACTATTTGAAAAATGGTATTGCATAAGTTAGCCTGTTGTTTCTATTACTAATAGTCTGTATTCTTTAAGCAACCTCACTTCCTATTTTGTTTGTATCTTTCTGTGTATGCCTTCCACTTGCGCAGTCAGCATGATAAACCATGGAGGTAATATAACAGAACTGGAGACAGCGAGGAAGTACCACCCCTATAGAATACTAAAGTGATGATGTCACCGCTACTTAGCTTCTGTTGTCGGAAGTAAAATCTGAAGTGGCACTTATATTTGAGGCATTTTTGGGTGACATCCTTACGATTCCAAGTTAGTTTAAAACTAGCCAATGCAAAACTGCATTCTGCATTCACTACAAGGGCATGGCTGCAGAATAAGAGGGTGCAGGTGCTGTGCAGGCTTACCTGCAGTCCAGATGTATCCCCAACGCAATAATGAAGACCCTTTCATGTTACACACCTTCAGACTTGTTTGCAGGAGGGATGAGACAAAAGTACACCTGAAACACTGAATGCACAGTGGCACCATGAGTGACGTAAATGCCTTTGCTAGTTTATGACCGGCGCAGTTGTCATTTTCCCGTGCTGTGCCCAGTTTGTTTTGACAGCAAATGTAATTATCTGAGCGACCATGGGCAAGTTAGTTATATCCCAGTACGCCGAACGGCATTTCGGGGACATTATGTTTTTGGTCCGACCGCCGCCGCCACGCCGCCCCGAAATTAAGAAATTAACCTGAAATTAAGTTCAAACTAGGCTTATGCCGTTGGAGGCGACGGCTTGGGGTATATCCCCGAACGCCCCCAATCCTCCAATTTCCCAATTTTAAAATGAGGTGTGGTCATGCGCATTGATGGTGTGTTTCTGTCTTGAGGCAGCAGAAAGCAATTGCATGATTGACTAAAAAAGCCTGGTCTTAAGTCAATTGTCAGTTATTGACCGCTATAATGTGGGCGCATTATTACGACGAAATTATGCACCTTTGTAGGCAAAAGCACAATACACACAACATGCACTCACCCTGCTTGTTATGTGCTGCATGGGGACAAGCAACAGCCACCACACATGCAAATGAATACCTTGAAGGAATTGAACTTCCCTCTGCTTGGCTGATGATTTAGGTGAAAGTCAGATGTATAGGAGAAATTTGGATTAATTTTACATGGTAACGGCAATGTCATCTGTTGCTTTGCTGCAACGTAAAAGTGCTGCTGTTAACGCTGCTTCCTTTGTCAGCCAAACTGTAGATAATAATAAATTTCAAATGAAAAGAAGAATTTTGTATTTGATAATGGAAGCATTGCCAGTGGGATGCAATTATTTAACTAGGCATATTGAACAATTGGACAAATGGTTCCAAAGATATGGCAAAAATGGTGAATTTTATCTGACAAAGCTCCACCTTGTGTCAAAAATTTTGAACCAAACAGGTATAATGTCATTGTGGGACACATTCTCAGGTCATGACCTTTCATTTGCACTTGATTTGAGGTCAATCGGACAAATATTTCCAGAGATATGATAAAAACAGTGATTTTTCTGTTTTTGGCCCCTGGTGGCCAATCTAGAAATTGTAAATTGTCCAAAATCGAATCAGTTCTTCCTCTTTATGATACTTATATGCAAAACCTGAAATTTCTAATTGAAATATTACTGAAGTTATTGCCTTAACACGTAGGGCGGCGCGGCGGCGGCATCGGTTGGACCAAAAACATAATATCCCCGAAACGCGGTTCGGCGTTCGGGGATATAAATCATTAATGGATCATATCTCATTCAAATTTTATTTTTGAGATAATTGCGGGTAACGGGTCAACCTGCTCAGATGGTAACTGAACTTACCCAAAGATCTGAAAATCTGTCACTTTGTGTAGCTGCCAATCAATTTCTAATGAGCAAAATTACCCTGTGTAAATCGTAAATAAAAACAGAACACAATGATTTGCAAATCCTTTTCAACCTATATTCAATTGAATACACTGCAAAGACAAGTTACTTAATGTCCGAACTGGTAAACTTTGTAATTTTTTGTAAATATTAGCTCATTTGGAATTTGATGCCTGCAACATTTTTTAAAAAAAGCTGGTACAAGTAGCAAAAAAGACTGAGAGAGTTGAGGAATGCTCATCAAACACTTATTTGGAACATCCCACAGGTGAACGGGCTAATTGGGAACAGGTGGGTGCCATGATTGGGCATAAAAGCAGCTTCCCTGAAATGCTCAGTCATTCACAAACAAGGATGGGGCGAGGGTCACCACTTAGTGAACAAATGCGTAAGCTGATTGTCGAACAGTTTAAAAACAACATTCCTCAACGAGCTATTGCAAGAAATTTAGGGATTTCATCATCTACGGCCCGTAATATCGTCAAAAGGTTCAGAGAATCTGGAGAAATCACTGCACGTAAGTGACAAGGCCGAAAACCAACATTGAATGCCCATGACCTTCGATCCCTCAGGCGGTACTGCATCAAAAACCGACATCAGTGTGTAAAGGACATCACCACATGGGCTCAGGAACACTTCAGAAAACCACTGTCAGTAACTACAGTTCGGCGCTACATCTGCAAGTGCAAGTTAAAACTCTACAATGCAAAGCGAAAGCCATTTATCAACAGCACCCAGAAACACCGCCGGCTTCGCTGGGCCCAAGGCAAGCTCATCTAAGATGGACTGATGCAAAGTGGAAAAGTGTTCTGTGGTCTGACGAGTCCACATTTCAAATTGCTTTTGGAAACTGTGGACGTCGTGTCCTCCGGACCAATGAGGAAAAGAACCATCCGGACTGTTATAGGCGCAAAGTTCAAAAGCCAGCATCTGTGATGGTATGGGGGTGTATTAGTGCCCAGGCATGGGCAACATACACATATGTGAAGGCACCATTAATGCTGAAAGGTACATACAGGTTTTGGAGCAACATATGTTGCCATCTTAGCGACGTCTTTTTCATGGACGCCCCTGCTTATTTCAGCAAGACAATGCCAAGCCACATTCTGCACGTGTTACAACAGCATGGCTCCGTAGTAAAAAAGAGCGGGTACTCGACTGGCCTGCCTGTAGTCCAGACCTGTTTCCCATTGAAAATGTGTGGCGCATTATGAAGCGTAAAAGACGACAACAGAGACCCCGGACTGTTGAACAACTTAATCTGTACATCAAGCAAGAATGGGAAAGAGTTCCACCTGAAAAGCTTCAAAAATTGGTCTCCACAGTTCCCAAACGTTTACGGAGTGTCGTTAAAAGGAAAAGCGATGTAACACAGTGGTAAAAAGGCCCCTGTGCCAACTTTTTTGCAATGTGTTGCTGCCTTTAAATTCTAAGTTAATGATTATTTGCAAAAAAAAAAAAAAAGTTTCTCAGTTTGAACATTAAACATCTTGTCTTTGCAGTGTGTTCAATTGAATATAAGTTGAAAAGAATTTGCAAATCGTTGTATTCTGTTTTTATCTACGATTTACATAACTTTCCAACTTCACTGGTTTTGGGTTTTGTATTTGAACACAGAGAGGTGTTTCTTTTTGCCCAGATGTGTCCTATTAATTACCACCCCAATTCCGAAATAGTTGGGACTAAGTGTAAATTGTGAATAAAACGCAAACACAAAACGCAATGACTTTCAAATCACACCAGCCAGTATTTTATTCACAATAGAACAGAGATAACATCAGAAATGTTGAAGCTGAGAAATTTTACAATTTTATCCACAAAATGAGCATTTCAAATTTGATGGCTGCTACAGGTCTCAAAAAAGTTGGGACAGGGGCCTGTTTACCGTGGTCTAGCATCCCCTCTCCTTTTTCACACAAAGTGGAGACGTCTGGGCATTGAGGAGACAAGTTTCTTGAGGTTAGCCATTGGAATTTGATCTCACTCTTGTTTAATACAGGCTTTTAGCTGCTGGAGAGTTTTTGGTCTCCTTTGACGGACTTTAACTTTAAGTATGCGCCAAATGTTCTCAATCGGTGAAAGATCAGGACTGCAGGCAGTTCAACACACGGACTCTTCTACTATGAAGCCATGCTGTTGCAATAGCTGCAGTATGTGGTTTTGCTTTGTCCTGCTGAAATAAACTTGGCCTCTCTCGTATAGATATCATCTGGAGGGGAGCATATGTTGCTCTAAAACCTTTATATACCTTTCAGCATTCATGGTGTGTTTTAAAGCAAGTGTCCCACACCACATCCACTAATGCATCCCCATGCCATCAGAGATGCTGGCTTTTGAACTGAACGCTGATAACAGGAGGGGTGGTCTTTCTCCCCTTTAGCCCGGAGGACACAACGGCCATGATTTCCAACAAGAATGTCAAATTTGGACTTGTCTGAGCACAAGACACTTTGCTTCAGTTCATTTTAAATGAGCCTTGGCCCACAGAACACGGCGGCACTTCTGGATCATTTTCAACAATGGCTTCCTTTTTGCATGGCAGAGTTTTACGTGGCATCTGTGGATGGCACGGCAGACTGTGTTTACTGACAATGGTTTCTTAAAGTATTCCAGGGCCCATTTAATAATGTCAATGACTGAATCATGCTGGTGAGTGATGCATTGGCATCGGAGGGCCCGAAGATCACAGGCATCCAGTAAAGGTCTTCAGCCTTGTCCCTTACGCACAGAGATTTTTCCAGTTTCTCTGAATAATTTGATGATGTTATGCACTGTCGATTATGAGACCTTCAAAGTCTTTGCTATTTCATATTGACGAAAATTGTTTTTAAGGTATTCCACAATTTTTTTACGCAAGCCTTCACAGGTTGGAGAGCCTTTGGCCATCTTTACTTCTGAGAGACTTGGCCTCTCTAAGACATCCCTTTTATAGCCAATCATGTTACTCACCTAATGCTTTTTAACTTAATCAAACCATTTACTCTTAACTTAATTACTTGCTAAATGTTCTTTCAGCTGACTCTCTTATATTTTAATTGCTTCTTCAGCCCCCTTTTTTTGCCCGTGTCTCAACTTTTTTGAGACCTGTCGCAGTCAGAAAGAGAAGATAATTTTGTGGATAAAAATGCCAAATGTTCCTGTTTCAACATTTGAAATGTTATCTATATTCTAATGTAAATAACATAATGGCTCATGTGATCTGAAAGTCATTGCATTTTGATTTTATCCACAATTTACACTTTGTCCCAACTACTTCGGAATTGGGGTTTATAGATGGAGTGGTTAAAAAAATGGATCTGATTCTGATTTATTAGAATTAATGCCACTAAATAATCTTTGTAATATTGACTGAATACACTGAGTACAAAATACAGAAACAGAAATAGAAATAAATTCTTTTGATTAAAGATCACACCAAACATACACCAAACATGTGATATTAATCTTGCCCAAATTATAAGCAAAATAAGTGATAACATAGTTCAAGTTTTTTCATACATTGCCAAGATGATAGACATATACAATATGATCAGTTAAACATATACAATGGTATGTATGAATGGGTCCCCCAAAGTAAGCTATTGAAAGCTTTTGGGAGGGGGCCCAATGGTCATGGAGAGAAAAAAAGTTCTCTCAAGTTTTATAAAGTAACTGGGGGAAGTATTAGACCACGTGGCATTACAGTAGCTCAGATGAGGTTTGAAAAGGGTTTTGTTGGTAGTAAGTAAAGCAGATAATGGAAGAGAATGTCTAAGCTTGTAAAATAGACCAACATATTTTGATAGCTTCTTCATCAGATGATCAATCTGGTATTTAAAGTTGAGAAATTCATCAATGTGGACCCCCAGGAATTTTGTGGAATTTACTCCTGAATTTTCTGAATTTCCTGACCGTAAATATGGAGATGTAGTAGTTCAGTATTGATATTCTTTCTGTTTTAGCGAAATATAACCTAGCAAGATGGTCAAATTTGGCAACAGCATAAGGGGAGAGAATTGGTTTTACTGTTTATGTAAAACAATTTATATTGTTATGGAAGACTGGCTCCTTTCGGCCCGCAATATAAAGGGGAGACCACTCACAGATTGAAAGGTTTAAACAATAATGATAATTTATTAACATAAATTGATGTGGTGTGTAAATGTAGATAAATATCAGAGTGTGGTGGAATCAGTCATATGTGATAAGGCAAACAAAAAGCAAAACGACGCCTCAGGAGAAGGGGGAACATCCTTGCCATCTTGGCGGCTGCTTTTAAAGCCGAAGCCTAGCCCGTCGACGAGACACACCTGCACCACAGCTCCACCCCCTGGAATGACAGACAGGCAGACAGAAAAACGGGCACAGGAGAAAACGACAGGTAAAGCTTTCCCGCAGCAACATGGCAGGAAAAAGGCAAGATGCTCATATTGGAGACTATCTAGCTTCAATCAGAAAGGACTGAAATTGCCCCCATCTCTATCATTATTACTTGCCATTTGGTTGCCAACAAATACAGCACTGGTTTAATCCAATGTAAATGATAAAGACTGGGAGCAAAGTGTGAAAGGATTACTATCAAGAAAATGAATATAGGGTGAAAAAGCTGATACGGTATGGAATAAGCCCAACAAAAGCATCATTTGAAATATTAACAAAAAAAAAAACGTTATGGGCATTAACTGAGTTTTTTTCAGGAAATCAACCACTTGGAATAACCCTAATATAAAAGTGAAAAAAAAAACAAATAAACTGGATTTGTAATGGCCGGTAGTATACGGAGGCCAAGCGCAGCGACAGAGAGAAAGAGAGCAGCTCAAAAACAGCACAAACAGTACTCGCGCTTCCAAATGACGTATAATAATCCAAACCACGGAAGAAAAGCGAGAGAAAAAGGGAGAAGAAACTCCAACAATAATAAGATAGAAAGTCATACAAAACCTGACTACGATGATCTTCGGCGATAATGTGAAGCTAAACACAGACACTCTAGTGAAGGAGGCGTGACGGACATCCTGCTTTTATCGATTCTGGGAAAGCGCCGCCCCAGCTCAATCAACCAGCTGGGTAAAGAATTCGATGGACCAGGAATTAAATATTGTATTGTACTGTATAGAGCCACAAAGAAAGGTCCAAACAACACCGCACAAACCATGACAGGATTAAATGGAAAGAAAATGGGATTATTGAAGTTCATCATCTGACCGATGGTTGTTTTCAAAATTTTAATGAAATTAATTTTCCATGGAAAAAAGCATATACCACAATCTGAATATCCAAATTACATTACACTGAAATATGCCATACATAATTTTGTACAAATGGATAAAGTAAATGATAATGTGCATAATTTAGAAAGCTTACTTTTCTGTCCAAACTCAAGAGTAAAACACCTCAATGACATTATTTTATGCACTGTTAAATGAACCAGTTGATAAACTGTTCACAAATTGCACCAAGAAATGGACGAGAGATCTTGATAAGCAAGAAGATGAAATCACATGGGTAAATGGAACTGCAAGAGAATGATAAATGTGTAAATTCAGTACTTATGAGGGATCGCTATATTACATTTGTTATCAGAATGTGGAAAAATTTAAGACTTATGGCTTGGCATAACCAAACAGGTCCTGAATGTCAATAAAAAAGACATTCCTCTAAAAACACAAACAAACTGGAAAGTGTTTAAAAAATGTTATTATCTGTTATTCTGCATGTTCTGCTTTTATGTTTATTTCCACCGGGTTCATTGGTTCATTCATGCTGAATCATCCGCCATATCATTTACATTGTTTTGATGTCTTGCGTTTCTAGGTTCTTGGCCGGTGAAGTTTTCTGATGTTTCACGTTCATGTCTCATTTACTTCCTTCAGCACTGATCACTAACTGATCACTGATCTCCCCCACCGCCTCCATTTTATGTGTCCGAACGGACGTACGGAGCCCCATGCTATATCCCCCGCTTTGCGCTAATCACTCTGCGGGGGATAATTAATTACTAATCCCATTAACACTCTGGGCTCTAAATTCGTAGACCAGGTGCAGGCACAGCGAATGGGGTGTGGGCCACGCCAACGGGGTGTGTCCAGGCGTATGTTGCAATTTTGTGGTCGGTGCAGCCTGGCGCAAGTACTCCACTGTCCCGCCTCGGTCCCTCCTGCCGGCGCAAGTGGCAAAGAAGGCGTGTTTGGGTATAACACAGCCGAGTCAAATCTTCACCAATCAAATGAGCTCTTCTCCTAACCTTTAATGTGTAGGAATATAGAAGCCTCGGTCCTATATCTGCATGATGCGTTAATGTTGCATTTTGCTTTGCTGCTTCAAGCACGTTTTCTGCACCTCTTACGTCTATATTAATCATTTGGAATATGAGTTAGCTGGCTAGCTAGGGTATTCGCAAATTATTACCATTAGCGAACTTGAATGGAATTTCAAAACGAAACTACGTCAGATCATTCAAACTTATGAAGTTGGAATGAAATACGACTGTTGTGATTCTGGCATCTGCTCATGTTCTGTTTTTGCCTTGACCATGTTTTATTGCCTTGCCAGGTTTATTCTGACTGACCTCGGTGTTTTGATATTCTGCTTATGTCTGACTATTCTTAAGATCAGGTATTGTGTTTTGATATTTAGATTTCAAGTTTTATTATTTTCATGTTTTAGTTTATTCATAGTTAGTCCTTGGCATGTTTTTAGTTCCCATGCTTTGCACTTCGTCTCCCCCTGTCTTGTCATGAGTCTTGTCTTTGCTCACAGTCCCTTGTATAGCGTGCCACTCCTTCAGGTGATTTATTAGTTTCTGGGTTTCAATATTCCTTCATTATCTTGTGTTCTTCCTTCCTCTTACTTTTACCATTTTACTAACACATACTAACCGTTTGTTATTTTGGATCATTACTAACCAACATTAACATTGTATATTTTGACTAACTTACTAATGAGCACTCGAATTGTATAGCTGCACTTACTAACTGACTAACGATCTCTCAGCATTCGCCCTATTCTTGTCTCCACCCCTTGTCTTTCCCTAATTATCTCTGCTGCATTTCTGTGGGACTTCCACAACTACTTTATACTGTCTTTTCTCTCTCATTATCTATGCACTTTAGAGCTCCTTGACTGGAGCTGTTTATCTGTCTATAGGTTTGTCTTGTGATCGTTGTCTGCGTTTTGGCTACGGGCAATTTCATGTAATTAGTGTCCTCCCACTAATTGTATTTCTCCCTTGTTGTCATTCCCATTGCTTGCACCTGTGTTCCATTGCCATGTGACCTCCCGGATATGTATATTAGATGTCTGTTTGTAGCACTTCCTTGTCAGATCGTTCTTCCATTGCTTACCTGTGCCACGCTTCTCTCACCTTGTATCATTGAGATTATCTTTCTGACTGGACCGTCCTAGACCTCGAGCTTTGTCTTCTCCCTGTACTTTACCGCATTCTTGTTTATTGACCCATTTTTGTCTGACTACGATTTTTGTGATTGGTGCCCTATTTACGAACCTGGATTACGCCCTTTGGATTCAGACTTTGGATTGAGGACTTTGTACTGTCGCCAGCTCTGTTGGGGGGTTTCCCCCTTCAGAAATAAAGCCTCCTTTTTGTACTTTACTGGCTGTCGCACTTGGTTCATTTCGTGAAACCTCACATTGACGGTCGCTCATTTATTTCTTCTGCCTGCATCATTGGGAAGAGAAATGATTGATAGCGTGTTCCTATTATTACACCCTGTTGCTGCTTAAAATTTTGGGATTAACATGCATGGACAACAAAGCAAGATACGTTATGCATTTATTTTCAAGATGTGATCTTAACTCAGTACGAGATCATAGCAATCTGGCTGTATTCCTTTCCCCCACTAAAAACGATAAAAACTAAGTGACAATAATAGTAGCCTAGTATTAAGCTGCTTGCACACTGGATGCGAAACAAATTTTTTGCACGACAAATTGCGTTGAATGCAGCGTCTACGTGTACGAAAGTCTGATTTTGATAGTCTGATCTGTTTTAATATATCTCTGTGCCCGACAGTCGGATGGTTTCAATATAACTCCGTGTCCGACAGTCGATTATTGTTTTTAATTTCTGCAAATCTATCTCTTTTAGATATTAAACGTGAATGTTTTGATAAGAGGGCTCAGTTCTTCAAGATGAGTACCGAGAATTTCAATCAATGTTTCTGTTTAAGCTCTGCTCAAAGTGAGTCGACATTGGCGCGGGACAATGTACAATGGCTCCGTGTCTGACAGCCAAAAAAGAAAGAGGACGATTAGAACAGATTGATAATAAATTAAGTATAAAAAACATTTTAACAACAGAACATCCAATGAACACTGCGATTTATTTATTTGCGGGTCATCTTTTTTGGATGTTCTGTTTGTCGGTGATAGATTTTTATTCTTGATTTAGTTATAAATCTGTTCTCATACCAATACTTTTACTTTTTGCTGGCTGCCGGACATGGAGTATTTTGCATTTTGCGTCGGACTGTCTTGATCGTGCAAGCAATATTTATTCACACAGTCAATGGTCATCGAATTGATTTGCTCACTGACTACAAGCACTATTTTATCTCTGCTGTGGAAATAAAGCGTGAATCTGTTAGATCCATCTGACTAATTTCAAAAGAAAGACCAAATAAAGACTTTTGTCTATCTTCAGCAAAAGAAAACAGACGAATAAAAAGACCAAGAAAAGTCGATAGCTATTAATTTGCATTTTGTGAAGGTCGAACACAAACATGGCCAAGTTCGCACCTCTAATAATTCCTGGTATACTCAAAAAATTGAACTTTTAAGACTTCCGGACACTGAGCTATATTAAAACCCTGTCCGACTATCGCGTCTTTGCATTGACTTTGACTGTAATCAGTCGTGCAGAAAATTTTTTCGCGTCCAGTGTGCAAGCAGCTTTACTGAGCATAGAATGCAAGTGTTATACGCACTGCCCGACGCCAAGGCAGTTTGTGGTTGGCTGAGAAAGATGTGAAGTCGTTTGCATCACAGATTCAGCTACATTGATTAAGCTAGGTTGAGTTTCCATTACGTGTGCCAACCACCTTTGATCTGACATCAGGACAATCAAAATAGATACTATAATTTATGTGTTGATTCAGATAGTTACATTAAACAGTGGTTGCTTTAATTATTTACTGTATTGAAATATGCCTGACATTCTGGAAACCTGCCGGTGAGATTTTGGTTACGTATGCGCACTGCGCGCCGGTCAGCCAAATTACCACTGCACAGTAAGTAAACCAGGTTGGAGCTGGCGAGCTTTCTGCGCAACTGCAGCGAAGACTTTTTCTACAAAATTGTCACTGCGTCTTCATGAATATGTGACACCTCCCCCTACTACGCCGCCATACCCATCTCGGCGCATGTTCGTCTACAAAATTGCCAAAGTGGCTGCGCACGGTGTTGCACCTCACGAATATTACCGCTGCGCGGGCTGCGCCGGACCAAATTACCACTGCGTGCGCTGCATCGAGCTACGCCACACTGCGTCAAGAAATTTGAGCCCTCTAGGTTTTTGTCTAGTTTCATTACAAATCCTTACTAATATACTAATCCTGGAAATAACTTACATACTGTAACGTTTGGAATAACCGGCATCCGTCAAGAAGTTTATCTTGCTTTATTTTTAGCCACTCATAGAACTTAGCATGGCAGCACACAACTGGCTTGCATGTGGCCAGAACAGACACACACACAAAAACAGAACCCTCTAACATTTTCCTTAATTTCCCCAAGGGCACGCCCCCGCTCCCCTAAGACCACCAACCACCAGCGTACCCAGAGGCACAGAGATTGCGGACACACTCCGATTGGCAGTGCCAGAGGAGACTTCCGTCTCGGTCGTTACAGTGCTAACTTGCACAATTGGGAAATATTATTATTGCACAGACTACTAACCTTACTAATTGATCTCTCCGCTTTTCACACTAATCTGTAACTCCGCCCACCTTGCTTTCCCAGTCCTTTGCTTTAGTTCCTGCCGATACTTTTCAACTATCTCAAAATCTGTTTCTCCCATCTTTCCCCACTTAGGCACTCCTTGATGGAGCTGTTGTTGTCTAAGGATTTCTCATGAAAACTAGTCTGTTTCATTGTTTCCTATTTTGTATTTTTTATTATCCCCCGCCAACACGAAGTGGGAGGGGGATATAGGTTTGACCTCCGTCCGTCCGTCCGTCCGTCCGTGTGTGCGTCCGTCCGTCCGTCCGAGATAAAGGGGACAGCTTTACTCAGAAACTACTACAGATACAGCAACCAAATTTGGTGTGTAGCTTCAGACCATAAAGGCCTTGATTGAGTTCGAAAATGAGAAGTGCACGATTGGCGGGGGATGTTGTAGACCATGTCGACTTGTTACCTCTTGTGTTTTCCCCTCTCAGTCAATTTTTCGATTATCCCTCACACACGTTGCCCCACCTAACTCATTACCTCCATTGAGTATATAACTCCCTCACTTCTGTTTAGCCCTTTGCCAGTGCCGAGCTACCTGTGTGCCAGTGATCTGTTTGAGAAATAGTGACACCCCTCTGTCTGATTCCGATTTCTGTCTGCGCCTGCCTGGATTTGTTTGCCTCCTTTTACCAATCTTTCTCTGTACGACCCTGATTCCTGTTTTTGCTGCCCCGGCTAACAAACTCGGATTTTGGACACTCAACTCTCCCTCTGCTATGCGATTTGGTGATGTATTCTGTTCTTTTTTGGCATTTGAACCCCTGCTTATTTTTGGATTGGCCTTCTGAACTGTCACTGATCACCTGATTTGGACTTGGACTGTCATTAAAGACTATGGTTTTTGAATGACGCTGATTTAAATGCACCAAATTGCGTGTCCACTTGAATGATTGTCATCAACGGGGAGAATTAGCAACACCTAATAGTGTGGAGTGTTCTTGGAGTGAAAATATTGATAATTATGAAAATAACTGAGAACAAGACTGGACTAATAACTATTTAAGGGGTTTCCAGTGCCCTTCTAAATTTTCAGGTCTTGCTACGCCACTGGTTTTATTTAATTTATGTCCTCCGTGCGCTCCAGAGTTCAGGTGTCCGCGTGATGCAGCAAGCTACTCCGATTCCAATAAACATGGTGCACTTCACACAACGTATAAACCTGACCTCCTTAAGCTGATTTATTGGTAAAAAAAAAAAAATTTTTACAAAAATACCCAAGAATATATTTGAATAATTGAGGCAGTTTACTTTTATGGGTAAAAGCTGAAAAAAGGATTTTCTTTTCCTTCCACTAATTTTAGCAAATGCTGGTAAATTCATGTGTCGCAAAAGGTTTGTGATACTTGAAATTCTCAGCGACCTGTAGCACAGATGCCCTTTTGTTGGCTTGGAAAAGACAGAGTAGCCTTCACAGCCCTTGTGTATTGATCAGTCTTGGTGCCTAAAATCCTGTCGCTGGTTTCTAGTTTGTCCGTTTTTGGACCGCAGTCAGTAGGCGCTCACATCTGCTGACAGGGAGCACCCCAGAGGTCTTGCCACTTCATAGATGCTCTCACGCACTCTTCAGTCTGTGACGATTTGGCCTTTGTCAATGTCCTTCAGTTCCCATTTCTCATAGAACAGACTATTCGCTTGCAATCTAAAATCTGTCTGCAGACCTTGACACGACAATGGGTGTTTGTATCCACTTCTGACTTAACAAGGCTAGGAAGGGGAAATAATCCTCATCATGAACTGAGCATTTAGGAAAAAATAACACCTTATTAATTTTCTACAGTTATAGTTGTGGTTGGAACAAAAATCAGCATACACACGGGGTCCCCAGTATCAACATTTGGAACCACTGAGCCACAGCAGTCATTCCGTACAGTAAAAATGGCTATTCCAAGCTGAGTTGGTTCAATCAAGCACTGGGTTACAGAATTAATTCTGGACCACAAAAAAGTTGCCGTTGTGAACAGAGTAGGTTGTATCAAATAAAACCTGGTAAACGAATAAGTTTTGAGTCTCACCTCATGTCTGATGTATTTGAATATGCTGCTACCATGCCCTTATATGTATACACCTGTGGTAGGGTGAAGTTGGCTTTGAGAAGTAGAACACAGGCAATTAATATGCATAATCATCAGTGTCGTATGCCTGCAAGTAATGAACGCTGATGATATAATAGAACACTGAAGAATCATGCTACAGTATTTTTTTTTAGTTATACCATCAGCTATGGACACATTACTTTGTTTCAGTTTAGATGAATGTCACAACACTTGTATCTTCCTAATTGTCTCCTCCCCCTTTCCAGCAACCTGCAGGTCTATCTGAGGTATTGTCTCCTTAATTTGTTTGGCGTCTTGCGTGCCTCCTCTCGTCCAGGTGTTATCCATTGTGTGCCCCATTTCTGTGTTTCTGTGTGTTCCTGTGGTGTAAATAAGCTTTACTTCTGTGCAGCAGAGCTGTATTGTTACATTCGATTGCTCCAAGCAATCAGTTAGTTAATGTCTTCGAGTGAAATATTGTTACTATCTTCTGAAATTATTGTAACCTTTATGATAGTAAAATCTGCAATTGTGTGCTTGCTTCAGGGAAGCAGCACACTCTATTCTCTTACTTCTTCTTATTCTTCTTCCACATAAATTTAGCCGAATAACTCCTTCACCATTTAAGCTCCTGATCCCGTTAAAACTTTAAAAAATTCAGGTTGTTCTGAATTACGTTGCATCAGTACAGATTTTAGATTTTTTTTTGTTTTTCGTTTTTGAGATATTTAATTTTAAATGTGAATTTTTTGGGGTCCTATTAAATCAAGCCATTTTTGTGCAGATTTAGTTGATTCAGCTATTTCCTGCAATTTTTTTTCTCAGTCATACTTTTAGCTAGAAATGTCCTTCAAACTGTAAGATGTTAAGTTAAACTTGTATAATTTCTTGACAATTTTTCGCAACTTATATAATTTTTCAATCATAATTTATTAAAATAATTATTCTCCAATAAATTCTGGGAACTTATAATGTGGTGACATCACTGTTAGAGTGGCAAACAGCTGTAAAAACACCAAGAAGTCTTCTCTTAAACTTGCTCTAACTCCCACAGTTTTCACTCCAAATAAATATTTTTATATCCAAGTTGTATGAAAACTTGTGCTAATTCAGAAAATGTAACTATACAAACAATTGGACTGACGTTTTTTAGCAGTATGAGCCAAAAAGCCACGGGAGCACTAACTGAGACTCCATTAACTCCTATATTCAAGAATAGACAAGTAAATGCTGGTTGGGAAGCTGAAAGACAGTTTTATAACTTGCTCGCTTTCCCACATTTTTGGCACGACACGCACAAAAAGTGGCAAAGCAAAAAATAACCGCATATCTGGAGTTCAGATGATACGAGTGGACAAAGCAGACTTGGATTATACTGGACGATGTGTTCGACTACGGTTTGAAAGTTTGTCATACGTTTTGTGGAGTTTTGCCATTACTACTGGGTGACCCCATTTGCTTTGCAATGCGAACAAATGCCACTGGCTGGCAGTATTGACTTTTTTTGTTAAGCCCAGTCTGGAGCTAGGTTTGGGCATGTCCTGGGCATGTCTGAGAGGGACAGTCCCAGAGAAAAAAAAAATGTCTAAATGCGGGAGGGGGCTGCAAAAGAGTATATAAGGAGAGAAATTGAGACAGTAAAGTGGTAGGAGACATTGCAAGGAGAAGGATACATTTGACCAGAACTGTCACTCTTTTCAAGACCTGTGAAGCTTTTTGTGGATTTTTGCCTGTGTTGGAGCATTTCCCTAGGTTTGTGTTGGTCTTTGTTTAATTAAATCTGTCTGAGTTTTAAAATTTTTTCTGTCATCCCTTGCAGTCATAAATGTCATAACAAATTGGGGCCATAACAGCTTCCAGAGAAAAGGAATTTGGATAATTTTTCAAAACTCTCCAGTGGCCATACAGTTGCGTCAGGTGAAAAACAACTTGGTCCGTTCGAGACATCTAATGGTGAGTAATTGATATACGAATTATATTTTTTAATTTATAGGTCGTGGACTATCACCAAGTTCAATCCTGTGAGGAAGTGTGGCAGCTATACCGTAGTGGACGACATGGTTTGGTCACCGATCACTACAACAGGACGGAAACGTCATTTTATTAACCATGCTAATGAAGCTCAGATAACAGAAGAAGTCACGACTGCATTCACAGCAAAACACTCACTCCGAAGTAATGTTTTGATTTATTTCTCACTCTAAATTTAGTGACTGCGTGCAGTATGCAGAATTTAGGGATGGGCTAGCAACATCACAATAGTAAAAGTAAAAGTGTCGCTCAGGGCACCTTTGTTGGCTGGGAAGAAATGTGCCAGCATCAGGAAGCATGTACAGATTGCCGATAGACTCCTTCCATCATTACACTTCTCTTTTACAGTCGTATTGTAGATTTTGTTCACTGTTGAATTGAAAATTTTCAGAAAGGTTACAAATTAAAGGAGAAAAATAATGAAATATGATTCAGTACCTTTTATTTGTCAAGCACATAATTCTAAATGCAAAAAGAAATAGCCCTTTCCATGTGGTGATTTTATAGAAACTATTTATTCATGAAAATTACAGAAATTGTGCTATATTGTGATATATATTGTTATTGGGATATAAGGTAACCTATATTGGGATATGAGATTTAGGTCATATCGCACAGCCCTAGACAAGCCCATTACCCTCACCTGTCTATACCACTTAAGCTGGACCTTCTCCTCCTTGCTCTGGGCTGCGGCCCTTGTTCCAGTTACTGTACAGGCTAGCAGACAGTGTCATTTCTATGCGAGATTATCGGGAGAAATTCATGAGACAGACTCAAGAATATCGAGACGTGGCGTAAATGTACGTGTCACATATATTGGGCGTAGGAAAAGTAATAGGCCTAGTGCCAGTAATAATTTGAATTTCTGCACATTACATCGGCTAAATCTATACGCCAAACAAATATCAAACTAATAGGCCTAATTACTGTACACTTAACAACTGAAGGAAAAAAGACATGGAATGTGAGCTGTGTCATTTTCAGGATACTGCAACAAGGCGTTGCTTTAAATATAATTTGACATGTGAATTGTTAGATTTGTAGCTTTATTTATGACACAATGAGACGTGCACAGAAAACATTCTACTGTGTATTTACAGTATAAATGTTTAAGAATAAACCAAACAAAACGGAGGGCTATTAAACAGCAAACATAATGAGTCATCTCCCTCTAACACATGACCCGATGAAATGATGAAACGGTAAAGGCCTGTTCACACATAGACGCCGCTTCTACTACGATGGAAAAGTGGCCGAGAGCGTGGCTAATCGTGGGGGAATCTCCATAAGCGTGGTTTGGTTGGGGTGGTATCTCCTAGGTCGGGAAGCTGCACATCCTTGCTCTCCCCATGCTTATTTTGAATGCGCACAAAAATAAGCATAGCTGGGTCGTGGCCAACAAAAAGCAGGGCAAAGTCTTATTAAGAACGTAGTGGCAACGTAATTATCGTAGAAGCAGCATGATAGCATCGGGGAGAGATCTCTGTGGTCGTAATAAAAACAGAACCTTTATTGTTGGTGCAGCGCCAGTTGAATTAAATCAGCATCAGGTCCGTTCATCGAAGTTGGGAAAGAACTGAAGAAATGCTTGAACACCCTGAAGACAGACCAGAAAATAAGTTTGCTCGTAATTATTATGGAAAATCAAATTTATTTCTAGCGCATGCACATTTACACTCGCTTCATCAAACTTTTCTTTGTTTTGTGGTCACTTTGACTGAGTAACCATAAGGGTACATTGACTAACTAGCTAACTTGCTTTTCTTTTATTGGTCAGTATAGATGTAACCCTCGTTTCTCGATTTAGGTAGCGTGCTCCAGGTCTCTGGGCTGTGGGAATGAGCACTGCAATTGGTGGTACGCAAATAAATCTTTAATCTTCGTTTTTCATGAATCACACCGATACAGTAGCCTACTGTACAGCCAACGTAACGTAATCCAACAAGACCAACTGTTCAACTCAATCGTTTTTTTTGCCACTTCCTTTTCCCCACAATCATGCCCCTTCTTCCCCAAAAAACAATTATAAGTAGGAACTAATGTTCAATCGAAGCAAGAGGACATAAATTATAACTTAATTCCGTGCACAAAATAATTGTATAAATCAAATAATAAGTACAATGACTTTTGCTTGCTGTTTTTTATTTTCTTCACTCACTGTATTTAACTTACACATCATAACTCAGTTGAGCAAGTATAAGAGACTACAAAGAAATATAATGGATACATTAATTACAATTACATGGGCATCGCCACAAATCGCACTAGAAGCGTAATATGGCCAGCACTAGTGTAGCGACATCGTCCTACAGTCTTCTAGGTCTGTGTAACGTAGTATGGTCCGGTACATCATAGCGGCAACGTTGTGGAAATGACCGCTTGGTTGGTATTGGTCTCGGTGTAATCGTAGTGGCAGCGAGTCAGCAGCGCTTTTGACGCATGTTTTGATGTTGAAGCATTGCAGTACAGTCGTGATGTAGTCTTTAATTTCCAAAATTGCTGGATTTTGACGGTGAGAATGCCCTGATTTGATAAATTTTTCAGATCGGGGTGATCGGCATGGTCTTCGTAAGGTCGCAGAGCTGTGTAAATGGGGTGTAAACAGGCTGAAATAATGGAAAATTACAATCTACATGTATGAAGCACATTATGTTTTACTCATACCAGCGGTACATGTATACTGAGATTTTCAAAGTGATTTTTCAACCGCTGCCGGATATAGTACTCTTCTTCAGCCCACCCTCGATTTTCACGGATTAGTAATTAGTGATTACCAACAACAATGCAACAACTTATTATATCCATTAAATCCACATTTACAAACTTCTCCTGTTAGTTCATAAAGCCATTTACCACAATTCTCCAACCTACCTCCAAGAACTCCTCACCCCCCAATCCTCCCCCCGGACACTAAGGTCAAGTTCCTCCAACCACAAAGCCTAATTCGGACTACATTACGTCACGCATTTGGTAGACTCTAGGCATACATGTGTAGGGGTCCGTGGCCGGCCAACTGCAAAGCTTGTCTCGGCAGAAGAGGTTGATAACAGCACGCGACATAAAGAGGAGATTATCATGAGAAATCCACGAGAGATACCTGAGACGTCTCGTGGGAATTAGACAGTATCTGCTGGCATGCACGGTATTACTGCATTCCTATCAATAAATACCCTTGATTGATATTCTGAATATGCAACTGGTCCCTTGTCTGGATCATATTAGGAAAATTCAGCCGAGGAATGGAACCAGCAGTTATACAGCAAAAAATGAAAAGAAAAAAATACTAGAAAAGATACATTTATTTATTTTAAGACTTAAAACACTTATTTCTATCACCATTTTTCTGAGTAAGACAAAAAATCTTTCCTTGATTTGAGGTTATTTTGACTAGCTTGCCAATGGAGTAAGTAAATTTTCACATGTCAAGCAAATAGTGACTTAAAACAAGTTACTATTTTCTTGACAAGTCGACGGCCTGAGGTATCAGGGCAAGAGGATTTGCCAGCAGGTGGAATAGCTCTGCCAGCAACACCAGTCCATAAAAGCACTCTCCAGCATGACTATTACTGATGTCTCTTGGGACTCTGCTGCAGCCAGCTCTATTCTGGAGCAGTGACACGCCCTCAAGCAATCGCTCATTGAGAACCTAAGCTAGCTAGCAGTGTTGGATCCCAATGACGGCAACTCCCCAATCTGCCAGTGTCTTCTTGCTCGGTGTTTAATGGTCTTCCAGCTAGAACCATCTTTATTCCCCATTGAATGGTCCAGGGTGGCGTTCATCATTACTTGCCTCTCTAAAAGTACCAGAGACTCGGCTGCCGCCTGTTGGGAGGCAGGACATCTCGCTGTTCAAACTTTTTCTGCCTGTGGCAATAAGATGAGGAAAGTGATTGACTGGTCCCACTCCAGCCATGCTGCAGCCCGGAAGCTTCTCCAGTTGCAACAAGGCAGTTTGTAAGTTTTGGATTATATTGGAGCTAATTGGAGTCTCTGAGTTGTCTATAGATATGAGTGAGAGAGTAAGCGGTGTGGTAGGTTGTGCCTTGTGATGGACTGGCGAGCTGTCCAGGGTGTGTCCCTGCCTTTTGCCCATGGTCAGCTGGGATAGGCTCCAGTACCCCTACGACCCAAGTGAAGAAGAAGCGGAATGGATAATGAATAGATGGATGTTATGGTCCAGACCAGTAAACAAGTGCAGAGTCAAGCGTATATTCTAACATGTATTTTATTGACAGCAACATGGTACAGACTGGGGACAGAACCCCTGGATGAAGTGGGAGTGAAACCTCTAACATGGAAAGTTCAGCAAAGGTGTAAACGGCAAGACTGGGCTGACAGTCACTGGCCAGTGGCTTCCAGGATGTAGCCAGATGCTGAGCAGACTTCACTCGCGCTGAACTATTCCACAGGATGAGGAGGTTGCTTGAGAGGAATGTGGCCCCAGTCCTGGACCTAATTAGAACTGGAAGCTTATTCTGGATAACTGAATAGATGAACAGGCTTGAGTAGGGTTAACTTGAGCTTGGTCTCAATCCGGGACCCTGATTAGGATTGGAAGCTTGTATGAATTAAATAAATAACAATAAAAACTTAGAGAGAATGCGGTCACTAAAGTACTAGTGGCATTTAGACAAAGCTGAAGAACTTTTACTGATAATATTGACTGGGATCTTAGTCTAAATGTGACTTTACAATCCAGCAACTTGCACATAAAGCTGAGGACTTCAATACCCATCACTTGGTCCCCTCATTTAACAAGATTTAGCCAGTCGGAGAAGACACATGACACATAGACCAATCACATGACACATACACCTAATAGACACGCAAGTTGCTGAGTTGCGTGGAGACATGCAAGGGAATCACACAAGGCTTGTGCCACATGGATCATATTGGCTTTGAATAACCTTTAGCAAATGAAATGGTCATTTAAAAGCAGCATGTTTTGTCTACTCACTTTGTCTTTGTCTTCTAGTAAAATTTGTTGGATGGTCTGACACATTTACATACAACAAATTGGCAAAAATAAAATGATGTGAGAGAATATTTGTGGGATAAATTTGAAAGAAAAATATCAATTAAAAAGTGTGTGTGGCAATTACCCTCACTGTTCTTGTTCATCTTACCATGGTAGCTCGAAGAAATAATGTGGAGGGGAGCCTTTGTATAATCTTACCACGGGGTGGCAGTATACCTCCACGCACACACACGGTAGAATTTATGTGGTTCATGAATCATCCATATATAATCCAGAGTACTGGAGTCAAAACAATGAAAAACAAAGGAGAATAAATTTATTGTTGAAATAATATTAATTATGCCTTGTATTTTATTTGTTGTATAAAACATCTTAAAAAATTGTAAGATATATCTGGTGTAACTTTAAGTGCCAAACATTTTATTGAAGTTTGTTTAAAAAATGAAATAAACATGGGAAAGATGCAATATGCAATGAATAAATCCTATTTTATCATTTAAAAATAATCAGTACCTTGTAAAAATAAGAAGGAAAAATGCAAATAACAAAGTTTTGATTGCAGTTGAAGCTATGGATCAATCAGACAGAAATCTTGGCCTTATGGTCAATTTTAGTTGCATCAAAAGCTAAGATTATGGAATGCAAAAGGCTGCATTGATCTTAAAAGGTTGATTTGCTCTTTCAGGGCAGTAAGAGTTGTGATCCAGCCACTTGTTTTGTAGATAGTGCGTTTCATCTTTGTCAAGATACCCTGATCAAAAATATTAACGCCCTATGTCAAATTTTTGAGTTTTTATTAACAAAAAACTGGAACAGGGATTTGTCTGTGAAAAGCACTCTTCTCCTGCTTGCCAAGGGCCATTGAACATGTGCGTTTGCGCATGCGAGTCGGTTCCGACGCCGGACAGCGGTGAGATCCAGACCACGGTGAGGACGCTGAGTGTGCAAGTTGGCTTCTCGCAGGCGGTTACGAACTGTCTGTGATGTGATGTGTCTATTGTGCAGACCAACGGTCTCATCCGCTGTGCGTGTCACTGATCTGAGCCGAACCTGCAGGTGGATGAGCCGGATGTCGCAATCTTGTGCTGGTGTGGCCACACGTGGCTGACGTGGATGACATCGATTTGCAGTACTGCCCGTCTGTCGGAAACAAACTCTCAAATGGCCTATCATCCGATAGTTAACATGCAGCTGCACAGTGACCGCTGTGGTGGACATCCCTGCATCCAGCATGCCAATGGCACGTTCCCGCATGACCTGAGACATCTGAGGCATGATGACTTTTGACAAAAGTTGAGTGTCTGGGTAGTGCTCATTCTGTCTGATCACCGTCTGGAAATGCCACATCCATGTACTGCGTGAAATCACTGCATCACTGAGCAAATGCTCACTGACAGAGAGATGGATTAAAAATGGTGCACAAATCAGGAGAATTATCTCGATTGTACAAGTGAAAGTCAGCATATACTCACTTAGAGTTGTTAACTCCATGTTGCTTCAATATTTGACATGGGGCGTTTATATTTTTATTCAGTGATTTCTAGTTTTTCTTTTTCAATGTTTTCAAAGCTTTGAGTTAAGGCTGCGTTCAGAACAGTACATACTGTATATAGAGATATATTACATCTAACTAGAATAGACATTTCTTGCTGGGAAGCCCATTCTTGATTCATCGTGCGCTCACTTCCACTGTACTGCTATTCATCAAAACATTCATAGTTTAACTTTTGAAAAATTTATGAAAAATCTATTTATGTAGCTGCTTTCAAATAAATGTCAGTTGTTATTTGGTCATGCATTTCGGCATCTCCTTGGTTCACCTGTGGAAATATTATATAATTTTTATGGTGTAAGAAATAGGCATTGATTACTAAATGGAACGAAACTGCAAAATTCATCTCTGAACTGACCCAATAGTAGGGATACTGTAATTCTGTTTGAAAGTCATCTGGATACATGTTTCCTGTAGGAGCAACTGTATCTCAAGATGAGGGCAAAAAGATGTATGTATTCCTTGCCTGACCACAGGACACTTTGCCACTTTGCTACAGTCCATTTTAAATGAGCCTTGGACCACAGAACATGGCGGCGCTTCTGGATCATGCTCAATAATGGCTGCCTTTTTGCATGACTGAGTTTTACGTGGCATCTGTGGATGGCACGGCGGACTGTGTTTACAGACAGTGGTTTCTTGAAGAATTCCTGGGCCCATTTAGTCATGTCACTGACAGAATCATGCTGGTGAGTGATGCAGTGGCGTCTGAGGGCCCGAAGATCATGGGCATCCAGTAAATGTCTTTGGCCTTGTCCCTTACGCACAGAGATTTTTTCAGTTTCTCTGAATCTTTGAATGATGTTATGCAGTCGGTAATGAGACCTTCAAAGCCTTTGCAATTTGACGTTGAGGAACATTGTTTTTAAAGTATTAAAAGTAAATTTTTTACGCAAACCTTCACAGGTTGGAGAGCCTCTGGCCATCTTTACTTCTGATTGGCTCAGCCTCTCTTAGACATCCCTTTTATAGCCAATCATGTTACACACCTGATGTCAGTTAACTTAATTACTTGCTAAATGGTCTTTCAGTTGATTCTCTTTTACTGTATATGAATTGTTTTTTCAAACCTTTTTTGCCGGTGTCCCAACTTTTTTGAGACCTGTTGCAGCCAGAAAATTTGCAATTAGCTGATTTCTTGGATGAAAATGTAAAATGTCTTAATTTCAACATTTGAAATGTTATCTACAAAAGGTATATTCTATTGTAAATAACATATTGGTTCATGTGACCTCAAAGTAATTGCATTTTGATTTCATTCTCAATTTACACTTCGTTCCAACTATTTCGGGATTGGGGTTGTAAATAATAGAGCAGTGGAGTGTTGTTCAGAAATAAAGCCACAAACACACCTGCAGGCCCTTTGTATACCCAAACATGACGACTGACAGGACTGCAGAGCTTAGAGTCCATAAAATCAGGTGACTTCAGGTCTCATACTCTTCTAGCATCTGAAAGGAGTGTCTCTCTTATGCTGCAAAAAGCAGTAAAAACAGAGCTAACACTTATGAAAAAAAAAGTGGCTGTCAGCACCATTATTCTAAGCACAATTATTCTTCACATTTGTGCCAACAGCTTCCATTAATAGATACGCCGGATGTGCTTTAACAGGTGCATATACATATGATTTTTAGAAACCATGGCATTAGTTTCCACTCATATGCAGATGACACACAAATATACTTACGAACATCTCCTGATGCACAGCTTGCAATAACCCAGGCCACCAAATGCATAAATAAAACACAATTATGGATGAACCATAACTCCCTTCAACTCAACACCAGCAAAACTGTTGCAATTCTCATTGGTACTCCTCAGCAAACCAAAAAGGCAGGCATTTCCCACATAACCATCTGAGGCCACTCCATCCCCCTCTCCTCACTTGTCACTAACCATGATGTCACATTGGACTCATCACTTTCCTTTGATGCACACATCAAATTCATCTGGGCCACTGACTCTCTGGACACTTTCAAGACTAACCTCAAAACGCACCTGTTCATTTTAGCTTTTCCACAGTGACTGGTTCTCTATTATTTATTTATTTATTATTATGTTTTTAACTGTATTTCTTTGCCTTTTGGTTTTATCCTATAAATTAAATTCATTATTATTATTCCGTGTTATGTTTTTCAGACAGGATTTTATGATGCTTTTTCAAGCGAATTTCCATCCAAACTAAAGTGCTTACTGTTCCTGAGCCACTTGGACTACTGGTATAATCGTGGTCTCTTTTAAAAGAGGATACTTGGTGGATTGCTCTCCAATAGTAATTACATAATTACTGACAGTAGTACCCAAATTGAGTAACAATGCTGGAAATGACAGCATTTGCCTTGTGGAAAAAAATTCTGTGTCTTCCTCTGTCCCTGACGCTGTTACCAAGCCCCATCATCCCAGAAAATAATAAACCAACAACCAGAAGCCTAACCAACTGCAGGGTCAAATATTGTGATCCATAACCACAATGAATATTTTACAGATGTCTTGGTAATGTCTGCTCGCATTTCAACATACAATTTTGGAGACTCTGAATTTCCCTGAGTTCCTCATTACTATTGCATTTGGTTTTCAATAGTTTTACTACTTCCTTCTATATGGCCTTTTTCCTCACCTGCAGTTAAATTTTCACTCCAGTATATTCCTCCAATTCTCAGCATTAGTGCACAATCTTATATGGGTAATAAAGTCATTTCCAAAGCTTCTTTGCTTGATTTACAACCCCTACTGCCATCAGAAGCCATTGAAACAATTAATTGTCAGAAAAATTAATCTCTTGGTTACCATATGCATCTTTCGGAAGTTCAAGGCCATTGGCTGCCCATGTAAATAAAAGAAGTTGATTCTTTTGATAAATTTATAAGGGCTGGTAGGCTAAAATACTTACGATTCCTTGCCAGTGGGAGTACTTATTTTGTTCCAAGATGTCTACCGTACAATCTACAGAACTGCATCTAGTGTTTAAAAAAGGCTTATTATCGTAAAATTCATGAGATGTACAACTACCATCTCTGCTTCAAAGTAGTTTTTGTGTTGTTTGTCCATGCCTACTTGTTTAGTGGATTAGAAACTACAACGAATTTTAATGAATAATGAATGAATTTTGATGGCTGGACTGCTACTATGGTAAGAACGCTGATTTCAACATATCTTGACAAATTTGAACAATGCCAAACAATCAACTCTATGGAACTGCATAGTCAGGATGTAGGTCATTATGACACGACTTCAAATCTTATTTTCGCTGTAGCATTTGCATCACGGTAATTATAATACTTAGCCCTCACACTTTAAAATGACATACTACATATAGTTCTTGAAGGTAGTACAATATTTGATTGTATAAAAACGTAATTATGCCTAGGCCCTCGGGTCGAAGTTTGCTAAAGGGTTGACAACTATCAATTGGCCATAAAGCAGTCACGTTTCTTGCTGTTCGTGCAGGGACCTTTTCCACAAGCTGCTGACTCATAAGGCGCTTACCTTGTATGTCTGGTGTTTTTATGGCCACAGTCATCGAATTTTAAGTTTCTGTCAAAGTCAGAATAATTTAAAGAATAAATTATTTTCTATTATTAATTTAAAACCACTCAAGAAATGGCAGGCTTCTCCTTCATTCATTTTACATCATTGTGTTCACTAAGTTGTTTTTCAGTTGTGCTGTTTTTTTTTTCATCCAAGAAGCACTAATCCACACTTAATAACCAGGGAGTTCCACAGGGTGCATTTTTCTGTTTTTCAAAGATGCTGTGGGACAAATGCCAAATAGAACAATTACAAGCAGGAAGCTGTAGAGAAACACAGGGGTAAAGCTTCAGGATTGATTTAGGGATTGAGGACTGTGATCAAGTGCCCAACAGCAGTTATTCCTAACTACATGCCTCCAGATACCAGGCCCCACTGGGGGCTCAAACCACTGGAGGGGATAGGGGGGAAAAAAACGGTTCAGTGGTTTTCAAACACAGAATTGCAGAAAGCAGGAGTAAGCTGCATATTGTTCAGAGGGAGAAGAAATATATGGTCAGTGACTGTGATTTAGAACCTCACAGTAAGGCTGTTAGCCACAGACTGTCAAAAAGGAACATCACTACTTGGCTGAAGGCCAAAGGTGTTTCTAGAGTCTAAAACATAATGTGCATTGCACTTCAGACCCTTCGGCCTTGCCATTATATCCAACAAATTTCTAAACATTATTTCCATAGGTACACACACAACTTTTAACTTTTGGTCAGCAATCTATACAAAAGTATTAGTAATCAGAGGCGTAGCCAGTTGGCACAGACACACCACTTTTTGACAATAATTAGTCCTGGCTAGTTCTCAATCATTTTTCTTTATTGACGCGTTTTCCAATTATCGTAATTTGCAACTGAAGACACGGTTTCTCACCATTTGTGATCTAACAGCGATTAAATCATGGGCAAAATTCAGTATAGTTGCAGAGCAAGAACAGAAAATTGGGTTAAACAAAACATCCGTTTAAAACAATAATTATTCCTGACCTGTTCTCAGTCATTTTCATAACAGAAGGCTCACTCCGAGAGCACTCCACACTGAACAGGTGCTGCTTGTTCTCCCTGATGAGGTAAGATGACAATCATTCATCTGGACGTGTAATTGCTGTATTTAAATCAACGTTATTCAAAATTGCATACCTGTCAACTCTCATGCAAATGGAGCCGCATGCTTTTTATGACCTATAAAACTGCCGAGTGCCACCTTTTTTTTTAATCAACCCACACAATACCGAGAGTGAAAGTCCGCATTTCACTGGAACACGGACCAGTTCAATCAACGTGAAGGAATAAAGGAAAATGAATGAGAACTAGCCAGGACTAATTGCTGTCATAAAGGGATGTGTCTTTGGCCCCCCGCTGGCTACGCTACTATTACTAATATTACTATATGATGTAAAGTCTCAAAGTTGATTGATTGCATCATTTTTGGTGCAGTCATTTAGGGTAATATTAGGTTGTAAAAAATTGTGTGATATATGGGGACTTATTATGAAAAAGCTTGCACAAAATTTCCAAGGTCAAGATCACTGCATCTAAGGTCAAACCCCAATAAAATCAGGTCTTTGCACAACTACAGCCCAAGTTCCTTACATGAGATAAATATGAGGTATTAAATATTTATAGCAATGGTCTGTGCGCTCTGCAATGGATTGGCAACCTGTTCAGGGTGAGTCCCTGCCTTTGCCCGTAGTCAGCTGGGATAGGCTCCAGCTCGCCCCGTGACCCTAGTGAGGAATAAGCGGGTATAGAAGATGAATGAATATTTATAGCTTCTAAGCACTGGCCTGCACAAATGCAGGACAGACAGACGCACAGACAGATGTACGAACACCATCACGATGACAATACCTCTTTCGCCATAATGGCAGAGGGTCATACAACCCCAATTCTGAAATACTTGGGAGAAAGTGAAAATTGTGAATAAAATCAAGACGCAATGACTTTCAAATCACACCAGCCAGTATTTTATTCACAATAGAACAGAGAAAACATAGCAAATGTTGAAACTGAGAAATTTTGCAATTTTATCCACTAATTTCAAATTTGATGGCTGCTACAGGTCTCAAAAACACTAGGACAGGGGCCTGTTCACCATGGTCCCACATAGCATACGGGTCTGACCCGGATTCGGCATCAAGCCGGCACTGCTGGGTGACTGCTGGCATGGCAAGTGGTCTGTTACCCGCATGTGGGCCAGGTCTGGTAATGATGGCACCGTTTATGTGATGGAATGCCATATGAGGGCCGATTGTGTTCGCAGCTGGCCCATGTGTATGCCAGCTCTGGCAAACCAGATCTGGGCCATAAAAGGGCTGTCACTCTTGCTGTATGCGGGCCAGACCAATTTTTCTATGTGGGGTGTAGCAGTTTTCACAGAGTGGAGGCATCTGGGGATTGAGACGACAAGTTTGAGTTTAACCATTGGAATTTGATCCCACTCTTGTTTAATACAGGCATCCAGCTGCTGGAGAGTATTGGGTCTCCTTTGACAGACTTTGTTTATGTGCCAGATGTTCTCAATCGGTAGAAGATCAGGAGTGCAGGCAGAACAGTTCAGCACAAGGACTATTCTACTACAAAGGACGCTTTGCTACAGTCCATTTTAAATGAGCCTTGGCCCACAGAACAAGTGGCGCTTCTGGATCTCTCTCAACAATGGCTCTCTTTTTGCATGAGAGTTTTAGATGGCATCTGTGGATGGCTCAGCAGACTGTTTATTGACAGTGGTCTCTAGGTATTCCTGGGCCCATTCAGTAATGCCATTGATGGAATCATACCAGCGAGTGATGCAGTGGCGTCTGAGGGCCCGAAGATCACGGGTATCCAGTAAAGGTCTTTGGCTTTGTCCCTTACGCACAGATTTCAGTTTCTCTGAATCTTTTGATGATGTAATGCACTGTCGATGAGACCTTCGAAGCCTTTGAAATTTGATCGTGAGTAATACTGTTTTTAAAGTATTCCACAATTTTTTCCGCAAGCCTTCACAAGTTGGTATGGAGGGCGATTCGTGCCATAATTAAATATAATACACACATTTAAAATACTGTACAATGCACTTATTGAAATACAATACATGTGTAGCAATAAATACAATACATGTGTAACAGTAAATGCAATACAAAAAATGCTTGGTTTCTCAATGGGAGTCAGGAATATGTGCCAAAATTAACAATACAACTATTCCATTTCTGTGAGGTTTCGATCTGGAACAAAGTGCGAGGACACGGGATTGCAAAAATGGAGGTGCTTTATTGAATATGGGGGGGATAACCCCTGCAGAGAAAAAGGCAACAGTACAGAGTCCGTAATTCAAAGCTCAAAATTCCAATGGGGCAGAGCAGAGTTCGTTACCAGGGCACCAATCACAAAAATCGTAGTCAGACAAAAAACAGATCCGGTACACAGGCGAAGGATTGAGGGAGAAGCAAACTCATAAGCCGTAAGACAGTCCGAATCGTAAACAGGGCAGCAATCCACAAAATCAAGGTCGGGCAGAAAAAGGTCAAAAATACACAGATGCAACAAAATCGAAAAAAAAGGCCAAACCAAGAATCAGAAACTCAATGAAATCAAGGCGGAGAAATAGCAGCACGTGAAACAATCTGACAAGGTCTGGCAGTGAAAAGACACTTAATATACACTTCTGGGAAGATCACATGGGGAGAATCACAGATGCAGGAAATCAAACTGATTACAAGGGGAAGGCACATGAGGAAGAACCTAATCACATGAAATTGGCTAAAGCCAAAACGCGGACAGGGAACACAAGACATTCCTATAAACAAACATACGGCTCCAGTCACGGAGCTTCTTATGTGCATAGATAATGAGAAGCAGGACAGCACGATCAGGTGTGAGCTACGCAGAAGATGCAGCAAAGGTAATCAAGGAGAGCAAAGAGGCGGAGATTAGAACAGGGCGAGTGCTGAGAGCTAGTTAGTCAATTAGTAAGTGCAACTATACAAATCCTAGGTGCTCCTTAGTAAGTTAGTATTATATACAAGGTTAGTTATTGTTAGTAATCTCAGAAGAAAATAATAAAATTTTAGTATTGTTAGTCGATAGAAAGGCAAGGTGAAGTAACTAAACAAGATCGGAAGGAAGGTTGAAATCCAGAATCCAATAAATCACCCGAAGAGTGAGACAAAAGACTGGGGCTAAAACAACAGGCGAGACTAGAGACCAGACGGGGGAGACAAAGTGCAAAGCAAAATGAAAAACAAGAACCGGAGTATGACTATGGGAAAAAGTAAAACATGGAAAAGTAAACTAAGACAGAATATGACAAATCGTGGTAACCAAATCATAATACATAATCCAAAGAATAGTCAGAAGATTGGCAGTGGTCACTTAGCACATAAATCAATAACATGGCAAGCAGGTACGGAACTTAAACAAGGCATGAAACAGGCAGGCATGGCAGAATCATAACATTTTCAAGATGTGTAATGTATTTTTAATATGTGTATTGTATTTCAATGCGTGCTTTGTATTTAATTTTGTCATGAATAATCCTGACCGACATTGAAAAACAAATTATGTTTATATTGTATTTATTGTTACTCATGTATTGTATTTTCGAGGCATGTATTGTATTTCGAGCTCTGTGCCAAAAGCCTCGCAATGAAATACAATACACATTGTATTGTATTTCGATATGCAGTATTGAATTTCGATATGCAGTTTTGGCACGATGTAGGCTGGTTTTTGGCTAGATACGCCCTGCGTGGCCAGGATTGGCCAGGCGCCCACGCTGGCCGGCGGACTTGTTTGGACCAACAAACCTACAAAAATAAATGACGGTTTCCGTAGAGATAGCGAGCTGAAATCAGTCTGTTGTCAGAGCACGTAGTCAGCGTCTGTCAACTGTCAGCAGTCGCTGACACATGAAGTGGTCATGTTAGCTTCCTTTGTAACTGTACACAGTTACTATCGTTTAATGAATAAAGGGTGATTACTAAGCTACTTTAATTTTTACGGTCATTTTCGCTGCAGCACCTATTGTTAACCGCCCCGCAGGACGATCTCGCGTCTTTGCATTGACTTTGAATAATCTGTCGTGCGAAAAATTCGTTTTTCGTCCAGTGTGAAAGCAGCTTAACTCAATTCTGTTAAATGAGCAACCGTGATAATATGAATGTTTTAATGTCTTTTGTGTGTTGAATAGCTTTGTTTTGTTGCCAATTGTAGTTTTAGCAGAGTGCACAGTGAGCAAAGACTGCTTTTAATTAGCTAGACTGTATTCAGTTAACAGCCTACTGAAAATGATACTTAAGTGCCATCGTACAGCGATGTGCACCATTAATTTATGTCTGAGTAGAAGTTAATGATCTATCTAATCAAAATCGGGTTTTTTTATTTTTCCATTTAACGTTAACTTATTTCGAATATTTGAACATGAAATAGCGAAGCAGTGCATCGCTGAGGTGTAAATTCTCATGCAAGTTCGAACGAGCCGTGATGAACCATCGGACCATGGTCGGACATCCCTATCTTTGTTTTATTGAAACACCAGACGGACATGGTCTGTCGAAGGACCGACTTTTCACTCGACTGATGGTCTGACTCGGTCTGATAAGTAAAGTTTATTGAAACAGTCCCCTGGAGATAAATGAGTATCTAGGTTTCTATTTTTCCTAGCCAAATGCCAGTGCTCTTACATTGCTTTGGTAAGAGGTTGATAGCGGATGAATTTCGCACTTCGAATGGTGAAACTAGCCAAGCTATCTGTGCGGTTTCATTGTTTTAATTAACACCTGCCAGCCAATCAGACAAGTGTATTCACCCAGACCATCGTATACATCAGAGTACCAACCGGGCGTGACTTAGGCACTCTATAGAATGCCTCGTCCAATCATATTAATTAGTCGGAGCTCATTGACTAAAATTTACATAGTGCCAAAACCGCACATGGAAATAAAATACACTCATTGAAATACAATGCACACACTGAAATGCAATACACACATTGAAATACAATACACAACTTGAAAAACAATATGGTTGTATTGTTTTAATTTTGGCACAAATATTCCCGACCGACATTAAAAAACAAAGCATTTTTGTATTATATTTATTGTTACACATGTATTGTATTTTTAAGGTATGTATTGCATTTCGAGGTGTGATATGCATTCATTTTGGCATGAATATTCCTGATGGACATTGAAAAAGAAATCTTTTTAGTATTGTATTTATTGTTACACATGTATAGAATTTTTGAGGTGTGTATTGTATTTTGAGGCGTGTATTGTATTTTCAAGATGTGTATTGTATTTAAGCGTTTTTGTATTGTATTTATTGCTACACGTATTGTATTTTTGAGATGTGTAATGTATTTCAATAAGTGCATTGTATTTCAATGCGTGTGTTGTGTGTAATTATGGCACAAATCACCCTCCATAGGTTTGACAGCCTCTGGCCATCTTTACTTCTGAGAGACCCTGCCTCTCTAAGACATCCCTTTTATAGCCAATCATGTTACAGACCTGATACCAGTTAACTTGATTACTTGCACAATGTTCTTTCATCTGAATCTCTGAGATATTAATTCCTTTATCAGCCCTTTTTTGCCGGGGTCCCAACTTTTTTGAGACACATTGCAGCAAGAAAATTTGAAATGAGCTCATTTTGTGGATAAAAATCTAAAATGTCTCTGTTTCAATATTTGATATGTTATCTATGTTCTATTTTAAATAACATTTAAGCTCATGTGATCTGAAAATCATTGCATTTTGATTTTATTCACAACTTACACTTTGTCCCAACTATTTCGGAATCGGGGTTGTAAATTTTAAGCTAATGCATTCATCTCTATTCATTTTTTTGAGACAAACTTGAACAAATAAATCTTTCTTTTTCCTTCTCTCCTCCTTCCACTCTCTTCTCCTCCCTCTAATTCTCCATCAGGTTAATATGGCCGTGCAACAAGCTCATCCTCATGGCTGCACTCGAGGTATTTAGGCAGGGGCATAGACTCACTTTTATTCCAATGGGTTTTTTCACCCCAAAGCGGCCCCTGATTAGCCTGTCTGTCTGTCAATCAATATATATCTTTCTATTAATGTATTCATTAAAATATTGAATTTATATCAACTGAAACAAATAGCTAGCGGCATAAATAAATGTATTCATTCAGGCAAACGTTTTTGCCGAAGATAATATACCTATATAGAGTGCAGCTGCGTGATGTTAAAATGTTGAAAATAAAGTTTCAGGAATCTGTTTCCAATTTACTGTCTTTTATTTTCTTTTATTTTCACTCAGTTCGTTCAGAGGCAATATGTCATAGTAAAGGCTTATAGGCCTAATAATCCAATGTCGGCTACTCAAAAAAGGTTTGAACAAATGAAAAACGCATTAAAAATAAATAAAAGTAGGCCTATTTGAGTGTGTAGACTATATTAACTTATTTTCTTTATCCTCGCAAATCAGTTACATTGCTGAAGTCCACCCTCTGTCATTTCTCTCTCGATAAAAAGCATTGCAAAGATTTGAGGGACGATTCTCACTCACTGAAAACTGCAGATATGTTTTAATTAAGACGACTGAAAGTACGCTCTGCCTGTGCGCTGCTTATGAGAATAGTGAGATCGATCCGATATAAAGTTGAGATGCTAGGAAAAGTTCGGTGCATGCCATTGGCGACGAGGAAATACAAAATTTGGCCTGTATAAAACTCTCCTCCTTCGGGGAATAGGTCTTTGTAATCCTCATCAACAACACAGTCTGCGTCCTGATCCATCTTATAACTGAGCCAGCTCATTGATCTTCTCAACTGAATTTGGATTTTTTTTTTAAGTGCCGTTCATTGTGGACTTGAAAATGACTTCCCATGTTGCGAAGGTCTGTGAAACGTGTCACAAACTGTTGGTCAAATACGTCCAGGATATAGTAGAATGAGTCCACTTTAAAACGTGTTCTACGGTGATCACCACGTCGCGAGTTCGAGCCCCGGCGTACCCACCGGGACGGGTCGGCAGACTTATGAGACTAGCGCACAATTGGCTATCGCGCTACAGGGTTTCAAATTGGGAAGGGACTGCCGGATTTGGGTATAGAATAACAGCTTTGTTCGTTGCTCCAGCGCCTCCTGTTGGCCAGACGGGCACTCGTCAGGAAGACTCCGGGTTGGTTCATGTCCGGGTATCCTCCGCCCAAGTTCTGAACGTGCGAAGATTCAACCGATGAGTGTATAAGAATCAGTGGCAGACAGGCACGTGCTTCGGAGGAGAGCCGTGAACTGTCTCACTATCCTGAGTTGGCAGCAAGGGGTCGCATACGAGCAAGCTTTGTACATAGCTCCCCAATTGGGCATTCCAGATTTGGGTGGGATTGGAGATGCCAAATTAAAAAAAAAATTAAAAAAACGTGTTCTACTGTCGTATATCGGCTCGTCTGCAGTGTTGTGGGGTCATTTATGACCCAAAAAAATATAAGTTTTTTGACCGTATATCAAAGATTTATGGCAATGGTCATTTTCTATTCACTATTCTTGCCTCTCAGAACTAGAATAACATGGTTTGCAGCTGTATGTACCCTTGCCAAGGAAAATATATTTTTATTTGTGTGTCTATCTGGGCCCGGTTAACCACTGATTAACCCCTAACGGCCGGTTAAATCTTTAACTGGCCGTTAGCTAACTGACCGTTAAATATGCGTTGTTCAAAACATGGTTAGCCACGTCATTATTTAACGGTACTGTCAAAGTTAACAGTGTGGTTAACGGCACTGGTTGGCACCAACATGTCCCACAATTCTTATTTTTGTTTACTTCCGGTTGTGCGAAAAAATGGAGACCCAAACGATAGTTCCGAGCACTCCAAGGAAAAAAAGAAGTAGGGATTTTTCTGTCGACGAGGAGAATGTTATTCAGTCAATGGTCGTAGCTAATTGGTCAATCTTGACAGAAAAACACTCCAACGAGGTGACAAAGAAGAGAAAAAACACCATTTGGGCTGAAATCGTGAAGGAGGTAAACTCGAAAGGGGTAGCACCAAGATCACCAGTAGAAGTTAAAGAAAAATGGACGAACATGACTCATAAGGCCAGGAGGAATTATACTGATTACAAGATTTAGTCAAAGAGAACCGGAGGAGGGCCACCCCCACCCGGACTCAGCGATGCGACGAACCGGATCATCGACATTATGCGCGACTCGGCAGCCTAGCAGTGTATGCATCCTCAATATACAAAATTACCCCTGAATTGTTTACTATACACGAACTTTAGAAAAATAACTAATAAACGTCAATGTAACGTGACTAAGAACATGCTGTTATTCACAAATTACATCTATTTTTAACTAACCTTGAACTTGATACCATATTTGGCGAGATCTAGCTTGATGTTATTTTCAGGGATGTCAGATTTATGTCAAAGAAAAATCTTTGTTATCCCATTTCATTCTCATTTACTTAAGATATTCCCAAGATTTTCACCCAGAAGATCTATATCCTATAGTGTCAACGCAAGTGAACATAGATCTAAAAGCAATGCAAATCGGCGAAATTGCACGTACGATGCCGAATTTGGAAGAAGAAAAGTCATTATTTGAATATTTTTCGAAAATAAGCACACAATGAAGCATTTGGCATGCAACACGATGTTAACACCATTAGCACACGTTTTATGTATAATGAATGTGATTTAAAAAAAAAACAAAATCAATAACACACAATTAGGCCTATCTTCTAGATGTGTCAAACAGTGAAACTTATTCATCATATCTCTATATACCCAACCATGTAGAATGAATAATTACCACCAACCTTTATTAACTATAGGAGCCATTCTTCGTCTACAAAGGTCTCATTACAAAATAATGCAGAATGAAATGCACCATGGCGCTAATCGATTCTAAGGTTTACGCTGGAGAGTATTTAAAGGGGAATTACTCTAAATAAGACCCATACTACATTTATTTTGCTTAAAATGTAAAATAGCTTTAAGGTATTGGCAAAAACAAGTTGATTTTTATCATCTTAGTTATTTTAAATATATAAAGTTATAAAACTACAAAAATTGATGTGTGTGCTTTGAAATAGCAACAGGTGCCCGTTTTGAAAGATGTGAATAAGTATTATATGGGTGCTTCATTAAATGTTAGTAATGAGGGATTGGGGCAAGCAATTTTGTAATATACAATTCTCGGGGATTTCAAGTGCTTTTTTATTTCAATTCTGACCCACCCATTTTTGCATATACTCCTCTATTTGACATTGAATGTGGTCCAGAAATGATTGTATTTTATCAGTTAAAACACACTTAAAATTACAAATCTAACGCTGCATAATGATATCCCCTGTGCATATAAACTATCTGTTAAGTCTGTTCTATATATTTTTAAAAAATACATACCAGGTTAATGAGAATTTAATTCAGACTTTAAAGTAGATAAAATGGTAGATTAATGGTAAACTGAAGCCCACGATAAACTCTCTTTCCTTCGATTAACTGGCATCATGAAAGCAGCGTTAGCTAGGAACGCCATTTTAAGGGTTAACGACACTGTTAAATATTTAGCGGCGGTCCCTAGGTGTGTTAACTTTAACGTCAGGTTAACACTCGGTTAAAGTTAACCGAGTTTTGAACAACAAGATAACCGCGCCGTTAAAGTTAACAGTTGGTTAACTCTACTTAACCAGTGGTTAAAAAATAACCGAGTTTTGAACAACTGGGCCCTGTTCGTCACAAACCTAGAAAACTAATGGTGCAATCTGCAACAAAATTTACATAGGGGTCATTATTGGTCCAAGGACAAAATTGCTAAAATTTGATCTCATCTGAGCTGAGTACTATGAAACTAAAAATAATTTTTGGATTAAAAATTGATGTATTTGCCAGATGAACGGCTTGTTTTTTGTCATTTGATGGATGGTTTGTGGCCCCTCAGAGTACGCATTTTGTACCTCAATAAAATGTAATCATAATAAAAAATAATAACATTTGCTTTGAATTAGGTATGACACCTAGGAGTGCTTCTTTGTCAACAAAATCATCTCTGGGGTCATAAATGACCTGTAATGTGAAAAGAATACATTTTTTTGTTAAGCCCAGACTGGAGCTAGGTCTGGGCATGTCTGAAACGGAAAGTCCTTGAGAATTTTAAAAAAGTCTAAAAGGTGGGAGGGGGCTGCAAAAGAGTATATTTGAAAAATTTAGAGAGTAAAGTAGTAGGAGAAATTGCAAGGAGAAGGATACATTTGACCAGACCTGTAACTCTTTTCAAGACCTGTGTGATACGAAATCAGGTAGACACCAGGAGCGAGGTGAAGGGGAATAAGGAATTTATTAAAACAAAAGCAAAACAGGCACGAGGGCCAACAAAAAACTTGGCCCAAAGGGTTGCAAAGACAAACTAAGGTACGCTACACAGAGCTATAAACAAAAGAATACAAAAACGACAAAAAACAAAAGGCACTGGAAACTCCAGGCAGGATGACCAAGAAAAATAAATAACAAGGCTATATACAAAAACGAGAACAAGGCTTGGGAACATGAACATGAACGTGAGCGTGAACTAGAGAACAAATTTGCACATGGAACGAGACTTGGAAACAAGAACTTGAACATGGAGCGAGACACTGTCTGCCAGCCAACTTCCACCGCATCCAGAAAAAGGCTTAGAAATCAGAACATGAGGGGGAACACCTGGAGGAGGAGAAACACGAGGCATGGCAAGATCATGACATGGACAGAGATTGGTGGACAAGACTTGCTCATTAAGAGAATGAGCGTGCTCAGCTTAAGTACCAATTAAGTATGCAGTTTGAAAGCAGCATGAATGTTCAGAACAGAAAAGCACAGCAAGATCTTGAAATAGCAAAGCAGGAATCATGACAATAAACTCCCTGTCTAAATTAGTAGTATTAGTAATGTGCCTATCTAAGAATTACACCACCCAGTGAATGTTAGTAAATGTTAGTAACTTAAAAACAGTTAATTGCCAATTCAGCTTAGAAAGGCCCGAATCCAGCACAGCACAGAAGGAAGGGGAAATACCAAAGCCAACCATAGCTCAGAAATGTGCAACAACGAAGGCACGGGGCGGAGCGCAGACAAGCGGTGGAGTGGCTTGGCAGACCTGGCGAAAACAAAAACATGGACAAGGAACATGAATTATGAAATGCAATGACCTGATACATGAAACTGTTAAAACCATAAGCAATAATGTTCTGGCCAAAGGCCAGAACCCAGGAACACAACACTGTGAAGCTTTTTGTGGATTTTTGCCTGTGTTGGAGCATTTTCCTCACCCGGAACATCACCAAGCAACCCCATCTCAAGGGACTGTAAATATTTTTTTCTTGTATATTATCAATCTTGGTCAGTAGTATAAATTGTAGGTTAGTGTTGGTCTTTGTTTAATTAAATCTGCTTGAGTTTTAAAATTTTGTCTGTCATCCCTTGCTGTCGTAAATGTCATAACAAATTGAGGCCATAACAGACCCCATATATCTTTCAGCTGTCTTTGACACAGCAATAGGCCAATTCCTCTGAAAATCTATGAAAATTCGTTGGAGGAACTGCTTGACAAACTCATTGAAGGAAACATTTTTCTGAAATGAAATATTAAAACAGCACATAAGAATGTACGTCTGGGGTCATAAATGACCCCACTCGGTCGCTTGAGGGTTAATCTCACGCAGAACGCGTGAAAGTTGCCAGCCTGGATTTTTGTGGTGCATAAGCCTCGATATTTGCACAGCTCTCCCCTGGCCGCAAGCTTTACAGATCATTTGCGCAGTGGTCAATAAGGTCAAGCGCGGTGTTCAAATCGATGGTTTCTTTTTGAAGGTAGTTTGATAGAACAAACGTTTCTCTAAAATTGTGTTCCAAAAATTGATTCTGTGTTTTTTTTTCCTCTCGCTCAATTAATAGCCCTGCTTTCAATTGCCTCAATCGCTGAACTCAACCGGCATTTTTTCTCCCCCCCCGGCCATCCTCCTGAGGGGGCCCATGGGTTCGCAGAACCCACGCACCCTGTGCAAATTACGCTACTGTTTTTAGGGGTATGTTACATGGTCTTAATGCTGTCCAGACAAAGCATTTTTTCCCGTTGTAAAATTTTTTATAGAGGATTTCTCGAATGTTCTTTTTTTTTCAGAAGTCTACATCAGTTTTCGAGAACGCAGTTGAAAGCTTTAGAACTTCTGATTGCCAGTAGTGATTCTTCCATCAGTTTCGGATCGCTGACTCCCTGAAGGCAGACAGCATGGAGGTCACTTAATATGGGTTCTTCCTGAATTTCAGTAATCTGAGACTGTAACTCAGGTGAAGCAGGTATGACTGGTGTGTTAAGGCATTACTTGGTTTCTGACTCGGGTAGTGCAAATGTTAAGCAGGAAGTAACCTGTATTCTTGTGGAATTGTTTGAACTCGGTCGTGCACAGGTTAGATATATTCTATTGCTTCCCATTGCAAAGCCCTACAGCTCCACTGTCATTACAGTACTGCCTTGCAGGGAGTGAGTATAAAAATAGAGTTTTAATGGGAGGAAAATGTCAGCAAGGGGTGCTTCGCACTGCTTGGACCGACTGCGGCGTTTTCACAGCCGAGCTGCCCTTACCAGGGCTGAAGCACTCGCTCCACAGGTTTTAGCCTGGGGATTTGTCAGAGGTGAGAAGATGCCTGGGGTAGAGAGATACAAGCGCCCTTTGCCTTTTGGAACATGTCTAGTACTGGAAAAAGTGTGTCCTTGTGCTTCCTCATGTGCATTCCATCCAAGCAGCTGTAACTCAGTATGATGTCTGACAGAATGTTAAAAGCATTACGCAGGCTAACTTTGGGCTGGGATAGGACTGATGTTAAAAGCATTACGTAGACTAACTTTGGGCCGTGATAGGACTGATGGGACCAGTTGGGTCAGCAGCCATTGAATTCTATAGCCAACCTGTCTAAAACACAGATGAATTATATGCTCTTGCTGGGACCACACTGAAAAAAATGACCATGTTATCACTCTGATTATGCATCTTGAAGCCAATCATGGCCCAGATAACATAATTTCAAAACAAAAAAAAAATTCAAGTCTTTATGGAAAATTCGAATAAAAAAGAAAGAGATAATTTGCAAATCATATTGACCGCGTTAAATGGAAGAAAACTTGCAAAGATATTTAATGTCTCACCCTGAAACTTCATTCTATAAATAATAAACTATAATGCACCGTTTTAACCCTATTTTGTCAAGTTCTGTAAAAATATGCAAGATACAGTGTTAACAGCAATTCTTTAATTCGAATCATCAAGTGCTTCAGATAATAATCCTGAATGTTCTCAACCTTCATTTTTAGTTATTATAATTAATAATAATTATTATAATTCTGCCACATCACTCATCAAAGATAACATAAATAAGCTGATTAAAAATAGAGACCATCTGGGACTGCCACAGCCACAACAGTGATGCTGTGATTGTTTTAAGCATAGAAATCATCATTATTACCAACTACTCCTCTGTTAAATTTTCCATCTTAAAAGGTTGTGATGCTATCATGTTCACAAAAATTGCCCACAGACACACCCACACTCATATAAACTCGAATAAACGGAAAACTATGCCAGCATCACTATCGCGACTGGTAACTAATGCTGCTGGCAATGAAAATGCCAAACACAGGACAGAATTATGCCACCAAAGAAAACCTCCATTAAAAACAGATATACAGTACATTTCCATTCATTATCTGAAGGAAACTAATAAATTAATGAAAGTATTTGCCGTTTTTTCAAAGTTTGTTTCATAAAATCCATAAATGAAATGAAAGTGACAGTAGTGACTTCTGCGTCGCGGGTTCGATCCCTGGTCGTACCAACCAGCAGTGGTCGGCAGCTTTTTCAGAACAGTGTACGACTGGCTGAAGCGCTGCTGAGATGCTAATTGGGAAGGGAAATTAAAAATGATTGCCTTGTTCATTGCTCAAGCGCCTTCTGTTGGCCAGCTGGGCACGCGTCAGTGAGAGTCTTGCTCATGTTTGGGTATCCTCCGCCCTCGTTCTGAACTTGCGATTGTTTCGACCAATGAGGGTAAAGCTGCTGGTGCTGACAGACGCGTGCTTCAGAGAAGAGCTACGAACTGTCTTTCTCTCCTGAACTGGCAATAGGGGGTTGCATACAAGCAAGCTTGTACATAGTTCTCGGATTGGGCATTCCAGATTCGGGTGGGATTGGAGATGCAAAATTTATAAAAAATAAATAAATAAATAAAAGATTAATAATCATAATCAGTACAACTTTCTACCATAGAAAAGGAGTAAAAAAGAGCATCATCTATTTTGTTCTCTTCTGCAACTGATGTGTCTTTTCTTGTTTGTGATTTGTCTTACTCAATCTCAACTGAAAATGTTATTTCCAAAATTAAAATGGAACCTAGAATGAATACTGCAGTCTTTTATTTTTGTTTTCAAGGTAATTCTACAATTGCAGCAGCTGTGAATCTGTGTGATGAACATCTTTATGTATACTTTCCCCCGTCACATCAGATGCTCCTGAAGCTACAGTGAAAATGGTTGATATTTGATCAGCAGCCACAGCAGCTGCCTCACTTCAAATTTTTTAAATTATATGTAGCAACAGATACTAGACAGAACCTCCTCTAATTCAGACAGAAAAATACAGTCGGGTTTTTGAAAAGGGATTGAGAGTATCAGAACACATCTAAAGTTGGAGTTCATTCACAAGCAACTAGAATACTTAGAGTAGTTTGACTGTTTCTGAAGAACAGTCAAGAGGAACATTTGCAAACACTGTTGTTTGCACCGGTGGCGTTAGACCTGGGCTAATATCCCTCCTTTTATTCACAATTAGTCCTGGCTAATTCTTGATGGTTTTCCTTCATTAACACGTTTTCCATTTCAAGAATAATCAAGTGGCAATTGAAGACACGGCTTCTCTCCCCCATGCAATCTAAAAGCAACAAAATAATGGGCTTCATTCAGTCCAGAAAAATAATTAAATTGTAATTAGGTCTTTGCACCGGCACTCAGCAATGGCTTTTCAGAACTCTCCAGCGAATGAAGGTAATTTTGGTGACTAGTATGTGGTTTCGTCAGTTTACATTTTCCAATCAGACATCTGTCTATTTTTTACAGCGAGTTGCATGACCTTGCGGCAAAAACAGGTGTACATACTTGTCGCCGAAATTACCTTAATTTGCTGAAGAGTTCAGCAATGCCGTCTCAGAGTGCCGGTGCATGGACCTAATTATAATTAAATTATTTATTGTACTGAATGTAGCCCATTATTTTGTCGCTTTTAAATCACATGGGGGAGAGAAGCCATGTCTTCAATTACCACTTGATTATTCTTGAACTGGAAAACTTGTTAATGAAGGAAAACCATCTAGAATTAGCCAGGACTAATTGTTCACAATAAAGGGAGGGATTTCAGCCCCAGAATCTTCGGGTCTAACTACGCCTCCGGGTGTTAGGCTGTGTTAGGATCTAGAACAGGAACCAAATGCAGAGTCAGAGTACATTCCAATATTAGGGTTAATTGATAGGAAAATGGTATTGGCAGAGGGCCGGAGCCCAGAGCAGAATGACACAGTTCAGTTCAAATGGTACAGGGTTGGGTGCAAAGGCTGTATTTGTGCCTGGCCAGTGATAAACCTTGACAAGTGCCAGGTTGGTCCCAATCCTGATGACCACAGAAGGCTTGGGAGTTTGTCCCTAATAAACTGGGCAGAGAAACAGACTGAGGGTTGATTAATCTTTGAAACCGCAAGTAATCTTTGAGAGCTTGCTCCTATCAACAGAACTAGAGGAGAACTTTGGTATTTAGTTGTTCTTACTAATAGAACTACAGGAAAACTTCAGCATTTAACTATCAATTCATTTCCAAAGACAATTGGCTTTTACTAGGAAATACTGACTGCTTGCTGAAGGTCATATTGCAAATGACTATCCAGCAAGTTGCACACTCAAAGGAAACAGTATAAATACACAAACACAAACAAGAGGGAAGGGGAACATGAATGCAACACAGCTGGTGATGAAAGCACGCGGGACATAAACCAATCAAAAGAGACAATATGCCTTAAAGACACGCAAGCTACTGGATTAGAGAAGTCATGAAAGGGATTCACAAAAGGGCTGTGACAAGGTTTTACTGTATGTATGAAATTACTGTTCTCAACTAAGAGTTTGAAGCCTGCAATTTCCTGTCTGCTTCCCTTGATTACAAAATAAATCCAAACAAATTGATTCCCTCCAGCTGTCACTGGGGGAAACTAAGACGATCCCAAGCCAGTCAGGAGATATAGGGCACATTGATATCGATTTAAGCACATGATTTTAAGTGCGTGGCGCAAGTGCATTTAGGGCGCGTCCAATTCCATTTTTACTAGTTTAACGGCGGGGTATCAAGGCGCGAAGGAGGGTGCAAGGTATTGTTCAAAATTCTTTTAATCATATTCCTATGAAATAAGCCTTCATATATTGTGAATTCCAGCATCACCTTTGAACATGAGCGTAAATAATTATGTGTGGATGGAGCAATTACTGAGAGAAATTAAAATGAGCAAGGAAAATAACTGTTTGGGAGAAAGAAAAGAAATAATGTTTTGATTACACCATGGTCCACAAATGCGGTCCTAGTACCCCACTGTGTATGCTGGTTTTTGTTCCAACCACAGTTGCAATCTTTTAAGTTTTTGATTTGTCTTAATCAGGTACATATACAGCACAGGACAAAAGTTTGGACACACCTTCTCATTCAATTCCCTTCCTTTATTTTCATGACTATTTACATTGTAGATTCTCACTGAAGGCTTCAAAACTATGAATGAACGCATGTGGAATTATGTACTTAACAAAAAAGTGTGAAATACCTGTAACTGAAAACATGTCTTATATTATAGTTTCTTCAAAGTAGCCACCTTTTGCTCGGATTACTGCTTTGCTGACTCTTGGCATTCTCTTGACGAGCTTCAAGAGGTAGTCACCTGAAATGGTTTTCACTTCACAGGTGTGCCTTTTCAGGGTTAATTAGTGGAATTTCTCGCCTTATCAATGGGCTTGGGGCCATCAGTTGTGTTGTACAGAGGTCAGGTTGATACACAGCCGACAGCCCTATTGGACAACTGTTAGATACACACAATTCCACATGTGTTCATTCATAGTTTTGATGCCTTCAGTGAGAATCTACAATGTAAATAGTCATGAAAATAAAGGAAGGGAATTGAATGAGAAGGTGTGTCCAAACTTTTGGCCTGTACTGTATGTTTAGGGCAGTTATTTATCCTCTTAACCCCTTTGCTCAGATATTGGCTGCGTTTCCCAGTTAAGATCGTTCTTAAGGAGTTAAGAAGGCTCCAAAGAAGAGTTCAGCGAAAATAATATAACAGTGAAATAATATAACATAACATGAAACTGTACCTCATGTAATGTCATATTATTTCATGACGTCTCTTCTGTCTGTCTTATTGGTCCCTGTCCTTAAGGAGAAGGCTGGAAAACTAAACGGCATGGACAATTATAGGCCTATTGCCCTTGCCAGTATCCTGTCTAAGGTGCTGGAAAGGATCATTTTAAATAGGATGGAAATGTATTTACTAACTACTGACAATCATTTTGGCTTTAAGAGAAAGCATAGTACTGATCTATGCATTTATGCATTGAAGGAGTTAGTTGCTAAGTACCAAAGCCACAACTCCTCTGTGTTTCTCTGTTTCATTGATGCCACTAAGGCATTTGATAGGATTAATCATGCCAAATTATTTGCTAAATAACTTAAAAGAGATGTCCCTAAATATATTGTCAGAGTTCTTATGTTCTGGTATGCTCAGCAAACATTTCAGGTGAAGTGGGATAATATTATCTCTGCTCCTTTTCATGTGAGTAATGGGGTCCGGCAGGGAGGAATTTTATCTCCTGTCCTCTTTAATGTATACATCGATGACTTGTCAAGACAGCTGAATGAATGTAAAACAGGTTGTATTGTGGGAGACCAAGTTGTCAATCATCTTATGTATGCTGATGACCTTGTTGTACTCTGTCCATATACTGCTGGGTTACAACAATTGTTAAGAATATGTACACAATATGGCAGAAAATTTGTCATTAATTATAATGCAAAAAAAACTAAGGTCATGGTTGTAAGATCTAAAGAGGACAGGAAATTGGTTTTTCCCGCCTTCCATCTCTCAGATGGTCCCTTAGAAATGACGAAGGAATTAAAATATCTTAGACATGTTTTCTCTGATGATCTAATGGATGATGGTGACATCCGACGTCAATGCTGTAAAATATATACACAGGCAAATGTGTTGTTAATGAAATTTTCTATGTGCTCTGTTGAGGTTAAATGTGCACTATTCAGGGCTTATGTCACTCCCTTGTATACAGCTCATCTCTGGTCCTCTTACAGAGTGAAAAGTATGCAGAGGCTTAAAGTGGCTTATAATGATGCTATGAGGTTATTGCTAAGTGTTCCTAGGTGGTACAGTGCCAGCCAGTTATTTGTGTCTGTTAATGTACCAACATGTCTGGCACTGATGCGAAAGCTAATGTTTAACTTCATGTGTCGACTGGATTTGTCAGAAAACTGCATTATTAAGGCCTTAACCTGCTGCATGGGATTTCGGTGTACGTCCAGGCTTCGGAAGCACTGGCACAATAGTTTGTATTTTTTTTTAAATATACAGTAAATTGCTGTATTGTATTTTTAGCTTATTTTATTTTATTTTTTTTATATATATATGTGTGTTGTGTATGTGAGTGGACCATCTTTTTGTTGAGTCTATAATAAAGATTATTATTATTTTATGTTTTCTTTCTTATTTTTCTGATATAATTCTGCATATACTTATGTATTTACTTTGTATCCCTTAGGGATAGCAGCAAAGGTTATAAGCTTTGCTGCTATCCCTAAGAGTAACAGCTGATATGATGCTTGCCGTACTGCATGGTGGCAGTGGGCTTACTTTATTAAATGTGTTTTTTTTTTTGTTATTATTATTTGCTGGTGGTCGTTTGGGTGGGGGGGTGTACAAGTGCTCAGTGGACTGGGTAGTGACTGCACGGTGAAAGAGTGGGGAAGTGGGGATGTCCTAAATCAGAACAGGTTGATGAGCTCTTGTCTGACTTGGGGACCGGCTTGGTGGAGTGCTGCGCAGGGTTCACATTGGGGTGGTGGCGGTGGAAATATTAGGGAAAGTATTAGGGAAATACGGTAAAAAATTTCAAAACATGGAACCATAGAGGAGGGTACGGCTGTCACCTTTTTTAAAAAAAGCAACTTCGAACGAATTTAGAATATAATAACGTGATGTTAAAATATATTCGAACCCCAACCCCAGCGACCCAAGAAACGTTAAAAAACAATTCCATAATTAATTGTAATCTTTCATTAACATGCAGTCAACTGTAGTACGCTACAACCATTGATCTATATATACAGTAAGAACTGGGTAGCTGATGACGTCTTAATTTTGAAGTAACCGTGCCGCCATATTGGTATGCCCAACTATAATCCCTCAGAACATTACTCACATTGAACACGTTGCAGCCAACAATATTATTAATTGAGAAGATATCTTTTCACAGACACGGAGGAGCCTGTATTTTATGTTTCTCCACAGATCAACCTGACTGTACAAAAAATGCCGCAGATTTAACTACAGTAGGCATCAGTTGTAGGTGCCTTTAACATTTTCAATGGACAATATCAGCATTTGACAGCGCGACCAATGAGTGCGTTTCATAGGAAATCTATACAGATTTTTCTATATCTCGCCTGAGTGGGGCCAAAGTCCAAAGTCATTGAGACTGAAGAAGACAAGGCGTCAATCCTGCACGTATTTTTATTATTCTGTGTGGGGGGATTTAAAAACTTCATTAAAAAATAAAGTAGCCGTAAGTTGCATCTTGTCAACCGTTGTCTTTATTTTAGAAACACTGGGTGTGAGATTCAGTCATGCATAACGCATATGTAACTCCCAACGGATGTCTTGTATTGAGTTTTCTCTTGCGATGTCTTCAATCAGTGGCTGCCATGAAGCTAGGGCTAATTTTCCTACGAAGCAAAAGTGGGTTCACTGAAGAGAATACAATGTAAACTTATCAAGGTGGCTAAATCAGCGTTCGCATGAGAAGTGAAGCGAGTTGTGCCCGGTGGAGATGTATGTAAAACTGCCTGCCATTCATTGTCGAGTGTGAATCACATTATCTATTTAAGTACCTCATTGATAACCTGGCAGAATTAAATTTGTCCGTCAACAGTAATTGAGTGTCAGCAGAACATTAGCCTTTTTTAGTGCTGGAAAATATTTGCCTTAATGCTGAGACCAGTCAACACCTGGTTTTGTTGTCTAGTTAGTCTGGTCAAATATTATAGACAGCATTACACAGCAGTTTTACTGGATTATCTAAGTTATGCCGTGTGACATTGATTGATCTGGTTAAATTCAATTCAGTAATCTAGGTAGCTATAGGCTAACCTGATGGATCACGGTATCGAACATTAATTTGAATTGTTCCAATAATAACTGTTAGCTGGGCTTACATTGACGCATTATCTGCCGTTAAGGTAGATCGCCAGTGGCTAATAATAAGCAATATATTCGTTGAAATTCATTTATGTGTATCCGACTTCACTACAGCCAGTGTATTGTCTCGCCACATCCCCCCAAAAATGTTGCTCCGCATTGCAAGGCTGCACATCAGCGCTTCTCTGCCATAGAATACTATATAATGGTTGCTTACTACCGGACATAGTAAAATGGCCGCTCGACCACTTCCGCTTGCTTCAACCTCCCAACACAGTTCTCTTTCACGTAAGCAATCCAGTTATTCTACATAGATCAGTGGCTACAACACAACAACGGCATTTGCAGAGATTCCAAGTCTTACGTCTCTGGCATTCACGTTCCTGCCCCGTGGTCAGAAATTATTATATGAACGCGCACTGAAGAAATTCACTTGCGGAATTCAAGTCATTGTTCATTAAGTTAATCAGTTTCGCTTGCATCACGGTGAATTTCCCTACTAGTGACACAGAAATTGATTATGACTCGGGAATTCTCAGGCTTGTCTTTACTGAGGGATTGAAAGCAATGGAATTGCAAAAAGACGTTTCAAATGGTCCTATTTTATTTAAACAATTTAAACGATCATCAAACAAGCATGCATTGTTTCCAATCTCTGAGTAAACAGAAGCATGAGAAGTCATAAATAATTAATACAAAATAGGGAATAAAATAAGGACGAACCGCACGCACTGCATTAATATCTCCTTGCTTTGTGTCACATTGATTTGCCTGACGCGGCTGTAGGCTATGTGTAGTGTTTCGTCACTAAGAAGCGAGTTAAGAGTGCTCCAGACCCTTCTTTCAAATCCTTCTTAACAAAAGATCATCTTAGGCTAAGAAGAAATCCGGGAAACACGTTTGCTTCTTACTGGAGCCTTAAGATGGATCTAAAGAAGCTCTTATCGCTAAGATCTTCTTAAATGAATCTGGGAAACTCGGCCATTGACGCTAGCGTACGTAAATTCCGAAAATTAATTCCTAAACTCTGTAACTTAATTTCCAAATGTCTTGCTTCACTGGAATAATTTCCCAGAGACTCTGTGTGACAAATACTGAGCTATGAAGCCTCATGCATAACAGGAAAAAATGGCATTATTTTGTATTCTGAGCAAAGGGGTGAAACTGCAATTGACAAACCTATACATTCCATGAAGAATATTGAGATTTATTAGAAACTGATATGAGTAACTGCAGAGGCAAACAACTTAACCAAACATTTAATCAATGTAAACAATCACACATGGTTGCAAAAACTAAGAATTTATTTGGCAATCAATAGAATCACACCTGTTTTGTTTCATGTTTATTTTATTACGTTCAGGAAAATCATTTTGAAAGAACTCAAAACTCCTTTATTCAGTTACCTAATTTGGATTTCCTCAGAGTTTAATTTGATCCATTGACAATGTTTTCACCTGAAAATTCTCATAACATAAAACAAGTGGTGCCAGGCGCAACTACCCCGCCCCTCGCACATACTTACACCTACTTGTTCGAAATTCATTTATTCTGGGTCAGTGGCAATCCCTAAACCGAATTTGGGGTGAATGTGCCCATGAGTTTTGCCGCTAGAGTGTTAACAAACAAACAAACAAACACAGAAACACACAAACACAGAAACAAACCGAACCAAAAACAATACCCCTTCCGGTGGGGCGGGGTAAAAATAAGAACTCTATGTTCAAGGGTTTTTATTCTTCATGGCACGATGGATATGGCCATCAAAATGTGGCTCAAGATGGGAAATAACTGCTCTAAACATGAGATGCAGCTAATTAAGACCAATAAGATACATGAGAAATAATCATTGACATCCCATGTTTTGCAATGGCAAAACCTAGCAACTCATCTGTATCTAATTAGTAGTGAAGTAAAAATCTAGCAAGTTGATCTTCCTTGGTTCTTCAACATAAAATTTTAATTTTTTTGTTATGACAAGACCTGGCAAGTTGAATTAGCCAATGTTGAAGCAGCATGCCTATTACATGATCTGTCAAGTTTGTCCCCATGCAAAGCATTGGATGTGCAGGAGATTAATGGTTAGAATTCATAATTTATGCAATTCACGCGCTCATAACGACTGAAAATGGCTTCAAGAGGGAAGCAGATGGTGCAGTCAACATTGAACAGTTAAATGCCACAGCAACTGCATAATCGTTAGGTTTTTGTCCATCATTTTGAGAAATTACATTTTAATTTTTCAGATGGAAATATTGCCATGGATACTGATAAAAAAGAAAAAAAAAATCCTGCATAAAAATCCTGCTTATTATGTAATGAACAAATAACTGCCAAGTCAGTTTTATTGTCAGACGAGAGCTTAACCCCAGTGGGAAACAGTTTTCTGTCTTTTTCTCAGAATCTCCTTTTTGTGACTTACTAGGTTTTTCCATAACACTCAAGCACTGGATTATGCTATTGTAACCCATTGAATGAGTGCAGAGTGAAATGAACTTGCTTCCGCTTTAGACAGTGAAGCTGGGGAAGAAATGGCACATTCTGGATGATATATGAACAAAAATAATTGTTGGTGAATACCAGATTATTGACAGGTCATCCTTGAAGCCCAAGTTGGATGCATGGGAGAAATTACGGTTGCTTCGTCAGTCGGCCAAGCTGTAAATTCTAATTAGCAGATTTAAAACTAAATGACTAGTTGTCTATTTGATGACAAAAGCGGAGCAGACGGGTTTCAACTATTGTTTCCTTGGGTCAGTTCAGTTCAGAATTGATTTTGAGGTGAATGCAGCTGACGGGTGCATCCTTGCCAGGCTTACCCATACATCTGAAGCACTCCAAACATTCTCTCTACACTGAGCAGTAAGGGAAAAGAAAATTAAAACAAGACTGACCGAAATCTAACAATGTGTGTAATTATTTTAAAAAATCTAATTTATTATTAACACATGCTCATTTACACTCATTTCCTCAGTTATTTCCTCATTTTGCAGTCACTTCTACTTGGTGACCATGCGCATACATAAACTTCTCTTTCCCATTTTTGATTGAACAGAAAGTCACGCTGTGTTAGGCATGGTATGCTGAGGTGTTCGAACAGCTATCGCTGCAGGGGATCACCTAGAAGGCTGCAACAATGGCAGAGTTTGATAGTATAAAGGATTCATGTCCTGCATAAATTTGTGAATACTTAAATGTCTAATCTTGCACAATGAATCGCGAATCACCTAGATGTCGATGGACTCTCACGATTTAAATAAATCAGTGCATTCGCACTTGCCATTATGACATCTATGATATTTTGATTTAAGGGATAATAACTTTTCACGTGGTGATCTTTTTATCTTTAATTGTTTGCATGTCTGCGTACTGTGTGTGTAACAAGTAGAGGACGTGTGCTTTGTGCACTCGCCTACAAAGGCTCATCTTAATAATACACCCTTAAAATCGTAGTAAAAAACTCATTATTGACTTTAGACCAGGTTTTTGTTAGCACAAGAGATTCGCACAAGAGATTTATGTTTTCTCAAGATAACAACACACCAGTAGAACGCCTGACCACATCTCATTTTAAGACCAATATGCCTATTGGCACTCAATTTGGGGCAAATGCATTGACTATTTATGCAGTGAGGAAACTGGATGGGAAAATGTCTGTATCAGTAGTATAGTAGCAAAGACACTCGCATTATATTTTGCACTGGGTGTAAGATAGAGGCCATAGTCCAGAGGTATCAAACTCACTTTAGTTCAGGGGCCACATACGGTCCAATTTGATCTCAAGTGGGCCGGACCAGTAAAATCTTAGCGTAATAACCTATAAATTATGACAACTACAAATCATTCTCTTTTTTCGCACAAAGAACTACAAGTACATTCTGAAAATGTTCACATTTAATGAACTACCTTTTTACAAAACATATTATGAACCTGAAATTTCTTAAGAAATATAAGTGCAATTTCAACAATATTATTCCTCAGTTTACAATTTGCAAATGTGCATTAGAACTTACAGATTACAGTAGATGTACAATGGCAAAAAACATTTAGTCACAGGTATCTGGAACTGAACAATATGGTATTTTACTTTATGAATAAAAGAACTTGTCAAGATCAACAATGGTTTGCCCTTTTTCTCCATAAACTGTCCAAATTCCGCTCGTTGATCAAAAAAACGCTTCAGCACAGCACCTCAGCTTAACCACCTTACCTCAGTGTGGTATGGCAGTCCATAGGTAATGTCTTTATCACTAAGGCTGTCAAACTGACGGTGATTTAAACCTCTGGCTCGAATGAAATTAACAGTTCGGACAACCACTTCCATGACGTGATCCATTTTTAACGACTTGCAACACAATGCCTCTTGGTGCAAAATACAGTGAAATGTCCAAAAATAATGTCCTACATTTGCGGCCTGTACTTTCTTTCAGAATTTTGTCACAACACCTGCTTTTTTCCCCGATCATTGATGGCGCGCCATCTGTAGCCAGGCTGACAGCGCGGGCCCAGTCCACTCCCACCCTGTCCAGCTCTCCAACGAGAGAGTTGAAAATGTTGATTGCTGCTGTGGTGTCCATCATAAGCACCAACTCAAGGAACTCCTCAGTGACAGTCAAAGTCTCATCAACACCACAAACAAATATGGCTAGTTGTGCAACATCTGTAATGTCCATGCTCTCATCAATTGTGACCGAAAATGCAGCAAATTTCTTGACTTTCTGCTTCATTTGGTTGTCCAAATCTATCGAAAGATCTGAAATCCTATCTGCCACAGTGTTTCTCATCAGACTTATGTTGGCAAGAGCCAGTCGCTATTCAGGACACACGATTTCTGCAGCCTTCAGCACGCACGTATTCACAAACTCAACCCTCACAGTATGGCTTTGATGCTGATGCTATTTCGCGTGCAATAAGGTAGCTAGCTTTCACTGCTGCGTCACTGATCTCTCGGCTATGAGTAAAAACAGACTGTTGTTTCCTCAGACCCGCTAACAATTCATTTGTCTTATTTCTTCTCCGTTGTCCTTGCAAGCTGTTGTATTTTTTGCCATGATTAATCTCATAGTGGCACCAAATATTATATTCTTTGAGCACTAAAACTGGCTGCGAGCACACCAAGCACACACGTTTCCCATTAACCTCCGTGAATAAATAGGAAAGGGTCCATTTTTCTTGGAAAACACTACACTCCGAGTCCACTTTTTTCCTTTCAGACAAAGCCATTTTGAGTAATGTGGGTGCCACAGAGTGTAATTTTGACCGTGAAAAAAAACAGTGCGACACCCAGTGGACAAATTAGGAATGGTAGTTATTTTAATTGAAAAATTGTAGTTTTTGTTTTTTACTGTAATTTTTACACATTGCAAAGTCATCCTGCGGGCCGGATTGGACCCTCTGGCGGGCCAGTTTTGGCCTGCGGGCCGTACGTTTGACACCCCTGCCATCGTCCCTCCAGCGTGTCCTGGGTCTGCCTCGGGGCTTTCTGCCAGTTGTACATGCCTGAAACAACTTTAAAGGGAGGCATCCAGGAGGCATTGGAACCAGATGCCCCAACCAGCTCAACTGACTCCTCTCAATGCGGAGAGGCAGCAGTTCTACACTGAGCCTCTTCCAGATGTGGCTCATTCCATACCAAACTGTACAAATGTGTTACAATGATGATGAAGATTCAAATACACCTTTTCCAATTCTGCAACTACTGACTTCGCCATCTGCTGGCCATTAAATGGAATTCAATTTCCGCATTGGCCTCACTTTTCAGGCCCGGGTGCTGCGCCTATCTTTTTATACAGTCTATGGTGATAGTGCACAGATTCTTTATGTTTTTATGGTCGTAACACAATGTTAGGAGACGGAAAAATTTTCATTACTTTTAAAAGCATGGTATATATGATTGTCTGACGCCTTGTGAAATTTTGATGCAGGAAGTACCTTATTTTGCCGAGGTCGTCTTTACTCTATTTGTGTACATTATGCAAATTAACCCACAGGTCTGGACGTTACACGTGAGGACGCAACAGGTTACGCCCACAATGGTCATTTCAAATTGCATTTCTGATCAGACGAGTCCCGATAATTTAGTGCAGACAATTGAAAACGTTATTACAGGTATTTCTCCGCAATATTTCATTTCACTTTCTTTCAGAGCATCAACAGACATCATGAGCATTTCATGAAGTTGGCTGCAAAATTTTGTAACAAAACATGGCTTTCACAATGCCTTGGCTGACATCAGAACACCACTTTTTCTGCTTTGTTGTTGGACCAATGACTCTGATTTTTTCTTTTGTATATCTTCGATATATATAAGAAAAAATATGAGTGAATAAGTGAATAATATGAACAATGCAAATAATTTAATTCTCTTGGAAAAAAAAATTATTGACCATTCTTATACAACACAGTGAATTGTACAGTTAAGTATGGAGTGACCCACGCCTGAGCTCCTCACCCTATCCCTAAAGGTCAGCCTAGCCACCTTGCAGAGAAGGCTCATTTTGGCCGCTTGCATTTGTGATTTTGTCCTTTTGGTCACTACCCAAAGCTCCTGACCATAGGCGAGAGTTGGAACGTAGATCGACCAGTAAATCAAGAGCTTTGCTTTTAAGCTCAGCTCCTTCTTCACCTTGACAGACCAGTACAATGCTTGCATCACTGCAGATGCTGCACTGATCCGCCTGTCAATCTCATGCTCCATCTTAACCTCACTTAAGAACAAGACCTTGACGTACTTCAGCTCCTCCACTTAGGGAAACAACTCGCCTTAAAATTGGAGAAGACATTCCACTTTTTTCCATTAGAGAACCATAGCCTCTGATTTGCAGGTGCTGATCCTCTCTCCACCAGCTTCACACTCAGCTGCGAACCACTCCATTGTGCGTTGGAGGTCACAGCCTGATGAAGCTAACAGGACTACTTCATCTGCAAGCAGCAGAGATGCAACCCTGAGGCCACCAAACTGGAATCCCTTTAAGCCCTGGCTGTGCCTTGATACCGTGTCCATGAAAATCATGAACGAAATAGGTGACAAGGCGCACACTTGGTGGAGTCCAACACCAACTGGAAATGAATCCAGCTTAGTGCCGAAAATGTGGACACAACTCGGCTTTGGTTGAACAGGGATAGGATAGCTCGAACCAATGGCTCTGAAGCCCCATACCACCACAGCAAAGCCAACATGATACCTCGTGGAACATAGTAATTAGCCTTCTGCTAATCCAAGGTTTGACAATCAGGCATAGCCTCCTTTCCTGCACCATAGCAAAAGCGTTTCCTGAGCCTGAGCCGGTAGTTTGTGCACACTCTCTAATCCCCTTTTTTAGAAATGGGAATCATCGCCCCAGTCTGCCAGTCCAAGACAACAACCTGGGCTAAGCCCTGCCCTTCTCTCGAGTCATCTGACGGTTTGCCAGAACCTATTTGGGACCACCTGACAGTCGTTGTCCATTGCCTCCCTGAACTCCTCCCAAATCCAAGTTTTTGGATTTGTCCAGCTGCTGCTGTTCCTCTAGCCAGCCGGTACTGGTCAGCTGAGTCAGGAGTACCCTGAGCCAGTCAAACTGTCCACCAACGGGTCCTTGGGGTGCCGCCACGAATGGCATCTTCAACCTTCCGGCCACAGTTCAAAGCAGCCACATTTACTCTGGAGACTTGAAACAGGGTCCACTCAAACTCCATGCCCCCAGACTCCCCTGAGATACAAGAAGAGCTCCTCCAGAGGTGTGAGTTGAAAATCGTCCAGACAGGGCTCTTTACCAAATATTTCCAGTGAACCCTCACAACATGTTCAGTTTTACCAAGTCTGTTCTGCAGTCTTCCCTGCCATCTGATGCAACTCACCACCAGGTGGTCAGTTGACAGCTTTGCCCCTTCTTCACTTGAGTGTCCAAGACCGACAGTCACAGATCTGATAACACGATTTTAAAAAATCGGTCATTGACCTTTGGCCAATGGTGCTCTGCTACCAATTACACTTATATGCACCGTTATGCTCAAACATGAGTATTGTTTGTCAAACATGGTATTGCTAAAAGCCACTTCATGATTGCAGAAGTCCTTTAAAGGGTATCAACAAACCAACTGCACTTGCACTCGATTTTAAAAATCTGTCATGGCTGAAATGAAAGAATGAGTTGAGGGCAGAGCTGTCGCAGGGGCTGTGCGAAGTGTGCGACCGCACAGGGCCTCGCGCCTTTATGGGGCCTCGCGGCTAGTGTGTGATTTATTTATTTTTTTAAAATAAATTAATACACATTTTGTATCGCTGCACTTGACTCATCATGCTCCTAAAATGACAATTCTCTGTGTCAGTTTCATTATTTACCATTTCATCTCGATTAAAGCTTGCACAGATTTTTTTTTTTTTTAATGTCGTCATACGTAACATGCTCTATCTCGCTGCTCACTCGCCTTTCCCAAGTGTGAGATTGTTCTCAGGTCTTATTGACGATATCAATAATTGGCATCAGGGTAGCAAAGCTTTTCAAAGTTAAAACTAATTTAAAACTATTTTCAGACCTCCATGTCGCAGGAGAGACTATGCAGGCTCGCCCTTCTGTCTAAAGACGTTGCATCCAGGCTAGATTATAGGCTGAGGATTTCATTACTGAGTTTGCGGCCCAAAAGGCAAGGAAAGTAACCATCACTTAATCAATGAATGGTGAGCGGGAATCTAATATTTAAAAGTTATACTGCAGTAGAACGTTTGTGACTGATCAGTATGAGAAAATAGGCGTGCAATGCACGGAATACCCCTCAGCCCGATGTCGAAGTTTTTGGAGACGCCCGCCCACCCGAAGGATAGCAATACCCCGTCAGCCGTGAGGGCTGAGGGGTAAAAATGTACTGCATCTTAATCAAATATTAAACTGTCGTGGGTGTCAGCAGATACTACGCCTTTGTTAATCTGAGATTTTCCCATAGAAATTAGTCAAAATTAAAGCTGCAAGCAGCGTTGAAAGGGCCCTCGCCCCCTTCGTGCACGTTGGGGTGGTAGCAAGATCTTGATGGGTGCAGGTGTCCATTCACAGCCAATGGACACTGCTGGACTGCATACAATGTGGTATCCTGAGGGGAGTGCAAAAATTTTCTCGAGGACGCTATGGTACCATTTTGACATGCCTGTGCACAATCTACAACCCAGTAATCGTAATACCGAGCTCCAAGAGTGTGTTGATTTTTGTTAATTTTCCAGCATGTTTAGACCTTCAGAAGAGCAATTCTTCTATATATCTGATTGGAGGCGCTGTAGAGCCATTATGCCACATTTAGTGCCAATTTATGGATGACTTTGAAGAGAAGAAGACAATTATAATTTACGGGGTTTTGCAAGTTTTTGAGCATTCTAAGGCCTTTAAACGTGTTTTCGTAGAATTTGGAAAAACGCAGGAAATAGCTCATAGCTCACTTCATGTTTGGCCAAAAATTTTTGGAAAATTAATCCTTGCCCGGAATGACTAATGCAATGATCACACCAAATTTCATGAACATTCAAGCACGTTTATCTTAACATGGCCATATCTAGAGGGCGCTGTGGAGCCACCTGGCACCTCCTGATCCAATATCAGCATTTTTTTATATTTGGGAGGACACTTTTATGAAGCTTGGAAAATTTCAGGCAAATCCCACCAAGTATGTTGGAGTAAAACCAACTTCCTGTTTCATGGCGGAACATCGAAATTCGCCGCGTCGCCTTGGATTCATCGTTCAATGAATCCAAAAAAGCTTCGCAATTTAACATCGGCAATGTCTCGTAATATCAGTTGCCAAATTGTAAGTTGATCGGATAAAACCTCTCGGAGGAGTTCGTGAAAGTACGACACTTGTGAATGGCGAAAAATCCAAAAAAGTTGCAATTTCAATTAAAAATGGCGGACTTCCTGCTGAGTCTAGGTCATGGCACCAAGAGACTTTTTTTCAGGTCTCGGCATATTCCACATGTATACCAAATTTCATAGATGTCGGTTTACCGGGCTGCGAGGGCTGCTTATTTGAAATTTTCCAGGGGGCGCTATAATTAAATTTTTGCCTTGCCTATAAGTAAGTTTCTTGTCAAAGTAATACAAATGATGGTCTTTATCCATTTAAAGAATTTTGTCAGTTTTTGAACATGGTGAGACCCTTAAAAGGGCAATTCTTTCAAAAATCTGATTGGGGCGCTAAAGAGCCATTGTACCTAATTCAGTGTAAAATGATATATAAAATTGAAGACAATAAGGCAATTAAAATTTGTGCAACTTTTTGCAAGATTTCGAGTATTCTAAGGCTTCCAAACATGTGTTTCTAAAATTTGGAAAAACACAGGATATGGCTCATAGCTCACTTCCTGTTTGGCCAAAAAATTTCAAAAAAATTATCATTCCCTGACATGACACATGCAATGATCACACTAAATTTCATGAACAATCAAGCACTTTTATCTCAATATGGCCGTGTCAAGAGGGCGCTGTGGAGCCACCTGACCACACCCAATGTAATATCAACATATAGGTATACTTGAAAGTAGACTCTTATCAAGCCTTTGAAGTTTCGCGCAAATCTCACAAAGCATGTGCGCGTAAAACCAACTACCTGTTTCAGGGCGGAACATCGAAATTCGCCGCGATGCCACAGATACATAGTTCGGTTGATACAAAAAAGCTTCGCAATTTAACATCGACCAGGTCTTTAGACGTCATATGCGAAATTTTAAGTTGATTGGATAAAATCTCTAGGAGGAGTTCGTTAAAGTACGACACCTGCGAATGGCGAAAAATCTAAAAAAGTTGAAATTTCAATTAAAAATGGCAAACTTCCTGTTGGGTCTAGGTCATGGCTCCAAGAGACTTTTTTTTAGGTCTCAAGATATTCCACATGTCCACCGAAGTTCATATATGCAGGTCAACCACGATGCAAGGGCTGCTTATTTGAAATTTTCCAGGGGGCGCTATAATGCCATTTTTGCCAGGCCTATATGTAAATTTTTTATCAGTGTAATAGGAATGATGGTCTTTAGAATTGTACAAAATTTTGTGAGTTTTTGAGCATGTTAAGACCCTCAAAAGGGCAATTCTTTCAAAAATCTGATTGGGGGCGCTATAGGGCCATTATGCCACAGTGACTGCCAATTTCTGCCTCAAATTGAAGACAATCAGACAAGTATAATTTTTGCTAGTTTTGCAAGTTTTCGAGAATGCTAAGGCCTTCAAACGTGTGTTCGTAAAATTTGGAATAACGCAGGAAATGGCTCATAGCTCACTTCCTGTTTGGCCGAAAAATTTCAAAAAAATCAGCATAGCCCAAAAAAACAAATGCAATGATCAGACAAAATTTCATGAACATTCAAGCACTTTTATATCAACAAGGCCGTGTCAAGAGGGCGCTGTGGAGCCACCTGACCACACCCACTCCAATATCAACATATAGGTATATTTGGAAGTAGACTATTATTAAGCCTGGAAAGTTTCACGCAAATCTCACAAAGCAAGTGCTCATAAAAGCAACTTCCATTTTCATGGCGGAACATCAAAATTCGCCGCAACGCCACGGACACAAATTTCGATGAATCCAAAAAAGCTTCGTAATTTAACATAAGAAAGGTCTTTAGATGGCCTGTGCCAAATTTTGAGTTGATCGAATAAAATCTCTAGGAGGAGTTCGTTAAAGTACGACGCCTGTGAATGGCAAAAAATTAAAAAAAGTTGCAAATTCAATTAAAAATGGCGGACTTCCTGTTGAGTCTAGGTCATGGCACCAAGAGACTTTTTTTTAGGTCTTGGCATAGTACACATGTCCACCGAATTTTGTACATGTAGGTCAAACACGCTGCGAGGGCAGCTTCATTGAAATTTTCTAGGTGGCGCTGTAATGCAATTTTGCCATATCCATCTGTAAACCCTATATCCTAGTAAAAAGTAAGACCAGCTTAATATGTTTGCAAAGTTTTGTGAGTTTTCAAGCATGCCGAGGCCCTCAAAAATGCAATTATGTATTAGGGGGCGCTATAGAGCTACCATGTCACACTCAGTGCCAAATGAGATATCGAATCACAGAAAGTAATATTTCTAGTCTATGAGCCAAGTTTGGTGAGTTTTCGAGTATGATAAAACCCTCAAAAATGTGATCGTAAAATCTGAAAAAACGCAGGAAATGGCTCATAGCTCACTTCCTGTGAGGCAAAAAAATTTCAAAAAAATTTACAAAAAAATTTATGAAGACTACTATGACTCTATAAAATTTCGTTAGAATCCGAGCAAGTGCGTTCCAAAATGGCCGCGTGTTTGGTGGCGCTATAGAGCCACCGGGGCATGTCCAAGCACAAAAATAATAATACTTTGCAATTTTCACGACGACTGACGTGTGGGCAAATTTTTGTGAGTTTTCGTGCATGGCAAAGCCCTCAAAAATGCGTTCTCGCAGCAGAATAAAAAGAAGAAGAAGAAGAAGAAGAAGAAGAAGAAGAAGAAGAATAATAAAAATCCCATCAAAAACAATAGGTTCCTCGCACCTTCGGTGCCAGGACCCGTTCCGGGCCCTGGCACCGGTCGGTGCTCGGGCCCTAATAAGAGATCGCCACTAGTGAGTGTGAGCCATTAGGTATTAGGCTCTATTGAATTGTAATTCGTGCAGCACTGTCATACTTCAACATCCCAAGATAAAGTGAAAGCTGGACTGAATTGAAGTTGATTTTTTCCCTTTGGAAGATTATGATATCCAAAAAAATCATAGTTGAAATTATTGCCGCAATAATGCTGTTTTAGTCTAAAAATGCATGTCATTTCATCGGGTATAACTAGAACAGCTATGTGCTTGCAGCCTGACATGATTAATGCACGTGCACGTGAGCAGGGCCAGCACAGGGCCTCGCACCCCCCCTGCGAAGGCCCTGGTTGAGGGAATGCATATTATTTTGTGGGCTAGGGAGGACACAAGGACAGTTGTTTTACACAAACACTTCCAATGAATTCTCAACATATCACACTGTATTGTCCATCTTCTTTAGCTGAGGACGACAGAACTTAACAATGATTGCCAAATGACAGCAGTTCTCATTTACATGCAGACTATCTGCAGGTCTCTGATTTTCTCAATCAAAAATAAAAACTGCCTCCTTAATTCTAATTATGCTGATTCACAAAATGATCTATAAAGCTTGAGAATGGGCAATTAAAAAAAAATGCACAGCCCCAGCCAATGTCATGCGGTACCCATATCTCAATCAGATTCAATGTGTCAGAAGCAGGAGAGCTGCTGAACTGAAACTGATTCATGAGGACTGCTCATTTTATGGGATTCAATAGCAAAGAACACTTAATTTCTATATTTTTTTAAGTTGTGTTGGCATGTTTTTCTGGCCCACACCACAAATTTCTATTACTAAGACTGAATGTTTTCTGATTTCCAAATGCATTCCGCTAAAACCCAGCCAACATGCATCAAATAGTGGTGGTATACGCCTGGATTTGACTGTGAAATGCAGACTTGACTCCATTTTCTTGTGAGACTGGTTTAAGCACTAGCAGAGAGGTCCATATGCATAGTCTTGTAGGGCTGGTCAAATATAACAGAGAGGGCTGGAGTACAAGGAGGTTTATTTGTCTTTTACTTTGCTACCAGGCTACTTTGCTTTCATCTAACAAATTTCCGTTTGCTTTCCACAGGGCCTTGAAAAGGGGGAACATGAAGGGTGCCTTTAATGCACTTCACACTAAGAAGTGTAAACTGCAGCGTGCCCCCATAGTGCTGAAATATGTGAAATATTGATTTGCTTGCCCCACACAGCATGTGAGAGAAGCAATATTAGAGTCAATTTGTTATTCTGAATGGTTTCTTTTCTCCACATTTAACACATTATTCTCTTCTTCTGAGCAATAGTTTCATTTCTTACTTGCAAAATAGTAAAAGTCTATGCAAATGGAAATTCTGATAAAATATTGATTCACTCAGTATTACCAACATCACCTGAATATACTAACAACTTTCAGCATAAATTTAAAGAAATATATATATATTTTGATAAAAAAAAAACCCAAAAAATAAATTGTATGTTAAAGTCAGGTGTTTTCTGACATTTTAACATTCTCCCCTGTCAATAATATGAATGCTACTTTTCTGAGCAGAAACTTTGAGCACTGAGCACACACTGCTTCAGATTCAATGGCAAGCAATTTCTGCTCGACAAAGGATCTGGTTTCAAGCAACTGCCTTGTTATGTGTTTGCGAGAAACTGGTAAGTGCATTGCCTAAATGTGTTAGAAATGGCTGAATTGTTTGTTTGTTTTTAGTATGTTTTAGTAGTTTTTATCGCCATTTATTTATTTATCATATTTATTCGTTTCTGTTACGATTGCGCTGTCTTTAGTCTTGAACGTTTTCCTTTCGTTTCCGTTTTGTCGCGTCTTGACAGTCTTCACACTCTCTTCCCTATACTTCGGTGAGGTAATTCCACTTCCTTCTCTCTGGCTGTTCTCATTGGCTATCCGCACCGAAGAATAGTTAGCGAGGCACGGGTGATTAGTTAGATCAGAGTTAGAACTTCACCTGCTTCCCCTCGCTTTCCTATCACCGTCCTTGCTTTTCTAGTTCCGCCTCCCTCTACAGCTGTCCTGCATTCTAGCTGGGAAATCACTGATTAGTTTGTGTTTAAAAGACGCATTTTTACCGCAGCTCCCTGTCGACTCGTTTCTTCCCATAGCTCGCTTTGGATAAGTCTCGTTTCTGCGCTTTCTTGGTTTTGATTGTTGAATTTGATCGCTCGTTTCTTGTTATATCTCCCGTAAGTCTTGTTATTGATTGTTTGTATTACGTTGGTTGATTGCTGGCTGATTGATTAGTACTCTGTTCTCCCTTATTCCTAGTGCTGGTGAGATGAAGCTTCATGAAGCGTTGAAGCCTTCCAGCAGGGCCGGCGCTAGACGGCTAAATTTGGGGTAAAATATCCTACCCTTTATTGACTCCAATTAGTCCTGGCTAATTCTAGATGGTTTTCCTTATAAACACGTTTTCCAATTCAAGATTAATTAAGTGGCAATTGTAGACACGGCTTCTCTCCCCCATGCGATCTAATAGCGACAAAATAATGGGCTACAGTCAGTACAGAAAAATTATTGAATTATAAATAAGTCTATGCACTGGCACAGAGCAACGGTATGTTTTTCCCAGCGAGAGCAGCATTTCAGAACTCCCTTGCGAAAGAAGGTAATTTTGGCAACAAGTGCGCACACCTGTTTTTGCTGCACGGTCACGCAACTTGCTGTCAAAAATAGACAGCTGTCCGATTGGAAAATGTAAACGGACGAAACCACGGACTTGTCACCAGAATTACCTGAAGATTTCTGAAATGCCGCTCTCGCAGGAAAAAAAGTTACGTCGCTGAGTGCCAGTGCATAGACCAAATTATAATTATTTTTCTGAACTGAATGTAGCCCATTTGTCGCTGTTAGATGGCATAGGGGAGAGAAGCCGTGTCTTCAATTGCCACTTGATTATTCTTCAATTGGAAAGCGTGTTAATAAAGGAGAACTATTAGGAACAAGCCAGGACTAATAATGCTCTGAATCGTCGCCTCGTTTTAGGATCAATTACCATCCAATGAGATTGGTTGCATTTTTCATTTTCATGTACTTGAACTCATATGATACTCTCCAGAACACGAGAATGCTCACAGATATTTAGCTGCAATTTGTGGAACTAACTAGTGTAGTGTATTTTGGAGTGCTGTACAGTTAAGATTTATATAGACAGTAGCAGTGGATTTGGCGTTAGTGCTGAAGGCTCTTTCTGGTTCCCCACTGCTTCTTGCTTTGACCTCAGAAAAACAGGTGGTGATCTTTCCATGCTCTATCTGTGAATCCGTCTCATAGCCAGTTCACTTCAGGTGGCTCTAACCACTGTGATGGTTGGCTTTTTCAAGACGCCAAATGCTGTGGCCAGAACGAAAGGGGAGGGGGAGACTCGCGCTTCCAAAGGACCTAGATCCAGTCCGGGTAACGATAAGGAAGCAAACGCAAGCTCAACTGAACAAAATAAAAGGGAACAATCTCGGGAGCCAAGGTAAAAAGATTCAGCACCAGACAGTGCCCAGAAAGAGGAAGAAAAGAGAGAAAGATTCCCTTGCTAACTAGCACTTTCCTCTTTGCAGCTAATTCCTCAACAACTCTCTAACTAGAGACCTTACTGGCTATAGTGCAAACAAAACACTGACACTTAAGCAAAGGTGGCAAGGAGAAACTTGGGCTTAAATAGAGTCCGGGTGCCGCCCACAATTATTACCAGCTAGCCCAAGAATACAATATGGGCAAAACGATAAAAAAACGAGTAACAAAGAAAGCTCCCAAATTAACGCCAACCTCCAAAACCATGACAGGACCCCCCCCCCCTCCCAAGGGACAGCTCCAGAAGTCCCCTGGGAACCCTGGACACGGAACTCAGAAATGAGCGTGGGATGCAGGATATCTCAGGAAGGGACCCAGAAGAGCTCCTTAGGCCCATATCCCTCCCAGTCCACGAAACTGGACCCCACGAACAACACGCCTCTCAGACAGAATGCGGAGCATGGTGTAAACCGGCCCCCCCTTCACCATTCGCAGTGGTGGCTGGGGGTGTTGACAGGTGCCAGGACGCTAGTGCTAACTGGCTTAATTCGAGAGACATGGAATGATGGGTGGAAGCGCAAAGATCTAGGGAGCTTTAACTGGACCGTGATCGGATTGATCTTCTGCACAACCTTGAATGGGCATTTATAGTAGGGAGCCAGTTTCCATGATTCTACTTTCAAGAGGAGATCCCAGGTAGACAGCCAAACTCTCTGACCCACCCGATAAGATGGGGCCAAACGACACCTTCTATCAGTGGCGGATTTCTGTTTGAGCCCCGAGCGCAACAGAGATGAACGGACCCTGTTCGAAACAGACCGACAGCGACGAATGAAATAGTTGACCGAAGGAACCTCGGAATCATTCTCAGTCTCAGGAAACCGTGAGGGTTGATAACCCACCTGAGCTTCAAACGGGCAAAAGCCTGTGGAGGAATTACTCAAAGAGTTATGGGAATACTCGGCCTATGCTAAAAATCGACTCCATGAAGATGGATTATCCCCTGATAAACAATGAAGTGTGTTCTCCAATGACTGATTTGTTCGCTCAGTTTGCCCATTAGTCTCTGGGTGGAACCCAGAGGAGAGACTCACCGTAGCCCCCAACTGTCTACAAAACACCCGCCAGCATCTGGCCATAAACTGAGGACCCTAGTCAGAAACATCCTGCAGAAGCACATGGAGCCGGAACACATGGTTAACCACTGCGTCTCCTGCGCAGAAGGCAGCTTGGGTAGCGCGACAAAATGAGTGGCCTTGGAAAAACGGTCAACCACGACCAAGATGACCATGTTGCCCTCAGACATAGGCAGTCCCATAATAAAATCCAAAGCAATATGCTTTCAAGGATGCCTGGGGACGGGAAATAGTCGCAGCAGACCAGAGGGAGGGAGATGGGAAGTTCCTGGAGCAGATGCCACAGGCAGCAACAAATTCCCGAATGTCCCTCATCATACCCGGCCACCAGAGACGTTGGGCCAGGAACCGCTTGGTCCGATGAACCCCCGGGTACCCCGTCAAGGAGGAAGAGTGTCCCCACTGGAGGACCTGTGGCCTAACCCTAGGCGGAACAAACAAACAGCCAGGAGGTTCCCCCCAGGACCGGGATCAGTCTTCAAAGCCTCCTGAACCACCGCCTCAACCTCCCATTGAAAGGGCGCCACAATCTGAGCAGCCGGAATAACTGGCTCCGGGGTAGGATCGCAATCAGAGCGGTTGTAAATCCGTGACAAGGCGTCAGGCTTAATGTTTTTTGACCCAGGGTGGGAGGTTAGCGTAAAATTAAAACGGTCAAAGAAGAATGACCACCGTGCCTTCCGGGAATTATGTCCCTTAGTCTGCTGAATATACTGGAGATTTTTATGATCTGTCCATACCACAAAAGGATGTTCAGCGCCCTCCAACCAGTGGAGCCACTCTTCAAGGGCTAACTTGACCGCTGATAGCTCCCGGTCACCAATGCAGTAATTCCGTTCCACGGCGGACAAAGACCGGGAGAAGTATGCATATGGGTGTAACTTATTGTCCCAAGGGGGGGCTCTGGGACAAAATAGCACCCACTCCAACCTCCGAAGCATCTACCTCCACCACAAAAGGGAGGGAGGGATCGGGCAAAACCAGAATGGGCTCTGAGCACAAACGTTTCTTTCATTCCTGAAAGGCAGCCTCAGCTGCTGGAGACCCAAAAACGTTGAGGAGGTATTCTTTCTGGTGAGCGCAATAATGGGGGCAGCAACCACGCTAAAATTACGGATAAACCTCCAGTAAAAATAAGCAAAGCCCAAGAAGCATTGGACCTCCTTAACACTTTGAGGAGCAGGCCAATCCCTGACTGCAGCCACCTTTTCCGGTTCCATACGGCCCGATCCCTTAGTAACAATAAAGCCAAGAAACGAGACAGTTTGGGCATGAAAGACACATTTCTCAGCCTTGACAAAAAGCTTTGCATTAACCCCTTTCTGCAGATGTAGAAGCCTGCGCCTGTAGACCTGCAAATTTAAGCACGCTGTTACTGTACTCGATTAGTAGATGGCACCCCCGGATCAGTTATTGAATGTTCACAAGCAAGCAGACCTCGAACGCGGTTCTGAATATGGGGAAGTTCACTCCACGCCCTGTTTTTCAAGAGCTGCATGAATTAAACTCCTCAGCTAAGCCTGATGTGCAAACTGGTCAGTATCCTTGCCCTTAGTATCGATCCAGCAGAATAAAAAAACAATATCTTGACATAAAAAAATCGTTATCTTCTGTAGCAACCAGTTGAGCCACAGTGAGCCAACAGTATTCCAATTAATGGTTCAGAAAAATCAGTTTTCTGAGGCAAAAAAATCGACATGGTATTGATTCTCTCACATTCTACTGTTAATTACAGTCGTCACATACAAAAAAAATTGTAGTTCCCTACCATGGATTTACGCGTAGATTCCTTCATTGACAAATTCAGCGCTTCCTTACATCCACCCGAGTACTAGCGTTGATAGCCAATCACTCAATCATACACTCAGGCTCTTCTGCGTAATTGTAGAGTTACACTTCATGCCCTCGTGAAGCTACCCTGGTAACAATGTATTGATTGGCTCGTTTCTTATCCAATTCCCGAGTGTTTAAACATTTTAGAGTAAGTGAAACACATTGATTGGACAAACACAGAGCATGCAAGCCTATGCGTATCAGCAGGCTCGGTTGTATCCTGTCTACGTTGTGCACAGTACGCGGCTTTAATGGAAGTGATTTATAGAAAACACGTTTGCAAAACTGGCCTTGAAGTGCTCTGTTACATTTACAGGATTTAAATGAGATAAGGATATGGTCAATTAGAATTATTTTGAATGAAACAGGACCGGAGGGTTCCTTCTACTGGATACATCGGTCTCTGGATGAGGGATTCATGAAAAAGGTGAGGCTGCTACTTTGTTTTTTTTTTTTTGTTTTCTTTTTTTTTGGAATGTATACGTACTCAACAAAGTCGAATGTCAAGGAGGGCCTCAAGGACATGTCTGACGTGTTGTTTATGCTCTGAGAGCGTTGGAGAAAAAAATCAAAATGTTGTCAAGATAAACGAAGACAAATGTCTCCAACATCTCGCAGAGGACGTCGTTAACGAGCGCCTGAAACACTGAGGGGGCGTTAACCAATCCGGACAGTAAGACCAAATATTCGTAGTACCCCACATGCATATTAAATGCCGTTTGCATTCGTCACCCTCCCGAATGCAAACTAAGATATAAGCATTGCGGAGATCTACCTAGGTAAAAAATGACGCCTCCTGCAGACGTTCAAAGGCGGAATTCATTAACGGAAGGGGTATCGGTTTTTAATGGTGATCTTATTCAAACCCCTATAATCAATACAGGGTCTCAGACCACAATCCTTTTTTCCCAAGCTCCAGCAGAAGACGTGGACGGCTGTATACAACCATTAGTGAGAGCTTCCTGAATATATTTTCCCATAGCCTTATGCCTGACAGCGAGTATAGCGAACCTCTAAGAGGAGTAGTACCAGGGTAGAGATTGATCTCGCAATCGTACGGACGATGGGGATTTAATGTCGATGCTCTTTGTAAAAACTAAAAACCTTGGCAAGATCAGCATAATCATTAGGAACATTAGGAGGCAAACTAAAGTTCAGAGTGGCCCCAAATTCCTCACCCTGTTCAGAATCAAACGTCTCAGTGACTGATTCAGAATCAAAAAAATCCTTTAAAAGGTAATCGTTCTCTGGCTGTCGCCAATCAAATTGAAGATCCCACTCCAACCCCTCCTCTGCCCCTCTTTCTAGTTTAGGAGGCTACGGTGAGACAACCTCCTCACACTCGCTCCAGGCATCAGCCTGCCCCATAGCTTGATGTCTGGGAAAACAAGTCACATTCTCTCTACAATGAGACCTTGGTGCCCCAGTGGATGATAGGATTATTCTATTCCCCCAAGTGATGCAAGATCTATGTTCCCGTAGCCAAGACTTTCCTAAAACTATGGGAAAAGCAGGGAAACTGATAATAAAAAACAAATCTCCTCAGAATGGCCACAAAATGAAATGAACATATTCAGGGGTTCAGACACTTCAGTTGTAACTCCCATTCCAAGCGGGCGACCGTCCAAAGCTCTCACAGAGTGTGGCTGTGAAAGAGGACAGGTGGGAACGGATTGCCTCCTAGCCCACTTAACATCCATGAAACAATTCACGGCACCCAAATCTACAAACACTTCAATAATAACTCTCTTGCTCCCCACTGTGAGTTCTACAGGGATTAGAGTTCGGAAGGGAAATTGGGACTGCCCCTCTAGCGCCCCCATCCTGCTATAGGGATCTTCCCCTTCCCTTGGAGCTTTGGGCAACGTGGACGGGTATGACCCGGTTTGTTAAAATTAAAGCAGATTATTCTTCTGCGAGCAGGTTTATGATTCCGACTTTCAACCGAGATATCAACCTGCATGGCTTCAACCGCAGTGAAGTCTTCAGTGGATGGAATAGGAACACTTGCAAACCAGCAGCCTTAGCATTGTCAGCAAGCGGCAATCTAACGGCATGCCTAAACACAGTCCTGACCACAAACATCCTGATCAAATCCTGACATTTCCTTAACAAGAGCCTCTACAGAATTCATGACCAGAAAATTAGATCTGATAAGTGGGCTAACCCAAGTGAGTGCAGAGTCAGTCAGCAGGGATAAAATGAATGCCACCCGAGAATCCTCATTAGTAAACTGTGAAGGCTAAGCCTCAAAAAATATCTCTCATTGGGTGATGAAATCTTTACATTTTCCGGCCTCGCCGCTATATCTTTGGGGTAATTACAATTTTGGTTCTTGGGGAAAGTGTATGGATGCTTGTGCAACATTTCGTGAAACTTTTGTAGACAGTGATTTAACAGTCTCGGTCAGACTTAACAAAATGCTTGCTTGATTCTGCAATGAGCTCTCCTGAAGGCGGAGTCTCTCAGCCAAACCAGTCTGTTGATTGCCAAGATCGGAAAGCCCTTCGCTGAAGCCAGAAAGCGTAGCTTGCTGGCTGGTAACAACCTTTTCGATCACGGCCACAGCTGATGTCTCCATGTTGGCTAGAGCAGGGGTTCTCAAACTTTTTGGGGCCAGGGACCCCTTACAATGGAGAAAATTTTCCAAGGACCCCCTCATAATCCTCACGCCAATTAAACATATGTTTACTACCATTTGTGATCCCAGATGCCATAGGAATTATTTGTTTTAAACTTTTCAAACTAAATACTAACCTAAAAGACCTGTTTCATGATGAACACAACCAAATTAAATGTGAATAATTTTAATAACATTTCTATCATTTTACACACAGGGTAATTTCATTCAAATTACATTTTGACTTCACAACATTTATAATTTTAAAGTTATAGATCTTGAAGCTTTCAGGAAATGAACAGTATCAGAACTGAACTGAACAAAACTGAAATGAATCCGTTCATTTCAAAACCATCTGCTTCAATGCGAAGAACTGAACATAAATCAGCAAATAGGATTTGAAACAGTTTTTTTGTGACTACATATATCCCACAAGGCTTAACAGTGGAGCTGAAGCTAAAAGAAAACAAAAAGTGTCAGTGAAATTACTTCTTTATGGACAGTGGGTCCATCTTACCACAGCAACAGATCTCTCTATAATGGCACAGGATACACAGGTTCTGCGGCTAAGTTTCCACAAGACAACCATCAGCATCTTTGTTCCAACCAATCCTATCTCCCACTGAGATAGCTCACTTTAGTGCTTCAACTTTAACTTAACTTATTCCCCCTTATTCAGAAAACTGAACAACATCATAACAGTAATAGTAATTAAGCCTTGTCATTAATATTTGTATTAGGCTCTATCGAAGTCTAATCACACACATCAATTCCTACATCACTAACAATAACTCAAGTTAGTGAGAGGGATGAGCCTGTCTTGCACAGCACAGTTTCTCTATTCTTGGAGTGATGGATGTCAAACAGACTCTAAGATCATCCTCTACTTGTAAACGTGCCCTGTACTTGTTCTTCATTGCAGTCAAAGTGGAAAAAGATGATTCACAGAGGTAAGTGGTAGGAAAGGGGAGCAATATTTGCATGGCCTCAGCAGTGAGTTCGGGATACTCATGTGAGAGGGAGGACCAAAAGTTTGCATGATTAGCCTGCTGAAATCGGGCCTTCAGTGTCCTATCACAGGATAACTCCAACAGTTGCTCTTCTGCCTTACCTGTCAGGCCATTTGCTGTTGCAGCTGGTGCAAAGGGATCGCGCACCCAGTCCCAGGCATCAATGTTCACATCGGAGAAGTATGAGCTGAAGTGCTGACTCAGTGACATGAGGTGTGAGGTGACAACCTCCCTCACTGTTGCCACAGACAGGTCATTTGTGTGGAGAAACTCAGTCAGTTTGGGGAACATGTCTGTTATTCCTTCTTGTATCCTCCTTCTCCACAGGTCTGTTTTCTTCATGAAGGCAGCGATTTTGTCGCTGACTTCAAGGATACACGTGTGGCCTCCTTGGATGGAGAGGTTGAGGCTATTCAGCATGTTAAATATGTCGGCAAGATATGCCAGCGTTGCCATACACTCGGAGTCAGTAAAAAACTGTGCAATGTCGGGTTTTTCCTCTTTCATAAACTCTGCCATTTCTCTGCGTAGCTCAAACACCCGCTGCAAAACTTTACCACGAGAGAGCCACCGCACTTCGCAGTGATATAGCAGTGCGTCATGTCCAGCATCCATATCCCGGCAAAGTTGTCCAAACAAACGTGACTGCAGTGCCCTTGACTTAACAAAATTAACTGCAGTCACAGCTCTGTTCAAAACAGAGTGAAGATTTGGTTCCATGTCTTTAGAGGCGAGTGCTTGCCTATGCAGCATACAGTGAGTAGCAATAATCCTCGGATTGACAGACTTAATCCGTGCAGTAACTCCACTCTTTCGGCCGGTCATCGCAGCTGCGCCATCCGTACAAACGGCCACACATTTTTCCCACCTTAGTCCAGCTTCACTCATGAAAGTGTCCAGAAGTCTGAATATTTCCTCACCTGTTGTCCTGCCCGGCACCTCCTTGCAGAACAGAAAGTCCTCCAAAATCTCTCCTTCCCAGGGATAGCGCACCAAAACAATGAGTTGAGCCGCACTGGAAATGTCTGTTGACTCGTCCAATTGAATGGAAAATTGCTCACATGAATGCAGTCTCTCAAGTAGCTGTGACTGAATGTCAGCCGAAAGTTCTTCAATTCGCCTCCTCACAGTGTCATCTGAAAGCGGCACGACTTTGAGTTTATTAGCTGCATCTGTCCCAAGCACAACTTCACACATTTCCACTGCCGCTGGGAGAATGAGTTCTTGTCCAATTGTGTGTGGCTTTTTACTTTTCGCGATCCGTTGAGCCACTAAATAAGAAGCCCTCTGTGCTTTTTCTGAAGTTGTAGCCACGTTCACCATTCGTGTTTTCTGCCGCATGTATTCCTCACCCTTTCGCCGAAAAAAATCTTTTGTTTTGTCCTTACACTCCGGGTGCTTTGTAATGAGATGCCGCTTTAGCTTGGCTGGCTTCATGGCTTCATTTGCGAGCACCTTAAGACACACGACACATTTTGGTCGTCCGTTGCTGTTCTCAATAAATCCAAACTCGAGATAACTGTCGTCATATTTTCTCAGTTTAGCTGGTTTGGCCTTAGCATCACTCGATGAAGTGGACCTACTGAAATATTTATCCATTGTTGCTAGCTAGAAATGCTAAGCAGCACAGGAGCTGTGCGCCAAGTGACTCGTGAATGAAGCGACTGATACAGGCCAGTGACGCGTGACAGATTTATGGCATAAATCTGTCACGCGTCACTGGCCTGTATCAGTCGCGTCACGCGTCACTGGCCTGTAAATTTACATCGCATAAATTTTATGCGATGTGTCACAATTATCAGACTTTTTATTGACTCAAAGCTAATGTAGGAGGGAATAATTGGTTTAATGTTTGTTTTATTTGCGCAGTGGTCCCCACATGTAATTATGCATTTTTTAATGATACGGCATAACTTTTTTTTTTTTTTTTTTTTAAATTTGGCATCTCCAATCCCACTCGAATTTGGAATGCCCAATTGGGGAACTATGTACAAAGCTTGCTCGTATGCGACCCCTTGCTGCCAACTCAGGATAGTGAAGACAGTTCACGACTCTCCTCCGAAGCACGTGCCTGTCAGCCACTGATTCTTATACACTCGCTGGTTGAATCTTCGCAAGTTCAGAGCGAGGGCGGAGGATACCCGAACATGAACCAAGCCGGAGTCTTCCTGATGAGCGCCCATCTGGCCAACAGGAGGCGCTGGAGCAACGAACAAAGCTGTTATCGAATACCCAAATCCGGCAGTCCCTTCCCAATTTGTAACCCTGTAGCGCGATAGCCAATTGTGCGCTACTCTGAAAAAGCTGCCGACCCCTGCCGGTGGGTACGCCGAGGCTCGAACCCGCGACGTGGTGATCACCTCTGCACTGCAGCGCAGTGCCTTAACCGTGTGAGCCACCCCGCAGCCCTTGATACGGCATAACTTTAAGAATTTATTACAAATTATTTTGCGGACCCCTAAGCTATGGCTCGCGGACCCCCAGGGGTCCGGGGACCCCAGTTTGAGAACCGTTGGGCTAGAGTGTGCTGTGATGGTTAGCTTTTTCGAGACGCTAAATATTGTGGCCGGAACTAAAGGAAGTATAGCAAAATAAGAGACAAACACTGACAAAATTAGAGATGGAGACTCGTGATTCCAAAGATCCAGTCCAGGTAGCAATAAGGAAGCAAACGCAAGCTCATTTTAGATTACCTTAATCTAAACTGTCTAGTTTGATTGATGGTCTCAGCATCTTGTCTCGAGTCATTATTGTAAACCTGGTTCTCATGTAATTGTTTTATTAATCCCATGTGTTTCTGTTTCCTTTCGAGATTACATTCCAAGTCCCCGCCTCCTCCCGTGTCTGTATTTGGGGGCAGGGAGAGGAGACGTCAGACGGAACTTTGTTAGACTCTGCTCTGCATGGTGAAATCGCTGCTCTTTCCAAGGATTTCCTTTGTATGATTCCTGAGTCTTGTATTTTGCTGCGCCCACGTCTTGTCTGTCCCTTGTTTAAGTCTCCAGTCAGACGGAACTTTGTTAGACTCTGCTCTGCATGGTGAAATTGCAGCTCTTTCCAAGGATTTCCTTTGTATGATTCCTGAGTCTTGTATTTTGCTGCGCCCACGTCTTGTCTGTCCCTTGTTTAAGTCTCCAGTCAGACGGAACTTTGTTAGACTCTGCTCTGCATGGTGAAATCGCAGCTCTTTCCAAGGATTTCCTTTGTATGATTCCTGAGTCTTGTATTTTGCTGCGCCCACGTCTTGTCTGTCCCTTGTTTAAGTCTCCAGTCAGACGGAACTTTGTTAGACTCTGCTCTGCATGGTGAAATTGCAGCTCTTTCCAAGGATTTCCTTTGTATGATTCCTGAGTCTTGTATTTTGCTGCGCCCACGTCTTGTCTGTCCCTTGTTTAAGTCTCCAGTCAGACGGAACTTTGTTAGACTCTGCTCTGCATGGTGAAATCGCAGCTCTTTCCAAGGATTTCCTTTGTATGATTCCTGAGTCTAGTATTTTGCTGCGCCCACGTCTTGTCTGTCCCTTGTTTAAGTCTCCCAGTGTTATCCGTCAGTCTAGTTAGGTCCAGTTTTTGTTTTTCTAGATTAGCCACTCTTGGAGTGTGCACAACTGTTTCCCCCTGCCTTAGGCAGTGTACCTTAGTTTTCCCATTTGTTCAGTGTATGTGCATGGTGTTTTATTTCTGACGTGTCTGCTAATTTTCTCCTGTGTTTTGAGTTTCAATCAACACTTCAGTTCCTGCATCTGGTGTTCCCCTGACCTCTTAACATGAGTCGGGCAAAATCAAGCATAGAGCCAAATACATTGGCCCGTATTCAGAAACGACACTCACACTCACCCTCCACTCACTATATAGTGAGTACGACTGAAATGTAACTGGAGTGTGAGAGAGAGATCAACCTACCACTAACCGAGGGAGCGGTCCCACTCCTCGCCTGGCGATATTCACAAACGCCACTCGAGCATAACTGACAGTAGTGGGCACTGGATACCACAGTTGGCGCGTCAGCTGCTGCAAAGGGACACTCAATCCTCACCCTTCACCCGCAGTTTACTTTTCCTGATTAGAAAGTTTCTCAGACTAATTGGTAAAACGACAATTTTATTTTTGATAGCGTTGTTATACATTGCTTCACAAAATGGAGGCATTTTTTTCGCACATAAATGACGAGGTAAAATATCAGCATGTCTTCATAATTTCTGTGGTCAAGTGGCTCGCGAAAGGCGCAGGACAGCCCGCGAGGCACACTAAGCAGCAAGCTGTGAAACGTGCCGGACATTTCCTACTAAATTCAGCGGTTAAGAATGTGGAAAAGAATGGAGTCTCGTGACTTACAGCTACATGAGCCTCGCAGACCAATCAACACGCGCCCCACGAGCCGCTGAGCGCAGAATTTACCAACCCATGCACGAGAAAACCGAATGCGTGAGAGTTGACAGATATGCGTCATTAATGAAAACTGGCCAAACCTGATAATGTTGAGAGTTTTCGGAGTTTCTGCAATGGTAATTTAAATTAATTGAAAACAGGGCAATACTTATCAGTGTTCATTCTAACTTAACAAGTAGAACTGGCAACACATGATAATCCTTTGGATTTTTGCAGTTCAAGTAAATAACATTCTATTAAATGATTGAACACAGATCATGTCCAATCATTATTTTTAAGGGATTGTTTTGAGCTTCCCCTATTGCCAGTTCACCAGGAGCCACTGGTGGGTGCACAAATGCTAAACTTGCGTTCACCACAGTGCAGTTTGTAAACACTGAAACCAGGTGGTCATTCAGCAAGTTACCGACATCCTGTTCATCATGAAAGTTAAAATTTGCGTAGCTGCGATTGCGTCGAGCACGTGGCTGCGAATGATCCAGAGTTTCCAATGTTGGTAACCACCTGAAAGCCATGAAACAAAATACTGGCGCAAGTTAGTGCGGCTCAAGGGAGGTGTTCACTCAGAAAGAGACGCTATTTTCAGCGTGAGTGAGGTCTTTGAAAACAAATTAGTGTTTGGGCAACCTCTGACTCGTTTAGCATAACCTGACACTAACTAAGTTTTAGTACTCACTCACACTCAATTAGTGTGAGTGTCATTTCTGAATACGGGCCATTGTCCCTTATTAACTAAAAAAGATTTTACACCAGATGTACAAAAAAAATTCAGTTTTTTACAACATGCTTCATACTAATAAATATTTTTTAAATTGTTTTTTACTTTTTTTATTTTTGCGAGTAGCAGTGGTGTAAGCATGATATGGGTCATTCCATACTAAACTGTACAAATGTGTTACAACGGTGATGAAAATTCAAATACACCTTTTCCAAAGTTTTTCATTGCAGTGGTAAAACCCCATCCATGGGCATCACATAAGCAAGAAGATAAACCAAGTGATCACTTCATTTCAGTGATCCCATAATGCTCAAAGGTGGCAGGCGTTGTGGGTGTAATGAGGACACAAAACAGATATTGAATTCCTGAAAATCAGATACATTTCAAAGTCAATTCTATTGTATGATAAATGGTCTCAGTCTATCAGTAACATTTATGCACAATTACAGCCAGTCAATGTTTTTCATGTCTTTTGTCATGAATGTTTGTATTCCGTTCACTAGGTTTCAATGCAAAGCATTATTCACATTCTGTAACTGGTTACCTGTTGCTCTAAATCACCAAAGGAATATACTATTTTATTCAAAAGAATACATTTCAAAAAATAAGAATGAAATAATAAATCAGGTGGCAAAGTAGGGTCATTTTCTCATAGACTTCAACAGCATTGAACTTCTTTGTGCAACCACCGACGTCGCCATCTGCTGGCCATTCAATAAAATGCAAATTTTAAAAATTTCCTCATTTGCCTCACTTTTTAGATCCGAATGCTGCGTCCATCTTTTTATACAGTCTATGAGCAGGACACAATCTACGCATATTTCTTGATTTTGTCATGGACGTAACACGGTATTAGGACACAGAAAATTTTTCTTTTTTCAATCATTATGTTTAAAAGCATGCTATATCTGACTGTCTGACGCCTTGTGAAATTTTGATGCAGGACGTGAGTACCTTAGTTTGCCACGGTCATCTTTACGCTATTTGCATACATTATGCAAATTAACCCACTTCTGGACGTAACACGTGAGGACGCGAATGGTTATGCCCACAACAGTCATTTCAAATTGCTTTCTGATCAGAAGAGTCCCAGTAATTTAGTGCAGACAATTGAAACCGTTATTATGGGTATTTCTCTGCAATATTTCATTTTACTTTGTTTCGAAGTATCAACAGACATGTCATGAGCATTTCAAGTTGGCTGCCAAATTTTGTAACAAAATATGGCTTTCACAATGCCTTGGCTGACATCAGGACACCACTTTTTCTGCTGTGTTGTTGGACCAATGACTCTGTTTTTTTCTTATGTATATCTTCAATCCGGGAGTGAATAAATATGTAAACAATGCAAATAATTTAATTCTCTTTGAAAAAATTGTATTGATCATTCTTATAAAACACAGTGATTTGTACAGTTTAGTATGGAATGACCCATAAAGCAGTCCAACCTATTCAATTTTTATGATATAGGATGTGTATTGTGGTTCTATTTCTGGAGTGGAAACTGATTTTTCTGCCTTGCACTGCATGCATTAGCGCCCCAGATATGTGTCAACATCCGGAGAACACCACAGCTTGCATTGCTCTATTTATCGTACATTTATTTATTTCTTGTCTCATGCTGACTCAAGATTCAGAATTTAGAACCATGGTATTAATGTAAAGCATAAAGCTATGTAAAGCTATTTGTTTTGGGCAGAATTTTTGATGACATCCTCTCCTGTCGGGCTTAAAAATTCTGAAGACCTGGAGGTACCATCAGCTTAACAAAGTGAAGAATTACTTTTCTCTTAAAAAGGAACTGAGAGTGCATGCATCAATAAAAACGAAACCAAAAAGCAAGACAAATATTTAATTTGAACATTAGTCAAATTTACATTAAACATAATTTATTGAAAGGATAATCCCTTGAGATGCAACATCTCGTTTTCAAGGGGGTCCTTATTACAAAAAAAAAAAATACACAAACTTAACATACAATAATGACAAATAAACCTTGACAATACAATACAATCAAGCAAACGCACATAGATAGCTGACCTAGCCCAGGACTCCTTTCTCTTTGAAAAGCGAACCAAAAGGTTTGAGTGCCGTATTAAGTGCCAGGTACTTATAAAACACACTATAACAGAACAGGAGACTCATATGAGAAAGGCTGGCTCCTCTGCCCTTCTAATGTCAACACAAGACTATTACCCTGTAGTGTTGCATGCAACAGTCTATTTGTTTTGCTGAAAAACTCGTCCTCTGACAGATGAATCATCCGTGGCTGCTGAGACCAAATGGAACAGGTTCTTGCCCACCAAGTGGAGTGCAGGCTAACCAGCATCCAATTTTGAGGGTTCTCGCAAAGAGCTCATTTTATCAGCCTGATAATAACTGCCATCAGCCACACTCAAATTAATATGCTTGTTGCAATGTCAGACTTGCTGGTTCGCACAAGGACAGTCCTACGCCATCACACGTTTTTTGAACATTCTATGTTCTTTCTTTTATATTTTGAGATTTGGAAGGAAATAGGTACTGCTTTTCAGGTAAATTAGATTTGTTGATGATGCAGTTTATGAAAAATGCAGCACCAGGATCACAGCAGTTGCCATGGTTCAGTTCTGAAATGGTTGCAAGAATTTGTTGTCTATGAATTGTATCATAACAACAACTGATGTCACATTGTAATTTTCCCATTTTTCCATTAAAACTATTTCAGTCAGGAAAACTCGTGTTTCAATAAAATAGAATAATTTATTCACGGGTATAAGCATTACATTGTATTTTGGCGGCGGTTCTGCTCTGGAGGAATGTCCTACCAAGGCACATCAAACATACAAACATAGTCATGAACAGAAATCAAAATCCCCCCGATGTGAGCAGAACCAAACAGGTGGAGGCTGGGGTAGAGGCGGCAAGCAAAAAACCAAACAGCATGTAGCATGAAAAGTCATTGCAAACAGCAGTGGAAATAAGTGAGCTTGACGTCTTTCAAATAGACCGCTGTTTAACCTTGTGATGTGTATCCTCCAATTGTGTGCCTGCTGATGCTGACGTGCTGGTAGCTTACCAGGCTGCTGTCAGCTGATGTAGCTCTTTGAGTTTCCTGCCTGAACTAGTTACACTCATTTTTGTAAATTGGGAGAAGAACACCCACACCAGTCACTTGCCATGATATTTGCTGGTCGCTAAACAAAAACAGTGGTGGTGGTGGGTGGGGCGTAGAGCAGGGGCGTTGCCAAGGGGGGGCAGGGGGTGGGCAGTGCCCACCCTGAGATAAGCTCTGCCCCCCCAAATGAAAACTCAAGATAAAAACCTGATTTACTACTATTTGTTAGCAAACACGCGAAATCCAACTGATTCTCAGCTGGACGTAGACAGCCAATTAGAGTGAGCTTTACGAATGCTTCATTTATCTATCACTATGTGTGATTGGTGGATTCCTTTGCCAGTCTATTCTGCTGTGAAACTATCGAATTACTGGGACCCTCCCATTCTCTTAGACTGCCGTCTTGCTCATCAGTCTGAGGACACGTCTACTGCTCTGTGCTTCTCTCAGGGAATTAAAACTTCGCCCATATCTCTTTTGTTGCTATTTCTGCCACCGCTCATTTTGTAAGTCTTTGTGTTTGATATTATGGTAATTTGTGTTCTAGTTTGTCATTTGTGTTCACTCGTGCGGTTATAACCCGAGATGGCTACCGAGTGAGCCCAGGCAGCTCGCCAGCAGCTAGTCTGGAGTTGCTAACGTTAGTCACTCACTGGGGTTGTTGCTACAATAATTCTGTATCATAAGCACTTCCGGGAGAAAACTAGACTGGCGTAAGTATTTTCGGTGACATGCTGAACGGAGCCAAGTAAAGGATTTCAGAAGGCAACTCTAAGAAAAGTAAACGCGTTTAAAGATACACACCTGAAGCGGCTTAAATAATTTAAAATGCTGCCGGGAAGAAGCCGAGTTTAGATTTCTGCAGGTGCTCCGCCCTTCCCTAAATCTGCTCCCGTGCACTTGGCCTCAATAACAATCAAACAATTTCAGTGGCCTATAACGATTAAGATGTGATGGTGAAAAGCAGACAAACATAACTGAGCGACGGTGTTGGATTGAAAGAATGCTAGTTTGAATAATTCGAAAAAATCTTCCTCTTCCCCAAAACCATGAAACGTGAATGTCAGATATAAATGATCAGTCGCACGAAATCGCGTGGCAATGACAATCGCGTTCATGCAAAACTGCTGTTCTATGGACATTTAAATTTAGAAATGAATCAATCAATCATGCTGTCTGAACAGCTTTACTCATTCAACTTCGAGAGTAAACGAATCCACCATTTGATTGCCAATCAAGCAAAGTAAATGGGAATAGGTTTGTTTTTTCTGAGAGTTGCCTAATTGGTTAATAGGAGGCCAACAACTTCCGTTGTTTTCAAACTCAGTCCCGGAGGACCCCTGTGTATGCTGGTTTTTATTGCAACCACAATAGCAATTCCAGGATTTTAACAAGCTGTTACTTTTTCTTAATTAGGTTCTTTTGATCTTATCATCTTAATCTACAGAATGCCAAACATGGCTTTGAAATTCCCCAAAGATGACTCATTTTACATTGTACTCATTGCACTATTGGCAAAAAATTAAAGAGGTAACAGACCAATAAGATTAACTTGCCAACTTAATGACTTAACTTGTAACTTGGTTTTTTGTTGTATACGCAATAATTGGCTATTTTCACCTGATACTTCACCACAAAACTGGTGGGCCTCATTATCATCATTGGCGTTGTTATTGCATTCATCATTATCTTCTTGATGGTTAGGAATGAAGGCCAGGTGTACATACCAATTAAGAGCCTGCTGATTGACCTCAGACTTTAACTGCATTGGTTATAGTTACATTTCTTCATGTATATTGAAATCAACTGTTTGAAATTTAATGCAGTGCGTACCACATGCCATAGAAGATAAATTTTACATTGCATACATTGTCAATTCTGGCATGATGTGATTTAAGAATCTAAGTGATATATATAGGCTCTATTTATTTATTTTACGGCGATTTAGAGGGTTTTTTTTTGCCCCCCCAAGGAGGACAAATGCCCACCCAAGCTTGGCATCCTGGTAACGCCTCTGGCGTAGAGGGGGATTAAATTATCCCTTTCATTTGATGACTAGTCTTGACCTCTTTTAAATTATTTTCCCATATTAACAAGTTTCATATGATCCGAACCGGCGGATTGTTTGCTTTACATTTTTGCTGTGCTCTTTGTAAATCATTGGAACTCTTGAGAGTGTGAACTGACTGCCACATCAGTCCGCCATTTTAGATCTGAGTCCGCTCACTTGGATCAGATTCCACCATTTTAAGTCTGAGTCCAAGCTGCCATTTTAACCCCTCCCATTCGGGTACTCAGACTTGCTCACATATGCACGCACACGCACACACACATGCACTCACATCCTACCTTTAGTCCATTTGTATACGCTGTTTCATGATATAACCGCTATTTAATCCTTCCTGTGTGTTTATTGTTTTATTCAAGTAGTATTGATTGCCTGTTCATTGCTACTGGAACATAATAAACCCATTTATATATTTTCAACAAGTGCTTCTGGTTGTCTGAATATTGCCTGAATATTAGCTTGAATCTAACCTCTGCCAGGTCAAGAGCTCCAATTTCCTTCAGTGTGTGGCTATATTATTGATGCTGGATATTGATGGTAATTACACTGCCCGTCCAAAAAAAAAAGTCATCGTTTGGAAAT